>OX030950.1:25954509-27154509 GCA_943735915.1 Pherbina coryleti | reverse complement strand
CCCATGTGTCAAAATTTCACTGTCGATAATATGCCCGGATATTTAATTGGCTGCATTTGACATTTCAATAACAGATTCTGTTAAAAAAGCATGCCCCTCAAAATTACTCAGTATTACTGGGCTACACGAGTCTGTTAAAAACAACATGCCCCCAAAAGTATGCTTTTTTTTAATTATAAGATTTATGTCTTCACGCTAGATGGCGGTGTCTTCGCCGTCGAAAAAACCGGAAGCCGTCGATAAATAGGTAGCAAGTTTAAGCAAACAAAAACATCAAATGTTGGCTTTATATTTCATGTAATTGTGTAAAATTGATATAAGTTAGACAGTTCTAACATGAATTTTTGTCGCATTGAGGATCAAGCAGACCAACAAGTGCTAAGATCAACATTGTACGATTAGTACTTTATGCCCACCAAAGGCTCAAAAAGTAATGTAAATACCGACACCTGATCACTATCAACCACCCTACTTACCTCCGAGAACGACGTATTCTACGTCAAAAAAATTTAGCGTCATGAGACCCCGCAGGGAACCGCTTAATATAAAGTAACTGCTCCATTTTGACATGGATTTATTACATGGCGCTAAGGGAAAAGGGGAAAACCCACATAAAAGCAAAAGCAAAATAAAACTTAAAACCAAAACATGACAAATATTAGAACAAGGATCCAAATCCAAGGATTAGAAAAAAGATGAGGACAAGGAAATGTATAACGATTAAGACCAGAAAAAAATATAAGGATTAGGACAAGGGTTTGGACAGTGATTGGAAAAAGAAGGATAACAAGGATTTGGTCAAGGATTAGGACAAGGATTCGGACAAGGTTACAGATAAGGATTTACATAGAATAGGATAAGAACAAAAATTTGGATAAACGATTTGTACAACGACTAAGACCGGGAAAAAATATAAGCGTTACGACAAGGATTTGGACATGGATTGGAAAAAGGATGATAACAAGGATTTGATCAAGAAATAAGACAATGTTTCGGACAAGGACTTAGGAAAGCATTTAAATAAGAATTTGAACAAAGCTTAGGATATGGGTAAGGACTATGAAATGAATTTAGATAAGAACTAGGACATGAATTTACACATGTATTTACATAAGAATTTAGCCAAATATCAGGAGAAGGAGCAAGACAAGTATAAGGTGAAATATAAGAATAAACATAAGGACGGAGATAAGTTTAAGGACAAGGATAAGGATACGGATAAAGATAAAGACGAGGATAAAGATAGGTTGCTGCCTCAAAACCTACGGATGTGTCCATGATACAGATAACTGCATTCTTTTTATAAAAAAAATGACCAAAAGTGGGGTCAACCTTTGAAATTAACTTTTCTACCAATGTGGCACATAACAGCACTCATTTGACACAAAGCACTTATTTATTTCAATTATAAATCAAAAGTTGCGTGATAGTTTCCTGCACGCGTTAAATTACTTAATTAACTATCAAAATAATGACGAAATAAATTATATAAATAAATAAACCAAATACAAAAACTATTATCCTTTGCCAAGTAATGGGATTTAGAGCATTTCCCAAAAATAATCGGCAGTGTTTAACCCATTCTATCAGCTTAAATTCAACGCAATGAAAATTATTGAAAATAAAAAATAATTTTAAATATTCATGCAAATAAAATCTGTTAAAACATATACATATATGCGAGTACACATGAAAGTAGTATGTATGAATGTATGTTGTGTTTGAAGTTGTGTCTATATGAGATGTGCGCTTGTTTTTGAAAAGTAACATTTGTATGTTTACATGTGTAAATTTAACATAGACATGTTTCTCTCAGTTAAATACATGCCGCCTGGCTGCACGAGTATGCTTGTGTAGGCCAAATGTATGTACAAATGTGTGTTTATCTTATTTGATTATAATTTCAATTTACTTTAGTCAATATTTGGAATTTGATATTTATGCGTATTTGCGATGCCTTTTTTTGTTTTGCATTTGTTTTTTGTTTGTTCAAAAAGCGTGGAAAATTATAACAGATCTTCTTCAGCGACATGCATTGGCATTGTAATGATGAAACAACAACGACCGACAGGATTTGCATTATTTAAGAGTGTTGCATAAAATTGAATAAAATCGATTTCCTGGAAATCAGATTTTAACCAATATTTAAAATAATATAACTTGATTTATGATAATATTAAATATTTTCCAGAGTGGCAGTGGCAGCGCGCTTAATTGCCACCCCATAGGTCCCGAGTTTGAATGCCAACCCATGGTTCCTTCTTAATTTCTAATCAACTGAAATCAAAATCCATCAATATTTCTGTGTCAACAAACAATAATAGCTTAAGTCGGATATCAATATTTTGAGAAATCGTGCTTCAAAGTTTTTTATCGCCATGAAGGTTCTATGAAAACTTCATTGGTTTTTTGTTCATAACTTTGGTTTGGTTTACGCTAGGAGCTACAGATTTTGTGTGTATCCGACGATATATTCAAGGAATATAACAATATAAATAACTCAGATCTGACTTAAGTCGATTTAAGCGATTATTACTTGTGGGCACAGATGTTTTAACTGAATTAAAAGAGTTCGCCTAATAAGGTCCTTTCGCCAAATAAGGACCAAGCCTTAATAAGGCCCGATTTATAATACGCCCATTTATTGCATTCCTTGCAAAATGATTTTTTACATGTTCTGCTTCACGAAGAAAAAAAAATTACTTCGATTGCGCATCTGTGTAGCGAGTGACAGTCGAACGAAGTCAGCAGTAGTGTCAACAACGTGGTTGATGTAATATTATGAGCGTAGCAAAAGTCCGTTATTCTACGAATTAGCTATTGCTTATGTCCAGCTTTGAATTCAAAATCAAGAGTGGTATTTTAACGAAAATAAAAATGTAAATTCAACAAATCTGAATGTGGTGTGTTCCGAGAAAAACTTGATTAATGAAATTATATTAAGAGCGCCCAAAAAGGCCCAAAACCTTTTTGGCCTTATTAGGACTATGATAAAAAAAAAGATACAGTATACCGTGTATACAGTAAAGAAGTGAAACTTCTTCTTTGTATACACTCTTTTTCTTCTAGAATAAGAACCATTTTAGTGTAAAGCTACGCAACGTAACGTGGCGTAGAGTTCTATCTGGAATAGGACCCCATCGCTGAGCTAGGTTACGTTATGATTTCACTAACCACTTACACTTATTTTTCATAAGATAGAACTCTACGTCAAGTTACGTTGCGTTGCTTTACGATTGCATAATTGAACCTTAAAGGCAAAGAGAGAACTTTTTAAGCAAAAGAGATACAATAAGAAGTTTTTATAAAAAAAATATTCTGTTTATTTAATATTCATTGGTATGGACCTATGGCCGAAAAGCAATTAATTTGATAACCAATTTGCGTCGTATTTACATATAGATGTGAATACAGAATACAACTTGATATATTTTTAATTCAACATATGTACGTATTAATACTACTTATATCAAATTATACTTTCTATTATTAATAATATTTCGATATAAAATTTTATAACTACAATATGTATAAAATAGTTATCTATTGACAGAACTTATTCCAACTTTTCTTGCACACAGTGTCAAGTTAGCGTCATGGGCGACAGCATATGCTTCACGAATTTGGGTTTTTATATAATTTTATATCGTAATATTATGAATAATAATATAATATGTGTAATATGAGCAAAATTCATAGAGGTTATATTAATATATTGAATTAAAGATATACCAACGTTGGTATTCTAAAAAAATATTGGCATGGCAGCCCTAGTATGAGAGTCTAATAATGAGTCTAATGAGTCACACATCTGCAGCGCTTTTTAAGTAAACCAAATTCATATTAAAATTTATATTGGATATCCTAGAATGAAAGCGCTCCTTAACAAACAAATAGCTCTTAAAAAAAAAACAAAAAACAAAGCGAGAACATTTTATAAGATGCGAGGATTGAATTCGGACCACTGGCATTACAATTTATTGTCTTACTGCTGTGCTATTTCCTTGCTGTTTAAATAATGAACAAAATGTGTTTACAAATATGAGCTCCACAACTCTGAACTCTGAAAAGCACATCCTTAAAGCATACCAAAAATGCGCATAAAAAGCGCTATTTCTAGGAACGCTTTTTATTTTCCCGCTGGGCATCTACAGCAAAGTAGTTTGATTAATTTGAGCGATGTCTTTGTAATCTTGTGTTCGCAGGTTCGATTCTCAGCGGAGACAAGCAAATTTTTCAAGTCTTTTATACAATGTTCTCTCTCATTCTCTCTACTGTAAAACATATCTTTCTTCTCTATCGTGTAACGAAATGAAGTAAATTGACCTTGAAATTTCACTCCTCAATATTATCGTTCAAATTTCGAAGCGCCGCCTAAGAAGTTACACTTCAAAAAATTTTTTTAATACAATTTTATGTAAAATGCTACATTTCGGTGTTGCTAAAAACTTTCAGATGTCGCATCGCGCAATTGGAGTCAAAATGATTTGCAACTTGCTTTGAGAGCAACTGAAGAAAAAAGAATGTCGCAAAATGAAGCAAGAGCCCGTTACGGTATACGCCCGCGTACACTTAAGAATCATCTTGAAAGTGGTTCTACAAAAAATGCCTCGGGCGCCCTACTATCTTAAATTAAGAGGAAGAGCTTGTTGCAAGAATATTTCGACTGTCCGATATTGTCTTTCCAGTTACTTCAAATTTGATTCGCATACAAGCATATAATTTTTGTAAAGCAAACAGGATTTGTCATGTATTCAGCAATGAAAAAGGTTGCGCTAACTATTTATGCAGGGGCATCCAAAGCTCGCTCGCAGACGCGCTCAATTCTTTAACCCAGCACGTGCACAAAAATTAAATAAACACATCGTCAATGATCATTTCGATAAACTGCGTGCCTTGCTTGATAAAATGGACATAATGCATACACCTGAACGCATCTACAACATGGATGAAAAGGGCTGCCGTATGTGGATCTATTACCAGCCGAGGGTCATTGCTATGAAGGGTGCTTAACAGATTCGAAAGGTTGGAAATGAGCACGCAGAAAACGTTACAATTGTTGGATGCATGAATACTATTGACCAAGCCGTGCCTCCTATGATATTGCTTAAAGGTAAAAGATATAAGGCAGAGTATGAGTATAACCTTCCAAATGGCGCTGTTTCTAATGATGACTCCAAATGGTTATATGACGACAGAAATTTTTATTGAGTTTTATTTTATAGCTCACTTAGGGAAATTTAAGATTAATGGTCTTTGTCTGCTTATCTTCGATGGAGCAAAAAGTCATTTGGACCAGAGAACTGCAATGAGTATCCGATAGAAATCGGATACTCGAATCATACTCGAGTTACTTGTTGTTCTCTACCCTATCCGTACTCAATAAAATATGTACAATACTTATACTCATTCCACTCATTAGCATATTTTCGGGTATAAGTATGTACTTATAGTGCGGCGTGACCCGAAGCACTCAGACTCGTTTTTAATGAGTGCGTCGAGTTAGAGTCTTGAAAAGGCGCTATATCAAAGTATTTTCGGGTATATTTTGAGTGTACTCTGAGTACTGCTTTTTCTCTGCCAACGTCTCTAAGCGACAATAAGTAAAAGCCAACGCTCGCATATTTTGTTTGAGTTTTATGCTGCAAATTTGTTGTTGATATTTTATTTCGTTGTTAGTGTTAGTGTTTCGTTGTTAATGGTTTCGTTGATAAAAACAAAAAACAACACATAGCACTGCATAAACAAAAAGAAAAAACAACACAAGACGAACACGTGTTTTTCTGTTTCTAACTAAGTGCTCAGGAAAAAAAAGCACAAAGAAAATACAAAAAACTCATTCATTCTCACTGCTGCGCTCTATTGCGCTCTGCTTTATATCAGTGGCAGAATGACCCGAGTGATTTGAGTATTTGCGTCGAACCCGAGTGTTTGGGTAAGTAGAATAAGTACAAGACGACAACAACCATAAGTATTAATGAACCGAAAAACCCGAACTTTACCCGATCCGACTCTTGATTTAAGATACTTATATTCATTTGAGCCGCCGCATTGCAGCTTCGTGTAAGTGAGTATGAGTCGGGTTGCGTGCGATATGGGTTGAGTAGGTTTTTGTACTTATTTTTTTCGGATATACTTAGAGTCACAAAAAAGCTACTCTAAAAGCAAAAGATCACTGATTTGAACTACCGTATTGTTGACGAAGCTGATAAGAACAACATTGCTTTAAACTGCCTACCATCTAACACAACACACGAATTGGAGCCACTTGATAAGTCAGTCTATCGCTCTTTCGAACACCATTGGGACCAGGCGGTATTGAAATTTTTACAACTACACCCCAACAGACCACTTAACAAAACAAGTTTCAATTTGATTCTGAGTTATATTTGGCCAAAGGTCATGACTAAGTTGAACATAAGCAATGGATTCAAAGCTAGCGGTATTTACCCATTTGATCCGAATGCAATTCCAGAAATAGCTTTTTGTCCCTCTATACCTACTGAAGTAGCAGAAGATAGCTTTGAGGATGTTGTGTTGCCAACCACTTCTGCTGCTGCACGCAAAAGAGATGCAGAGCTGCCAAACACTTCTGCTGATGCTCGCAGTAATCAACCACTTTCAATGAATGCGGACGATTCTTTCGACTCAGATGACTCTGATATTCCTTTATCAATATTAAAAGAAACTGGCACAAAGGAAAAAAGGCTTTCTTTTTCCGATCTCATGTCCACACCTAAATCTGTGAGAGAGAAACTACCAGAAAGAAAGTCCTCAACTATAAAGATCAGCAAATTAGCAAAAATCTCTTTAAAAAGCCAGAGTAACTTTATTTTAATTTTCAAAATAAGCTTTTGGCATTAAAAGTAATTTTTCGAAAAAGTTTTTATAAAAAAAAGCTATGAATAGCTTTTATGTTTAGTATTGTTGGAAAACAACACTTGTAATAACAATATGTGTTATTATTTTCTGACTCTTTTGTTACGTTTTTAGAACCATTATAGATTGGGTCTTATTTCGACATAAAAATAAAAAAATAAATAACTGGCCATTTCAGCCCTTGAAAGGACTTTGACCTAGCTTCATATGATCAATTGTGTTGTGCGTGTTATTAAGTTTATACACAATTGACCGAGAACCGGACCTACATGCTTAACGCCGACTCCGAACGGCGATGAACGATGAATGTTCTCGTTCTCAAGAAGCTTTACATGGCATTTTGATTACTCTCTGAGGTTTGCAGAGAGGTGGCGACCGTACAGAAAAATTATTTTAATTCAAATAATTTTCTGTCGCTGCTGGGGTTCGAACCTGGGTTTCCAAAGTTCGTTGACATAGCGGCCACGCACTTTAACCAACTACGCCACGGACGCCACAATATTTCGACATGGTGGTCCTTTTTATAACCTTCTGATCTGAATATATTTTTTACTTACTTTTCATACTTTATTTTTATGTTTTTGAATAAAGAATTGAATAAGCAAAAATAAAAAATTACAAAAATAAGTGAAAAAAACCGTTTCTCTTCTATCCGGTAAAAACCGTTAGGTTGGCCTTATTTGGGTAACTTACCTTACATCAACTTGTAGTCTAGTGTCTAAGTCAATTATTTCAAGTTTTTGAATGTAGGACAGACGTTGATTTAACTTCATATAAACTTTCGCCTTGATTAGGCCATTTTCATTTAAAAAAATTAAAAATTAAGATAATAAAAAAAATCTTTAAAATGACTCAAGAACAAAAAAAAAAAAACAAAAAATGATAAAAAAATGTTGATTTATTTAATTAGTTTGATCGAAAACCATATAAAGATTTTTTTCTCTTTTGATATCAGATGTCTTGTAGAGGCATAAAACACATCGAAATTAAAAACTGGATTTTCGAAAAACAACCTTTAGAACTTAAATGAGTTTTGCCTCCTCAGCAAAGATGTGTGTAGATGAATAACAGATAAAATGGTATTAATGTGGCAATAGCAATATTTCTATATACATATATATATTTGGGTGTGTGTATGTGTGTATGTGTTTATGATTGCGTGAATTTAGGGTTCAACTTTGCGGGGTAAACTTGTTTGAAACTATGTATTTCAAGCTTTAATATTTGGAGTTTAAGATTTGGAAAGGAGTTAGCATTGTTGGAGTTATAGCTTTTACGAATCGGACAAATGACTAAGAACTTAGTTGAATATTTTATCTTTTAAAGTTAGGAAACACATGTAAACTACCAGATAGTCAAGGACCAAGGATAACGGCGCCTGCGATGAAGCCATATTATGTCAAACTGTAATGCATATAATATAGATATGTAAGTAAGTGTTTGCATGTAGTAAACAATTGATCAGCATGTATTTGTGTGATTATATTTATGTGTGTTTGTGTATTTTAATGTGGTTTTTTTAATCAATAATGTATTAACAAAAAAAAAAAATTACAACTAATTAAAAACCTTTGTCTTTTTGTCATTTGCATGGAAATAAAAATAATGAAGCCTGTCTCTACGAAACAATGAATTTTAAATAAAATTAAATTATTAAAACAACATTATTTAAACATATGCAAGATGGACATTTTTAATATATATATTAAAAAAAAAAACAAAAAAAATATACCAGGAACAAAAAACTCATTATTATTGTATGTGTAATTAAACAGGCTTAAATAAAATAAAAAAAAAAACCATAATTGCTTAAAAATATTTCCAAATTAAAATGCTCAGGCTTTCAAAATAAAAATGTCGATACATAAAGCATAAAATCAGCGAATTCATTGATTTGTAATCAGACAATTCATTTATTTTTTTATATAAAAAATGGATGGTATTTGATATGGAACAAGTTTTTTGATGTTCACATCAGACGAATTTGTTGCGCCCATATCAAAAGCTTCGAAGATTTTAGATGAAAAAAGTACTTTTCGAATCATTAGTAATCGTATTTTCACTCAATTTTATAAAACAAAATTTCTACCAATAAAAAGTTAAATATATGAAGAGTGTATCAACAAGAGGTGTAGGATTACAAAGAAGTATTATTTAACAGCTGGTCGCTGAAAAGTTGTCAAGTGTTGACATTTCTCATGCATAAACGCAAAAATTCTAATAGACTGGCTCAGTGCAAGATGTACAGACACCGAAACGACTTTTCCCCAAACGTTCGAACGAAAATATTGACGCAGTGAATGAAAGTGGAGGATCTCGACCTCTCCACATTCACACTGCAGCAAATATTGACGAAAGATTTGCCTTTGCAATCATGCAATGTTCAATTGACTCATGAACTGTAGCCGGCGGACCACCAATAATTGTGGAGAAATAATTGGGATATTTACAAAAAAAAAAACGTGTTTTCTGACGAAGCTCATTTTTACATTGGCTTCTACGATAATAAACAAAATTGCCACATTTGGGGATCCGAAAACTCGTGAACGATTCAAGCCATGTCAATGCATTTACAATGAGTGAGGTTAGTATCACGAAAGCGTCCTATAATAATAATAATAATAATAATACTAATAATAATAATAATAATAGCTGCGTTCGATTTGCCAATGCTCAACTCAACTAAGAAAAAAACGGATACTCACTTAGCTGTTACTTACTGCATAGTTGACAACATTTTTGTTTTTACAGACCAAATAAAGTCTGAAAATAAATTAATTTTGTTTTTGTACTCACATCACATTTTGACAGAATTTATTGCATTTACCTAATTCCGTACACAAATCGACTAAAAAATAAGAACTTGGCAACGCATCTTTACTCAACTCAACTGATAATTCCCATGTTGTTGTTTGCCCATACAAATTTTGAAATAAGCGACATGAATTATAGGCTGGAGTATAGACTGGCGAATCGAACGCAGCTAATACTAAAATGGCCATTTCAGCCCTTGAAAGGACTTTGACCGAACTTTTTAGGATCAATGATCAAATTGTGTTGTGCGTGTTATTAAATGTTTGAACACAATTGATCGAGAGCTGGACCTACTAGTTTTATGCCGACTCCGAACAGATAATGTGCATGTTCTCAAACAGCTTTACATGACATTATTTACTCTCTGAGGTTTGCCATTGTCTGCAGAGAGGTGACAATGGAGTGCACTACAGAAACTAACATGTTAAACAATTCTTTTTAGTCGGAATTGGAGTACACAGGACATTTTCGAAAAACGATAGTATACAAATATACACTCGTATATCCGTGAAGTACACACGGTCACATATGAACACTTATGTCATAAGGACTAAAAAACAAAGTCCTTTTGTTTTTTTCTTATAGTACAAAAACAAATTTTTTTTTTTTATAAAAAAATATTTCTATTTATTATTAAAGGAAAGTTATTAAATAACCCTACAGTTGAGATGCACTCAAAATAATTTGGATTAAGATAATACATTAGGTTTTTAGCGTCTTTTCGTTGACTGTAGTGCATGTCTGACGCCATATATGTCGAAATATTTAATTGATTTTCTCAGTTTATAAGGTACTAGCTTTTTCCCTGTGCGCTTTGCTGTACCTTATCAAGATAAGTACCGGAAAATGTTGCAATGCCTTCAGCGTTATTATTCTAAACCATCTCGTACTCAAAACATAGGGGTCGTTCATAAATTACGTGACCGATTGTCAATTTTTTTTTACCCCCCTCCGGTACTTTTCGTAGTGCATTTCAAAAACACTCCCCTCCACCCCCATAAAGTAACGTAGTATATGAAAAAATTAATTGATTAAAAAATATTCGAAAATAGAAAAAATAACTGTCGAAAAGAAAGAAAAGAAAAATTTTATCCTTACTACACTTGCCAATAGTTAACAGTCAATTTAGACAGATGAAGATGTAAGGATGAAAATGGTTTCAAATGTTGGGTTGTATTAATTTAAATTTTTTCAAGTTTTTTTTATTTTTGGTCACATTACTATATCTGAGACCCCCTAATCCCATTCGTTACTTATCGTAGTACATTTTAAAACGTCTCTTTACTAAATTGGTAACATAATTTATTAATGACCCCATAGTTACTTCGCAAATTTGAGCTCAATCGGCTCTGTAGTTTTGGAATCTATAGCAGCGTTCTCTATTGTAAATTTTTTGCATTTTTCATTTCCCAGTAGCGGGATATTACCAAGTAGTAACTTCATTCTTACTTCTATGTTCTTTGTCTTTTACTTCCATAGCTTTTCTGTGTCATAAATTTGGCTTGTATGGGTGGAGACACACCCCCTTGTCCAATGCATGCCACCTTTTCTAGTAGAAGGACATCACCAAATCGTATCTACATTCTGAGTTTTATTGTTCTGTGACTTTTACTTCTATAGCTATTCTGTATCGTAAATTTGGCTTATATGGGTGGAGCCACACACCGTTTTCGAATGCCCGTGCCAGTTTTTCAGTAGAAAGACCTTCATTGTTATACGACATTTAGTTCCAAAGCAATTCGATATCATAAATTTGGCCTGTGTGGCCAAATTCTCCCTTGTCTAATGTTCGCTCAAATATATAGTAACTGCCTCTTGGGCCCATAGCATCTACATATCAAGTTTCACTATCAAAACATGTACAACTCAGGAATAATGATTTCTAAAAGTGGGCGTATATATATATAGTTAGACCACGCCCAGTTTTAGTATAGTTGCCGACAGTAACCATACGAACTTATTTACCAAATTTTAGTCTAATACGACCAAAACCGTCTTAAATATAGCTTTTTTATTGATTTATGGGCGGTAAAAGGGGGTATGGAAAAAAAGGGGTATGGAAAATTTTTACTATGCCTATATTTTTCACGCAAATGCAAACTTAAGTGAGACTTGCCAAATTATTCCAATATTCCATTTATTTCCAATTCCCCTTGCAAATACATATTTCTCCATATACACCATATGTGCGCACCTGTATTTGTTCACACCTGTATTGTTGTATAAGTTCGCTAAAATGCCTATAATTCATGAACCAAGACACATACAAAGACCGTTTATACATAAAAACCTTCGTATTGACGTCACCTTTTATGGAAAATTCGGAAACAAAATCGGTTCACGCATTACAGAGAACATCAATTTCATTCACATTGCAACTTATTTTTATATACAATAGATTCTTAAGGTTTATTTTCATTAAAGCCCATCTTCGGCATCTTTCGATTGGCCGAAGTTCGGGCTAAGTCGAAGGATTTGCCATTTTTGGTACCACGGTGACGTTGTTGGTTTGGTACCAATCCATTGTTCTATGGGTGTAGTGCGTGTAGGTCTGGCCAAAGTAGTACTGAAACTTAGTGCAGATGTAGAAAAGGCATCAAATGCCGCTATAAACGCTATCTGTTGTAAATTTTGGTGTTGATGATGCGATCTGTCAAAAATTCCTTTGGGAATTTCTTTGGGAATTTGGTATAGTTTTGGTGTTGTAAATTTCTAGGACACTCCAGCCTTTTTAAACGCAGTATAATGTTCATGTCCAGGTAACTGCTTGAAGCTCGCTTTGCAGTATGTTCCATCGTTCATGATCACTAGAGTGTATCGAATTGTATGGGAAAAATCGGATCTCCAATACCGGTACCAAAATTTAATAGAATGTAAGAAATCCTTTTGTCTGAATCAATTTTGGGAGCCATATTGCATTTTTGAGCAACTTTTGTAATGGAGACCCACTTATGGTTGATTTAAAATGAAAATCAAGCTTATCAATAAATTCCTTGGACCCGGAAAAACATAGAACTGCAAATTTTCATTCCCTTTGACAAATACTCTAACCAGATTTGACGGTTTTTTCAAAGTCAATGTATTGGTTATTTAATTTTAATTATATTTTTGTTTTTATATGAAAGTATCTTATCACTTATGAGCTTATTTTTGTTTAATGTAAAATTAATGTTTATTTTGGAGCTGTGAGTGTTAACAAAATAAGACCAATTTTTTTTTAATCGTGTTTTTTAAATTTTGCTGCGATACTTTTGAGGCAAGTATCTGGAGTTGTTGATTAGGTTGAAAAAGGGAAGGCTCTTGCATGACCGAGTAGCTGTACTTTATACCAAAGTACAATGATACATAAATTCTTATTCAAATTTCAATATCAATTCAATATCAATTCAATTCAAAACAATTTCCCCGACGGCTTTTTGATCACCTAGTCAAATTTGGTCAGGTACTCGCGATACTGTTTTCTAGCCCTTTTCTTAGCTTCAGCGAAGAAAAACTCTTCTGACTCATCAGGTACTTTTTGCTCTTTATAACTCTTCAGGTTGAACAGCCGATTTCGATATTCCTGTTTTTGTGGCTGCATCCCGTAAGTGAATGAATTCCTCAGCAAGAGCGACTTAACTTCTTGAGCCACCCCTTCGTTCGCTGGACCGCTTTTTCTACCTGGCACTGGTTTCCTTGATTTAATGGTCCCTCTGATTTTTTACGTATACGCCAACTTCCTGAGCGATTGTTTTGGACGTGGTGTCGGCATTTTATAGGTATTTGCAAATAATTACTTTTCCTTCAGTTCTTGTTGAGAAGACATATTTTCACTTGCTCAATAAGTTTATTAATAATTATTGTTTTTAGAGGTATCAACTATGTTGCTAAAGTGTTAAAACCTTTTTATCAGTAAATTAAAAACAAAAGGACTTTTTTTTTGGACAGACCTTACTTTCAAAAGGATGGTGCTACTTGCAAAACAATCAAGTTATTGCGGCGGCCTTGGTAGTTGAGTAGTTAGCGCACATGACTGCCGATCCAGGGGTCCCAGGTTCGAATCCCGGCAAGGCTATGGTCCTACGCTATAACCCATCTGCTTTTGTTTCCTTTCATCATTTCTAAGCAGCTGAGATTGAAAATTCATCAATATTTACGACTTAAAAAGTGTAGTTGGTAGTAGAGAAGTTGGTAGATGGTATTGCCTTATAACTGAAATTGACTGAGGTAAAGGCATAACACTTCCCTCAGATTCTAATTCACATGTTTCTACGGTTTCTGCCCACGCTAAGAATATCCAACACATGTTTCACTCAGATGCCCATTCTTTCATCTATTCTATTGAAAGTTCCCTTCTTTCATCTAATCTATTAACCTATTTGAACCGAGGCCAACTTGACTGGATTGATATAATACCTGAAATCCTTGGTACAAAGCTTTAAGAAAAATTCCCTAGTCTAGTAATTTCGTGTTTTGGAGACACCAGTTGGTCACTAAGATCTTACTACTTGACACCGTTAGACTTCTGTATTTGAGGTTATGTTAAAAGTAAGGTCTACACTAAACATTCGCAAGCAATTTCAACTCGCGCACACATTGAAGTCGCCATCGTCGAAATAGAGCCCCAATTATACAAAAGAGTGATCGATAATTTTGATAAAAATATTAAGGTCTACAAGCTAAGTTGAGTCGACACGATATTTTAAAGATGTTGTATTTTACATATAATTCCTATGTTCTTCTTTGTAATTCAGTTAAAATTTAAGAAACATTCAAATACTTGTCCGTTTTATTCAAAAACCAAATCTTACACCTCTTCCTGATACACTCTATAGATACATGAAATTAAATTGAAAAGGAAAAATTTGAACAAATTAAAATTTCAAACTAAAATTTCTAAAAACTTAGAACAATGGGGCAACTGTGTATAGCACAGTCGGTGTCAAAAGCTTATTTACAGTTTGTGCAAGTTTTCAAATTAAAATATATATTTATATAAATATATACAGTTATATACGACAAAAAAATAGAATGAATAGAATAGAAAATGTACGATTTAAGGCAAGATTTTTGTGGTTTACCTCGGATCTGCATGAATGAAATGTTGTGGCAGTGAAGTGGAGTAGAATTAGTAGTAGATAGAGACCATTGTTTAAATATTGTTGTTGTTTGATGATGTTGTTGTTGTAATTTGATAGTTGTAGTTGTTGTTGTTGTAGTTAGTAATTTTGTTTTGTGCATATTTTTCATTAAAATTATGTTTTTGTTTTTAATTGTTTTGTTTTTTCAAAAATTTTGCAATTTATTTTCAGCCAAAATAGTGAACGTTTTTGGAAAGAGAGAACAACATACAATAATATTTAATTAGATTTTCTTTAGACGTTCCCATGACCACCTGAGTATTGAAGTTGATTTTATTTTAATTATTTTTTTTGTTTTTTTAATTGTAGTGAAGGGTAAGTGCCGCAGTTTCGTAGGATTCAGGTGCATATGTGTGCATTTTTGATTTGGATATGCGTGTGTTTTTTGTGTACGTGTATGTGTAAGTGTTGACAATCACAAGTTTGGATGTGAATTTTGTGGGTTTTCGGTTGAAATACAATTCATTTATTTATTCGTTTTGTTGCGGTTATGAGTTTCGAATGAGTTTGAAATTTTCAAAAATTCAAAAAGAAAAGAGAAAAAAGATTAGAACAAAAGACACCACATTAATGTAGGAATTAAAGAGAATTACATATGCGCATGAGTGGAATATATATAGAACTAAAAAAAACGAAATTAAACCATAAGAACCACATCTAGATAATAAAAATTTTGATGAGGAATGAAGATATGCAGCTGGTAAAACGATGTTTTTGTTTTTTTTTTTATTATTGAAAATGATTCGAGTTCATACCTAGCAAGATCCTCCACTCAATTATGATAATATTTAAATATTTGTTCCTGATATGTATCAGTATTATTCTCAAGATATTTTGAAGCGTTAAAAAATGTAGTTTAATGCAAACAGTTCTTCATTACTTTCAACAGTATCTTAAAGAAAGTTTAAAAAGATTTATCACAAACCTATCAAGTTAATTTTCAATTATTGAAAAATTATTGTTAAGTGTTTTAATTACTCAAAACTGAGTTCATTACAAAAATTCAATATAATAACATCATAAGTATTTAAATTTTTAATCTTAATATTTGAATATGACCTTTCTTTATTTATATTGTAAACAAATTTGAGCTTCAGGCCAAGACCACTGATGAGTTTTTGTAGCGGCCAACGAAACAGTCTGTATAGTCAAGCTGTGTGATTTGATCTATACAGAGCCGTTGTTGTTGTTGTTGTTGTTGTTGGTTGTTGCCTTCTTTGTCTTCATGTTGTCTTGTTGTCAACATACTTGGCCTGAAGCTCAAATTTGTTTTCTATTTAAATTTTACAATGTTTGTACTGCTTATTCACCTGGGAGATCTTCTAGTGAGTTGAAATGGATAGTTTAAGAATACAAAAAGACCTGACAGAAGGTAGCTTGACAAATTTGTGAATAGTCTTGCTACATTCACATGTATTGATAACTGAAAAAATATTTTTCTAAATCAATCCCATGGATTACACAAGGGAACAAAATAAAAATAGTTTTATGTTGCATGGAATTTTATGCCTATTGTTTACTTATTTGAGGTCGCGGATTTCAAAAATACTTTCATTTTTTCTTTAGCAGCTCTGGTAGTTCAGATACAACTATCAGACATATTTTTTTACTAGTCACATTTAAACTTGAAATCAACCGAGCTGTTTTTAAAAAAGTTTTTTTGTTTACCAATGTCCACGTCGATAAATATCAATGAAATATAAAAACGATCCCAACTATTTTTCTGTGTAACATCTGTGGCGAATATACATTCAAAAATTGTAGACTTAATGCGTTCAAGTTCATAAAACAGGTGTATTTTGATTATTATGGTTTTCCTTTGGATACCCTCATATGGTATGTAAAATATGTTTAGAGTTTTTGACATTATGGGCGAATAAGAAAAGACCCAATAGTAAGTATCAAACACCAATGAGGTGGCGGGAACCTTCCAATCATTAAGATAATTGTTATTTTTGTGTGGTTGATATAAACGGGATTAATAAAACAAACCGGTCGAAAGCGTTTTACCCTACATTGCTATCTGTTACTCGACCAGTCCTGTACTCCGGCAAAGCGCCAGTAACCCAAGCTTCTTCATCTACACCAAATGATCACAAGTTAAAAGAAAAAGGCTCTTCTTCAAGTGATGAAAGTGGAACAACTGATTTTACCCCATCTATTTCTTCTGAGACCCAACCCCCCAACTAACATTTCATCTTCCAGAAGGTTAAATTTTGAAATTTATGGAGGTTCAACCTCCATATCGCTTCTAATTCACTTGTACATGGAGGTTTAACACTTTGTTCCTCGATAAGGCTTCCATGGCACTTGCGAACGCAGGTTACAAATATCGTGGCGTGAGCTCAAGTGGGTTGCTTCGAGGAAACCTTTGCGAACCACTTTATCGAAGTTATCTGGCTAACCAATTTGAAGTAGTAACCGCAAGTCTTATCGAAGCAATTTTGTGAAACTAATAATTCGCTTGCAACAGCAAGTGTTGTAAAGGCTGTATGACGCATAAATGGATATGACGACGGCGTCAGCTAGCAAAAACAAGTATAATCGGGGGAATTCGTTGTTGAAATCAGCGTCGTTGTTGAAATCATCGAAAACGATTTCGATTAATGTTAACATGGATGGGCTGCCAGTTTTCAACAGTTCCAAAGTAGAGTTTTGGCCAATTTTGTTTAATATAACCGAAATGCCGCACATACCCGCCATGGTTATCGGTATATATTGTGGACCAAGCAAATGTTTTAATTTGTCATCATATCTATCGGCGTTTGTGGATGAAACGAAGAATATTGTGGCCAATGGAATTTGTATACACTCACACAAGATCACAGTGCTCCTACGTTGTTTCATATGCGATTTGCCCGCCCGTGCTTACGTGAAAGGTAAAATTACCTTCTTTTTTTTTGTAAAATTTCTTATATTTATTTCCTCTGCAGGAGTGGCCAGCTACAATGCTCAAGAGGAATGCCAGAAATGTACGACAATCGGAGAGTGGAGCTACATTAGTGGCTCCAACATATTTCCCAGAACGGACTGTGAGAAGCGTACGGATGGAAAGTGTAGGAGAAAAATGTATGAAAAAATAAAGCCGTTTATCAGAATTTATAACCTTTTTTTAGTTTTCCTTCGACCTCGTTATAGTGCCTTGACGAAGGCTATGTGAGGCTCAGCTAGCTTCGATAAGTTGCTTCTGAAGTGCTTCGCTAAGTATCGATATGTTGTTTCTGACGTGCTTCCGACAAGCTTCGATAAGTTGCTTTTGACGTGCTTCTGACAAACTTTGTTAAGTTGCGTCTAACTTCCTTCGATATGGTGCTTCTGACGTGCTTCCGAGAAACAGCAATATAGAGGCCTATCACGCCAGCCCCGAACCTCGATAAGTGCGCCAAATCACCTTCCAGAAAGCTTCACCTTGCTGTTATAGAGGGAGGGGAAATGCCCTCGCTAAAGCCTTCTGGAAGCTCAAATGTTTGTTGGGCCTTTAATCAGGAAGACCTCACTGCATTATTCAGAAACCTTAAATAAATAAATAAATAACTGGCCATTTCAGCCCTTGAAAGGACTTTGACCTAGCTTCTTATGATCAATTGTGTTGTGCGTGTTATTAAGTTTGTACACAGTTGACCGAGAACCGGACCTACATGCTTAACGCCGACTCCGAACGGCGATGAACAGAATGCTCTCGTTCTCAAGAAGCTTTACATGGCATTTTGATTACTCTCTGAGGTTTGCCATTGTCTGCAGAGAGGTGGCGGCCGTACAGAAAAATTATTTTAATTCAAATAATTTTCTGTCGCTGCTGGGGTTCGAACCCGGGTTTCCAAAGTTCGTTGACATAGCGGCCACGCACTTTAACCAACTACGCCACGGACGCCACCAGAGACCTTGGTCTCTTTAAAAAAGAAGATTTTTGCTTCTCGATAAAAGCAAAAAAACCTTTTAATCTCAGAAACAAGAACTTCATACTATTGTAAACGAGAGACGGAATTGCTTTCAATCTTTTCTGAAGATGACGACTTTGTTTTTTGTTTTGATCAAAAACCGAGGATTTGCCTGTATCAAGGGTTGAGTCTGTTCTGTACTATTTTATATAACATAAATGTTATTATTTATGTACATAGATATATCTTAGAATTGGAAAATGAGAAGTTAAAACTTCTATCGTGTGGTCATAGGCACACGCCTTCTTTCTTTACATTAAGGGGTTTTCCACTTACATAATGCCAGAATTTTTCACTTTAAATAACCACCAAAAATTTTAAAATGAACAAAATTTTAATCAGAGAACGTTGGGAGGATTTGAATTTTCTTTGATTACATTTTAATGATCTTTGATTTCTGATAATTTCCAGCTGAGATACAACGAACACCACAAATCGTCTTTTTCCAAAGACGTTTTTGGAAAAGCTTTGTCACCTTGTATGTTTGTCGATATTCTTGCATAAAAAAAAGAATATTATTGCAATGTTGCTTAATAATGTACAAAAGGATATGGATAAGGATAAGGAAAGAATAAATTTACTCTATTAATATTTATAAAAAAGCCGCAAAAAAGTGTATTTTATACGCTGAAATCCTTGCCTTCCCCTTAATTCTTGCGCCTAACAATGAAAAAACAGTGGTTAATCGCTTTTGTCGGTTTTCAAAGTATCCTCCAAGATGATCAATACACTTTTGCATTCGTTTGAATTAATTTTCGAAACAGTTTTGCCACTCTGAAGTTGATAATTCCAGAACCAGGTTTTTGAAAGCCTCAACGTAGAGGCCTGTTCGAGCGTACGCATTTTTTCGTAATATGAGGGAACAAGAAAAAATCATTGAGTGCCATGTCAGGACTCTAAAGCGGATAAGTCATCAATGACATTTTTTGAGTGCAAAAAACTTGATTGTTTGATCTGATGTGTGGGAACTCGCATTGTCGTGATGGAGGATGGTCTTTCTTCGGTGGTTGGTTTAACTCAATTCTCAGAAAAAAAATGTTTGTGTATCCATTCAACAGTAACAGTTCTTCGTGACTCAAGCGGTACAGTTGCGACATGACCAGTTTTTCTGAAAACACTGCCAACCATTTCCTTGGATGTGCTTCGTCTGCGGACAAATTTTGAATTTTTTTTGGGTTTTGCTCACTTTGAAAGACCCTTGAAAACTAATTGCTGCTTTGTTTCGTGCTCATAAGCTTAGATATATGATTCGTCAACTCTGGTGATGTAGTACACGTGTTTTGAACCACCCCCGCTGTATTTTTCAGCACTAATCGACATGAGCCCTCATTCGAGCAATCATCAAATTATGAGTATCCAACGGGAATAAATCTACCTGAGGCCTAAATGCTCATGTATAATCGAATGCATGCTAGTCTCAGTAATGCCCCAGGATGAATTCTTCTCACGGTATGTCACATGCCAATCTGCTTTCAACAGTTCACGCACAGCATCGATGTTTTCTGCAACATTAGCCGTTTTTGAACGACCTTCACGAGTCTCGGAGAGTACGACGACCACGCTTGAACTTATTGAACCACCGATTTACAGTTGCTGGGTATGGTGCTTCATAGCTAAAAATCGAACTTAGTTGATCCATGCATTCTTTTCTAGTCAAACCACTTCAAAAATCATAAGAAAACATCACCCGAAAATGTTCACGTGTTAATTCCATTTTTTTATTAAAATACAATTTTCAAGCCACTGTAAACAACACAATAAGCACTCGTACACCAAAACGTAGTGATTACGGTTGTGCTAAAAAATGTCAAATTTTCGAATGGAGCTGTCAAAGTTCATCTGGTAATACTTTCTGTTTCCGAGGCGCAAGATTTAAAAAGTAGCCCTTGTATCTCATTCACAAGCGTCTCTGTTGCTAACTACAACTTTTGAGTCGTAAATATCGATGAATTTTTCAATTTCAGTTGATTAGAAATGAGAACAGATTTCAAGCAAATCGAAGAGTAGGACCATGGCATGTCCGGGATTCGAAACCATGCCCCCGAGTGGCTGTCAACCGTGCTCCCACTTGACTACCAACGCAGCCAAAATTACAAAGTGCTTAGTGAAATTGTAATTAATTTTGAATATTACTTTTTTATTAAATGACCAACAGACAAATTAAAATGAAATGCAGCCCTGGGTGAAAAAGTAATAAAAAAAGCAGTTTTGAAGCAATTGTTCATTTGCTCATTACGAAAATGATTTTTGAAGTTGTACTTCTTTTGGTGCAATAAGTGCAAAATTATTGTACTTTCTTATGGATATGATATATGTGGCGTCCGTGGCGTAGTAGGTTAAAGTGCGTGGCCGCTATGTCAACGAACTTGGAGACCCAGGTTCGAATCCCAGCAGCGACAGAAATTAATTTTAAATAATTTAAATAAAAATAATTTTTCTGTACGGCCGCCACCTCTCTGCAGACAATGGCAAACCTCAGAGAGTAATCAAAATGCCATGTAAAGCTTCTTGAGAACGAGAACATTCCGTTCATCGCCGTTCGGAGTCGGCGTTAAATATGTAGGTCCGGTTCTCGGTCAATTGTGTACAAACTTAATAACACGCACAACACAATTGATCATAAGAAGCTAGGTCAAAGTCTTTTCAAGGGCTGAAATGGCAAGTTATTTATTTATTTTTATTTTTTATGGATATGAGACATGGATATGGATATTATTATGCGGCGGCCGTGGCGCAGTGGGTAAAGTATGTGAACCATACACCAGAGAACCCTGGTTCAATTCCATCTGACACAGAAAGTTTTTCAATTGAATTAAATTTTCTGTTCGGCTGTCACCTCTCTGCAGACAATGACAAACCTCAGAGAGTAAATAATGATATGTAGAGCTTCTTAAGAACATGCACACTAGCCGTCTGGAGTCAGCATAAAACTAATAGGTCCAGTTCTTGATCAATTGTGTTCAAACATTAAATAACACGTACAACACAATTTGCTCATATTAGAAGTTCGTTCAAAGTCCTTTCAAGGGCTGAAATGGTTAGTTTATTTCATTTATTTATGGATATGAGACACTTAAAAATGGTGTTGTTAGTAATAAATTAACAAGCAGATAGCTAACACCTTTATATAAAAAACGTAACAAATAATAAATCGGCTACTTAAAGTGCTGTTTGTGCAGTTGTGAGACACAGATAGTATTTACTAAAAAGCAGTTATCCAATTGATAGGGCATAAGGAGCAAACAACTTATAAAGACGTATGGTCGTGGACGTAGACATGGCTTTCCTTCCACTTCAAAACTTTGGAATCAAAACTAAAGTCCAAAATTACAAAGTTTTTGATTATTCCAAAAATTACAAGGATTTTAGGATATTCTTAAAGATTGTACTATTTTGATAAAGTTACTTTGTATAGCAGGTAGAAGTAGTTATCATCCGATTTGACTCATTTTCGAACTTGACCTTCCTTTTTATAAAAAACCTTATTAGATTTCTTAATGATTGCTTCAAAATTACGACTGTAATTGTGACGACGGATAGACGGATATCGTTAAATCCACTCAGTCGGTGATTCTAATCAGGAATATCAGGAACTTTTCTACACCTACCACGTCTCATTATAGGCGGATCCAAAGAGGTTTTATAAAACCACTTTCATTCATACCGTTGGAAACTATATTGAAGAAAAAATAGCCGGAAAACTTTGAAAGAAACGAAAAAGTGATTTTGTGGGATTTTATTGTTGAGTACAACAACCGGTGGCGTCCGTGGCGTAGTTGGTTAAAGTGCGTGGCCTCTATGTCAACGAACCTGAAGACCCGGGCTCGAACCCCAGCAGCAACAGAAAATTATTTGAATTAAAATAATTTTTCTGTACGGCCGCCACCTCTCTGCAGACAATGGTAAACCTCAAAGAGCAATCAAAATGCCATGTAAGGCTTCTTGAGAACAAGAATATTCCGTTCATCGCCGTTCGGAGTCGGCGTTAAACTTGTAGGTCCGGTTCTCGGTCAATTGTGTACAAACCTTAATAACACGCACAACACAATTGATCATAAGAAGCTAGGTCAAAGTCCTTTCAAGGGCTGAAATGACCAGTTATTTATTTTTTTTTTTGTTTTTACAACAACCGGTACAAAACACATTTGGAAACGTTAATGTGGGAAGATTTGTCCAAACCGGCATATTCTGTAAATTTTACGCCTTTAGCTTACCACTTGTTAAGTTGTCACGTTACCTACGATCTCCGTCCGTAAAGCTTATAACCAATGTCCTCAAATATTTTTCTTCCCCTCCTTGAAAATATATCACCTTGCATAGCATCATTACAAATCTCAATTAATTAAAAAAAACATCGTTTTACAGCATTGCCAACACCAAATAATTAAAAAATATCCACTACAAAGTAAAACCAACAAAGCCTTCATTCAACTCACTCAAAGAATACTCACTCTGTATCGCTAATGGCAGTTAGAGGCGCCAACGGTTGCATCGGCGCAATAACAATGTTCGAAGAAGGCGGCGTTGAGGCACGTGAGCCACGTATACTCGAGTTCAATGTGCGACTACCGAGCACGCCTGGATTGTTAATATCGTTGACGATATGGTATTGTGATCCACCATTGTGCAGTTGCTGCGATGTGTGATGGCCTAGGTTCTGATTTAATTTGCGCGCTGACGTTAGATGATCTTCCTCGGCAGTATAAGGAAAGTGGTATCCATTTTTATCTGAACCTTCAGACATGCGATCCGAATGATAGTCCGCATGTTGCTGCAGCTGTCGTTGTTGAAGATGCTGTTGTTGTTGTTGCTGCTGCTGCTGCTGTTGATAGTCGTTCTTGAGTAGCGAATGCACCGAATGTACTGAATCGTTGTACATGGCATTTGCTTTAATCGTGTAATGATTATCACGTGATCCGTATATATCGGGAGTTATGCGCTCCTTACTCATATAAGGCGATTCAGTCTTGGTGCCCACATAAGTGACTGGACGCTGTTTGTCGTAAATGCTATCACTCAGATAGGCGTTATCGGCATGGAAGGAACGCATGTGATTCACAATCTGCGTGCCACCATTACCGGGTGGGTAATCCTGTTCACTGCCATAGTGACTAGGTGGTTTATAGCTACCGGTTGTAGGTATGCCATCGTACTGACCGTAGTTGTCCTGATAGTCTTTGCGTCCTCGGCCATAAAGACTGTCGCGTTCAATAGCGTCGTAGCCGTTATCGGTGGTGCGTGTACTTTGCAGGTTCTCCAGAAGGGAGGGCGTTATATTGATTTTATTGTGGTGTTGCTGCAGATAGGTAGTATCCGTGAGATCGGGATTAGGTAGCGGATTTGGCGATGTCGTATTGACTTTGTGTCCATGTGTGATGTGCTCGTTGTCGGAGCCGGTGTCCTGTGACCAACGTCCCATGTTTTGTGGTGCTTGTAGATAGGCATCTGGCAGTTGAGAAGACCAACGCGAAGCATAAGCTGGCTTACTTACACTTGGGAATAGCTGAGGACTTTGCACTACGTTAAGTTCGGGAGGTGTGGTTGCCTGCACGTGTTCCGTTATATTAGGAAGATAAGCAGGCGCAGCATTTACGCCCGCACTACGATGTGCAGCGGAAGCAGATCGTGCTGTGCGTGAATCCTCATCATCACTGGAATGACTCGAGGCTAGTTCCAGGGAGCGTCCATCTGTCTCAGATCCAGAATCGGAATCTTTGCGATGTCGTCGTGGTTTATCTTCACGTCTACTGCTTCCACCATTGCCACTGACGCCAGTTGTTGATGAGTCAAAACCACGCAAGAAACTGGGTGTTTCGCTTGTCGAGTTGTAGTTAGTCGAGGTTGATGTGGAAGTTTGTCGCAGTTGACCGTCGCTGTAGTGGAGGAGATAAAAAAAGAGAAGCAGTAGTTAAGTTAAGAACCATGTGGATTATTCACTTGCAACTTACCTGTATGGACTAGAACTGGTCTTGGCTGTGCTACGAGATGTGGTACTGGATGCGCTGATGCCCACATTACGTCTGGCAGTATCGTAGTTGCTAGCGATGAATGTAGCTGGACGCGCTGTTGTATTGACATTGTGCGAACTGTTACTCACAACCAGGGAAGAGTCCAGCAGCGGCACTTTGCGCCCCATGCATCGCAAAAAAGTTCTCTGAAGATTTTCACGCACGCGTTTGTTAATGATGCAATAACCCACCAGGCAGAAGATGGCATGAAGAACCACAACACCAGAGAGAAGAATGCTTAGTAGTTGAGAGTTTTCCGAGGCAGCCAGAACTGCTAGCACCCACATAACACCCATGAGTGGCAAGGAGACTACCGAAAGCCAGAGTAGGGTGCGTAAGTTGCCAAAGCCGAGCACATGGTCCTTAAGAGTAAAGGCAGCCTTGACAGAAACGAACAATATCAGCAAATTTACAACGGACATGCCGGCAATGGGACCAACCAGCCACCAGACAACGGGTTCGTAAACAGATAACCAGCAGCTAAATAGAGAAATTATGATTAATAATAAAACAAAGCTCTGACGATTCCTAGCAGTTCTTCATAAAACGACATCCAAACAAATATTCCACCGTAATTTAGCAAACAATATCGCTTGGATAAAATTATATGAAACAACATTTTAAATTCCTTTTATTGTTTTTATCAAGTGGAAATTTATATTTGTGTCGTTTTTAGTGAAACTCCCTTCAACCCTTATTTGCTCCATCAATTCATACTTACAACAAACTGTTGCCATACTCATGCGCTCGTACGCCCACCGACAACCCCACCACAATGGCGGGCGCACCATAACCCATTGCAAAATAGAAACCCATCGGACCATGATTAATATCCCGCATCTCTGTCAGCATGCGATACAAATGTACACAATCCACTGTAGTCCATGCGAATGCAGCCAGCCAGAAGTAATGTAAGCAAATTGCAATCAATTTGCATGGAAATTCATTCTCCAACAAGCTGCGGCGCGATTGCATGCCAACAAAAAAGAGCAACTCGGCAAAGAAGACACACAGCACAATGTTCTGATGAATCGTATTCGAATTCGTTTGCTGTCCACGCAGCAGTGCCAAGGCAATCAGTACGCTGAGTAGCACCGGCAGCGAGACCATAAAGGCTGAATAGGACGTAATTTGTACAAGTAACGATGGTTCGGGTATATCTTCGGGATCGATTATGTCCACAATTACGGCATAATTGGAGATATGCGTACACGTGCAATTCACAATGATTGGCTGCTTATCGCCAATAACTTCATCGTAATCAGGTATTTCGGTTTGACAGCCCAGCCGGGTCCATTGATTGGTGAAAGAGTTCCAGCGTACGCATTGTGGATTGGAGCGTGGCCCAAAGCGAGTTAGTTCAATGTCCAGCCACATTTGTAATTTTATGGGTTGTGAGAGGTGGGGGGAGCCTAGTGAGCGGTAGCTGATGTGTTTCGACGTTTGCAGCTGCTCTGATGGATATATGACTTCAACTTGTCGTTTTACCAGACGCCGGTCACGATAAATGGCCTCATTTTCAGACTTTTTCTGTTCGGCAGAATCATCGAACTGAGGATTAACAAACTCTGGGGAGTCAACTACTTCTTCGCCAGAGTTGCCGTGAAACTCGATGTTGTCATCAAAGCGTACGCTGATGTGTGGCTCCTCGGAATCCATAACTTCAACCTCCTCTGCGCTGTTTTCCCCTTGTTCATGAGAAGCGGGTATTTCGTGCGCAGTTATGCGTATATTTTCCACCATTTGTTGTTCTTCGCTGGTTGAAGTGGATTTTGGCACGTCAAAAACTTCAACAGCATCGTTTTCGTTAGATCCACCACTTTTCTTTGAGGATATCTTACGAAAAGGTATTTCGATGCGCTTATCTTCACTCTCATTAGATGGCACTAATATAGCTAGTGAGAGTATGGGTGAAGCTACGGCAATGTCAACGCCCCAACGTCTGGTTATAGTTTCATCGAACATATCGGGCAGCAAATCGCCTACTTCTTTGTATTGAGCATAGGACACTATGGCACGATAGTCACTTGAGCCCTGGCTCACCTCATTGGTGTCGGGCGGACTTATGCCAAGCATTTCTAATGGTACAAGCACTTTGGTGAATTTATCAAACTTGTTTTTATCCTGGATATAATTATTATACTTTGGGAATGTTATGACAGGTTTTTGCTTAGCCGAGTGCTGAAGGAACCCACTCGTATCTGGCAGCACAACACTTTCCGTTGTGAAAGCATTTGGTTTAAGATACTTTGTCTTGTGATATTCACTCAACTGTTCTGGTTCATAGCCAAATAATGACTCGGTGGTAACAATATCCAAGCCAAATACCATATTGCGCTGCACAATTTCAAAAGGACTCGTGTAGGTATCATGTTGCGAGCGCGAAAGTACAACCATGTATTTATTGAAAGCATCCACCAGATCATCGGGTCCACGTTGTATCAAGTCCAAGGTGCGTTTCCATTCATTGGCGTACTTTTTGTCTAAAATAACGCTTGCAGCTCCAACGAGGTTCTTAATGAAATATTTATCCTGGCTGTGTGAAAGGTTGAGACCACTTTGTGTCAGCTCATAGTTGATAAGCTCTTGAAGTATGCCCTCGGTAACCAGCAAATCGGCACCGTATAAACGATCGTGCGTGAACTTAAGCTCATCGGAGAGATAATCTAATTCGAAATCATTGGACCAAACATTGTTATCAGCATTAAGCAAGAAAGAAGACTCCATTTTGTAACGCCTACTCTCCTTATTTGAAGGCTTCTTAACCACACTTGAACGATCTACCGTTTCGCAGGCATGCTGCAAGTTTTCTGCCATTTTAACTGCTACAAAAGAATTCAACTCTAATTCGGATTTTTCAAGCTGAGACAACTGTTTTCTCAACTCTACAAACGGCTCTGAAGTACAATTGAACATGTCCGGTTGGCTCCAACCACCTGAAAAAGTGTCGCATGCACGCTGACCTTTACCGCGCGAGGGTACCGGGCAGCTCTCGATAGTTGTGCTTCCCAAAGGAGTTCGTGGCCACCATATGCCAGCTGCAAAGGAACGTGGACAGGCATCATAGACTACTTCGCAGCCATTTAGGGTAACCTCAGCATAAGGATTTGAGCAAGAATCACAACGTCGCCCTATGACACCTTCGCGGCATTCACACTGTCCACTCAGGCGATTGCAGGCGCTGTTGAACGAACCAATGCTGTAGCAGTCACAAGGAATGCACGCGGTCTCGTTGGGTGGCTGATAGTGATTCGTTTTGCAGTAGCATTGGCCTGTGGTTTTGTTGCAGTCTGGATGATAGCCTTGCTTGAGGTTGCATTTGCATGGACCACAACCTTTTTCACCCCACCAGCCCCCCGGGCATGGTTGTTGTACAATTTTCTCGCAGTATTCGCCATGCTGCATCGAGCTGTTGCACTCACATCTATAACCGCGCGTTTCGCTTACATTCGCGCGACACACACCTGCAGCACAAGGCTTAACCGTGCAAATAGGCAGACAGTCAACTCCCACATAGCCAGTCAGACATTCGCAAAAGGATTTATCCCATGTTGTCGCACACGTAGAATGATGTGGACAAGTTTCTGGACACTCGGCACGTGACATGCAGCCATCCTCCACGTTTTCTCTTATAGTTGGTCGAGACAAAACCGATTGAGATGCTCCAATTCGCACATCCTGAATGCAACCCTCAAATGGCAGCAAATCCCCTACGGCTCCAATTGAACCATCAGCGCTTCCAATAACAATTTTTCCAACATACAATCCTTGCACCTTTTGGGACATTGGAACTATTCCCGTACGTTGGCCATAGTCCACTGAAAAGTGAATTTCAGAACCGAGCCATTTTATTTCGATTCGATGCCAGTTGCCGTCGGATAGGTAAGCGCCTGCCAGAAACATTGGCTCATTATCGTATATATAATAGAGGATGCCATTTTTCAAACAAACTACTGCTGAACTATTTTGGCCGATTTGGATTTGTATAAGGAAAGCATCGCTTTGTAGAGTTCTTACGGAGATAGCTGTCAACCAGGGAAGCTGTATTGGACGTAGAAGAGGATTAAAGCTAAGGCTACCATCACCGGAGAAACGCCAGGGGGCAGGTATTGTTTCCTGACAAGCATTACCAGCGTAGCCTTCTGGACAGTCACATGTATAGGTGTTCCACCCCTCGCGACAGACGCCACCATTAAAACATGGGTCCGATGAGCACAATGGCGACTTTTGGGGACATCCCGAAATTGTTCCATTATCAGCAACATACGAATTTAGGTCAATGTAGCGATCATCGATGCGCAAGTCTGAGATGCAACCAATAAAATCATGATTTTCAACAGGAAAATGCGCTGGTATACGAGGTAGACCACCAATCTGCAAAGGTCCAGTCAAATCCAGAAAACGATGACATGTTTCTGTTAATGAGGCACAACGTTTGTCCAACTGCAAAGTAGTTTCATTGGCACATCTCCAACGGTCACCCAGATTGCCTGAGAGAGCAATCGCCGTGTCGCATTTATCCAGTACTAAGGTAACCGTGCGATTTAAGTAAATTATTTCAACTTCGTGCCAAGCGCCATTAGAAATTTTAGTATTTTTCGTTACTGTGACACTCTGTATTCTATCGCCCAGCGAGTAGGAGAAGCTGATGTGACCTTGTAATATTTCCAAAGCAACAAAGTCGTGCAGCTCATTGTAGCGTCCATTATAAAGCAGCAAACCATTTTCGCTGACTGTGGCAAAACGTAGCTTTACATTGAAACGATGACGTTGCTTGAGGCTTTCGAAAGTTAGAAATGAGTTGCGGGAAAACGATCTTGAACGCAGTTCACAGGTAGCTGTATATGGCGGTGGTTGTGAGCTGGTGAGGTAATTGTTCATGCAGGAGTAGCCTCCATCGCAGGCATCAGACATACAGGGCTTCAGTTTACTTATGTTAGAGCCGCAATCGGCACCGGTATAGGAGGCGGAACAAACGCAAGTGTAACCACCTTCACGTCTCACGCAAGTACCACCATTCAAACAAGGATCCGAGTAGCACAGATCGACTTCCGTGTCACACAAATAATGCTCCTTACTGCCTGTAAATCCCTCCGGACATGAGCATGCGAACGTGTTGACTGGATAAATCGGACGAAATAGCACCGTGTCACTGTGTATGAAATCAGAAGCATTTCCAAACTTCAGAACAGTCAAACATTCTTCGAAATTGAGGCAAGGTTCGCGTACACAGAGATTGTCGTCAAAGGGCAGAACTTCAACCGTAGCCAATCTAGCCAAAATTGCACGATTTAGATATACGCGTTCCTGCAAATACTGTGGTGTATAATACTCCTCGTGAGACACATCAGGACGTTTTGCCGAGAAGCTCACGTTTAAAATGCGCGAAGTGACATCGGTGTCATCCTGTATTGAAAAAATGAATATGCTTTCCTTAGGACAGGGAATAATTGCTGCCAAACCATCGAGAAAAAAGTTAAGTAAAGGTGAAAGAAAAGCCTCCTCTGTCATTTCATTCAACCTAACAGTCACAGAGTTGAAGAGCATGTCTTCGGTTATAAGACGCACCGACAGCTGCATTATTGCTTTAGCTTCGTTGATGCCATCCGAGACAGAGACTTCCATAGTCGCATATTTCGGAACATTTGTATTCAATTGAGGGCTTAATATCAACGCTCCAGTTGAAGAGTTCAGTCTTATAAGGTTGGCATTATTGCCAGAGAGTATGCGGTACGTCAGTTTATCGGTGACATCAGCATCGAATGCAGGTATGCGTCCGATTTCATTGCTAGGAAAGTGATCACGAAAGTTGTTGAATATTACTTGAAAATCACGTAGCACGGGTGCGTTATCATTGACATCAGTCACCAATATTTCTACATGAGCATCGTTGCGTAACGGGGGACTAGCGGCACGTATGACGAGCTCAAAACGTTTTCGCGATGATTCATAGTCTAACTCCGTCATTGTCAAGAGCTGAGCACGTTCAGAGCCCGGTCTGGTTACTAAGGAAAAAGAGTTGGAGTCATCGCCACCAATAATTGAGTAATGAACTACGGCATTTACACCTTCATCTGGATCGTGCGCATGAATTTCGCCAACCACTGAACCCACTGGTGAGTTTTCGGGCACGTAAAGCATTATTTTATCTGAAGAAAAAGTAGGTGGCGAGTCGTTTACGTCCTCTAAACGGATTTGTACTTCCACAGTGCTGGACAGTGGTGGGGAGCCTTTGTCAATTGCAATAGCAATGAGGTGATAAGTGGCTACACTCTCGCGATCTAGACCCTTATTTGTGCGAATGGTGCCAGATGTCGGATCGATAACAAATGAGCCATCCTCCACATCACGATCACTTAGTATATACTTAATTCTCCCATTCAGCCCAATATCGGGATCAGTGGCTGCAACCTGTATGACGGAGGTACCCACAAGTGCGTCTTCCAAGATTGAAGCTTGGTACAGGGGATTTTTGAAGACTGGTGGATTGTCATTAACGTCTGTTATGCTGATTTCAACATCTGTTGTATCGCTCAGTGAAGGGCTGCCCCCATCTTTTGCTGTAACAGTCAACAAATAACCACTAGTTGTTTCGCGATCAAGTAATGCACTGGTCACAATAGCACCGGTCTGCGCATTTATAGAGAATGGATCGGGGCTGCCTAATCCATTGATTGTTTCTTCATTTAGCGAATAAGTAATTTGTGCATTTATGCCCACATCGCTATCAGTGGCTGAAACAACGAGAACTGTTGTGCCAACAGGTGCGTCTTCGAAAACAGAAGCGCTGTAAGGAGCATTCTCAAAAATTGGTGCATAATTATTGGCATCTGTAACATTTATGTGTACTGTTGCGGTATCGGAACGTCCTCCGGAGTCCGTAGCTGTAACAGTGAGTAAGAACCGTTTCTCTTGCTTATAATCCAACGACTGTGCAATTGTAATTAAGCCACGTCCATTTTGTGAAGTGATTGCGAATCTTCCTCTCGTATTTCCTGTTGTGATTTCGTAGTGCAATCTTGAGTCTTCATCAGGATCTGTTGCTGTTACTGTTGTCACCGGTGTTCCGGGTGGTTGATCCTCCCCCACATTAGCTTCATAATATTTGGGATTAAATGTTGGATCGTTGTCATTGACATCTTGTACTGTTATGACAACAGATGAGCTGGCAGATTTTGGTGGTACACCGCCATCCTTTGCCACGACTTGGAAAGCAAAACGATTTTGTTCTTCACGATCGAGCTGCTTTATGGTTTGCACCCAGCCTGTGCGTGAATCTACAGCGAGCGGAAAATTATCATCCCTTTCAGATATACTATAGACGATTTCAGCATTGGCACCCTCATCTGAGTCATAAGCTTGTACGCGAATAATATTGTACCCTACGGGAACATTCTCGAGAACAGATTCTTGAAATTGCGAAGTGTAGAAGCGTGGAGCATTATCGTTCGTATCGATGACATTGACCAGCAATTGTGTGGTATTACTACGTGATGGACTACCACCATCTTGAGCACGTATAACTAAGCGATAACTTCGTACGCTCTCATAGTCTAAGGGTTTCACCAGACTGACATCACCACTCATTGAATCAATAGAGAACTGTGACTGCGTATTGCCTCCAATGATGGCATAACGTATGGCAGCATTATTGCCCTGGTCGGCGTCGGTAGCTCTTATCTGAGCTACAACATTGTCATCACCCCATTGATCTTCCGGAACTTGTACGGTATAAGTGCGTTCGCTGAATTGTGGATAGTTATCATTGTCGTCCAGGATTTTTACTAAAACAGTGGCGGTGGCAGTTTTTCGCTCACTCTGTGGTGCTGCCATATCAGAAGCAGTTACTACAAGCGTATAGCTATCGGAAGTTTCGCGATCAAGAGAGCTGCGCGTGGCAATAACGCCTGAGCGGCTGTCAATACGAAAAATTGGTACCTCTTGATCCTGTAGCGTTCCCGTACCATCTGAAAGAAAGAAAGATTTTTAAAAATTTACTTATAAGACATGTCATTAGTAAGGGATCAATGAGATTAGTTTCGAAGAGTTTGAGAGTCGACATTATTGCAAGGAGTAAATATTTTTAACTGTATTATTCGTAACTGTGACATAAGAACTTTTCCAAAAAATAGTCTGGTATGAATTTTTTTCAAAAATAAAAACAAGGAAAAACTGTATATTCTAGATAAAAATGCTTTCGACTATATGAATAAGGTCAAGGAGCTATGTGGGCAGATGAAATCGCTTATCAATTGAGAATGCAGAATGACCCAAAATAATGGGAAAATCTTTAATAAAAAATTAGTTGTTTTTTAAGAATCAAAAGCTTCTTCTAAAATGTGCCTATGATATCTTCTTATAAGGGCAATGTGGGGGCTCCCAGAACTTACGCCCGAAAAAAGAAATGGCAAAAAACCCGATTTCATCGAATTTTGGAAAAAACGCCCGGATTTGAAATTGTAATTGAGCCCGAAAGAAGGAAATTACGTCCGAATGGTTTGGAAATTAAGTCTGAAAAAAATGAAAATTATGCCTGACACTTTCAGCACTGTTTTTTTCGGGCGTAAGTTCATCGGGTGTAAATTCCGGGAGACCAATGTGGGCATAAATTTTTATTTGGACCACAGCAAAATCAGCTGAAATTGTCGTTCTGTCAGAACTCTAAAGTTTGATGACAAATTGTCAGGTCGATTGATCTCATTACAAAAATTACATATATAATAACGTGAAATCCCTGATAAAATTCCCCGATTCATTTTCCATGATCCAAAAATTCCATTTGGGCTATTTTTGTTCAACATAAAAAATTTGTATGGTGCAGAAAATCTCTTGAAGAAACTTTTAAATACTAGGGCACTCAAAATGGTCATTCTATGACCTATCATATATATCTATGTAGGGTAAGAACATACTTTCAGCGATTACAACTACAAAACTCACCTGTTACACTTTCTATGCCATACTCGATTTCGGCATTTTTTCCAATATCCTGATCAGTTGCACGCAAGGTTATCACTGTGGATCCAACTGTTGCACCCTCCCTTATACTGGCTTCAAACTGTTCCGCCTCGAATGTTGGATTATGATCGTTGCAGTCCAAAACATTCACCTGCAACGTTGTAGTGCCCGAACGGGGTGGAAAACTATCATCTGTAGCCACAACTCTAAAGTAATGCACATCCATTAATTCACGATCCAAACTGGCAGATGTCGTGATAGAGCCAGTGCGTGAATCCACTTTAAACAGCGATTGTGAGCGTGAGTCCAGCAGCGAAACCATAGAATAAACTACGGGTGAGTCCTCCGGATCACGAGCTCGCACTGTCGTTACTGTAGAACCGGATGGTTGTTCTTCCAGCACTGATGCCACATAGAGAGCCTGCTCAAAATAAGGCGACTGATTGCGCAACTCACGGCGCACACGCCTGGCAATATCGGTGTCATTGAACTCCTGATGATGATACACAATCTTCAAGCGATGATCCGAGTCGACTATGTCGTTACGACTGCAGCGTATATTAAAAGTGATGCTCACCTTCCACATGGACTCGTGTATACAGACATCACGACTGGCAACCAAGTCGTGATTTTGATGCTCTATAGCAAAGCGTTCATCGTTAACATCGAAAAAGTTTATCTTGCAATATTGGCAAATGGACTTGGGCAGGAAAGCATTCAAATTGTTGATAAACTGCGACTGACGCAAGCAAATCTGATTCCACTTGTCAGTTGTGTGTATGGCATATGAAGCATACGTTTCCGAAATCCACTGCTTGGCATCACTTATGCGCCTATGTATTGAAGGCTCTAAAGCGATGTCGTCCTTTTTAGCTCTGCGCTTACGACTGAGTATGCGATGGCGCATTTCATTGTCGTATCTGTCGCCGAAAATTAGATCTCCATCTCGGAAATCAGTGCGGCTGTTATTGTGATTCACCGTTAAAGCTGCAGCTATGCTGTTGTCCGCAATGAACTCCATAGTTTTTCTCAGATCACTCATATGCTCGCCATAGTAGCGTGTATTTGGGTTTTCTATATGCACATATCTTCTCCGTCGACGCTTTGAGTAGCCTGTATCTTCCTCCTCATACTGACGCCCATGGATTTCCTCCTCGACACGTCGGTCCTCATTACAAGCGTGGCCTGTAACAAAGATTCGCACTGGCAGACTGTAATAGTCGATGCTACGCAGACGGCTGGACGTCGAGTCCACATAGAATGTAAAAAGGTTGGGATAGTAAATGCCATCGCATTTAAGCGGTTTTTTCAGTTGAATTTGTCCGTCTTTGTGATTGACGGCGACTAGATGGTGCACAAAATACGCCGATTTATGTGCATTTATTTTGTAGAGCCTCTCCGAGCCCAACTTATATACGGAGGCATTGAAAATAACAGTGCCCGGCTCTGTGCTCTCATGCACGATAATCAGATAAGCTCGGGAAATTTGTACTGATAGGCTCTGTAGCAGAACAAGGCTGAGAAAAACGCTCACAAGTGGCGATATCCTCCTGAGTCGATGTGTTGTTATTTGTCTGGGTTGCCACATTTTGTAGCTGCTTTTTTGAGTTGTGCGGTAGAGTAGCAGTTTTTGTGATTCAAAAGCAATGAATCACAATTACTAAAATGGTGTTAGTGTGGTTGTTCCATTGGAAAGGTTGAGTATTTCTTTCAATGAAGATTGCTGTAATGAGAAAGTAAAACAACGCATTAGAACTTCTTTGATTATGGTTGAATTTTAAGAAATTCAAAAGTTAAAGAAGATATTCGATTTCCTTCTATGTACAAAAGTTGCTCTTATAAATTTCTTTATTACAACCTTAAAATTGGGTTTCCCAAATAGTGGTTTTCTATGAAAATCGTTTGTTCTTGTACTGGAGCCCATCTTAAGATAATTTTTTTTATAAAAAATACCATAGATATCGATTCACTGTGCAAATTTTCAGAGAGATCGAACTACGTACAAGAGTGTCAGCATAGAACTAAAAAACCATTATTTACTCTATATTCAACTAATTTTTTAATGGAGACCATCTTTTCTGCATTTTTTTTCCGTCCTATTTTAATAGTGACCGACACCTGGACCCATACCAGATCTCACTTTAAAAAAGTTTTTTTCCCAATTATTTTGTACACAGAACCAAAAACGTACTTAATAACAAAGAAAAAGTTCTTTGTCCCAATGTATTATACATTAAAATTGGACCAAAGTACGAGTTCCTTGATTCAATGAATCTTTGTTCTTACGTTATTTCTTTGATATGTTATGAAGAAAAATGATTAATTAATGACACATACAACTGTTACAATAAGTTAGTCTGTCCTTAGAAATTTTAAAACAATATCAAGATATATTTTAAAAAAATCATTTTCTTATTGAGATAAAATTCTCTAATAGTTTTTTAGATATTACAACACAAGAACTGGAACAAAATTTTAATGAACACGAACAATGAACTGTTCCTTAAAATTAAGAACAACGATTCATTGAACCAAAGAATTCGTTCTTTGGGGCAATGAATAGTTCTTAAAAATCAATGAATTTCGCTTTATGAACGAGATTCTTTGATTTTAAGAACAATATTTGGTTCAGTGTACTTGAAAAGAATCTACTGCTAAAATTTCAGTAGATAGAAAAGCAAACAGATATTATTTGGCTTCTTATACTTATCTTATATATTAATACGCTAACACAAAACTTGAATCCTATTTTTTCTCAAGTTATAGACTAGACATTTTAATGAAACTTATATCATTTGAAAGGTCTTGTTTATACCAAGTACAAAATGTTTTGTCACTAAGATAGGTAAAAATTAGGAATGAAAAACACTTTTTCCCCACATAAAAAAAAACAACAACAAATAAAGCCATACAATTTTGAGCAGAAGGTTAGAGAGAAAGAAAAGGCCTCAATACAGCTGTATCTTTTGCTCTTTCTTACTCGATAGCAAAACAACAACAAAATACATAGCGACACAGCTCTGTTAAACATCGTTGCTGTAGCGTACACGAGATAGAGTAGAACGCGAGATTGACTCAGACACTTTAACAGAGCTGTGTAGCATTGTTGGTGTTACTTTTTATTAATTTCTCTCTCTTCGATAGCCTCATGACAAAAATAGACAAAATATTCATGCCGTCATGAGACCGCGGAGAGAGCCAAAATTCATTAATCATTAGGCTTGGGCATTTTAAAAGATCGCTCTTTTTAGTTCAATCGTATGTATTCATTAAGTTCTTTTAGTTCGTTCGTTCCTTTTGTTCGTTGCATGTTTTGCTTCGTTTGTTCTCTTAGTTCGTTAGTTCTTTTAGTTCGTTAGGTCTTTTAGTTCGATTGGTCTTTTAGTTCGTTTCGTTTACTCGTTCATGTCCAGGTTCATTACTAAATGAAACAAACTTGGTATGAATATGTGATAGCCATCAAATTCAACATTTCTATTATCGCAGACACAAAAAGTCTCAAACCTAGTCTTAAACCAAGGACTCAAACCATACCTTGGTAAATTTAGTTATTTTTGATCTCGTTCGTTTTGTTCCTACTCGCTACAATATCAATTGAACTAAAATGATCGCATAGTTCATGATTGGGAATTATTCAATTGAACTAGTTCGTTCATGAACTACCCAAGCCTATTAATCATTTTACGGAGTGGCATAGAATTATTATTTGGGGTTTATATGAGGCATTATAAATGTGAAAGAAACAAAAACTATAGAACTACGATAATTAACAACAATAAAAAGTGGTTCTACGTCCTTATTAGGAAATTTTTTTTTAAATTAACTGCATCACATTGTCTCTCAGGGAACTCTTTAAAGTAACCAGAATGCACCAAATGCAAAAGCAAAAAAAAAAAAAAAAGTAAAAATATAAAAAAAAAAAAGTAAAAATATAAAAAAAAATAAAAATTAAATTAAAATTAAAATAAGGACAAGTATTATGACAAGGATTATAACAAGGATTATAAAAGGATGACTTCCTCAAGGACTGAGACAAGGGTAAGAACAAAGATTGGGACATAGCTAAAACAATGTTTGGCACAAGATTGGGAAGAGTATAAGAACAAGAAATAGAACAAAGGTTTTAACGCAATAACAACAAAGCTTTAGAAAGGAAATGGGATAAGAATAAGGTCAGGAATTTGGACATGGATTAAAACAAGGGTTTGGACTGGAAGTAGGTCAATTATTAGAACAAATATAAAAATAAGAACATGAATGAAGACAAGTTTTGGAACTAATGAAGGGATAGGGCAAGAATAAGGATAGGAATAAAGATAAACTGTCACTTCAAAACATACCGATGTGTCCACGAGACAGCCAACTTCTTTTTAACTTTACCAAGCGTCTTTCAATAAAAAATAAAAAAAACAACAGAAAAATCGATATTGGTAGGGTCGAATTTCGACCACAGGCGATACTAGTATACATAAAAACGCCACGTAAGTTTCTTGGAGTTCAAGCAGTTCAATGTATTATTCCGGGTTCAGGAGAATCTTTATACAAAATTTCATCAATATAAGCCAAGTCGTTTACCCAAAAACGTTTTATTACAAAATCGAGTCTAAAACTATCATATGTTTCAAGCTGGAAACAACCATACACTTTCATAAAATTTCACTGACATCGGTTGAGTGGTTTCGGAGATTAGCGAACACAAACAGAGTGACACGTGATTTTTATATACTAAGAAGAAGAAGATAAAAAACGACTAAGTTATTTGCAAGATGAACAAACTACATAGATTAATGCTAGGTATCTGTTAATATTTTAACCTAATACCCAATATTTTAGTTAATAGTATGTGGATGAAATAACTGCTTTTTTTCATAAAAACCAAACAAATAACTTTTTTCCGAAACTATTAACGAAATAGGAAAATAATCGCAACGTTTTTGTATCATTTACTAGATCCTCAGGTTATTTTGGTGGTAAAACTTGCACATTGAATATTTTTGGTAATTTTTGTCAAACAATAAATTTGTGCCTTAAAGGGCTGAAGGTAATTTTTTTTTCTTGATCAAATTGAAACATTATATTTTTTCCATATAACCTATTCTTCCCATGCTCTTACAACTCATATCATTTAAAAACTATTTCATGGTTCGTCAAGCCGAAAAGTTTTGGGATTCAAAATGTTAGTATAAAAATTATAACCAACACGCACACAAGGCGTATAAACGTGTGTGTAGGCAAACACGTCCGAAGTACGAGTAATAGCATCAAAGCATCCAAGCGTTGCCAGAGTAAGCAAAATATTAAGCTAACAAGAATAAGTTTAAAAAGCAATCAAAGGCTAATTGCTGGCACGCGATGATATAAAGATAAAAAGTAATACAATTATAGGTGTTATTTGAACATTTGTGCTTTTAGCCGAGTGTAAAGTTAGCAGCCGTGTTAAATGTTAAACGTTATGTTATAACAATTATTTCTTGTGATTCTAATAAGCCGAAGTAAGGAAAAAAAAAACTTATCAGAGTATAGCTACATTTAACGTTGAGTTTTTCTCAACTAATTTTTCTTACTAATGGATATAAGTTATTTTTTGTCTGTTTGTTTGCTTGTCCGTCACTCACGCTTAAACGGCTGAACAGACTAACCTGAAGTTTAGCCTGTACTCTAAGCTGGGTCGAAAAAAAAAATTTAAATTCTCACTTCCTAATTTGAAAGCTTATCGCGAGAGTTTTTGGCACCATCAAATTGGTTTTTCAATGGTCTCACAGTCAAACCGGTATTTTTATCATAACTTCGTTATTTGGTTACGGATCATCAAGTTCAATATATTGTTGTAAAGATCTTAATTTCTAGAATGTTTTGTTATCGGAAGGTATTGTTCTTCTGTGGTCACCTTCGGGTAGTAATTACTATTTCTAGTGTTTTTTCTCCAGACCCTCAGAACCTGCATTTTTTTTCGTTTTTTTTTTTATTTTGCTTAAAATTAAAGCTCATGAACAAGCAACACTCTTCTGTAAAGAAAGTTTCCATTTTTATTCGTATAGATAAAAGTTAATGTGATTGAAAACTTTAGTGGGGTCCTAAACGGTCTTTTTGTAATAGCTTTGTTTTAAGACGACAGATCGTCAAGTTTTATTCATCGTTGGGTAGATTTCAAAGAGTGAAACTTTATATTCGCAAATGTGATTGTTTTTCGATGTCACCTTTATTTCTTCTGAGCGTTACGTTGTTTACACGAAGTTTAACTTCACAAAATTCAGTCAAAATGAACTTAATTTACAAAACTCATCATGTACGTGTTAAAAGACGTTCTTAAGCTCTCTGTCTATATTTTTATTTTTATAATTGGCCTAACACTTCGCAAAAAAAAAAGTTGGCTGTGCCGTGGACACACCCTTAGGTTTTGACGTGACGAAGTTTCTTGTTGTTAATGCTGATGTTGATGTTTGTGTTGATGTTGATGTTGATGTTGATGTTGATGTTGATGTTGATGTTGATGTTGATGTTGATGTTGATGTTGATGTTGATGTTGATGTTGATGTTGATGTTGATGTTGATGTTGATGTTGATGTTGATGTTGATGTTGATGTTGATGTTGATGTTGATGTTGATGTTGATGGTTATGTTTATGTTGATGTTGATGTTGATGTTAATGGTTATGTTGATGTTGATGTTGATGTTGATATTGATGATGATGTTGATGTTGATATTGATGTTGATGTTGATTTTGATGTTGATGTTGATGTTAATGTTGATGTTGGTGTTGGTGTTGGTATTGGTGTTGGTGTTGGTGTTGGTGTTGGTGTTGGTGTTGGTGTTGGTGTTGGTGTTGGTGTTGAGATTGGTTTTGGTGTTGGTGTTGGTGTTGGTGTTGAGGTTAGTGTTGAGGTTGATGTTGAGGTTGGTGTTGGTGTTGGTGTTGGTGTTGGTGTTGGTGTTGGTGTTGTTGTCGGTGTTGGTGTTGGTGTTGGTTTTGGAGTTGGAGTTGTTGTTGGTTTTGCAGTTGATGCTTTTCTTTTAGCTTTTGTTTTGCTTTCCCGTCGGTTGTGCTCTAATTTCAATTAATCCAGCAAAAGTGATGCAAATGCGTCACATTAGGCGGTTCCCTGAGGGTCTTTGACACGCCCCCAATTTTTTTTTTATTTTTGTCATATGCCCGAAGACCTCACCTTCGTTTTCTTTCCATAAAATTTACCGTTGCACCAGTAGTCACAGAGTTAAAAATCCATGCAACGTTTTTTCATGGCTGTAGCATTTTTACTGCATTATGTGATTGCATCCCTGAAATCATGACAACAAGAATTTTTTTTTTTAATTTAGTTGTGAAGCGTAATAACACATCCATGCTGTTGTAAAACAAAATTTAGCATAGCACTCCTCCTGAGTGAGTAATAAGTCCATGCAACGATATTACATTTCTGTTGCATAAGCTGCTATATTCACGACCTGACGACGCCGGATTTTTTTTTTTTTATTTTTGTCGTAAGGCTATTTATAAAACCTTCCTTTTTCCTTTTTAAACTTTTATCGTAGGTTATATACTCATTGAGTAAAAATTCAATGCAACGCCGCTGCATGAATGTTGCGTTATCGATCTTTGAGCTGCTCTCTCAGCGTCCCCATGGTGACAGAAATTTTTTGTCTAATTTTGTTGTGAGAGCTTATAGTATGCCTTTATTAACGTATCGTATTTTTAATCCTAGCACTAATACTCAGCGAGTAATAATTCCATGTAACAAATTTTCAATTGTGTTGCTTAAGCAGTTCCCCCTGCGACCCGATGATGTTTTGAATTTTTGTGTTGTTTTTATAATGAAGTCAAAAAATTAACCTTTACGGTCATACCATTTTTTTAATCATAGCTCTTATACTCAGCGAGTAACAATTCAATGCAACGCAGATGAATTTTTTAAAAATTCATTTTTCAACTTTTTTGGACGTCACGTCAAAACTACTAACTAGTAAACTACGTCACGTCAAACTACTACCTAACTTCGTCACGTCAAAAAGGAAAATAAACTAAAATTAAAATAGGGATAAGTATGAGGCCAAGAGTTTGCATAAGTTTAATGACAAGATTAGAAAAAGGATGAGGACTGGAATTTTGGATAAGGAAAGATTGGATAAGGATTAAGAAGGTATTCGAACAAGAGTAAGGTCTGAAATTTGGGCATGGATTAAATGAAGTGTTAAAATAAGGTTAAGTATGAAATCAAAGAAAAGGAAAGATACAAAAATAAGGACAAGGATTAAGATACGCTGTCACGTCAAAATCTACGCATATGTTTATATTACAGCCAACTTCTTTTTGCTTGAATTATATATTTAAACTTAAAACTAGTAAGAAATTATCTTCAACTGGGCCGAAGTTAAAATACCCCCACGGCCGAACCAAAGTATATTCAAAATCTTAAGCAGTCAATAAAATGTTTATTTGTAACAACATTTTCGTCATAGTTTTATCAGAAAATATTCGTTTTTGTTTTTTTGATAAAGTCATTTATATGGGAGGTTGGTGATGTTTTCACTCGATTTGGTTGAGTTTTATACACAGAGTATATGTTATATATCAAAGTTCATATGCAAAATTGCAAGTCCATACATTAATTTTTGTGGAATTCTAATATTTAACCGTTTTGATAAAGTCACTTTGTATGAGAGGTAGGCGTGGTTTTCATTCCATTTGGCTTATTTTCAAGCCTGACCTTTATTTTTTAGATAAAAACTTACATAAATATCGAATTTCGCGATTATAGCTTGAAAAGTACGGCTGTGATCGTAATCAGAGCCAGACAGACTGACATGGTTAGATCGACTCGGGTGGTGATGCAGATCAAGAATATATACACTTTTTTATACCTGCCACGCCTCCTTATGGGCGTTACAAACGGAGTGACTAAATTAACATACCCCTTTTACGTTTTTTAAACGTGGGGGTATAACTAGTCTAAATATTAATACCCAGATTAGACGTAGTTAACAAAGGATACATTCCTGGGTAAAACCGGGGCAAAAATTACTTAGTTTCTATACTCGTTATATGTCAAAGCACTTAACTTGACTAGAACAGCTGAAAAATTTAGTAAAATTCGTAGTCATAATAGATCCTTAAGGCTTCTGTTTTAAATGTAGGCACAATTACGTTTACAAAAACCATCTAAAAAACATCCCACCAATTTATGTTAATGCTTTACAGAATAGAATGTGTCGCCTAAAGGTATTATAAATGGCCTTAAAAATTTCTGCGTAGTAGTATACCACGCACACACACAGCTATAACGAAAAATATTCACAGTTTTATGGCTGAAGGTTTTCTTAACACTCTCAATAAACATCTTTACTACTAAGATTTGAAATCCTTCACACAGGATTATGCAACAAAATATTATTAAAAAGTCAAGCCAAAGACAAAATTATTATTGTATTTCTTTAAAGCCAACACGAGGTGTCAAAAAAGGTAAGACGCAAACGGTACCCATAATATTTTGGTTAATAAATTTATAAACCATCTATTTATAAAAAAGAAAAAAATAAATATTTATTTGTATTTGTGGCAAAGAAAAGGTGAATTCTATTTAAAGACAAGTGATATTTTATATGCTCAAATACATTGCTTAGTCCTTCAAACAGACACTGCAAGACAGGTAGACAGACAGACAAACAGACAGACACCCAGCCACAAAGACTCGAGGATGTGTGCTCAAAGCAACTTATATCAAATTTATGCACCCTCGGTTATAGTTAAACATCCACTTACTTACATTCACCATCTCAAGTATGTATGTATGTAGTTGGAGTTTATTTTTCTTGTGTTTAGCTACAATGAAATATATGTGCATACTTTTACCTTTTTGCTTTAAGTGGCAACTCGGCAGGGAATTAAATCTTGCTTATTTAGTTGAATAAAAGTGTGGATTCTGGAAAAGCTTATAAATCGCGAGACAACGGATTAGAAGGAGATGCACTAGCAGCATGATGAATATGCTGAATATGAACCTGCACTTTATATAAGTTGAAAAAATATATCCTCAACTAAGGATATGCCAAGATGCGGTTGGGGAGTAGTAAAGCTTTTAACTTATTACACACAGATTTTTTTTTTTTACACTCTAGTCCTACGTGCATTTCATGTTATCAAAACAAATGTAAGATACTTCTGACAGAATAGTTAATTTTTTTTAATACAACTTATTCCGTTTTGATTTGAACCTATGTCATCTCTATTTTTATATCAACACTAATTTAATTAGTAGTTCTGAAGTCATGCTTTTAGTTGTTTCCATGGTATTTAGTGTAATAGCCTCAAAATATTGTGAAGCAATAATGGGTGTTGTCCAATGTGGTCCATGCAACAATATATTAATACTATACTTATAAGCAACAGCTCGAGTTTCTCTTATGCTTTATGGTCCTTACTCCATACTTCTTGAGTGCGTGTTGCTTTGGAAGTATTAATTCTTGTAATTAAGCTTTATGAAGCTTTTACCGACTCTAAGGATTTTAGCTGGTTGCCAACATAGTACAAAGAACACAATTTTATGCATTGTTAAGCTTCAACTTAATCTTCGCATTCAGTCTAGATCAACGATGCCCACAAAAATTATTTGAAAAGTGCACCAACAATTACTACAGAAAGCCACATAAACAAAACAAGTTTTGAATGCGTTGCACCAGTGATGGGCAAATTTTCGGCTCCTAAAATACTCAAAGTGCAAACGAGTGCTTAACAAAGGACACAACTACTTGCGGGGAAAGGGAAACGACAAAAATTTCTACATCCATTCGTGCATGATGTTCATCGCACAAGAGTTGCGGAGAAACTAATAGGCTAGACACATTGGCGACGGCTGCAGCAGTGCAACATGAGGTGAAAATTAAAATGTTGTAATGTCGTGTGCGGCTTGGTTATTTTGAACGCGGTGCAACAATCAAAAAGATCATATATAAAAGGATGCTAGCGCACAAAATTTTTCATATTAACTACTTTAATAACCTTAAAGTTGGTCGACAACCGAAGCAAACACCGAAATAACGAAAAAAAGGAACTGTCTTATGTAAAAGTTTAGAGCAACTGATCAAAAACAAAAAAAGGGTGCACTTTTTGCATGTCAAATTAGAATTAAATCTATATCGACGACAGCAACATTGCCGCAGCCGCACTGCGGTCGAGCATTGTCGTTGCAACATCCCAGTAAAAAAGTGGATCATCCTATGAGGAGCAGTGGATTGCTCCCTATTGATCCAAGCTGAGTGTATTTTGTGCTCTCTTTTAACATTGCATGTCCTAGGAAGGCGAGCGCTCTTTATAACATCCCAGTCGAGCGCATAAGGAGCGATCAATATATGATCCATTGCGATGTGCAATGGAGCGCTCCTTATAAGATCCCAGGCGAGCGAAGAAGGAGCGATCAATATATGATCCATTGCGATGTACAATGGAGCGCTCCCTATAACATCCCAGGCGAGCGGATAAGGAGCGATCGATGTGTGATCTATTGCGATGTGCAATGGAGCGCTCCCCATAACATCCCAAAGGAGCGGATAAAGAGCAATCAATATGTGTCCATTCTCATATGTAATGGAGCACTACATTCCTGAACCATGACAATACGTAGTGGAGTATTTTTTTATAAAAATTAAACAATATATTTTCTATATTTAGCCATTTATTAACCAAAAATATAAAATAAAAATAATTTAAAAGTTCATTTTTATTTTAAGAAAAAAATAAATATTAATATTTTCTTAATTATTAAAGGTTAGAGTTCAAATAAAAAATTAATTCAATACATAGTATAAAAAACTTAATAAATTTATGTTTTTTTTTTTATCCTATATGTTTGCCGATAAAAAGATAGTTTCACCTCTCTAAAGGCATTTTTGACGGCCTTCTCATATTCTGCATAGTTGTCAAAGTTTTCCTTCAATGCTTCTGGAATATAAATACCAACTATAAGTTGAGAAATAGATTAAATTTTATTTATAAAATTACCAAACAAATAAAGAGTGACAATTTTACAGTCTTTAACCGCCGCCTTAGCTTTGGTTCCATTCCAATTTATGTTTAAAATATATTTTTCGCTAAAAATGTCTGTAATAATTATCTTTATTTCGCGCTTCGTGAATTTTAATTTGAGATATTTAATCTGAAGTGAATAATTAAATTTTTCTATTCGGTCCACTATATCCGTCAACTATGTCCACTATGTCCACCGCGTTCACACTTTTACTTATCTTCACTTCTGCAATATCACAAATTCCATTTTTTCAACTTTCTCACTATCTGAATTTTCTACTAAATTTTCTTCACTTTTTTTTCGTTTCAGTTTTCAGGCGTCTTAAATGCCTTTTTGGAAATAAATTCTTGCAAATTGTTTTTAATTTATTTATTTATTAATTATTTTTGTTTTTTTTTTGCACAAGCCTATACTTTGTTACACTTCAATAACACTTTCAAATCACGTTTAATCGGTACCGCTGTCGATATACTATTAGGTTGTTGACACGCGTCTTCGCATGTTTTTTTATGTTTTTATATACAATTATTTGTTTGAAAATTACACATTTTACATTGACTTTACTTTTAGAAAATGTAACTAAATTTTCTTTTTTTTTAAATTACAATTTTTAAGCTAATTTTAATAGATTTTGCAAATGTTGAAACTGTTCTATATATAAAGCATACAATTATGTGTAAGCGGCAACACTTTTCATTTTCGACGTCGCTCAACCAAGCACTGTGGTCAATAACATGTTTTTAAATCCTAAATTTTCAAATTTTGTTTGTATGATAAATTTTGTTTAGCTTTTGTTAGAGTTTTTCTATATTTTAAATATTTTTATTTGCAGTATTTTCATAATTTAATCATTCCTATATATTCTTTAAGGTTGCAGTATTTCCATATTTGAGTATTCCATATTTGAAAGGTAATCTTTATTTGGCAGACATATTTTTATATGAAAATATACCTTTTTTAACCAGTGTATGTTTTCGAGAAATGCAGCAATATAGACGCTATCGTTACCATAGAAAGTAAACCAGTGGAAAATTTAACATTGGTTGAATAATTTGTTTTAATTCTTCACAAAGATACTACTACACCTGATTATGCTCCTAAAATAAAATTTGAAGTATTGAATAGCATAATAAAATTTTGTACGTTAATAACACTATGATTGGAAAATATACGGAAATTTCTTAAATTCCACTATATGTATTATTTAAATTTTATATTTTGTATTATGAGAATTTGGTGTTTATTCCACTGTACTTGTGGGCAAAGCATGTTGTCATGCATGAGAAATATGAGAGTAGAATAAGTAGAGAGAGAGAGTAGAGATAAATATGAAATACTAACTTTTCCCGGCGCGCGTTGCTGCACTCAGCAATTATATCGCAACATAATAATTATATTCGAAACTTTTCTTAGACCCACAGTTTAACACCACTGTCATTTTCCACTGCCCGTTACAGTTTCCCAGTTACAGTTACAGTTTAAATAGTAACTCCATTTTGAGTTTGTATGTAAATACTGCTACTTTTACTTTCAAAGCTATTCGATAATACAAATTTTAATTGTATGGGCGGAGCCACACCCCCTTATATAATACCCGTCCCAGTTTTGTAGTAGATGGACATTATCCAGTTTTAGTACAGTTGCCGACAGTGAGCATACAAACTAAATTACCAAAATGTAGCCAAATCGACGAAAATAGGCCTTGTTTCTTGAATCACAAAAATGGTATTTAATTTTTACGTAAAATTGAAATAACTTTTGCTTATAAATGTTATAGCTATTAAATAGAGTTGAAAATTTGCGACTTTGAATTTAAATTATTTTTACAACATAAACAAATTTTGAGCCTTTTTTTGAGGAAAACTCCAAAGTTTCAGACCTTTTTTGAAAAAAATATATATACTCAACTAACGGTATTTTTGCAATAAGGTTTTCATAGTACTTTGATGAAGCTTTAAGATAAAAAAAAAATTTAACAAAATTTATAAAAAAGCAGCGGAGATATTTGAATCGAAAGTCACAAACTTAAATTTATGATTGTTTTTTTCTCATTTTTCAGCAACGATGTTGCATTAAATATATCCTTGTAGGAAAATTTTTCATAGTTTTCAAGATATGTTCATGATTTTGATGTCAAAATAACGGAAATTTCTTTAGTTTTACTAAATTTAAGAAATATTTTATATTTTGTAAATATTTGCGTATGTAACCTAAGAAAACAACTAAAAATAGGCGATTTTGTAAAAAATTTGTACTACAGCACCATCTGGTGTCCAAGGTGGGTCAAAGAAGATAGTGCTTAAAAACTCATCGTACCTGAAAACTACTATATACCAATTTTTATTCTAATCGCATGAGCAATTTGGGAGTTTTATGTGGTTTTGTAAAAAATTTGTATTATAGCGCCCTCTGGTGTTCAATATAGGTCAAAAACGATAGTAGCAGAACACTCAACGTATATGAAACCCACTGTATACCACTTTTCATTCTAATCGCATTAGCAGTTTATGAGTTTTAGGCAGTTTTGTAAAAAATTTGTACTACAGCGCCCTCTGGTGTTCAAGGTGGATCAAAATTGATAGCCCACAAACACGCACCGTACCAAAAAACTTCTATACACAAATTTTCATGCTAATCGGATGAGTAGTTTAGGAGTCTATTGCGGCCTTACAAACATAAACTCCTTTTTTATATACATATATATAGAAGATAGAAGATGACAGTAAGGAATTTCATTCTGCTCTTGTTTTCCTTCCCTTCATGCTGGCTCTTGACTGTCCCCTTCGTCTAGCACTCAAGTGCAAACGGGTAGCTCGTAAGTGCAAAAGGCTCTTGCGAGCCAAATTGCCCATCACTGCGTTGCACAATGAATTACTACCAACAACAAAAATCACATAAGTAAAATCAACAACACAAATATGAACTGTGCGTAGTCGCTGCACTTACCAACAACGGACGAAAAAACAACAAAAAAGGCCCGCGATTTCAAATTGTTGAACACAAAAACACCAACACAACAACAAAGTAAAATGAATCAAGGGTGAAGCTTCAACCTCAATTCGGCAAATTATAACAATCATAAAAATATTGAAATTGTAGTAAAGACAAAGGAAATAGCTTTTCTCTGCTTAACAACATCAGTAATGAAAGGCAAGCAAATATGATTAATGTGAACATTTTTTTACTTCGCAAAAATCATACAAAATAATTTCAAAACAAACATTTATTGCTGATGATATAGATATCATTGATCATAATATGCTCGAAGTCAGAGCAGCATGGGTCGAAGAGTCGAGTTGGCTCGGGTGGTGATGCTGATCAAGAATATATATACTTTTCTATACCTGCCACGCCTCCTTATGGGCGTTACAAACGGAGTGACAAAATGAATATACTCCGTTTACGTTTTTTAAACGTAGGGGTATAAATATATTCAAGACCAGACGCATGATGTTAAAAAAAAATTATAATAAATAGTTCATGAGAACGAGGGTAGCCGTAGAAGTACCCAATTTAACAAGAAAAACACAAGAAATTTGAGAAAAAAATATCTTTATTCCTCTAAGAGTGGCAGAAAATTTTTTACCTTGGTGACACAAAATTTAATTTACACAAAAATTATAAAAGATAACCGACCAACGGTTTTTTAGTAAATAGAAAACTTAGTAAAATAAGAAACTTTGAAAAAAATTAAAGCAGACTTACATACCTATTCTGGCTGTCAATTTACAAGAAATAATTTGTCTAACAGATCTATTCTAACAAAGTCACAAAAGCCACCTCAGTATCAATAAATACAGAAGTCACAATTGATACAAATTCCTATTCTGAGCACTTTTAAAAAGCTTTTTTTGTATCAATAGTGATCAAAATAGTGACAAGCAGCTAAGAAGGTCACAAGCGAAAAATGCATACAAATAAAATTTTCTAAAAAACTATAATAACAAAAAGAAGGGAATGTCTTAAAAAGACGGATTCTAGGACACCGAAATCGTTTTTGCAAATTCATTTCGACTGCCGAATACAGTGTGTTTGGAATTTAATTGAGGTTTTTGGCAACTATTTATTTTAATGCTGATGGCTCTTATCTTAACTATGTCGTCAATCATTTTTCGACTTCCATGAGCCAATCATCGGTATCGCGGTCAATTTAGCATTTCTCACAGCTCATTGTTAAACAAAAATGTATCGACATTTATTTTCCAGTGACAACTGATGAGCAAGTTGATATAAAAAGAAGGTGACCAATTCAAAAAGCTTTGCAACATGATGTGGTGAATTTTTAAAGCTTTTTGCTTGTGACAGTTCAACCTGAATACGAATCAATAGAGACCGAGTCAAAATTATCACAATTTTGCAGTATCAATTGATTGTGACGATTATGCCAGAATAGGGCTGTAAATTTTGTCAACCTGACCTGTAAAACCAGGCAAACACTTGCCAAATGAAAAGCTTTATTTATTCACCACATGAAGGTGAAAAGCATGTTGTTAGAAAGTAGCTGTTAAGTGTTGCACTATTATTGAAAAAAATACCCCAATTTTGTTAAGTTCCTTTCTCAAAATGAAAATATGAATTTATCGTTGAGAATTTGTTAGTTCATTTGATATCATATATTTAAATATTGACGTCTTTAAAAAAATGGCAAAAAAATGTCTTTCTCTTTTCTTTTAGAAGTTTTTTTGGTTCAAAGTTATTTCTTAAAAGTGTGATAACTCTGGAAGTTTAACAGTAACTATAAGAAAAATTTATATCAAATTAAAAGCTAAAAATATGACTTTTTTATTGTAATAATTAAATATTGCCATAAAAATGCATTTCTTCCTTTAAAATAAGTTTATTTAAAAAAAAAATCTTAAAGAAAACTAAAATCGTTATATCTGTAAAACCATCAAGAAATTTAGTAAAAATTTTGGCAAGTATAATAAAGGTAATCAATTTACCTTTTGAATGATACTAGCTTTAATGAAATATCTTTAAGAGAGTCGTTAAAAAAATAACGGAACTGTAGCATTCAAATATCAAAATTAAAAATAGACTTAAAATGGACTTAAAATAGGTCCAGCTCCGTTGTTTTTGGAGGTACCCTCATTTTTCTATTATCGACGAGGACGACTGCTGTTTAAAACATGTGGTCCATAAATTTTTCAAATCGAACAGTTATTTCGATAAGTTTTTATTACAATCAATAGCGAAAAGGTGGTTCGAGATAAACGCATTTAAAGTTATTGTATGTGCTTTCGAATTAAAAAAAAAATTAATTACGATCAATTTCATAGGTTTTTCCGAAGAATTTGGGTGTTTTCGATGATGATTGGTTTTCGAGAAATTAGGGGGAAAGTGCCCCGAAACGTGGTTTTAAAAAAATGTTCCTACCGTATATCTATTTAAAAAAAAATAGCATTTCATTACTTACTGGCAAGAATACATAATCAATATACATATGAAAAGAAGAAATATATTGAAGATGTATTCAATATACATATGAAAAGAATGTATAGGGTGTTTTTTTTAGAGGTATAGAACTTCGAATTGAAATAAAACACAAGAGAATCGTTTTAATGTCCATCAATTTGGCTTTATTGGAAAGATAATTTTATGCCATTAATGTTTAAATATGATTTCGGGCATGTGGCCGCCGCGGCTGGCTCGAATAAAGCCAATTCTACAGGTCCAATTTTCAACCAATTTTTCGAGCATATGGGGCCGTATGTCGGCAATAACGCCACGAATGTTGGCCTTCAAGTCCCCTAACGTTTCTGGTTTGTTGGCGTAGACGAGCGACTTCACATATCCCCAAAGAAAATAATCCAATGGTGTCAAATCACACGATCTTGGTGGCCAATTGACAGGTCCACTCCGCGAAATTATGCGCTCATCGAATGTTTCCTTCAATAAATCGATTGTGACGTGCGCTGTGTGGCATGTAGCGCCGTCTTGTTGGAACCACAACTCATCCACATTCATGCCATCCAATTCGGGAACAAAATAGTCGGTTATCATGGCTCTATACCGGTCTTCATTAACGGTAACTGACTCTCCAGCATTATTTCGGAAGAAGTATGGCCCAATGACTCCACCAGCCCATAGAGCACACCAAACAGTCAGTTTTTGTGGATGTAATGGCGTTTCAAGGATCTCATGTGGATTCTCTTCACTCCAAATGCGGCAATTTTGCTTGTTGACGTAGCCATTCAACCAAAAATGAGCCTCATCACTGAACAAAATTTTGCGATGTAAACTTCTTGAACTGAACCATTATTTTCGAAATAAATTTGCACGATTTGCAAGCGTTGTTCTTTTGTCAACCTGTTCATGATGAAATGGCAAACCAAACTGAACATAAATGACATTAGAGTTGCCAGATTTGACCACAAAATGCCAGTTTTATCTCTATTCGAAAAACAAACCCCTAAAAAAAACACCCTGTATAAAATCAATATAAATATAAAAAGAAGAAATTATACAGAAAAATACTCTGTGTACTTTTTATTTCTTGGTGAACACACTGTTTTTTAAATAGGCATTACTGCAATCTGCTCTTCTGCAGTTAATCAAAAAGTGTGCAACCAGCCGAATGTTGTACAGTACTCATTTCGATTTTCTGAAATTATTGCACAGAGTTTGAAATATACTATAAAATGTTGTACATTACAACTCTGTTACTTAGCAGCAGTCGGTTTTTGCCTTTTTCTTTAAGGTTAATGTTTTCACTATGAATATCAAAGACATGCTCCATATGCGGTGAATTTTTTTAAGCAATATTATAATTACTCAATGTATGAACCATGCAGTTGAAAAGCGACTGTATCCTTACTATATTATAATTGTATAATTCTGCGTAACACTATGTGAAAAATATACCGAAGCGTTTTACGGCGTAATGTTTCGTCGGCTAATTGATTCATCGGTTTTACTCCCCATCGCGGCTAAAATTATAAAAAAAATTCTTATAATCTCAAACTTAACGTTTAAACGATTCGAAAGCTGGGTCGAAAGGGTTAACCAATCTAAGAACAAAATTTGAGCCAAATCGGAGATGGTCAGTGCAACTGATATTACACTTCAATGTAAAATGGGCGTTATATTAAAATCTTTTTAAAAATCTATCTGAAAACTCATTTCGACAGTGCTTGCTGAGGTTTTTGTAATTCATGTATTGGGTGGAGCACTCATATGGGTTTGAATATAGAATATAGAATATCTAGACGCATGGTTCGAAAGTGCTAAACGAGCAATCCGCTTCATATTCTACTTCTAATTTAAAAAAGAATAAGTCAATATAAAAAGGGGTCGACATAATAGCTGCGTTTTTTTCATAAGAGATCCGGATCATATCATCGCTTTTGCACGCAAAGCAAAAACAACACATGATCCAGCAAGTGAGCTGGATCATTTCAATTGATCCAATTCGATGTTTTTAATTGTTGATGCCGCAACTGTAAAAGTAGGCAACACTTGGTCGTAATTCATGGCAAGATGGCGCTGGGTGTCCGAAAAATTGGCAGTACTGCATCATTTGACATTTAAAAAGTTTGGCAGCATTGGTATTGCTAACAAAAAAGTTAAAGCGGCAAGCATGAATTTTGGGTTTGATTCAATGGAAATAATCAAAGAAGAGTTCGATTGGTTCAAATTTGTTAAAAATTTGACTACATTTGTTTTACAATACAATTTTGGTTTTTCGCAAAACTTATTTGTCAGCTCGAAAAGTGCATCAGCTATTTATCTTATGCATAGCATAGCGCCATCTGTTAGTGATTAAGAAAACATCGCCCAATTGATCCGAATCGTTTTTTTCATAAATGATCTGATCTTCCATGAAAAAAACGCAGCTAATAGCTGCGTTTTCTTCATAGGAGATCCGGATCATATCATCGCTTTTGCACGCAAAGCAAAAACAACACATGATCCAGCAAGTGAGCTGGATCATTTCAATTGATCCAATTCGATGTTTTTAATTGTTGAGGCCGCAACTGTAAAAGTAGGCAACACTTGGTCGTAATTCATGGCAAGATGGCGCTGGGTGTCCGAAAAATTGGCAGTACTGCATCATTTGACATTTAAAAAGTTTGGCAGCATTGGTATTGCTAACAAAAAAGTTAAAGCGGCAAGCATGAATTTTGGGTTTGATTCAATGGAAATAATCAAAGAAGAGTTCGATTGGTTCAAATTTGTTAAAAATTTGACTACATTTGTTTTACAATACAATTTTGGTTTTTCGCAAAACTTATTTGTCAGCTCGAAAAGTGCTATTCACTATTCAGCTATTTTTTTTATGCATAGCATAGCGCCATCTGTTACTGATTAAGAAAACATCGCCCAATTGATCCGAATCGTTTTTTTCATAAATGATCTGATCTTCCATGAAAAAAACGCAGCTAATGATGACGAATTTTTTCTATGTTTACAAATTCACTGAGAGAGTTCACTATTGATGGATGCCAAACAAATTCTGAACAACGTAGTGTCGTCAAACTTCGAACGTAAGCTTAAACATATAAGGTTGGTACTTTCTATAAAAGTCATGCTTTTCAAACAACAACTGCCATCTATACGTCAAGTTCTTCTGGGACTACCCTCATAATAGCTAATATCAAAAAAAAAAGATCAAATCGAAAGAGATACAAATCGGAAGAGCCACGCCTTTCATCAAAATTATGAAAACAGGAAATTATTTTTATATTTCCTGAAATTTTGATATTTAATGAGCACTTTTAGTTCGAAATTTGACAAGATCAAATGAAAACTTCGCCTCTTTCTTATACAAATTGATGTCAGAAATTCAATCAGAACTAATACATTGACTTTACATTTTACACATCATATTTCATATTAAAACCGTACTCAGAGTTTAAAATTGGGAAGAATTTGCCAAAAACTACACCTACCCCCAAAACAAAGTGGCGTCATCCAAATACTAAACCCTCTTAATTACGAAAGTACTTTAACACTGTGGAGGAATTTTACCTACAGAGATAATTTTGATTTCATATTAAATAAATATTTTAATGTTTATATAATTTTAATTTTACATTTCGAGAAATTTATCACAACAATAGTTCAAAGCCTGTATAAGACGCTGTTGATGTAGAAAGTTTAAGGAAATTCCTCGATTATAAATATATGGTATCTATCTCACAAAGAAAGGTTGACACACATGCCTTCACCACATTAAATTCTTGCTTTCTGCAGCAACCAATTTATTATTCAGCTTATTGCATAATACTTTAAAAGTAATAAATGCATTCCAACAAAGTCCTCTTCTTTGCTGGAAATAATTTAATGTTGATGCTCCATTGCAAGCGAGCTCATTTGAGTGAATTAAACGTTGAATGAAGGCATCATCTATTCTTGGAATACCATTCTGTCATTTGGCATAAGTAACTGAATTGTATGCTTCATGCTCCTCTACAACTTGAAATAATGAACTCATGCGTGCGGCAAGCCGAGCGCGCAAAAGAGAAAAGCTACAAATTAAAACGTATCCTTGAGGCCTGCACTGAGCACTGAAAAGTGATGGTGGTAATGGTGGTGATGGTGGCGATGATGGTGGTTGCCACTGCTACTGGTGGGTGGTCGCACATGCAACTGTCAAACAACTTGTGCAGATACTTAGCTGTGGTAAAAGGCAGGCGCTTAGATAACAAAATTTTATTGTCTTTGACAGTGAGTTGTTTTCCCCCTTCATGCGAAACGAGATACGAGATAGATATGCATAGATATACCATTTTAACTCACTCAAAACTAACTATGGTAAAAACTTTTTATAACAGTTAAGAGAACAAATAGAACAAGACGAAGAAGAAGAGCAAGAAGAACTAGCTGCTGGCTGCCTGTTTTTATCTTGCGGCTAGAAACATCTTCGACAATAATGACAATTTACTTGACTCAACCTCTGCAAGGCACAAAGCGAAGCAGAATGAGTGAGAGTTTAATGAGGACGTGCTTAAAGTAAAGTGAAACGCTGTAAAGAAAAGGCCAAAAGCACAAACAACAAGAACTTTATTGTAAAGTTTCCATTTTTGTTGAGAAGTTCATGGCACTGGGTTTCTTTTTCTTGATGCTGCTTGAAACATTTCCTCTTATTTGCTTAACTATTTCAGTTCGTTTGGTCAAGTTTCTTCTCCCCCATAAACTATGTTGAGGATTTTTAGAGCTTAAAATAAATGAATTTGAAAATAAAAATTTAAAAAATTTTAAATTTGACGTTATTTTGAGGATTTTTTCAACGCTGACTTTATTTGTTGGTTGATGATATTAAAAGGCATTAGGATTTCGCTCTTGGTTTACGGAGTAAGGACACTGTCAATTTATTAGCATTTTAAAAAAACTGTCAATGTTTTAAAGTCAAATTGAAATACTTCATTACGGAAACGCAATTTAACATAATTTTGGAAGAATCTCAGTTGTTAGGTACAAAAGTACAAAATTTCATTATAAAGTTCATTAGTTTTAAATGATCGATGAAAAAGTTATGAGTTACATATGTAAGAAATGGTTAAAATTTTACCGGTATAGTTAAGTTGTGTTAAAAATAAAAATACTCGAATCTTTTCTAAAGATAACTTTCTTAAAAATTTATATAATCAGTCCAATCATTACAACTCCAGGAAAATTCAGCTGTTAAAGCTGACAAATGACGAATGAAGATGACAAAATTCTCCAAAGTGTAAAGGTTGAAGTTAAAATCCTGTATTTGCTTGGGTTAAATACATACAATTAAATAAATCATATTCCACATCATATATAACATCACATTAAATTTTTTTTTTAAAATTTCGTGTTTTTATGATGGTTTTACTATTTCAACCATATCTGGAGTAACATTTAACCGATTATTTGGTTTCGATGATTTTAATCCCAAGAACGTTTTTATATGATTTCTTAACATTCTCTATTTTTCTTCTAACTATACATGAGATACTTGGTAGTTCGCGATTTCTCTCACGCGACTCTATTTAGATTTAAAAAAAAAAAAAAGTTGTATTTTTGAGAATTTTCCTACCATTCGCCGTATTTCTCAACCGTGCACCTCTGTTTAAGGGATGTAACGAAAGATTGTGATATTATCTGTATATCGGTGATTCCATGTCAAATCGGGCGCTTTTCGAAACTCACATATTTGTAAGGATTAGGTACTTTGCACGTCGATAGTACTTTAAAAAATAAAAATATTTGCATATTTTTTTATAATGTTTTTTTGCAAGTTATACACAGGGGAAAATTAACAAAATTATCAAAAATTGTGAATCGGACATGTAGTCAAATAACTATATCTGCAAAACCGTTAGTCCTACAAAAAAATTATCAAGACTTATTTCAAAGACCTTGAATTGATCTCCCTTTTGGTGTACTCTTTTGCTAACACTTTCATAAAAAATTTTAATTTTTTTGGCTTCTAAAAATTTCATTCTATTATTTTTTTGTTTTTTATTTAATTTCATTCACATTTTTCATGGTCAGCACCAGTATTTTTTTGATGTTTTGTAAACATTGTCGTGTTGAAGCACTCATTCTGAATGCACTCTAAAAATCCATCCAACTTTTCGAAAGTTGGCTATATCGTGGACACATCCGTAAATTTTGACGTGACAGTGTATCTTTATCCCTTATTCTTGTCCCTATGCTTTCATTTGTTCAAAAACTTGTCTTCCTTCTTATCCTTATGATTGTTCTAATAATTGTCCTTCTTCCTGTCCAAACTCTTGTTTTCATGTCCAAATTCCTGACCTTATCCATGTTCAAATCCTTTATTTATTCTTGTGTCACTTCCTTCCTAAATCTTTCTTCTAAGTTTTGTTCTGAGTGTGTTCAAATCTTTGTTCTATTCCTTGTCCCACTTCTTCTCCTTATATTTTTCACAATTTTGTCCCAAATATTGTTTAAGGTATGTTTCAATCTCGGTGGCGTCCGTGGCGTAGTTGGTGAAAGTGCGTGGCCTCTATGTCAAAGAACCTGGAGACCCGGGTTCGAACCCCAGCAGCGACAGAAAATTATTTGAATTTAAATGGTTTTTCTGTACGGCCGCCATCTCTCTGCAATGGCAAACCTCAGAGAGTAATCAAAATGCCATGTAAAGCTTCTTGAGAATAAGAACATTCCGTTCATCGCCGTTCGGAGTCGGCGTTAAACATGTAGGTCCGTTTCTCGGTCAATTGTGTACAAACTTAATAACACGCACAACACAATTGATCATAAGAAGCTAGGTCAAAGTCCTTTCAAAGGCTGAAATGGCCAGTTATTTATTTTTATTTTTTTATGTTTCAATCTCTGTTGTTACCCTTATCTGAGTCCTTGTCGAAGACATTTTCCCAATTCTTGTCTCAATCCTTGTCCAATTCTATGCTATTATCTTTGTTCAAATTCTTGTCATAATCCTTATCTTATTCCTGGTCCTAATTTTTTCCAGATCCTTGCTCTCATCCTTACCCTACTGCTTAGCCAAATATTTGTCCTTATACTTGGCCTTATTTTAATTTTAATTTATTTTTGTTTTTATTTTTTATTTTTGCTTTTGCTATTGCATTTTTAGCATTCAACTTACTTTAAGGGGTTTCCTGAGAGGCCCCATGGCGCTTTTATTTTGTATTTTTTCTTTTCATCATGTGACGGAAAACATTCGCTGTACTGTGGTTTTATAAAATTAACCATAACGCCAATAGTCATAGAGTTATAATTTCCTGCAACGTTTTTTTATTGCTGTTGCATTTTTACTGCATTAAGGCGAGTTGCCTCAGTGGTTTTGTGGTTCCAAATATGTTTTCCATTTTTACGCTACCAGACGATGTCAATTTTTTTTTTTTTTTTTTTTTTTTTTGTTGTTTATGTATACTCCAAGCAATAATTCTGTGCAACTGCATTGCTTGATTGATGCACTTTGGATCTTGTACAAGAATGATAGAAACAAAATTACAAGATTAGTTTAGGAGATAAAAATCTTGAAAGTTTAAAAAAATTCATATTTTTCGTATACGAAAATATTCATATTTTTATACAGAAGAGTAGATATTTTTACTTTACTTTTCCGAAAGAATTTATTTTCAATTTTGTCAATTTGCCTAAGAGATCACACATTTCATACGTTTTTGTCAAGCAAAAGTACTGTGTCACTCAGTTGAGAAAGAGAGCATTAGATAACGGGACTGCGGAACTCGTAATCTTGTTTCTATCATTCTTGGGTGGAACCGATAAAGAGAAAAAAAGCTTACACTACAATGAGAGACAGAGAAAGACATGATACGCTCTATGCTTAATCGAAAATATATAAGCATATGTCTTGATCTACTTTGTTGTATTTGCACCAATAATATCATGTTCATACTTGTTATATCTGTTTGTACAAGTAGAATGGATGGTTCGTTGTAGCCCTTTAATATGGATCTAGAAGATTTGTGGTTTAAACAATATGGGCAGGGCCGGCCCTAGAGCCGAGCCAGTAAGGCCAGGGCTCGGGGCGCATACAGATAGGGACGCCTTACATATTTAAAAAAAAATATATATCAATCAATATATATGGAAACATATATGCCGATAGTGGCATGCGTGTTAAGTGTGTTGCTTGCATGCCTAGAGCGCGAGATTGATTCCCACTCGCGGTAAATTTTTTTTAATAAAAAAATGTTCTGATCGGTCGCCACCTCTTTGCAGACAATGTCAAACCTCAGAGAGTAAACCATGCCATGAAAATCTTCTTGAGAACATAAGCCGTGTGGAGTTGGCATAAAACATGTAGGTTCCGTTCTCGATCAATTGTGTACAAACATTTCATAACACACACAACACAATTTCATCTTAAGAAGCTCGGTCAAAGTCCTTTCAAGGGCTGAAATGGCCAATTTATTTATGTTGGAGTTGGAGTAGTGTCCAACGAAACAGTCTGTCTAGTCTGCTGTATGATTTGCCCTAAACAGAGACGTTGTTGTTGTTAGTTGTTTTCTTCAATAAATTACTTGGCCTTAAGCTCATTAAACAATTTAATATAATTGAATGCAAAGGTCGTATTAAAATTAAATTCATTATTTATTTTTATTTCATCGTTAGTAAAACATAGTATTTATTTAAAACTAAAAGTCAGTCCTTATATTTCCGGCTTGGATTTATTTGACGAATTCTTATTTGAGTGATTCTCCTATAGAAAATCATTTCACAACCGCATTGCTAGGGTATGCAAAACCGGTTTGAATTATTCGGCGTTTCGGTTTTTTTCTTTTTTACTTACCGAACCGGTTTTTTAAAAAATCGCAATTTTCGAATAATTTGAAAACCGGCTATTTTGGCTCGAATTATTCGACTGCGCGAATAGTTAAGAAAATATATCTTCAATTTTAAATTGAAAAATTGTTCCAACCACTTTTTTATTTCATTAGAGCGACCCTGTTTTTTTCTACTTACGTTTTTACATTTCGCTAATGTCTCTAACATTTCTTATCTCTGGCTTCTATTTAATTTTTCTTTATTTGGGCTCGTTTGAACATATGCGTTGGTCATTTCTTTTTGCTTTCTTTTGTTAAAACAGCATTTACAAGGGGCTGGCGTATGTAATATAAGTTAAACATGATTTTTATTTAATAATGCATTCTTTTATACAAAATATATTGAACCATCAACAACTTGACATGAACTGCAAAGACTGAAAATATTTAAAAAAATTCAACAAAGCATCTTGCACAAAATGCCCAAAAAAAATCTAAAAACATTAAATAAAAATATAGAGATAATCATTAAAACATATAAAACATGTGTTAAAAAGACTGAAAGAAAAACTCGAAACATAATTCTACCCAGTCAACCAAAACTACCGGGTTCGAATTCATTTGTGAACCATTTCGGGTGGAAACGTTTATTTTCGGCACTCATAAATTAACCTTTTTTGTATCATTCATTGGACTAAGATGGTTCTCAAAAATTAACCTTTTTTTGTTCGGAAATTAGTTAAAAAGAACCATAAATTGTACTTTTTTTGTTCGGAAATTACTTAAAAAAAGAACTCGTATATACACCCTTTTTGAAGCAACCGCCAGACTGAATTGCCTTTTAAAAATCGAACCTCTTTTGTTCAGAAATGAGTTAAGAAATTAACCATGTTGAATTTTATTATTGCATAATATTATTTTTTATTACATATCGATGATTTGAATGAAAAAAAAATTATTATGATTTAACTCATTTAAGAATGCAAAAAAGAAACATTTATGATTATTTTCTGAATTCATTTATGAACAAAAATGGTTTATTTACGATACATTTTTACCTACTAAAATGATAAAAAATTATTCTTTTTCGGCTCTAAATAAGTTTTTTATGAATTTGGAAAAGAAGTACAGTTTTTATTTATGGGAACAGTTTTTACGACTTTAATCTTCTATAGCAACTTTTAAGCAACAATATAAGAAATCAGAAATTTAAAACCAATTCTGCCCAAAAACGTTCATAAAACTCTCACCTTACGGAAAACCTTTGCGTATGGTTCAGCAGGTAATATAGCATAAGTACCTTTATTTATTTTAGTAATAAAAAATACTTGTTATTTTTGTTAAATAGAAACTACAAAGATATATGTAGGTAAATAAAGTCAAAAAGTTGTTTAATTTTAAAAAACCGGTTTATCTGTTTTTTTCTGGTCGAATAATTCGAAAACAGGTTGTGTAAAAATTTTACTATTCGAGACCGGTTTTTTTTATAATGCCGAATATTTGCATATCCTACGCATTGCCAAATATATATATCGCATTACGAATCATAATAACATTGCCAATAACTGTTGCGAGTGCAGAAAGAAGCTTTTCTAAGCTTAAATTAATAAAAACTTATTTGCGGTCTACAATGCTCCAAGATCGTCTTGATGGTTAAGCTACCCTCTCCATCGAACGCGATATAGTAAGGAAATTGGAACTGGATGGTCTTATCAACCATTTTGCAGACAGTGAAGCTCGGAAAAAAATGTTAGTGTAAGTTACAATAAAATTATTTTTGGATAATATAAGTTCTCTCTTTTTTCTGTAAATAAAAAACTCCGCCAACAAAATGAAAGGCATAATTCAGTCAGTGGTTTGAGATATGGTAATTTCCTTATTTTGATTTAAGGAAAATTTTATATATTTAATTGTATACCTTATTTGTTGTACTTAAAGTTCGAAAAATACCAACCAAAGCCCAATTTTATTAAATATTGAATTTTATATAAAAATAAAGTTGGGAGTTTTATACATAATATGTAAATAATTTTGTCTTATTATTCAAAATTTAACTTAATTCAAATGTAAAAGAGGTTTCTTACTCTATTTTTTGCTTGTTAAATAATATGGGGCGCAATTTAGACCCTTGGCCTAGGGTGCCACAAATTCTCGGGTCGGCTCTGAATATGGGGCTACAAGCCACACAACAGCATCAACTATGGCTTTGTTTCAAATGAAGTTGTCAATTGGCCTCCGACATCGTGCAATATAGAGCCTCTGGACTTTGTTTTTTTTGTGACCACGAAAAAAGATCGTGTTTACGTGAATAAACTTAAAATCTAGATCATTTAAAAACCAACATTCGTCAAGTCATGGCCGAGCTAGTGCCCGAGTTGTGCACAAAAATCATCAAAAATTACCTCAAAAAGATTGAGGACGTTTTGAGGTAAAAACTTCCGTGGGGCAACTTTGAATAATATTGTATTCCACGTATAATGGCAAAGTCCATTTTTTAATTTGTTTTCAAAAAGGGAAATAGATAATCACCTTGTAATATTTGGTCCAAATCGGTATTCTTCTTTCTCTATACTTTATTTCCACAAAACCGGTGAAAAAAAAAATAAAATTTTGTTTTATCGCTGAATGTTACTCGTGAACAAAAGTCATTGTTGCGATTTACAATTTTTTGTTTTTCCAAATTTTAAGTATTTTTATGATTTTTTCATTTATTAGTGGTTTAATGAGGAGAGTTCTTTGATTGTAACCAGCAGCTCTGAGCATCTTCCGAACAATTTTGTCACTTAAATGTATGCCGTGATATTCGAAAAGGTTCCTGTTAATTTCTACGACAGAAGTTTGAGGCTGATTCTTTATTTTCCGTATTAGTTATAATGGACCCATCGCGAGAACAAAGTTTTTTTGGCCTGCCTAATCGTTATCCAAGACTAAAAGTGTTCTTTTCTAAAATTCTATGAATAGTCGAAATGCTTCTTTTTGTAGAACTGGAAATATGTTTAAGCGTTTCGCTTCTTTACAAATTCTAAAAATTATTCATTTTTTTTTTTTTTTTTTTTTTTTTTTTGGTTTCTTGGAGACAATTTTTCTTTGAAAGTCGTTTCTTTGAAGCACAAATCGTAGAGTTCCAGGATAAATATTTTTTTAAAGATGATGGGGTACTACTGAGGAATATTTTGGTACACTTAACTTAGAGGGTTTTTCTTTAAGGGGGGCTTTAGAAACAAATTTTTTGAATATTTTGAAAATCGAATTTTGTTTTTTTTTACAATTCATTATATTTTTACAAAAATATATAAGCAAATTATCACTACCTCTAATAATAAAGATTGTACAGCGCATAAAACCCAGTGCGCCAGAGTACTTGTAAAGAATAAATTTTACTTAAAACGCGTTTTTTTCGAAACGGCAAACAAACTATTCGACCGATTTTAATTTTTTTTTTTTTTAAATCAGTTTTTAATGTAATTCTACACGTATTTTACCAAACTAAGCGACTTTGGAAAATTTTTCTAGTTTTTCCACGCAACAATAGGGTCAAAAATAATGTAAATTTGTAACGTATCGCACCTGTTCAACAAAAGGGTAGTAACTCAAAATTTTGAAATTTTCACTTTCTATTAAAAAACGATACATAATGATCAACTCTACCCACTGTAAAAATCTCCCATTATTTTGTCTACTCTTTCGTCAAAAAAATACAGTTATGTCACTCCTCATGTCTTCAGAGTAACTACTTACATATGTATCAACAAAAGAGATTAATTTTTAGTTGCGCCCCAGGTGTTTCAGGCATTTAGATCGCGGTTTTTCCACTAAAGAGTAGTATTTCGAATTGATCCCTTATTAACAAGTCGAAATAATATCTCTTCTTAAACAAAGAATTTTCAACAAAATGGTAGTAACTCGAAATTTGGTTATTTCTCTACAAATACTTAACGAAATAAAAAGAAATCGAGTGTTGTACTGTAGTTAACAAGATATCTTTACGATGGCATAGTTTTTTTGTATAATATACCTTTAATATTAACATAAACAGTTTTTTGCCTCTACTGAAAAATAGAAAATTTTGAGTTATTACCCTTTTGTTGAACAGGTGCGATATTCTTTTTCGCTCTTCATAATTTCCTTAATATTTCATATTTTCATTTCATTTCGGTAAAAGATGTGAATTAGGGTATATTTTTTCGAATTAATTCTTATTTTTCTTTTTAAGACGATCCGAAACCAAGCCATGATGTGGCCCGATTTTCCCCTCTTTTTTTTAATATGGAAATTTCAGCGCCATCCTAATATGTGAAAAATAATTGTAAAAAACAAAAACAATTTTTTTTTAAATATACTGAATATGTAAAAGTAATATGCAAGAAATTTTAAACATATAATAAGCTTTTGTAGAAAACATCATCTAAAATATGTCTTCATTTTACCCATTTTTACCCAAAACCTACTTAATATGTTTCACGATAAAACTTTTGAATATTTTCGACCTTCCGGATTTTTCCTTGTTTCGAAGGATTTTAATATTTTTGAGTGTTTTATAACATTATCCACTGTTAAACGTGACTTTTTATACATTTTTTCAATATTGCTGTTTTCCCACACTGTGAGACGGGGTCAGAAACGATGTTATTATTTATGTAAATCGTGACTTTTTACAATTTCTTCAATATTTCAGACTGTTTTCCTCCCATTTTAATATTTAATAGTCAGTTTACATATTTCTTTTTGAATGTTGACTGTGTGTATTCCTTTTTTGCGTTTCCCCATCTCGAACAAAATACAACCATATCCTTAGTGTATTTAAATTTAGACAAATAAAAAAGTTTGTTTGAAAATCCTCATCCATGGGACTCGTAGGACTATAGAATCCATTTTTTTGTTTTAGGCTCGAGTAGCTTCCATTATTCTCAGGATATTTGTATGAACTATATTCCGATATGTAAAAAGTTTTTGGAGAGTAATAAAAAGTAATTAGACTCAGTCTCTGAGGAAGGGGTCTGTGCATATAAATACCGATTAGTTGCGTTCGGAGCAATGCATCTGTATAGCTTCCGTCAGAATTTTATAGAGTACATTTACTCTTTGTAATGCCTAATCAGTGCCATTTCTAGTCCAATTACTCTAAGCAACCTTACAATCCCCTCACAGTGAACCCTCCACGTGGTTCCTTTTATCTTTTTAACTCAGTTTTCAAAGACAAAATGTACAATTTCATTAAATCATGAATTTCCTTTACAAGGAAAAATCAATATTTTCTCGACTCTTTTTTATTGAATGATACCAATTTTTTTAAGGACTTCAGTTAAGCTACGCATAAACTTTTATAACATTTCAAACAGAATCTTCCACATCATAACCCAAACTATCTAACAATCTGTTTGAAACTACCTCTGAAGATTCTTCTGGCTCAGCTGCTGTTATTTTAATGGCATAAATTTGCAACATCAACAGCATGTTCGGGATTAACACAATTTCGTTAAATCAACTAGCAACAACAATAGGATTAAATAAATTTATTTCTTGGCTGTAGAGATTTCACACATCCACAATGACAAACAAACAAAAACGCAGACACACACTCACTTGGTATTTATGTGCGCTCTTATTTAGCACAATCGGAGCGAAACGCATAAAAAGCTGCTTCTTGTCAGCTACTGCCAGGATGTGAGTGGTTTTTGTTGTTAAGATTTTCAATGCGCTGTGGCAACGCTGCATTGCACAGGCCGTAGCTCGTTAAAAAACTAAGCATTGTCCTTCTTTAAAATGCTGTTTCCGCTTCCGCTTGTTTTCGTCTTATTGTTAGCAGCTGTCTGCTTGGTTGAGCTTTGTGCGTATCTTTTGTGTGTGTGTGTGTGTGTGTGTGTGTGTGTGTGTTCGTGTGAAAGTGAAATATAAAAGCATAAAACATTTGAAAGGACGACACCAAAGCACTTGCCATCACTGTAATTGCATTTTATGTAAGCAACACAATTCTTTTAATGTGTGGGTGTGAGTGGCTGTTGATGCGTGCGTCACTGCTTTAGAGTCCTTTGCCAGCTAGAGGCGGCAATTGTTTAGCCAAAGTTAAGCAAGCTTAGAGCTTTTGTAAAACAAGCAAAAACTAAAATAATGCAAAAAAAAAAAAATTATCTATTATTCATGGAAGGCAAAATTTTATACTGAAAACAAACATAACTAACAACATCTGCATGAGGACGATCCTTTTTGTTTTTTACAAATTTATTTCCTCATTTTCTCAACAAGAAAAATGTTTTTTGAAGGCACAAAAGTATCACTTTAAAGCAGTTAAAAATCTTTTTTTAGCATCTACAACTTCAATAAATATCTTTAATTTTTCTCTGCTACTCGCTTAACCTTGATATCTTTATTTAGCTCAAGTCTCTTTGAGTTAATAATAATTATCTATTGTTGACATAGGTTCAAGAGTCCTTAATACCTTTCGATTATTGGCCTTGATTTATATTATTTTTTTTATCTGTTAAATGTAGCTCGAGAAAATAAACGTTCTAAAGATATAAAGTAAACATTAATTAAGCTCCATCTTTTATCTGTTAACTGTAATGAAAGAACCACAAATAATGGTTTAGCCGAAGAGAGAATCGAAAAAGAAAAGCAATAAAAGTGTAGAAGAAAAAAAATCGGTATATCTTATATACAGCTTTGGACAAATAAAGAGCACACTTCGCAACAACAATTCACAGAGAATGTTAAATTGAAATATTTTTTCAGAGAGTGTTTGAAGGACCAACACCAAAAACTTTAGTCCTTTCCTATACCTTTCGTAATTATCTTTTAGATCGACAAATAAATAGCACATTTTGCCTTTATCCGTGATACTTCACCATACCCGAGCTCAGCATTGGCTTGGAGTTGCTTTAAGCCTAAAGCAACTAACATCTTAACATCAACTTTTATCTAACACCTTAAACGGCCATCATCCTTATCAATTTCATATCGAGTTAATAGTGACAATTTTCCAAAGAAGTTGAAAGAAGTAGTTATGCAAAATGTATTAGCGTTGCATAGAATTATCACTCGCTTAATTAAAGTGTTCAGATAAAAAATATTGTGCGACATTAATTTTTGTATATCTTATAACAAAAATATAAATAAATAAAAAATAAATAAATAACTGGCTATTTCAGCCCTTGAAAGGACTTTGACCTAGCTTCTTATGATCAATTGTGTTGTGCGTGTTGTTAAGTTTGTACACAATTGACCGAGAAATGGACCCACAGGCTTAACGCCGACTCCGAACGGCGATGAACGGAATGTTCTTATTCTCAAGAAGCTTTACATGGCATTTTTATTACTCTCTGAGGTTTGCCAGTGTCTGCAGTGGCGGCCGTACAGAAAAATTATTTTTTTGATTGATTTGATTATCTGGCGCTTACAACCGAAGGTCGGTTTTGGCCTCGTATAAGAAATTGCGCCAGCCATTTCTATTTTGCGCTTGCTGGCGCCAGTTGGAAACACCAAGTGTAGTCAGGTTATCCAACACCTGATCCTTCCAACGAAGATGTGGGCGTCCTCTTCTGCGTTGACCACCACCGGGCACCGAATCGAATATTTTTTTCGCTGGAGCGTCGTTTTCCATTCGCTCAACATGACCTAGCCAGCGGAGCCGCTCGATTTTAATGCGCTTAACTATGTCTATGTCAGCGTACAGCTCATACAGCTCGTGGTTCCATCGAATTCGGTACTCGCCATTGACGCAGATTGGACCGAAGATCTTACGAAGGATCTTTCTCTCGAAGGCTCCCAAAGTCTTTTCATCAGAACTGCTCAACGTCCAAGTTTGTGCTGCATATAATAGGACGGGCATGATAAGTAACTTATAGAGCGTGAGTTTTGTTCGTCGAGAGAGGGCTCTGCTTCTCAATTGCCTACTCAGCCCAAAGTAACACCTGTTGGCAAGAGTTATCCTTCGCTTTATCTCAATACTGACATCGTTGAAAGAGTTTACGCTGGATCCCAGGTAGACGAAGTTTAATTCAAATAATTTTCTGTCGCTGCTGGGGTTCGAACCTGGGTCTCCAAAGTTCGTTGACATAGCGGCCACGCACTTTAACCAACTACGCCACGGACGCCACAAACAAATATATATAAAAATATTAATTACATCACCGGGGCGTGGAGGAAGCTACTTAAGCAACGAAACTGCATATTTGTGACATGGAATTAAATATTACTCGCTATGTATAGGTGCTTAGTTATAAAGTAATATAGTGTAGTAAAGGTTGGTTTCTAGTCCTTACGACAAAAATAAACAAAAAATTCCTAGATGCTAAGAGGCCGCAAAGAGAGCCGCTACAAGATCGAAAAGGCAACAATCATGCAACGGCGTTGTATGGGATTATTACTTGGTAACTATATGCACTATGGATACTCGTAATATTATACAGTAGACCCGCGGTAATCCGGTCCCTGTCTAATTCGTCACCTCCTGTATTCCGACATACCTATAAAAATACCTAAAAACTACGTTTATGATAAATCCCCGACAATGCGTGCTTAAACTTCTGACTTTAAGATTTTTATTAGTATCTATGTAATTAGTCAGAGTACAAGGAATTACTTTCAAAAAAGTTCCGTACTAAAGCTTTGCAAGACTTTCGTCGGACTACCGCGGGAACACTGTAATGCAAAAATTAAGAATTTGTACTTAAACTTACAACCAAAAAAAAAAAAAAAAAAAAAAAAAAAACCGAAAATATCAATATATAAAATCTAATAAATCTTATAAATCTTATAAAATAAAAACTTGTGCAACAAAAATGCAATATTTTTGAATGGAATTATTACTCGGTCAGTAAGGGTGTCAACGTAAATTTTATATTACGACAGCAAAGATTTGGTTTTTGACCTCATAATAATACATTTTTGGATTTTGGATTTGGATACATTTGGAACATGGATTATGAAATAGATTCGGACAAGGACTAGGACAAAGATTTGAACTTGGATTAAAAGAAGAATTTGGACAAGAATTTGTGTTCATGACACAACCAACGGCATGCTTTTTTTTACAACTTTCCAAAAGTGATTCTTAGTGTTTTTTGGACAAAAAAATATTGCTTGGCTAAAAAAAACAATATTTGTTTTTTATTTTTGCCGAAAATAACTCAATTAATGCGATCAATATTATATATTTTTAATGAAGTCTTTATTTTTCCGCACCTAAGGGCTATACGGTCAAATAAAATATCAAGCAGCTATTAGATTCGCGTTTTTAATCCAAGCATTCTTTAAAAACATTTTTGTTTTTTAATCACAAATATTTTAACCTTGCGGGATAAGAGGGTTAAGTCATTGCAACGCTTCAAGACAACATTGATTTGAAGCGTTATTAGAATAGTTTTAATTATTGAAAAGAGATAATGTGCTAAGAGGTTCAGGTGATTTGATCTAAAGTGAAAGTCCACAATTATTATCGGAACCCTTTTTATAAAATTTAATTTAATAAATTTTAACCCTTTCCCTAAATTTCTAAGACCGTATGATAGTAAAAGTATATCTCTTGATACTACAGTATCAAGACCGGGTATGATGCTGGTGAATTAAATAGCTTGATATTTGTGATGTCAGCCAGTGTAGCCATGAAAATAAAAACAAAACATTACTTCAAAGGTTTATTAGGGTAGGTGAAGGCAATTTCATCTTCACTCAATGACCTAGCCACTTTCACCACTTCACTCAATTTTCAAGACCTTATAATTATTCCTTTTTCAATGCTGGAACCAAGTATGACAGTGGCGTAAAAAACACCACCTTCTAGCATGAGATCTCCAAAGGCAGCCAATGGTGTCATAAAAAAATATTTATGTAATAAATTTTATACTCGGAAGAATTCAAAACATTTGTGATGACAAAAAATATATATACAATACAAAAAATAAAAAAAATGCATTTTGTAAACAAAAATATTTATGTTATTACTACTTATTCCACCATCTTTACTTTTTTAACAACAAAAGACTTTTTTTCTAGAAATCTCCAGGCTTACTTAACTCAATTTTGACTTGATTTTAACTTGAGCCTGGGATTTTTTGTGGTATTTTTTAATTGTGGTGGGAATTTTTTTGTTTACTTTTGCCGTGGTAATTTTGGTGGTATTTAATTTATGGTACTGTGGGAAAAAGTTCATTTCCGTGGGAATTGTTCCAAATATTAACTGGCAACCTTGATGGTGGTAAGTATATGTATGGTGGTATACACACAAGTATCTTATTTATAACGAAATAAATTTAATAAAACTAGATTTTTCTCGTTATCTATGGAAAACAATTTCACCCATATTTGTTGTGAATCTATTTCACGTTCGGACGTAATTCGCATTAAAGCTCTGGATCGTTTCTGGATTCTCCGCATAGCATCGAGTCTTACCTCTTCAAAAAAGAAGTCAACATTTTTTATAAAAGCTTTCTTTGGCTTTCTTGTCAGTTCAAAGCACGGTAAACGAAAAAAAACAAAAACTAATTGGGCATATCAGCTTTTAAAAGAACTTTAACCGAGCTTTTTATGAACACATTGTGTTGTAGCATGAACCAACAAGACAAGATCAAGCAATCAGCAGTGCAAGAAAAAAGTATTTTTTTCGTGCCACGTCATCGGTCACAAAAAAAGCTATATTGCATACGTTTTTCATGCAAAACATGTGAAAACTTAAATAAAAGTGGAAAATTATAAAATTAACAAGTTTAATTCTCGAAAAAAGTGTTTGAATACTTTGTTTGTTTATATTTTCATGCAGTAACGAAATTTAAAGAAATTTTTTTTTGCTGTTTCAATTATTGCACGTCGCTACACACACTGCTCCTGAAGCAACTTCAAGTTGACCTAAAATGGCAACGTAAACTGAATGTCTCCAAGTGTTTGTAATGTTTTTCTGATGAAATATCACTTTGAATTAAAATCCCAGCTGATTTCGTTTTAAAAATATCTCAATTTTTGCATTTTCACGTGATTGAACCACCTTGTACATTAGACAGCGCAATATATTCAAGTATAAAAGTGTTTATATATGTATAGATGTATGTTTGTATATATTTATATATATATTATACCTACGTGTGTGTTTGTGTGTGTGTGTGTGCGCGTGTAAAATATTGAAAATTGGGATATTGTTTCCACACCATCTACGGAGATAAATATCGCGGCGCGTTTTTTTTTTAAGTGGTATCCCTTGTAGACCAATTCCACTATCCCGTCCCGTCCATAAATTACGTTATCACTTTTATACTTAAATTGGGTCAAAATGGACAGCCTTTAAGAAATTCAGCCATAGTCAAAACTATGTACACATCGCTAATATTTTTAAATGTTTTAAAGAAAGAGCTCACTTTATTTGTTGTTGGAAAAATTTTCCAAAGATATTTTTTTGTTGTTGCATTCTATGCAGTATGTTAAATAAAAACAAAAGTTTTAGCAAACCTAACGATATATATCACAAAATAAACTAATAATTGATAACTACTCTCTGGCGTCATAAGTATTTACACAGCCTTTCTTGGAGTCAATAAACACAATTATTTACAAACATAAGTGCTGCACGACCTTACTTTTTAGGATTTAAGGAAGATACATGAATGTTTTTCCAAAAGACTCCTCGAATTTACTCGGAAGACTCATCAGTCCACAAAACATTGTGCGAAAACTGTATAGGCCAGAAAATAGTTATATTTTGCTAATTTTTTTAATGATATTTTTCGTTAGGTTTTTTAAAACATGTTTTCTTTACTTTGCATACTACAAAGAATACAACAACCAAAAATTTCTTTGCGAATTATGCAAACAACAAAAATGGCGAGCGCTTTCTTTAATCTATTTCTTCTGAAAGTGTAAATAATTTTGACTAGGGCTATATACATCTATCATTTATTACAAATGTTGCGAAGTTAATTAATTTTCAATCTCTCCCAAAACTTGTTAAATTCCCTGTGAATCGACTCTCCAGCCTGCTCCGACCACACCCGAACTTCATCTTTTGCAGGGCTTTGTCAATCATTTGTTTTGGAGTGGTATCGTACCTCTTGTTGGGCAGGAAAAAACATTGATTTGGGCCACAAAGTTGAAATTAATGGCTAAAAATGATCAAGGAGAGATCTTTGAAGGCAATGCATGCAGACAACTTTTAAAGGAATCTGCAAAACTTAATGACCCCGATATTTATGAAACGGTTGGACCTTATGCCTTGAAGCCCTTTGAGTGTGCTTTTCAGACAATGAATAAAATTGTAGATTCTTGTTTTATAACCAAAAAAACCGATTTAACCGATTTAGATAAAAATTTGATAATTTTTCCAAAGCCATTGAGAGTACTGATGTCTCGCAGACGATAAAAATACATGTTATATTAGATCATTTGAAGGATGCTATTATAAAACTAGACTGAGATGGTTTGGGATTGTAGTCGGAGCAGGCTGGAGAGTCGATTCACAGGGAATTTAACAAGTTTTGGGAGAGATTGAAAATTAATCTTATTGACATACTCAAGTCGCTTAAAAAATACTGCAGTGACCTTTACTTCGCAACATTTGTAATAAATGATAGATGTATGTTTCTTAGAGGCTGTCCAATTTGACCCAATTTAAGTATAAAAGTGACTACGTAATTTATGGACGGGACGGAATAGTGGAATAGGCCTACAGGGGATACCACTTTAAAAAAAAAAAACGCGCCGCGATATTTATCTCCGTAGATGGTGTGGAAACAATATCCCAATTCTCAATATTTTACACACACACACACACACGTAGGTATATTATATATATATATACATACATACATACATATATAAACAGTTTTATACTTGAATATATTGCGCTGTCTAATGTACAAGGTGGTTCAATCACGTTAAAATGCAAAAATTGAGATATTTTCAAAACGAAATCAGCTGGGATTTTAATTCAAAGTGATATTTCATCAGAAAAACATTACAAACACTTGGAGACATTCAGTTTACGTTGCCATTTTAGGTCAACTTGAAGTTGCTTCAGGAGCAGTATGTACAGCACACTTCATTTTAAAAAAAAACACAAAAAATTACTGAATTATAAACACTAATAATTCTTCAAAACTTCAAGAAATAATTACAATTTGTGTCCGATGACGTCAGACCTACAAGCTTTGTTTTGTTTACAATATGGCGGCTCTTTTCTTTGCATAATCCTTATTTCTTGGTTCATGGTGTTGTAGGTACTTTTAAATGTTTGTACACAAATTATCAAGAACGTGTATGTTCTCAAGAAGCCTTACTCTCTGACGTTTGCCAAAAAAATTAGTTAATATCAATTTGAGCATAAGAAGTTCGGTCGAAGTCCTTTCTAGTGCTGAAATGGCCAATTTATTTTTATTCTTATTTATATGCATGTATTTTAAACCATTCTTAAATTGAACAAAGAGCACACAACAGATATCTTTATCGTGGGGCAACTCTATAATACGCAATAAATCACGGTATATTGTTGGGGTGAATTGCTTTCGGTGCAATTCTGTAGGCATGCAAGGTTATTAGAGTGATAGCTGTTATACTTACAGACGATGAGACAGTCGAATATGGCTAAATCGACTAAGATGGTGTCGCTGAACCACAATATAAAGGATGGTTCAAAAAGAGGTATTTTTTGTTTTTAATGTATTTCTTTTTTTAAACATTAAAAGCGATTAAAATATTTTGTTTTTTTTTTAATGACAAGATGGCCGTGAGAAAGCCTTTTTGAAATAATATTCGTACAGGATGCATTCTGAAATGGCCGTGAGAATGCTTTTATGAAAAGGACGTAGAGGCTGCATTTTATGTTCGAGACCAGTGCTTATTTTTCATAACCTTTTAATGAAATAGAACTTTATCTACTAATATGTATATTTTTGTTCGTTTGTATGTATGGATGTATGCAATAGACTCCTAAACTACTTGATAGATTTTTCTAAAACTTATATCCAACGATTCCTTCAATTACTGTGTTGAATATAGGCTATATAAATTTTGCCACACCCCCTTCTACCGCTCACAAATTAATAAGAATGCTAATAAGACTGCACAAATTAATTAGACAGTAGTGGTTGTATTGGACTAAAATTTGGTAGTTTCGTTAGAATGCTTACTGTCAGCAAATATACCAAAAATGGGCCCAGTCACACTATGCCTATAGTCCTTTTATAGTACATATAGCCCACTTTTTAGAAATCATTATAATTCCCGAGTTGTTCAGGTTTTGAAACCTTGCTGTGTGGGTGCTATGAGTCCAAGTGATAAAAAATTTATAATTTTTTTTTTTGTTTTTTACACGAATTATTATATTGTACGTCATTTTAGGCGCCATTCAAATTTTCGAATTTTTTAAGCTTTTTTATAGCCACACCACCATCTATTGAACAAAAAATAGAAAATTCGAATATTCAGTTTGGGCAAAACAACGTTTGCCGGATTCTTAGAATAAAATTATTTTTAAAAAACCTTTTTTTCATGATATATGTAAGTCTCTTTGTAAGGTTAGATTTATATCTTTTCATTTTTAATATATATAAGTCAATAATAAATTGACTTCCTACTCGGATAACCAAGTTATGATAAAATTAAAATAGTAAGTCTGCTTGTCTAAGACCAGGTACATGTAGTTTTATAATTATTTTTTCACGCAAAACTTATATAACTTTAAAAAAAAAGCACCCATTTATCTTAGAAGAAAATATTTTTTAAAAAATTAGTTTTTCCTTTGCTATTATTTCAATTCAACTCAATTTAACTCTATCCAAACAAGGTCGGGTACTCCGCTAGTATATTATAATTTGCTAATTGATTATGTGTTCATTAGCATTCAATTTATCGATGCTTATGCTATGTGCACTCGGTGTGGTCTTTACATTTTTCCTTTGCTTACACAAGTACTTAATTTTCGCCCGATGTTTTAATAATTTACTTCATAACAAAAGTCAAGCACTCCTCCGACATTTACGAAAAGCAAAATATTGCTCGTGTTGTTGATTTTAGTCCGTATAGAACATTTTTATTCGGTATCAAGGCTACACTACAATAAACTGCACTAAATGCAGTAGTGAAGTGTTTTATGAATATGTAGAAGGTTTTGTTTAGCTCTTTAGTATATATACAATACATTATATGAAATGTGTGCTATTTATTTTTCCATTGCTGTATATATGTATCAAACCATTACGGAACACTTCGCAATAAATGGAATACGTTTGTATTCTACTCCAGAAAGCTTACAAATCAATGCGATTAAAGGCAAAAAGCATTGAGAAAAAGCATTTAGAAAATACCACTTATGAGCTACATTAATTAGCTGAAGTACGAAAAAGTCATAAATCTGAGAGATAGTGAAAAAGTATAGCTGCATGAATATACTCACCATAGTTGAAGGGGCAGCACTTGGATTTATGCTGCAAGAGTAATAAAACTGCCTCATTGTGCCATTTCTAAAAGAAAAGAGAATACATCGGTTATTTTAGACAACTTTAATAAATACGTGTTTTAAACATACGATAAAAATGTAAATTTAAGAAATATTTAATCTGTTCAATATGCTTATCTGTGTCCTGTTTCCACCTGGAAATATATCCGAGGTATTTAACGTCTAGTCTAAATATTAAAATTTAAACCAATTTCATAAAATTTGTAAATATAGCTAAAAGCAGATTTCATTTTATATCCAAAGGTCACTTTAGAAGATAATTGTAGTAAACGATGTATGTATAATAAATCCATTTGGCTGGGATAACAAAATATAGTTTATGTAACTGTTTGAGTTGTCATGACAACACTCATCAGTCGTTTATCGTTCTAGGCCAAGAATGATAGAAACAAGATTGCGCGTTCCGCAGTCTCGTTATCTAATGGTCTCTTTCTCAACTGAGTGCATGACACAGTGCATGACACAGTGCATGAGTGCATGACACAGTACTTTTGCTTGACAAAAACGTATGCAAATGTGCGATCTCTTAGGCAAATTGACGAAATTGAAAATACATTCTTTTGAAAAAGTAAAGTAAAAGTATATACTCTTCTGTATAAAAATATGAATATTTTCGTATACGAAAAATATGAATTTTTTAAACTTTCAAGATTTTTATCTCCTTAACTATTCGAGTTAAGGAGGTCCTTATACATATATATTATAAAAATAAGAAAAAAAAATATTGTATATATATAACAAAAACCCATGATCTTCTACCAAACCGATTCCATTGGGAATAAGTTAGGGCATTCGATTCTTATACCCCCACGCTTACTGTATAAGAGATGTATAAAGTTTGTTCCTCCGATTGTAATGTCCAAATAAGCTTGAAAAATTTCTTAGATTCTTTACAAATTGGTTCCACTGACATAATCTAGGGAACTATTTAGATAACTTGAACTTTTTTTTTAATTGCTTGGAGAAAAAAAAAATATAGATTTTGAAAAAAGTTTCACAAAGATATACAGATGAAACCGCGTGAAATGGGATATTCATTGTCTTTTGAGGGTGGAGAACAAATAAGTGAATTTCGATAAAAACTGGGATATTCATTGTCTTTTGAGGGTGGAGAACAAATAAGTGAGTTTCGATAAAAACTGCTAACAGGGTTTCAAATATCTAATGGAGGAGCATAAGTTCCAGCCCATTATGCTCAATTTCGGACCCTCACACCTTTGTATAGAAAGTGAACTCGGCCAAATTGTCCCGACCGTCGTTTGTCCTGAATTTGATTTCTTTCAGAAAAATGGATCTCGTGTCGATATTTAAGCTGCAAAATTGTTCAGAGCGAAGTACTTTACCTTAGATTCGATGTACAAAGCGATTACCACCTTTTGGGCCCCCCCCCCTTCAATATTGACTTCATAACCTTAGTCAAAAGTATGTCCAGAGAAATTCCCTATATTTTGGGTTTTAAACAGAGGGAGTGAGAGTACCATTCAAAAGTACTGAAACAAGCCGCTCGGATACCAAGGTACCATCTGTATGTATTATATATTGCCGATTTGAAAAGAGCACAGTATTTCAGCCTAGTCTTACGGCGATTCCCCAAAAAAAAATGTTTGTACGTTCCGACCGTCGCACAATGGGGTATTTTATGCCAAAAGTGACGATTAATTGAAAAAAAAAACGTTCAAGGTACATAGTGATGTTAGGTACCCGATGAAAGAAGATAAAATTCTGCATCACCAGGTGAAAGAATAGTTGAAAAATATTCTACCGTTTACACGCAATGCAGTTTGAAAGTCATCATTTTTTTTCTCTTTGAGTGTGCACAGTGACAAACGTGTTTATTCGAAATTTTTAAAGTTTTTTTTGTGTATTATTTTTAAAAATTACAAAAAATTACGATGGAAGCTTCTTGTTCAGGCATTTAAGCAATACAAAGTTAAATTTTTTTTATGAAATAGTGTTTATATATACATTAATTTATTTATTTTAATTTAACCTTAAAAAGTTGGATTTTTCAATATGTTAATAGAGATATAGTTGTGTGTTGAGTGGAATTAAGGAAAACTGTTTTGATTTTCGTAAGCTACGAACATTCAAGCTATATTCTATAAAAAAAAAGTTGCGTCAATATATGTGCACTTTCGCGGTATTTCGATTTTTTTACTTTAACTTACATGTCACGAATTTACAATTTTATTTTAAAAAATTAAAACAAACGATATAAAGTACAAAATAAATGTAAATACTAAACATATTTTGCTGTTTGTTATTTTTTTGTTATTTACCAGTACTCTTCTTCACTTTGTTTTTTGTTATCCGCTATTTTTTACCCTACATTATTGAAAGCGGCATATGCAGTGCACCTTTCCACAATTAAGGTAGATAGTTGATGTTTCTTTCAAACACCGGCTTTTTACATATTAAAAGCAGCAGATGAATGTGTTAAGCTATTAAATTAAATTATATTTGTTCGATTTTAACACTTATTTTCTAATTTTGATATTAGTAAGACATAAATTGTTTGACCTGCAGTTTGCAGAGTACATGTGAAATCAATATCATTGTTTATGTTTATTAACTATTGCTATTGCAATCCTTTGTGTTTGTATAAAATGTCGTTCAAAGCTTGTTTTGTGCAATTTGTAGTAATAACGAAAATTATGTTCTATATACTATGTAATTCGGTAAAAGGTACATAGCTAATAATTACATTTTGAAACCGCCATTTAGAATTTTAAATTTTTGACTTCGGATTCATGATCAGCGACCCCACAAACCCCAGTATAGAAATTTTTACCTCCATTAAACGTTTTTTGCAGATCATAGCTTGTTCATGGCCGCCATTTTGAAGCCGCCATTTTGAATTTCAAATTTTTGCCTTCATATTCTTAATCAGCGACCCCACAAAACCCTGTATACAACATTTTACTTCCATTAAACGTTTTTTGTAGGATTTAGCTTGTTCATGGCCGCCATTTTGAAGCCGACATTTTAAATTTCAAATTTTTGACTTCAGATTCGTAATCAGCGCCCCCACAAACCCCTGTATACAAAATTTTACTTCCATTAAACGTTTTTTGTAGGATTTAGCTTTTTCATGGCCGCCATTTTGAAGCCGCCATTTTGAACTTAAGATTTTTGACTTCAGATTCGTAATCAGCGCCCCCACAAACCCCTGTATACAAAATTTTACTTCCATTAAACGTTTTTTGTAGGATTTAGCTTGTTCATGGCCGCTATTTTGAAGCCGCCATTTTGAACTTAAGATTTTTGACTTCAGATTCGTGATCAGCGACCCCAAAAACCCCCAAAGTACAATTTTTGTCTCGATAAGTGGCCCCTATCAATTAATCGTCACTTTTGGCATAAAATACCCCACTGTGCGTCGATGGTAATTCTGAATAACAAAAGCGACCTCAACAACAAAACGTGTGAAATACTTGTAGTGTGTGTGAAACCTGTTATCTTTTTCGTAGGAAAATTTTTTTGGCTCAATTGGGCAACCAGTGCGGCCAATTAATGTCGATTTGTCCCGACCATTGTTGTCCCGATCGTCGATGCTGTTTCTGATTTTTGGATTAATTCATCGATATTGAAATAGAGAACTTTCTTTCCACAATGAATACACCTAAAAGATATCCAACGCGTTCTCGAAGCCAAAAGGTGGTCCAATTAATTATAACACAAAAAGAAGCAGGGTCAAAAATTCAAAATGTTAAAAAAAGTGGTAAAAGTGGTCAACTTTGTGAAAAGAAATGAAAACAGTATTTGTATTGTCTACCACCCAAGATCAAGTTCGGGAAATGGAAGCGATAGTGTCGAAGGCACGTCTGAAATCATTTAAAGCAGTGGGGCCCAAGAAATTTTAAACGCGGGCCAAAACTTAAAAAAACAAAAAACAAAGACAAAATGTGCTCATTGTTGTGTTTGGCAAAAAATCAAACAAAACAAAAAACAAATAGAACGCAATAAAATCACATGTCATGAAGTACACTGTAAGAAAATTTTGTTTTTATTTTTTTTTAAATATATTCAATGTTTGATAGATATTACAATCATGACGAATCAATGAACTCAATTTTATTTGCCAGTGCACTGCGGCAAGAATTAATTTTTATTACAATAACAATGCTGGCACGAAAAATTACTCGACACACAAGTAACGGGACAATCAGCTTCAGCATCGACATCATCGAGTGTGCGTTTTATTTTGGCTTTGCATGCAATTGTTTTTGTAAAGTTAGTTGGAAAATGTGCTGAACACTGTACAAGTCGGTTTGTGTTGTTGTTTTTTTCAGATATTCTTTGACTTTGGCTCATCGCAAAGACAAAATTAAGATAAAAAAAAATTTGTATGAAGGGCCACGCGGGCCATAGGGGCAACTACACTAAGGAAAAAAATATTAAATTTATCCAAAGACTTTTTTTATTTATCCAAAAAGCGAGTCATTTTTGCACCAATAACGTATTTACTTAAATCGACTACGGAAATATTTAAAATTTATTTAAATACTTTTTTAATTAAATAAAATATTAAAATATTTAAAATAAAATTAATAAAAAATATATTAAAATTATGCACGAATATATATAAATGTCTTTCAAATATTTACTATTTGAAAATAAAACTATCGCATTTAAGGAAAAGTTATATAAAAATATTGAAATTGAAAAACAATTTATTTCAATATTTCCCACGAGCTGCGTCAAACGCCATTAAGTGGTATATTTTATTTTCTTTTTGTGAAAATATGATTTGTGAGTGCGGTGGTGAGTGCGATGCATAATGAAATCATGTAGAGTGGTGTGACATTCTTGTGAAAATACCGAGTTGTCACTCCACCTTACATGAATTCATCATGCATCGCACTCACCACCGCACTCACAAATCATATTTGCCAAATATCCACGCTATATTACCCTTGCAACATTAACTAAATGAGAACTATAAGAAACCTGCAACTGCTGGTGCGAAGAAACTGCAGCAGCATCGCACAGGAACAGAGTGCGATGCTGCTGCTGCTTGGCAGCTGTATGGATTATGTGTGTCAGTGTGCGGCATAAATAAAATTTAAATACGGGAAAAAAACGAGTTGTAAGGAAAATATTTGATTTATCCACGTAAATATTTAAATGAAATATATACTCAGGCGTGGATAATGTTAATATGCGTTATTTCCCTCAGTGTACGTGCACTAAAAATAAATAAATAAATAACTGGCCATTTCAGCCCTTGAAAGGACTTTGACCTAGCTTCTTAGGATCAATTGTGTTGTGCGTGTTATTAAGTTTGTACACAATTGACCGAGAAATGGACCTACAGGCTTTACGCCGACTCCGAACGGCGATGGACGAAATGTTCTTATTCTCAAGAAGCTTTACATGGCATTTTTTGATTACTCTCTGGGGTTTGCCATTGTCTGCAGAGAGGTGGCGGCCGTACAGAAACATTATTTTAATTCAAATAATTTTCTGTCGCTGCTGGGGTTCGAACCTGTGTCTCCAGGTTCGTTGACATAGCGGCCACACACTTTAACCAACTACGCCACGGACGCCACACTACGTGCACTAAGGGAAAAAATATTAAATTTATCCAAAAACTTTTTTAATTTATCCAAAAAGCGAGTCATTTTTGCACCAATAACGCATTTGCATAAATCGACTACGTAAATATTTAAAATTTATTTGAATACTTTTTTAATAAAATTGAATATTTAAATATTTAAACAGAATTAATAAAAATATATATTAAAATTATGCACGAATTTTTTTAAAATATCTTTCAAATATTAACTATTTGAAAATAAACTATCGCATTTAAAGAAAATTTATATAAAAATATTGAATTTAAAAAACAACATATTTATATTGAATATGTTATTAATGGTTTTATGGTATTATTTTCTTCATATTGCGTTCATCAAATGCCATTGCCTGTATAATTTATTCTCGCTTCACTTTTTTCGTTCTCTAGTTTATACTATTTTTGACAGTTGGTGCCCTAATATTGCACCAACTGTCAAAAATAGTATAAAATAGAGAGCGAAAAAGTAATGTACAAAATATATGTAGATAGAAGCAAAATATGTAGGTAAATGACAACCGGTGTAAGATATTTCAGAGAAAATATCAAGTTGTCTCTCCACCCTACATCATTTCTGTTCTTTGCCAAACTTGCAAGCTATATTACGCTTGCAACAAGAACTAAATGAGAACTATAAAGCTGCAACTGCAAGAAATAAACTGCAGGAACAGTGCGATGCTGTTGCTGCTTGTCGGAATATGTGTGTACGTGTGCGATGCTGTTGCTGCTTGCTTGTATGGAATATGTGTGTACGTGTGTGGTATAAATAGAATTCAAATACGAGAAAAAAACGAGTTGTAAGGAAAACATTTGATTTATCCACGTAAATATTTAAATAAAATTTATACTGAGGCGTTATTTATGCGTTATTTCCCTTAGTGTGGGCATGATTGATTTAAAGGTTCTATACAAGTCCATCAGTACACCTGGTCTAAAAAAACACCAGGTTCCGTTAAATTCAATTCACTCTCCTGTTTTGATTTTGAACCTGCGGAAGTGTGTAATCTCCCACTTTTCATTAGGGAGATTGGTTTATCCAGAAGTGAGTGATATTTTAAATAAAAATCCAAAACTACAGCATCAACTTCAGAAAATCAACAATTGAGCCCATGTAGCAAGCTCAATTTCAACCAGTCCACGTCAAACTTTTGACGGTAAATCTAAACAGCGAAAGAGTGCCAGGTTAAAAGTCACGTGAACGTTAACAATCAGGTTAAATATCTTTTGTATAGTCAAATAGTCTGAATAAGATTTTTTTTGTGATGTTTCAGATGCAATAACCCCCGTAAAATCATATTAAAGGAATCTGTTTCTCCCAAATCACTCGGGAGAGGGCCTGTAGCTCTCCCACCGTGATCAAATATTGTTCTCAGAAGTACCAACCTTCCCCACTAGCCAGATCTCAAATTAGTAAATATATTTTTTTTCTGATTTCCTACCTAAAAAAATCCCATTTTATGCGGTTTTACCCATATCTATCTATGGAACAGCCTGAGTCATTGCAGCTTTTTTGTGCTCCGCGGACTGGACTCTAAAAATTAGTGGTTTTCAAGAACGTATTAGACTTCAAGAATAGATATCTCAAGTTTTTTCACCGATGTCAGCAAAAGATGTAAATTATTAAAATACTGCCATAATTTCACCTCTTTCAAATGCTACAGCTCTAACTGCAATGGATATACCACAGCTCATAATCCGATTGAATACAAATAACTCGATTTTGTTGTGATTTCGAATCAAAGGAGATCAGTCTTTTATTACTGGTAAACTCTTTAAACAAATTATACCAAATATCCTTGTGGGACAGCAAAATAAAAATGGGAAAAGAAAAATAAAAACAAGAGAAAAAGTTTTTCACATTCTATTCCCAATGAAGTATATATCAAAGAGCAAACTCCAAAGCAGAGCTTGTCCTTTTGATGCTAGAAAGTTTGGGACACGCTTTTGCACGAGTCTATCTATCTATTCTGTATGCATGTGTGAGTACAATTTGTTTGTTAGCTTTTTATGGTAATTTAGTTTGCGGAAAGTGCTAAATATTTGCTTTATATGCTTGTTCAAGGATATGTTGATGCAATAAAAACCGAAAGGATATAGAATATCAAGTATGTGGGTGTGTGTGTGTGTTGTATCTGAGTGTCGCTACACTTATCGTTAGCATAGCATAGAAAATTTGCATTTTTATATTGTGAAAATATTTGCATATCTTGCACTCTATTGCATTGTATTAGCATAATATTATTTTACATATCAAATATTTCTCATATTCACTGGAATTTTTGAATATCTTTAAATAATTTGTTTGTATATAACATGAAGACAATCGGGCTTAGAGGACTTATTTAATATTAGAAACTTAAGAGTATTAAAATTATTTTATAGGCAGATAATCCTACTTCACTAGTTCAACACGTACTGTCTACATATCTGGCCCGAGATAATAAACAAACTGCTTAGTTCAATCAAGTTATAGCTTTTCCAGCTAATTGTTTGTATCTTTGCTTTATGACACTGACTCATATAATTCAAAGTAATAATTTCGAGCAAACATGTTATCGTTGCTATAGAGAACACCTGTTGTATTGACATTAATCTTTGACATTTTTACTCTTAACTGTAAAGTAAACCTTTGAAATGTAGCTTAAAGCTTGTACAAGGGTTACTTATTATAGCCTTGGCAACAGCGAGTGGCAATACATAGCATCTGACGTTTCCATTGGAAATTTTACATTGTTGAACATACCCTTTTTTAGAACATTTTGCAATTTGAGCGCATTAGTGTTATTTTATTTCGGAACAATTTTTTGGCGAAATATTGTATTAACTCGTGAACATTTTCGTACGATTCTTTTTCACAACTTTCGGAGTGGAGTATCGAGACAAGAATGCATCGATGAACTTAATTCTTTATACGGCGATACAGCGTCAATATATGCTCTGGCGTTTTTATGAAACTTATGGCGCAAAGTTATGTTCAAAAGTACTGCCAACCTTAAAGCACTTAAGTTAAAAACAAAAATAAAGTTTATGGTAGTCATAAAATAAAGATTGGACAGTGTCATATAAAGAAAATTTACCAATTTCAAATTAGATTGTTTAAAAAAAAAATACTGCTATGAAGATTAAACGGTCTGTAAGCCGTAAGCCGTGTAAACAGATAAAACTAATGAAAAAAAATTGAAGCAGTTGGTCGTGGACACATCCGTAGGATTTGACGTGACAGCATAACCTTTGTTTCTAAACTTGTCCACATCCTTGTCCTTGTTGTTATATTTGTCCTAATAATTGTCCTTATCCGTGTCCAAACTATTACTCTAACCCAATTCCTGACCCATTCCTTTTTCAAATCCCTTATCTTATCCTTGTCCCACACATTTTCAAAATCTTTGTCCTAAATCTTGTTCTTAGTGAGTCCAAATCCTTGTTCTATTTCTTATTCCAATCCTTTTCCTCGTCCTTTTTTCAATCTTGCCCTAAATATGGCTTTAAGTGTGCCGAAGTCCTTGTCCTAATCCTTATCTTAGTCCTTTTGCCAATTTCTGTCTGAATCTTTGTCCTTATCCTTTCGTAATTCCATGCTCTAATCTATGCCAAATCTTTATTCTACTGCTTATGTTATTCTTGGTCAGAATTTTTGTTCAAATCCTTGCACTCATCCTTTTTCTAACTTTTGTTCTTATTCATACTTCTTAATACTTGTAAAAATATTTTTGTTTTTGCTTTTATGTTGTACATTTACATTTATCTTAGCGTTATGCAATATATCCATGCAATGAAGGTGCATTTTTTTTATTTTCGTTATGAGATTAAAGGACCATTTTTTCTTAGTGAGCTTTTGCTTAGTGAGTTGGAAGGCCACGTTAGCTTAGCTGTCCTATATGTGGCGAGGTGTTCCTAGCGTTTTTGTGTAAGACTTAAAGATCTGTTCCTGCACCGGAGTTTGTAGGAGGACATGGGTATACCAATAAAGTCCTCATTTATTATGGTATTATAGGTCAAACCCTTCCTAACAAATTCGTCAGCCAAATTGTTGCCCTCGATATTCCTATGTTCCGGTATCCATATGAGGTGGATCTTGAATTACTTAGCCATCTCGTTAAGATATCTGCGGCACTCAGTGAGAGTTTTGGAGTTGTCATTATGTGAGTTCAGCGTCTTAAGGGCAGCTTGACTATCTGAGAAAATGTAAATACTCTTGCCCCTAAGGTCTTTTTGACCTAGAATCTTAGCAGTCCCGTGAATAGCCATCATCTCCGCTTGGTAGACACTACAATAATTTGGAAGTCTAAAGTATGCTTCGATTTCAAGATCCTAGGAGTAAATACCTCCCCTTAATTGTTCTTGAAGCTTGGATCCATCTGTAAAAATTTTAATGCCAGTCTTTTTAAGGCGGTTTTCTGAACTCAATCTAGCCTATCTATCTTTTTGAGGGCCCTCCACTATACCAGTAATGTTATCCAGAATAACTCCTAGGTACTTCGTGCTGTCACTAAAGAGCAACCTCGTGCCATTCAGACGCAGTGGTTTTAAGTTGGGGATTTTATATTTCCTAGTGAAAAGGATGAGACCTCTTTTCTCTGGGTTTACACTTAAACCACAAGAGGACGCCCATTTCGAAAGGATTAAGAATACTCTCTCTATGAGTTGACAGAGAGTTTGATAAAATTTTCCATTAAATACTAGAGCGATATCATCAGCATATGCAATAACCTTGTAGCCTTCTCCATCTATGATTCGCAACAGTTGGTCAACCGCCACGGACCACAGAGGCGGAGGTAAAACTTCCATCATAAGGCTAAGTACAAAGTCATTATTAACGTTTTGTAAAATTTACCGTAGCGCATATACTCGACGAGTAATAATTTCATGCAACACCATTGCATGATAGCTGAATTTTCAAACTTGGATCGACTCTGTTCGCGGTCTTATGACGTCATTTCGTCTAGGAGGTAAGAACCAGTCTTCACTCCCGTATAATAATTTTTACCTAAGGCCCGATATATAACACGCTATAATTCCCTGTAACAAATTTTTAGTTGCTTTGTTTAAGCAACTCCCTTCACGTCCCGACGATGCACAATGATGCGATTGGTACAATAAGGTAAGTACCGATTGGGAAGACGGAAAAAATTATTTTATGAATTTTTTTCGATAGTTTTAGCTGTTTTATATATAGAAAAGTAAAAAAAAAAGTATTTCAGAAATTTTGGACTAGTACGCGTAGTAGGCGTAGTTTATCCAATATTAGGCGTAGTAGGCGTACAACTTATACACATTTTGCGCTATATCTAAGAAATGAGATAAGCTACGATAAGAAAATCAAACCTAGACGTCTAATATGTGGTTTCAAAAAAATTTTAAAAATGTCGGCGTGATTAGACAAGTGGGCGTGGCAGCTGCCATACACCTTAAATACATTTTGATATGTAGTTTAACGTATGTTAACAGCATGCTAATAAGACTATCGGTGGATAACTTGTATGTGATCTTTAAAATTCCTGCAAAATTTCCGTGGAATTGGACATTTAGGTGTACCTCCCAAATTGACTTTAAAAAAACGCATAGAATTCCAAAAAAATTTATAAAATATGGACTTGGAATTTTGCATATAAGCTTTGATATTTAATAGGCACTCTCTGAGTATGATATTCAACCAAAACATATAAAAATCACGCCTAACTCTTATACAAAGTGACTTATCAAAAAGATAAAATCTTTATATTTCTCAAAAATTATCAAAGCCACGCCTATCTCCCATACAAAGTGACCCTTTGAAAACGGTAAAATCTCTTGAAGTTCCACAAAAGTGTATTTAATTACTAAAATAACGGGAAAAATAAAACACATTTATTAGATCTCACAGATCTCAAACTATTTCAATGCCAATTTCTCAATATCACAATTATAAAATAACAGTTGAAACCTGGTTTTGAATTTAAAAAAAATTACATTTTTATGACCATAAAACAGGTTAAAAAAAAGTTAGAAAAAAGTTAAATCTAATAGATACGTAAATATAGGCCACCACCACTTTTTTTTTTCTTTTTTTTTGTCCAAATTTTGTTGCCATCGTAACAACACTGTTATCTTTCTAACGTACTATTGCGATTTCATTATTTCTGTCAAATCAATAATCATGTTCTGCTCTCAAACTTTCTTCATCTCTTTGACGGGTATAAATGGACATTTTTTTGTTCTGTTTTCTCGTATTGTGCCAGTGGCTCTATATCCCAAACGTTTCAATTCACACAACAAATGGTAGTTTGTGAAGAAGTTTTCAACATATACGATGTGTTCCTTTGGAACTATAGGCATTTTTGCAAGCAGAGATTTAACAACTCGTTCGCCTAACGGGTCAGTGGTTACTTCTGTAGTTTTACTACAATAAACTTCAAAAGCGTAGCCGTATCCATTTGAACTTGTTGCTGTCCAGTTCTTTTAACCAAACCGCACTGGCTTTCCCATAATAAACAAAACACTAAAAATAAGACTTGTTAGCTCTTGGGACCACGTGTCTTTGTTTTAAATCACACGTAGCCTGCAGCAGTCATATATTTATTTACAATGAGAAACATAACGCTATTACTTATAGTTGTCTCTCTTTAAACACGTGTCCTCATATGGGGACAGAGGGCGGTAATGGGTTAAAAGAACATATCTTAGTCATGGAGTATGCAGATTTTTTATACTTTTGGTTATTGGGAAATATTTCAAAAATATAATCAAGTATGGCAACAAAATTCATGAATAAAAATTCAAAATATCACTTTTTGGGTCAAATTTCAAGAATTTTTGTATTTTTTATAGAAAGCGAAGGTAAATAAAAAAAAATAAACCTGAAATAAGTGGATACTTCTTAACAGTTCTACATGATCAGAATGTAAATATTCGATTTAAAATTTTTTCCGTCTAGCATGCCCTTTTGCATCACTTTGCGACGTCATTAATTTTGTTTTTATTTTTGTCATAAAGTCAAAGTTGTAACCTTTACCGTCGTATCATTATTTTTGTCATAGCGCCAATACTCAGGAGTAATAATTCTATGCATTTTTAATCAGGTGCATTTTTAAAAAATACCTTTTTCAACTTTTTTGGAAACCTGAGCGGTAACTTTGTCACGACAAAAAAAAATTAATCTATGAAATTAATTTTTTAATCATAAAAATAAATTTAAAAATAGACGATATAAGTTAATAGACGTTTTCTTCAAGTTCAATAAAGTTCTGACCTATGAAAATTGTTTGATATTTTTTGAGTTATTAACTAACTTTCTAAATCTAGCAAAATAAATGTAAATGCATGCCAGGATGAAACTGTCCTTAGCTGTTAGATATCTCATGTATTTACATACATATATTGAATAGCTATTCTTACCCAGTTGTTTATGCGACCAGAGTGCAATTAATTTTCAATTTTCTAAAATGCAGCCATATGTTTTCTTTATTTCAAACAAGTCTCAAACATATTCGGCCTGTCATCCATGTAGTCCGTATCAAACACTGCCTCGTGCTCTGAAAAGGACTTTCATAGCCATGTTGTCTATAATGGATGACACATCTTGTGTAATAAATTGATGAACATTTTTGTTGAATTGAAGAACTCAAATAAGAGTACAAACAGACAGACAGACCGACAGACAGAGAAAAGGATTCATTTCCGCAATAATTCACAGATTGAATGTGTTACAAATCATATAATTTGCTCTTTTACTTTCGAACATTTAAATATCTAACATATGATATATGGGGGGTACTTCAACACACAAGGTTCACCCGCCCCTTTCCCTGCCCACCCCGGCAACTTCAAGGAAAGAGAAAAAGGATGGGGCTTCACAATAAAGTTAACCAAAGCTGAGTATGTTTGCCTGTCTGTCAGTTGCATGGGGGAATTTCAAACGATGACAACAAACTCGACAACAAAAACGAAAAAAGGGTTCATTGACGAGGTGCTCCATCCAAGTTACATAGGAGCAGTTGGAGCTGGAGTGGTACGCATGTGTCTCAAGAGCGCTGCAAAAGAAATGTTTTTGTTGTTGAGAGTCGAGAGTTAAACATAAAATAAATAATCCATCCAATTATTTATAAAAAGTCGGCAAAAGGGATTTATTTTTGTTTTTTGCTTTTTTTGCATCGAAAATTGTAACAAAAAAAGAAAAAAAAAAACCTTAGAAGAACAGAGTTAAAGAAAAGGCAACTCAAGAATGACGTAATTGCAGCGAATTTACAGTTGATGCAATTATTTGCATAATTATCAGATTTACTTTTAAGTGTTGGGCTAGGCACAAGTCAATGGTTATAATTTTCTACGTCTAGAAAAAATAAGAATAAAAAAGCGATATAAAAAGGAGCAACTGAGCGTCGAGGGTGCTTTATCAAGACTCGAACACGTTGTTTTAATTGAAGTATGGCAACGCCAAACCAAGAGAAAATAAAGTATTTTTTTACAGCCTAAAGTACTTTGAAGTGAAATGTGACCAATGTGAAATGTGACCAATATTAAATGTGCGGGAGTAAGGGAAAGACCATTTTAACCACACATGAATTCAAATTTCTTTGAACTCGTTAGTTTTGCTACAGCAGATATTCAATGTAATTTTTTCTCAATTATTTTCATATAGAATCAAGATTGAACATGTCCATTCCCATTTAAATTTCTTATTTTTTTCAATTTCAATGCTAAAAATATTTAATATTTTTCCATTGTATGTTTTTATGCTTGAATTGTATTCGTTTTTCATTTTATGTTTTCATTTTTCCTGTTCTGTTTCAATCCCATATTAAGTTCTGTGAAATACAATATCTCTCAGCAGTACGGGTAGAAATGCCAACGTTTGTTAAATTTAAGCTTATTTAATCCCTTGAAGCTCTTTACGCAGAAAAAGAATGGTTTGGTTTTGCATGGAGTTGCCATGGGTGTAGATTTGAGACTTTTTTTTTTTTTTTGAGAATTTTATTTTACTTATATTTATTCAGTTAAAAGCTGTATACGTGCTTTTAATTTGTTTTTTATTGGCTTATAGAAATTCAATGTGAGTAAAATTAAATCATTAATAATTTTTTAAGGCATACGGAGATATTAAATTCATATGCTATTAATATGTTGTGTCTTATTTGGCATTAATTATATGCATCTGTTTTAATAAATAATAATTAAACTCATTTTTGTTTGATTGCTTGTTTGACCGCTATACAAATTTAAGCCGTTTTAAGCAAATTTGGCCTTGCATCTTTCGAAAATAAAAACAAATTGGTTATTTCAGCACTTGAAAGGACTTTCATCGAGCTATATTGCTACACAAATGATCGAGACCTGCACCCACAAGTTTTATGCAGACTCAGAACTGCTGAAGGGTGAAGTGCTAGAGTTCTTGTAACTTCTTACAAACTTTACAGTAGTTTAATGCCTTTATCGACTCCTTTTCTGCTACTATTCCACAGAAAATAGTCGATAAATAGTCGGGTGGGTTTGAGTAATTTAATTAGACTAGGGACGTTATGGACGGTTAATTGATATGTGATTAATCGAGGCGAGCGATTATTAATTGCGAAGTCAATTCTTCAAATTACAAGAAGCACAGATTGTTTAAATTCTACAGTACTTTAGTATTTAATAATAATGCCACACCAATGTTTCGATGAAACCAACCAGTAGTGTTACAAATTTCATTACCTTCGTGTAAATACTAGCCATGCTAAAGTATTTTATACCGGTTACTTTTTCTAAAAAAAAAAAATAAAATAAATAAATAACTGGCCATTTCAGCCCTTGAAAGGACTTTGACCTAGCTTCTTATGATCAATTGTGTTGTGCGTGTTATTAAAGTTTGTACACAATTGACCGAGAACTGGACCTACATGCTTAACGCCGACTCCGAACGGCGATGAACGGAATGTTCTCGTTCTCAAGAAGCTTTACATGGCATTTTGATTACTCTCTGAGATTTGCCATTGTCTGCAGAGAGGTGGCGGCCGTACAGAAAAATTATTTTAATTCAAATAATTTTCTGTCGCTGCTGGGGTTCGAACCTGGGTCTCCAGGTTCTTTGACAAGATGCCACGCACTTTAACCAACTACGCCACGGACGCCACAACTTTCCTTTTTCTATTGTGCTTAAAAAACTGGCCTATGATTCAAATGTTCAAACTTAATTTTTCGCAGTTTTCTTTTGGTAGGGTGCGGCGCACAGAGGGATCGTTTCATACATTTCTTAGAAAAAAAAATAGAAGGAGTAGGAGGAGGAGATGAAAATGAAATTTTACATGCTTGATTAGAAGAATATAATTTAGAAAATTTCCGGTAAGTCAATGGAAACGCCTACCTCCCATGCAAAGTGACTTTATCACAACGGTAAGATCTGTTAGAATTCCACAAAACTTAATATATGGACTTGAAAAAACTTCCATATAAACTTTGATATATAACATGTACTCTGTGTATGAAGTTCAGCCAAATCAAGTGAAAACCATGCCTACGTCCTATATATAGTGACTTTATTAAAAAACAAGAGCGAATATTTTCTGTTCGCTCTTTCCCAAATATGTTGGGCGAAATTTCACTTTTCGTTTTTGGGTGATTTTTCGTTTTTTTTTTTCTTTTGGTGATCTTTCGTTTTCAATATTAAATAAGAAACGTCTATCAGTTCTTAAAGATAACGGTATTTAAAGTAAAAGCAGACGTTCTTCTTTTGTTTTTCTTTTGTATCATTTGCTTGAGTTTGCTTGGTCAAGTCAAAGGAAATATTTAGTACCGCGCCCGCGCATCGCGACGCAGCGGATCGCGCGGATCGCGCGGATCGCGCGTATCGCGGCGCGGCGGATTACGCGTAGTGCGACGGATCGCACGCACCACCCGTCGCCCCGCCCTGCTCCCCCCTACCACCTCCTCCGTTATTTTTTCTTTTTGAAATTTTTTGATAACCAAAGAAACTTGTTGTTTTGAAAAAGAATCAGTATTTTTCCCTTGTACGAAATAGATTTTTTATAGATTTTTAAGTATGAAATTATGTAAAATTAAAATTAATTAAATTTTTAAATTTAACGCACTACCTACACAATCAGTGGCGGATCTACATACGGGCTGAAAGGCTTTAGAACCCCTTGGAGAATTTTTTGTATGAAAAAAAAATTAAAAAACTCCAAAAAGACATTTCAGCCCCCCTTTGGCATAAAAGTGTAGTTGCAGCCCCCCCTTCCGCGAATCCTAGATCCTCCACTGTACAAAATTAAGAGTAAAAAAAAAAATAAATAACTGGCCATTTCAGCCCTTGAAATGACTTTGACCTAGAATCTTATTATCAATTGTGTTTTGCGTGTTATTAAGTTTGTACACAATTGACCGAGAACCGGACCTACATGTTTAAAACCGACTCCGAACGAGGATGAACGGAATGTTCTTGTTCTCAAGAAGCTTTGCATGGCATTTTGAATACTCTCTGAGGTTTGCCATTGTCTGAAGAGAGGTGGCGGCCGTACAGAAAAATTACTTTAGTTCAAATAATTTTCTGTCGCTGCTGGGGTTCAAACCCGGGTCTCCAGGTTCGTTGACATAGCGGCCACGCACTTTAACCAACTACGCCACGGACGCCACTAGATTAACTAGTAACGTTATGAAAAATCATCTTACCCAGTACCTTTTATCGTTGCAATAATAGTTCTAATAATAGTTTTCGTGGTAATAACAATTGTTAATAAATAACTATATTAATAAAAAATTAATAAATAGTATTTATCTCATCAAATGATTGAATTAAAATAGACTTTAAAAAAAAAATACTGGCCTTGAAAGTGCTCATTTCGTACAAGGGAATTTCGTATCTCGTGTGAAAACACAATGTAAAATATTGGGCGATTTTTCATTTATTTAGGGTGAATTTTCGCTTTTGTTTTTGGGTAATTTTTCCAAAAATTTTTGGGTTTTTTTTAGTCTTCTTGGTTAAAATTTCATTTTTTCGTTTTGGGCGATTTTTCATAAATTTTTGGGTCATTTTTCATTTGGGTGATTTTTCTTTTTTTTTTTTTGGCGATTTTTTTTTGGGCGATTTTGCGGAGAGCCTTTTAACTTCGGCCCAGTCGGAGATCATTTCTTACACTGAGGGAAATAACGCATATTAACATTATCCACGCCAGTTTAAATTTTATTTAAATATTTACGTGGATAAATCAAATATTTTCCTTACAACTCGTTTTTTTCCCGTATTTAAATTTTATTATACCACACCTACACACCTATTCCATACAGCTGAAATAGCCGACAAGCAGCAACAACATCGAACACAATTGCGAACCTGCAGTTATCAATGAAGTTTTTAGAATAAAGATTCTTGCTTTCGGTATCTTATAGTTCTCGTTTGCTTTTTGTTATGAATATTATATATCCTTATAAATTATTTAATTTTGCGTAACACTATGTTAAAAACACGTCGAAGCGCTATTTGGCGAAGTGTTTCATCGGCGAATTGATTCATCAGTTCAACTCCCCATCGCGGCTTAAGAAATTATACTTAAAAAAAAAAAAAATTGGTGCCATGACACCACTAAGACTAAGCGGCTGCCTTGCATTACAGTAAAAATGCAACAGAAAGACAAAGCATTGCATGGAATTATTACTTGGTGGCTACAGGCGCTACAGTAAAATTAAGGAATCGACAATAAGGTGACATTTTCGAAAAATATACAAAAATAGTAGATAAAAATAAAAATGATGGCATCGGGGGCCTGTTAAGGATCCGCTTACTTTCTATGGTAGTGGCCCATCTTTATATTATAAGATCATTGATTTCACTCCGAATTTTTTTCTAGTTTTTATTCTGGTTTTAATAAAAAAAAATTATTTGTAAAAAAAGAGTTGGCTGTGTCGTGGACACACCCGTAGGTTTTGACGTGACGGTGTTTCTTTAGACTCCTATTTCATGTTTCACTCCGACCTACACCCGTAGGTTTCACAGTCAATGGCAATGTTCGTTGCCATGAAAAAACTGTTGAAATCATAACTGAAACAACTGTTGATGTTGATATTGATGTTAATGTTAATGTTAATGTTATTGTTAATGTTAATGTTAATGTTAATGTTAATGTTAATGTTAATGTTAATGTTAATGTTAATGTTAATGTTAATGTTAATGTTAATGTTAATGTTAATGTTAATGTTAATGTTAATGTTAATGTTAATGTTAATGTTAATGTTAATGTTAATGTTAATGTTAATGTTAATGTTAATGTTAATGTTAATGTTAATGTTAATGTTAATGTTAATGTTAATGTTAATGTTAATGTTAATGTTAATGTTAATGTTAATGTTAATGTTACTGTTAATGTTAATGTTACTGTTAATGTTAATGTTAATGTTAATGTTAATGTTAATGTTAATGTTAATGTTTATGTCAATGTTAATGTTAATGTTAATGTTAATGTTAATGGTTATGTTAATGTCAATGTTAATGTTAATGTTAATGTTAATGTTAATGTTAATGTTAATGTTAATGTTAATGTTAATGTTAATGTTAATGTTAATGTTACTGTTAATGTTAATGTTAATGTTAATGTTAATGTTAATGTTAATGTTAATGTTAATGTCAATGTTAATGTTAATGTTAATGTTAATGTTAATGTTAATGTTAATGTTTATGTTTATGTTTATGTTTATGTTAATGTTAATGTTAATGTTAATGTTAATGTAAATGTTAATGTTAATGTTAATGTTAATGTTAATCATTTTACAACTTTTTTGGAAACCTTCACGGTAAAACGTAACTTCGTCACGTCAAAATACGAAGTAATACCAGATATTTCAACTAGTATTTAAATATTTTTCAAATTTTGACCCATACTATTTTAGAGGTTTATTGAAGCCATTTTTCAACAAATTTTGTGTTGTTTTAACAAGATCTGGCCAAATGTAGCTCAATTTCAAAGCTAAGCAAAAATTGTTCCATGTGCCTTATTTTCCCCTCATTTTTCACACTCTATTTTGCTTCCAATTTTTCGTTCTGCTTCATTGTTTTCGTTAATAATATTTTTCTTTTACCAAGCCCAGGCGCAACACCTGAACCAAAAGCAAAAAAAAAAAGAAACGAAACAACGTTGACTTTTAATAGCCTTCTATTTAGACCAAGCCAGTGCCAACTGTGGCTGTTTTTCAATTTTCGAGGAGCGTTGCGCACGATTTGCGCAACTATGAACTTCGATTTCACAGTGGTTATATTTTTCGCAATTTTGAACTAGTTGATTTTTTTTCTGTTAACTATCAATAACACCATTTTTCCATTCACCAATAAAAAAATAGTGAACGGAAGAATTAAGTGAAGCCCAGGGAGCCTTAAAAGTGGTGAAAAAAAATTTACTCTAGAAACGGAAGCGGGCAAAGGGGTCTATTGGTTGAGTTAACGTGTTGTCAGCTGCAAATAGCAATTTATTGACAACCGGTTCGACTATCCCAAACAAGCCAAAAGGTTTCTCAAGTGATGAAAACTCAACAAGATAAAAAATATGGCTAGCAATAAAGTAGAAACTAGAAACCGCGCAAATAAAATGCAGAAAAAATACGAAAATATTGCAATCAATTTTAACGCAAAAAAAGCAAAAAAATTGGCAACAATAAAAATAAAATATAGTTAAAGAAGTAACCAACAAAACAAGCTGGCGACCAAGTTTGTCGACTTGTTGTTGTTATTGGTTTGTTGATGAAGCGGCTCGCAGGCGTTGATGAGGCAAAACCACAAAAACATTTTGTTGTAGGCACTGGTTGGCATGACGACAACAAGTTTTTCTGGTTGCAGGATAAGTAAGCATAGAAAAGCAGTTTATTGTCCCTCGCAACCTGTTCCGCTTCATCTCTGCCCAACAACTATTTCAAGTGTTCAACTGCAATTTTCTGCCAAGTCTCCGAGATTCTGCTCTGCTTATCTTTTCTTTTTTTTTTTTCTTTTTTGGTTAATGCTTACAAAATGCAACACTTGCTCTTTTACACGCTTTTGGCAACACTGTCGCCAAAGCTTTGGCATTACTTGCAACGTGGACGTTATTAGTATTCAAGCCACGTTTACGCTGAGCTCTGAACAATTTCTTCGACGACCCTCTTTTTTTGAGTTGTATGTTTTTATTTGGGGAAGCCCTTGAAGTTGTTTTTTTTTTTTCTTTCTCCTCTCTGAATATATATATTATATACTACATATCCTCCCTCGCTGTGCAAAGAATTTTAAATGATTTCCCTTTGCAATTTCATTCAGCTTCTTCTTTTTTACGGCCCTTTTCCATTTATAGACGCATTAGTTTCCTGCAGCGCAAACATTTTGCAGTTTTCACACTTTTGTTGTGTTTTTTTTTTACTTCTTCTTCATTTGCTTTTTACATTCAAGGATACGCTGGTGGAATTTTATGTTTTTTGTATTTATTGGTTATAAAATTGTTGGCAATTTCTAAGTGAGCATTATTCTGGATTAATTTTTGTTTATAGCCAGAAATAAATACATTATAAGATGCTAGAATATGCTCGTAATTTTTTCGGTTAACTTTAATGTTGTACTTATAAAAATTTGAATTTTTCTTAAGCTTATTAATTATTTCTGAACTCACAGCAATTTTCGCAAAAACAAACTGGGAAATGTTTTAACTTGGAGATACGTTATTGGCGCATTTTGCCAAACTTTCTCTGTTCAACCCAGTCATCATTTTAAAGCTTTTCAGTGTCGACAATTAATTCGATGGACAATTCGACAATTTTGTTATTTAAGCGAAAATTTAATTATATCGACATTTAAATTTTTTTCATGTCGATAAGTATGTTCTGACGTGACAATGTTGTGTTGAATTTTTTTAATTTCGGCGTGGAGTTTTCGCATTAAGCTGGTACGGCAGATGACTACCTCAAAACCCTAAGTGTACCTTATCGTAGGTGGCATGACTTCCTACTCTTAAGCGTTAATGTTTGCACCAGCGAACGCAAACACTAAGAAATTAACACAAACATTATACTTCTGAACCGTTCGATAGGCTATCGAATGCGACCAAATACTAGCTTTTGACGTAAGTTGCATAAGGCTGAAACAATGAAGCAGATTATTAAATACGTCATGAAATACGGTCTCATTCCGTGTATCTTCCATAACGTAGGGGCTCATGAACGAGAAGCCAAATGAGACTTTTAAGGCTCAAGAGACAGTTCATAAGCCGTAAACGGCAAGAATAAAAGCTATTCAGCTTAAAGAAACAATTATCTCTGAGCTAAGTCTTTGCAACTTATATGGTTTTTCTGAACTCTTCTGCCATGTCTACATAGAGAGTTTAGTTTAAGTTTACTTGGAGAGAATTTAGTTTGAGTTTAGTTTGAGTTCAACCATAGCTGTTCACACAGAGGTGCGTCGGCAGAATTGTGTTTAATGTGACATTTCTTTGTTTACTTTAGTGTTCACGTATTTTTTCGGCAAATCCACCACCGTAATCAATTTCACTTGAGAACAAGGCTGCAGCCATCCTTGCACTGCGCAAATCGACATTTTTATCGACCTGTTTTGATATGAAGACCTCATTTTCCATACTTGCCCAAGATCTTTTCTTCGTCTTTTTGTTCATTTTTTGCAAATAGTAAATTATACAATTTTAGAACAGCTGTTTTTGACATTTCTCACCACAAAATTGTACAAGTTGCATCTGAACTTCACTTTTTATAAGAACACTAGCCTTTTCCCGACGCGCGTTGCTGCACCCTGCAAGGTACACATTAAAAAATTTTTTTAGAGAAACTGTAACTGCCCGTTACAGTTCCCCAGTAGCAGGAGATCACCAAATAGTAACTCTATTTTGAGTTTGTATGTAAGTACTGCTTCTTTTACTTTCAAAGCTATTTGATAATACAAATTTTAATTGTATGGGTGGAGCCACACCCCCTTATATAATGCCCATCCCAGTTTTCTAGTAGTAGATGCCCAGTTTTAGTACATTTGCCGACAGTGAGCATACAAACTAAATAACCAAAATGTAGCCAAATCGATACTAAGATAATTTTTCTTAATAAATTAATTTTTTAGCTTTCATATTTTTTCAAAAATATAATAATGCAATATTGGAAAAGAAAATTTTGTTCGACAAAATCAAGGGTAGGCTTTGCTTTTTGAATCACAAAAATGGTTCTTAATTTTTGCGTAAAATTTAAATAATTTTTGTTGCAAATGTAAAATAGAGTTGAAAATTTGCGAATTTGAATTTAAATTATTTTTACAACAAAAACAAATTTTGAGCCTTTTTTTGAGGAAAACTCCAAAATTTCAGAGCTTTTTTGAAAAAAATATTTAAAATATATATGCTCAACTAACGGTATTTTTGCAATAAGATTTTCATAGTACTTAAAGAAGCTTTAAGAAAAAAAAAATTTAACAAAATCTATAAAAAAGCAGCGGAGATATTTGAATCGAAAGTCACAAAATTAAATTTCTGATTGTGTTTTTCTCATTTTTGAGCATTAAATGCATTTTGATGTTGCATTAAATATATCGTTGTAGTAAAATTTTTCATAGTTTTCAAGATATGTTCATGTTTTTGATGTCAAAATAACGGAAATTTTTTTTTAATTTTACTAAATTTAAGAAATGTGGAAGGAGACCCAGGTTCGAACCCCAGCAGCGACAGAAAATTATTTTAATTAAAATAATTTTTCTGTACGTCCGCCACCTCTCTGCAGACAATGGCAAACCTCAGAGAGTAATCAAAATGCCATGTAAAGCTTCTTGAGAACGAGAACATTCCGTTCATCGCCGTTCGGAGTCGGCGTTAAGCATGCAGGTCCGGTTCTCGGTCAATTGTGTACAAACTTAATAACACGCACAACACAATTGATCATAAGAAGCTAGGTCAAAGTCCTTTCAAGGGCTGAAAAGGCCAGTTATTTATTTATTTTTTTTTTAAATTTAAGAAATATTTTATATTTTGTAAATATTTGCATGTGTAACCTAAGAAAAAAACTAAAAATATGCGATTTTGTAAAAAATTTGTACTACAGCACCATCTGGTGTCCAAGGTGGTTCAAAGAAGATACTGTCAAAAAACTCATTGTACCTGAAAACTACTATATACCAATTTTCATTCTAGTCGCATGAGCGGTTTGGGAGTTTTAGGTGGTTTTGCGAAAAATTTGTACTACAGCACCCTCTGGTGTTCAAGATAGGTCAAAAAAAATTGCAGCAAAACTCTCAACGTACATGAAAATCACTGCATACCACTTTTCATTCTAATCGCATAAGCGGTTTGTGAGTTTTAGGCAGTTTTGAAAAAAATTTGTACTACAGCGCCCTCTGGTGTTCAAGGTGGATAAAAATTGATAGCTCACAAACACGCACCGTACCAAAAAACTTATATACACAAATTTTCATGCTAATCGGATGAGTAGTTTAGGAGTCTATTGCATAGTTACAAACATAAGCTCCTTTTTTATATATATATAGATAGATATAGAACAGCGATGGGCAAATTTTCGGCTCCTAAAATACTCAAAGTGCGAGTTTTCAAAGTTTATTCATTAATTGAGGGAGCCGGTAACCCTATTGCAGTCTTTGCTGAAAGAAAATTTGTTGTCAATGTTAGTTTCTCCGCAACTCTTGTGCGATGAACATCATGAATGAATGGATGTAGAAATTCTTGTCGTTTCCCTTTCCCCGCAAGTAGTTGTGCCCTTCGTCTAGCACTCAAGTGCAAACGGGTAGCTCGTAAGTGCAAAAGGCTCCTGCGAGCCAAATCGCCCATCACTGATATAGAAGATAAGAACACTTTTAGGGATTTCTCAGATTGAGTTTTGAGAAACACAGAAATAAAGTTTCATCCTTCAAAACCGTAGTGGAGAACTCAAGAGTTTATTTTGCGTTCAATGGCAAAACTCAACTTTGTACTGGAAACTCAAACTAAACTCTCTTCGTAGACACGGTATAAAAGTGGCAACTTTTTATATGAACATATATATTGACATTATATGAACATTTCATATGAACAAGTTTCATCCTAAAATATAGTGTTGGAGACCTCAAGAGTTTATTTTGCGTTCAATGGGAAAACTCAACTGTATAATTGAAACTCAAACTAAACTCTCTGTGTAGACATTAGACTAGTGGTGCTCACTACATGGTTTCCCATAGCCCGCGGGCATCGTTCGTTGTTGTGCTTTCGCACACGAATTAGCAATCGGCACGCTATGTTTGTACACAGAGTAAAAGTTTGTTTTTCTGCTGTGCTTTAAATTTTAAGTCAGTATGCTTTGAGCGTTCATACGAAAGGTGTTTTGCTCGCTGTTTTTCTTTTTATGAATGTACGTAAATATTTTGCAATGTTTCAGAAAACACATTGATACATTCTATTCATCACTTTACCTTTTTTTGATCTTTTCTATGTTATAATAGCGAAAAACGAAAACAAAAATAAAAACGAAACCATTACATTGAAACTTCAACACTCGATATGATATTCTTGCACCAAATGTTGTGAGAGCTTTTACAACTTCTTGTTTCAGTGTTAAGCTGTGCTCTCGGAAAGCTTTCTTTGTTGTTGTTTGAACTGTGCGTTGATCACCACTGCATTAGACACACTATATGAAGTTAGGTGAGCTATTTTTATGGTTCTGTTGACATTTTTCACACAAATTTAATATTCTGTGGTCAACAGGCATTACTGGCATAATCTATGGAACTAAATGACTTATTGTGGCGGCCGTGGCGCAGCGGGTAGAGTGCGTGACCCATACGCCAGAGAACACTGGTTCAATTCCATCTGACACAGAAAGTTTTTTCAATTCAATTAATTTTTCTGTTCCGTCGTCACCTCTCTGTAGACAATGGCAAACCTCTGAGAGTAAATAATACCATGTAAAGCTTCTTGAGAACATGCACATTAGCTGTTGGCATAAACGGAGTTGTCATAAAGCTTGTAGGTCCAGTTCTCGATCAATTTTATTCAAACATTTAACAACACGTACAACACAATTTGATCATAAGAAGTTCGGTCAAAGTCCTTTCAAGAGCTGAAATGGCCAGTTTATTTTAAATGACTTATTAGAACTTTTTTAATTTTGTGAACTCTTTGGATAGTTTGTAAGATATTCTGCTTATAAGATATTCTAAGATATTATCTTATACGTGCGTAATTATTGCAACAATTTGAGTAATTTTTATTTTTTGAGTACTTTGAACTATTTATAAGAAATCTATGCTTTTCTGGCAAATTGTTTTCATTGGCATAATCTGTGAACCTAGTTAAATTACAGTGAAAGCTCCCATAAGCGGACACCGACGGTCACCTACTTTTTGTCCGCATATGAGAGATGTCCGCTTATGGGAATGTCGTAAAAAATAATATAAAATTTCAAATTAAAAAAAAATGGGCATTGGGATATTCAAATTTAAAAAAATTTTTATTCTTTAATAGATAAACAACGGAATGAGTACAAAATTAATTCATATTAAATATGTATATAATTTCTGTAATTGTGCAGGAGTCAACGTAAAACTGGATTATTCTTGCAAAACATTTCAATGAATTACCCCATGATACAAGGTAGGAGTGACAGTTCTTTCGTCTTGTCAAAAACAGTATAAATTAGAGAACGAAAAATGTAGAAAAGAAAATAGAAAAATATACAGGCTAATGACAGTCGATGCAAGACATTCGTGAGACAATAGCCAGTTGTCACTCCTACCTTGTATTTATAATTGTATCATGGATTAACCCATAAACTAGAGTAACCCATAAACTGAGTAAATAAGAGTAAAAAAGAGAGGAAAAAAAAACCCCGAACTGTCAAAAACACCAAAACAAAAAAAAAAATATATATAAAAGCAGTAATGTTTGTGATAAAAAAAGACACAATTGTCCGCTTATTAGAGCTTAGCGTCCGCTTATGGGAAATTCTTTTTTCATAAATATATATGTTTATGTGTCCGCGTCCGTTTATCGGAAAGTCCGTGTATGGTAGAGCATTTTCTATAGAAAAAAACAAAAAATTATTCGATTCCAAGAATGTGTCCGCTTATAGGAGATGTCCGCTTATTAGAGCGTCCGTTTATGGGAGCTTTCACTGTATTAATATTTTTTAGGTTTTATACACTCTTTGCACAAAAATATATGGATACTAGCCTTTTCCCGGCGCGCGTTGCTGCACCTTGCAGCTATATGGGAACATAATAGGTGTATTCAAACCTTTTTTTAGACTCATAGTTTGACATCACTGTCATTTTCCACTGCTCGTTACAGTTTCCCAGTAGCAGGAGATCACCAAATAGTAACTCCATTTTGAGTTTATATGTAAGTATTGCTACTTTTATTTTCACAGCTATTCGATAATACAAATTTTAATTGTATGGGCGGAGCCACACCAACTTATATAATGCCCATCCCAGTTTTCTAGTAGATGGACATTACCTAGTTTTAGTACAGTTGCCGACAGTGAGCATACAAACTAAATTATCAAAATGTAGCCAAATCGACGAAAACCGTAGGAAATATAGCATTTTTATTGATTTCTGGGCGGTAAAAGGTGTATAAGTATATTTTGGATAAAGATTATTGGCTATAACTTTTGATTGGTAAGAGATACTAAGATAATTTTTTTAAAAAATTAATTTTTTAGCTTGTTTATTTTTTGAAAAATATAAAAACACAATATTGGAAAAAAAATTTTGTTCGAAAAAATCAGGTTGCCTTGTTTTTTAAATCACAAAAATGGTATATAGTTTTTGCCTAAAATTGAAATAACTTTTGCTTATAAATGTTATAGCTTTTAAATAGACTTGAAAATTTGCGAATTTGAATTTAAATTATTTTTACAACAAAAACAAATTTTAGACCTTTTTTGAAAAAAATATTTAAAATATATATACTCAACTAACGGTATTTTTGCAATAAGGTTTTTATAGTACTTTGATGAAGCTTTAAGACAAAAAAAATTTAACAAAATCTATAAAAAAGCAGCGGAGAAATTTGAATCGAAAGTCACAAAATTAAATTTCTGATTGTGTTTTTCTCATTTTTGAGCACGTTGTTGCATTAAATAATCGTTGTAGTAAAATTTTTCATAGTTTTCAAGATACGTTCATGTTTTTGATGTCAAAATAACGGAAATTTTTTAATTTACTAAAATTAAAAGAAATATTTTATATTTTGTAAATATTTGCATATGTAACAACTAAAAATATGCGATTTTATAAAAAATTTGTACTACAGCACCATCTGGTGTCCAAGGTGGTTCAAAGAAAATACTGTCAAAAAACTCATAGTACCTGAAAACTACTATATACCAATTTTTATTCTAATCGCATGAGCGGTTTGGGAGTTTTAGGTGGTTTTGCAAAAAATTTGTACTACAGCGTTCTCTGGTGTTCAAGATAGGTCAAAAAATTTTGCAGCAAAACACTCAACGTACATGAAAACCACTGCATACCACTTTTCATTCTAATCGCATAAGCGGTTTGTGAGTTTTAGGCAGTTTTGTAAAAAATTTGTGCTACAGCGCCCTCTAGTGTTCAAGGTTGATAAAAATTGACAGCCCACAAACACGTATCAAAAAACTTCTATACACAAATGTTCATGCTAATCGGATGAGTAGTTTAGGAGTCTATTGCATAGTTACATACGACATTTAGTTTCAAAGCAATTCGATATCATAAATTTGGCCTGTGTGGCCAAATTCCCCCTTGTCTAATATTCGCTCAAATATATAATAACTGCCTCTTGGTCCCATAGCATCTACATATCAAGCTTCACTATCAAAACATGTACAACTCAGGAATAATAATGATTTATAAAAAGTGGGCGTATATATGGAGTTAGACCACGCCCAGTTTTAGTATAATTGCCGACAGTAAACATACGATTTTATTTACCAAATTTTGGTCAAATACGACCAAAACCGTCTTAAATATAGCATTTTTATTGATTTGTAGGCGGTAAGGGGTATGGAAAAAAGGGGTATGGAAAATTTTTACTATGCCTATATTTTTCGCGCAAATGCAAACTAAAGTGAAACTTGCCAAATTATTCCAATATTCCATTTATTTCCAATTACCCTTACAAATATTTCCCCATATGCACCATATGTGCGCACCTGTATTTTTTCACACCTGTATTGTTGATAAGTTCACTAAAATGCCTATAATTCATGAACCAATACACATACAAAGACCATTTATACAAAAAAACCTTCGTATTGACGTCACCTTTCATGGGAAATTTCCAGAATTCCACGCATTATAGAGAACATCAATTTCAAACACAATGCAACTTATTTTTATATATATAGAAGATAAGCAAAATAGGTGCCACAGTGGTTATCTATGGAACTTTTTAGTTGAAGTATTGGAATTTTTTTTTTAATTTGGTAGACTGATTGGTCAAAAACCTATAATTATCAGTCAAATAGCTTCCACTGGGACCAACTATGGAACCACTACAGAGTTATTGAATTATTGAGTCAAATATTTTGAGTTTTGTGGACTTCTTGAACATGAACTTGATGGTTTATCAGCATATAAAAAGTTATTCAAACTACACATAAATTAAAATGAATTCAATAAAACCATTTTTACCGCAGAGTCCACAAAACCTAAAAAAATTTTCTATAACCCAACTTGTTCTATCAAAATCATGGATTATTGTAAAGAGTCTACAAAACCAAAAAAAAAATATATTCATTAATTAAGTTAGTTCCAAAAATAATCTCAGTGGAATCTATTTGCATGATAATCACATATTCTTATCCAAGGAGTCCATAAAAACCAGAAATATTCCAATAATCCAACAAGTTTCATACATATTCCCTAGTTAACTGATAATCACAGATTTTTAACAAAGGAGTCTATAAAATACAATCATTCATTCAGTTCCATAGATTATGCCAGTGAAACCTATTAATGAAATATATAGATAGTGAAATATATATATATTTTCACTATACTTTTTACATTTTGGATTGTATTGTAGATGTATGATTATTTTCAAAAATTGATTTGGTCGAATGGTAGATAGTTCAAAAAGACCTGTATCACTGCGGACGTCAGTTCGATCTCCAACTGTTTGTAAAACTAAGCCGAAAACGCTTCTTTTATAACCGAAAAGGTTCATATTGTTCATAGCGAATAATTGTTCTATAAAAAGATTCCAAAACATATTAGAGAGAATTAACCCAAGTTAACAAGTAAGTATTTATGTAATTTTCATACTTTTCGACCCAATCGGGAATACTTTTAACCCTGAAAATCCTGCTTTATCTACGAACTTGGCACCAAGTTCCATTGAATTCCTCAAGAAATTTTTCGCTTTATTGCTTTATATCGCTTTATATCGTTTCTATTTTCGGTAACTTAGAAAAATTTCATCAGCTCCTAAAATGAATTGTCTAAAAGCTACAAAGTTTGCCGCGCAAAAATAAATAGTAAAGAAAAGTGTTGGCAGCTAGCAAGCAACAATAGAAGAAAACATTAAATAACGACTTCCATTGTTGCCAACACTGCCGCGGAAAGTCAACGTTTTAATGTTAAGTCAAATAAAAAACAAAAAAGTTTACTGCATCACTGTTTAAGCAACATTTTGTCGTAATGTCGTTGTAAATAGATGACGTCATCTGGAGTCTTTTGCAGCGTATTATTGTGAGAGAGTTAAGACAGTAGATTCACGGTCAGTTTGTATGTGGGTGGCGGAGAAATAATAAAAGATATTGTGTAACAGTGCCATTTATTTTAAGCGGAAAAATTCAAAGATTCTACAAGCAAAAGTTGCACAACTAGTCAAACAAGTTTTTGGCCAGTTTGAGTGAACAACGATGAGAGCTTGTCTTAGCCAAATATAAACTGAAATGTTGACTCTTTCCGTGTCAATTATTTAAAGATAAGTCAACAGTTTTAATGTGTGGGCAGTATTAACTTTACATTCTCTTTTTGAATAAGATTGATTACACATAAAATTGATTTTTGATCTAATAAATTTTCTTTTTAACTACCAGAATATAGAAAATTAGAAAATATTAATTAAGGGCTTGAAATCTGTATTTTTTCTCGATTTGAAACTAAAACTAGAATTTGTTTTACTCTATTTGAAAGAATTCTGAACATCATGAACACATCATTTTATGTCAATATTTGACATGCAAGAATGTGGGTCAACATAAAGGAAAAAAACCAAAAACAACTCAAATATAAAAAATTTATTTTGGCTCCCTGTTAGCATTTTTCAAGTTATTATATTTCCATCTTTCAGGAGTATTTGAATATTTTAAAATATTTTCATTTTTTTAGAAAATCTACATCGTATGCAATAGAATGTGTGTGCATATAAAAAATACATAGAAATAGCCGCCGGTTTCAAACTGCAGTGTTTGCGCGACCAAAATACTGTGTTGCTAACGGTAAAAATAAGCTGGAGCATAAAAATCGCTTCCAAACTACATCAATTGCAGCAATTGCATGGAGAGTAGCAGCAACAGAGGAAATCAACTTGTTCTACTGGCGATTTGTTTTGCGTTTTGCCACTAGTTGCGATGCATATTTTAACAAACATTTTAGCAATTTTTCGAAGCACAAATTGAAAAATAATATTTTTATTATTTTTTTGTTGAGAAATATTAAAAAACATTGAAAACAAATGTAAATAAAAAAAAACTTAAAACAAATATTTACCAATCAACATTTTCCAGTTGATATGCATTTGAATTCTAACGCTTTTTGTCACTCTTGTGGATTTGCACAGTACAGAGTTGTACAGAAACTTTTTATAGATAAGAACAAGTTTTAAGTATTTCGTTAGAATTTCATATTTCATATTAATTCATCATTTAGTATAATAAGAACAATTTCTTTATATATAAAAATAAATATCTGGTGTGCAAAAAAGTTTTAACCCTCTACTGTAGGGACGGGCATATCTAGCACACATTCTGTGGCAGTGGGCGCCAGTGTGCGCCAAGGCGCACAGACTCAGGTATGAACAGGAAAGGGGAACTGAAAACTGCGAGAGAACTAACAGGATAGATTTATACAGGGTTTTCCAATAAGAGGTGTTATTTTGGTATTCAAAGAAAAATGCCACTTTTTGAGATAAATGATCGAATGTTTATTTCATAATAAAGAGGAAGATATGCCGTTAATAATGAAAAACAACTTCAGCCAAATGGCCACCACGACCACGCTTACAGGACAATATCCTTTTCATGAAATTTTCCATAACCAAATCGCAAAGTGGATGCCCTATGTCCTCGATAGCCTCACGAATTCCATCTCTGAGGTCTTCAATCGATGCTAGGCTGTTGGCGTAGACCTTATCTTTCACGCGGCCCCAAAGGAAGAAGTCGCAAGGTGTTAAATCACAAGATCTCGGTGGCCAATTGTGATCACCTCTTCAAGAGATAACACGGTCCGGAAACTTTTCCCGTAAAAGATCAATGGTTTCGTTGCTTGACTGCACCATTTTCACCATTTTTGTAGTGAATTATAATAATTTCAATGTATTGTTGAAGCGTGTATCGTTCCATTTTTAGTAATGGCGTAGTTTCTACTTGTCAAATGTCAAAGAATAAAAGTTTTAAAAGTGAGCGATTCACAATAACACCTCTTATTGGAAAACCCTGTAAGTAGAAAGTGTGAGAGCGAGAGAATAGTCTTAAGAAAAGCAAGTGTTGCATATTGTGCATATTAAGATGATGATTTCTTAAAAAGGGATTATTTTTATTTGACGTAGCTTCAAAAATCGATGTTATTTGTTTACCAATCAGGTCAGGGTCTTCAGGTACATTTATAAAATTGTTTTTCAAAAGAATTTTTATTTTTATTTTTGCCTTAAAAAAATAAAAGCCTAACAAATACTGTTTTGTTAAAAATTTTAAAAGTGAAAAGATTTTAAAACTAAAACTTTCTGTCTTTAAGTAAAAAATGCACTCTCAAACCCGACCTCTGCTTTATATGCCGAATATTATCGAGTAGTTATAAAATGCCCTTTATTTGAAATCACTGAGCAAGCAACATTGGTTTTGGTCGGCACTGAGACCAATTAAGATTTTCGCAATGCGGACCAGCGTTGCCACTTAAAACATTATATTTTACCAAATTTTTATTGAAATTGTTACTGCCCCAAATTTGTTTGTAACCTACATATGTACCAACAAAGCTTACGATAAAAAAAATACATGCATTGTTACTTTTAGTTTTCACTTTATAAATTAAAAAAAAACAAAAAAAAAAATAAAAGTATTTCATTACAACTTAAATTATTTTTAGAAATATATCAGCTTTAGTCCTTATGAAAATAATAGATACATCAGAAATACTTTTTGGCATTTGTGATATATAACAGGGTTGTTTTGAATTGAATTAATTTTATGTCAGAGTTGTTAAAATTGTAGCAAGTGTGCAAATAATTTGTTGCTTACAATTATTTTTTTTTTTGAGTTAATTCTTAATTGTTTGGAATTCTGAAATTTTTCAAACCTTCCTTAACTTCATAATTATATTTGCAATAAACCAACCAAACTACCAAGTAATATCAATACAATATAATGAATAAAAAAAAATCAAGTTTGTATTGTGAAAAAAATAGTGGCCATGTTTGTATGACAGTCTGCTTTGTGAAAATCGAGTCATGGCAATCCCTTCAGCTAGCACACTTAGCACGCAGTCAGCATATTATTAACTTTATGAATATAAAAGCTTCTTAGCGATTTTTTTACTTTCAGTTGGCAATTTTTGAGTGCGCTGAATGTAGCCAATGTGTTCCATGCATTATTTGTGCAGCTGTTACACACTATGTCATATTCGATATGAGCTTTACAAGCTCACCCAAACCAGTTCAGTGAGAAATTTAATGTGTACAAAGCTTTTAAAGTTACTACAGTGTCACCAAGGCACCAAATAGTACACGGATGGTAAAAGATCATGATTGTGTGTCAAAGATGAGCGCCGACTTCAAAGCTTTTATGTTCATAAAGCAATTAATATATTGATGATATAAAACAAAATAAAAAAATGAAAATGATAAGATTTCCAATACTATAATACATATAAATAACTTTTAAAATATGACCAAGAAATGAATGGGAAAAATTATTTAAAATTATTTTTTACTTTGTAGTGATTTTGAAGTCGGTTTTGTTTTTTGTTAAAAAGTTTTTATTTCTTCCTTTTTAGGGAATATGAAATATTTTATGTTATTGTATTCTTGAGGAAAATTTCAAACATGAAACTTTGTTCTTAAAAAATTAGTTTTATTAATTCCTGAAAGTTTGTTGGGTATTTTCCATTTCTGTTTCTTTACAATTAGTGCCACGCCCTTTATACAATCCCGCCCACTTTATTTACCGTACCTTATAATGATTCTACCTAGCCCTGTGCCAAATTTCAGTTTCCAAGTATCAATATTAACCGTAATATAGTACTTTAATTAAACACACCCTGTGTACAATCCCGCCCACTTTTTTAATGATTTTACCTACCCACCTACCTGCATACCAAATATTAATACGCTAGTGTCAATATTAACTAAGATATAGTATTTTTATAATATTGACACGCCCATTTGTTGAATAACGCCCACTTTTTTGGCCGCAATTTGTAGTAACTGTACCTACCCATGTACTAAATTTCAGCACCCTAGTGTCAATATTATTCGATATATAGTGTGATTCTAATATTGCCACACCCATTTGTTGAATAACGCCCACTTTCTTTACAGTATTTTTTAAAAATTGTGTCTACCCCTGTACTAAATTTCAGCACCCTAGTGTCAATACTATTCGAAATACAGTGTTTTTCCAATATTGCCACACCCCTTTGTCACATGACGTCCACTTTATTGACTGTAATTTGTAATAACTATGCCTACCCATGCATTAAATTTCAGCACCCTAGTGTCTATATTATTCGATATATAGTGTGTTTCTAATATTGCCACACCCCTTTGTCGAATAACGCCCACTTTATTTACAGTAATTTTTTAAAATTGTGTCTACCCTGTACTAAATTTCAGTACCCTAGTGTCAATACTATTTGAGATACAGTGTCCTTTTAATATGACCACACCCCTTTGTCAAATAACGCCTTCTTTTTTTATCGTAATTTGTAATAACTGTGTCTACTCCAGTATTTTTACTGTAAATTTCAGTACCCCTGTGTCAATATTAACTGAAATACACTGTTTTTCTTAAATTGACACGCCCCTTTGTCGAATATCGCCCACTTTTTTAAAAAAGGACCTCAGCGTTCATGATATCTATCTGTTGACAAAAAATTACGGAAATCGGGCAAGTGGTTTAGGAGGTATCGATGTACATACATTAAAAAAAAAAAAATAAAAAAAAAGCGGACAAACCAACGAACTTGAGAACCACCTCCTTTTTTAAATCGATTAAAAAATAATGGAGTGTCAAAAGGCACTGCTATACAGTTTACGTACCAACACTTGTAGCAACACAATAACTTTTAGTTTAACTGCTTGACATAGAATGACATTATTTCGTGATGTTTATAAGATTCATATTTTATTAAAAACAAAAACAAAGGCATATTATTTCAGTAAAACTTATAAAAAAATCTATATAAAAATTTCACCTCAGTAAGGATGAAAATGTTTATTATTTCAATTATGGAGTGTTATTAATTAGAATTTTGTACAAAATTTTTTTTTGAAATTTTTGAAAAATACGCTAAAAAAGCGGTAAAAAAGAGAGGAAAGAGAGGAATGAACAAAAAAAATGCTAAATTTTTCACTGAATTGAAAGAACCCGCTGCGTGGCATAAAATTTTTGTAGTGATTTAACATTTAAGTGATTTTTCAGTTTTTAGAGTTTGGTAACGAAATTAAAGGACGACCCTATAAATTTATTGACCATTTAATAAATTTACTGTAGCTTCAATAGTCATCGATTTCTAATTCCATGCAATTTTTTGCATTCTTGTTGCATTTTCATTTCTACCCCACCGATGGTGTCAAAAAATTTTGTTTTATTTTCGTTATGAGGGCAAAGGACCAATCTTGTTGTACTTCCACGTTTAAAAAACGTAAATGGGGTATATTTATTTTGTTACTCCGTTTGTAATGCCTAACAAACTTGAACTTCGGCCCAGACGAAGATCATTTCTTACTAGATTTAAAATAGAATTGACCGTACCACTTGTACTAATCGAGTAATAATTCCATACAACAATATTGCATTTTTATTGCATAAGCTGCTATCTCCGAGAATACACGACATCATTATCTACTTTTTATTTTTCTCATAAGACCAAGTATACATCCTTCATTTCTTTTTTATAACATATACTGCGGCGCATCTACTTACCGAGTAATAATTGCATTCAACGCCGTTTTATATGTCATTATTGTTGCATTTTCAATCTTAGAACAGCTCTCTCCGCGGCCTCATGACGTCATAAACTAGTTTTGTTGTGAGGGTTTAGAACTGTGAGAATCAAAACAAAGTGTACACTTTTTTGTACACGATTTATACCACATATAAGTCTTCAATACTGTGGTTAGTGCCAAAACTTTTTATGTTTTGAATTCTTATTAAAGTCTCTCTTAATATATATATGTAAGTACAAAGTCTTGCAAATAATGTAACACAACAAAAAAATATTTAATAAAAACAAAAATAGTCCATATTTATTGCGTCAAAACAAAGTGTACACCTGTATAGTAAGCTTAGGAATTTCAAATATTTAAAACAAATGTAACGGTACCTCTTTCAAATTGGTTAATTATGATGTTAGTTAATGTTTCTGCATCATGCGTCTTTAATAAAGTGAGGAAGTAAGTTGTAAGAAAACTTTTTAAAATACTTAATTAAATTTCTATTGAAACACGGGAATTAGTCATAAAATTCCATACAGCAGGAAAATCACTTCGCGAAATCGCTTTAATTTTTAATAGAGGTCATAATACCATCAAGAAAATCATTGACAAATACAAAAAATTTGGAGCACTAAAAAATCGACTATGTGCTGGCAGACCAAAACAACTCTGTGAAACCGCAATACGATCAGTACACTAAGGGAAAAACATATTAAATTTATCCAAAAACTTTTTTAATTTATCCAAAAAGCGAGTCATTTTTGCACCAATAACGCATTTGAATAAATCGACTACGTAAATATTTAAAATTTATTTGAATACTTTTTTAATTAAATTAAATATTTAAATATTTAAACAGAATTAATAAAATACATATTAAAATTATGCACGAATTTTTTTTAAATATCTTTCAAATATTTACTATTTTAAAATAAACTTTCGCATTTACAAAAAATTTAAATAAAAATATTGAATTAAAAAAAACTATATTTAAATTGAATATGTTATTAATGGTTTTATGGTATTATTTTCTTCTTATTGCATCAAATGCCACTGCCTGTATAATTTATTATCACTTCACTTTTTTCGTTCTCTAATTTATACTATTGGTGGACAGTTGGTGCCCTATTATTGCAATATTAGGGCACCAACTGTCAAACATAGTATAAAATAGAGAACGAAAAAGTAATGTTCAAAATATGTGTAGGTAGAAGCAAATTATGCAGGTAAATGACAACCGGTCCAAGATGTTCTTGGAAACCGAGTTGTTACTCCACCCTACATCATTTCATTTCATTGCCAAGCATGCATACTATATTACTCTTGCAACAATAACTAAATGAGAACTATAAGAACAACAAATGCAAGAAATAAACTGCAAGAACAGAGTGCGATGCTGTTTCTGCTTGTCGGAGTATGTGTGTACGTGTGCGATGCTGTTGCTGCTTGCTTGTATGGAATATGTGTGTACGTGTGTGGTATAAATAAAATTTCGGCAGGACAACGATCCGAAACATTCAGCCAAGGTAGTGAAGTAATGGTTGCTGTGCGAAACTTCAAAACAGCTGGATCACCCTCCACAATCACCAGACCTCAACCCGATAGAACATTTGTGGGAACATCTGGTTAGACAAATAAGAAAGAGGACGATATTCAGTAAGGACTCGCTGAAAGCCATTTAACTGAAAGAATGGCACAAAATTTTATCAAACGTAACAACGAAATTTGTGGAATCAATACCAAGACGGTTGAAAGTTGTCATTTCAGCACGAGGAAAAGAAAAAATATTAATAATTGGACTGAAGTTATTTTTTCTTATTAACAACTTTAAGTGTCCACTTTGTTTTGACTCGAAGAAAATGGAGTATTTTTCGTTTTTGAATTATGTGAAAATTTGTTGCAAAATAATTTATATTTTTAGTTAGTATATAATGAGAGCATACAAAATTAGTTCCAAAAGTACTACAAGTTTTTATAAAATTACCTTTTAAAATAGTGAAATAGAGTAAAAATTATTAAAAAATATGGTGTACACTTTGTTTTTTACTGTCATACCATAAGTATAATCATAGCACAGCATAATCATAACAACGGATTAAAACTGCTCATTTTCGGAAAACTGATATGTAAGACGTAACGCTGTCAAGTGAAAATTTTTATGGTACGTTATTTCTTATTTTTGTACTTATGGTTATGGTAATAATGCCGGTTAGAAACTGTTAAACTACACTCAATACAACTTACATTTTTAATTTTGAACCTGATTTGACCTTTTTAAAATACTTAAATGTATTTAACTATTTATTTGTTGCTGAAATTTCTCTGCTTTGATTAAACACTTAGCTTCTATAAATGCTTAACGCTTGACCGTAATGGCCACGGCACACAAAGAGTCTTATTCTGCATATCTTGTTCTGCTCTCGCCATATCTTATCCCTTACCCTCAGATATTGATGCATATTATTCATCCTATCTGTTTCTGTTTACTTTAGCACTTTAAGAAGTTGATTTATGTTTTGATTTTAAACTTATTTCAGATATTTTCCAGCAGGAACAACTTCTAATTTATGCATGAAAATATATATCTGAGAAAATCAAAACACATTTATTATTCATTCATTGAATATTGAACGATTTAAATCGATTTAATACGGGTAGTTTTAAACAAAACTTGGCTCGTAGATTAGAAAAAAAAAGAAAAAAAAAAAAACAAAATAAGTCCAAAGAATAAAAAAATCACACCAGAGTGTAATTAATAAATCGAAAATGAACTTTGTGATTGGCCCCCCGCTGAACCAACGCACTAGGTGGTGGTACAACACTAAAGTCAAAAATCATTTATCAAATCCACTCAATAGACGGATTTCTAAAAACGAATAGACGCAGTTTGTAGGAGGGTGTAGATAGATGTAGATGGCTGCGTGACATTTCAATTAAGTTGTTAAAAGTCACCCTCACTTAATCGTAGTCAGCGTATAAAATCAAATGGAATTTTTTCAAAAGATATTTCTGCTACAGCGCATTTACTTAGTGGACAAAGTTTTGAAAAATTTGTCAAAAAACTTTTTTCATTTACAAAATTAAACTTATTTTGAGGTGAGCATATAGAGTGAAGGCTGTGAGAAAAACCATGACACCAGAAGTTTCTGAAAACACTCGGTAACTAAATTTTAAAATAATTTAAGTGCCTCATCCGAGAATATCCAAGTATTTTAATGACTTACTCATTAAATTATTTTTCTGCTGATTACGTCAAACAGTACAAAGTAAAAATTTGAAATGAAACTAACCCATCATTAAAACTGAAATTATAATAAAACAAAAAAAAAAAAAAAAAACGGCTAAGAAAAAAAAAACTAAAAACCAAAGGGGTTAATTATAATTTTATTTAGAAATTTCGAGTCAAAAGAAACGCTCATTAATTGCAGCGTAAGAAGCTTGTGCTGCCACACTAACTCAAACATTAACTCAAAGACTAACTCAATGACTGCCAATGGCTGCCACTGGCCGACTTGCTTTAACTTGGTCAAAGCAATTCATGCTGGCATAACATTAATGCGCCTAATTTTCATCAGCTTTTGATTTGTATCCTCGTCTCTACTTGTATTTATGAAAGATGTAGAATGCGCATAAATTTCCATTCATTGACAGCCCTCAAACGAAGTTAAGCCTTGTCCAAGCAATGGCTACTAAGCATGCTTAGAGCAGCTTCATTTAAGCCAAAGTAAGAGCAGAACATGTTTAGAACAAAAAATGCTACACAGCAAAAGAGGTTAAAAAAAGAGAAAAAAACTAATGAAGATGCTGCTTGCTGCTGGTTCTACTGACCAGTGTAGTTGGTGGTGCCAGTGCTGCTGCGGCTGTTGATGCTGGTGCTGACGATGCCAATCGCATGGGTCACTGACCACAGATGCATTCAAAACAGTTAGCAACGCATAGAAAACGCATCTCTGCTGGTTCGACATGTTTGCAGCTTCTTCGGTTGTATTGTTTAAACTGCGTTGTTAGAGTAGCAGTGCGGCTGACTGTCAGTTTTTCTGGTCATCGCACAGTGTGTATCTTTTTTATGTATTTATTGGAAGTATTTTTTACTCTATGGGCTTTATTGTTGTTGTCATTGGGAAAACAGTTGGATACCTTTTTGTATGCTTCACTCCTGATTGAGATTTCTTATGGAAAATGTTATTGAAAATAAGTTCAATGGATATAATTTCAAATAAATTACAAAAAATATACTTTTTTTTTATTATAGCAGATATTTCAAAGTAGTTCTGTAGCTCATCTTGGCTTTGTGTTTTTGACTTTAGCTTTTTTGGACCCAACTCAACTCTTAATATTTACATATAAAGTAATCAAGAAAAAACTTTGAACTTACCAATCTGGAGGAATACAAACAGAATCTGCGAGAAAAAGAAAAAGTAGCTTTTAGTTTCGAATAAAGAGGAAAAATATTTTATTTTAATAAAATTAAGACAAAAATTAACAAAACGAAAAAAAACTTCACCAAGTTCAATTCTGAATGTCACTTGTCAAATTCTCAATTACAAGTCAAAAAGTCAAATTTTCAATTACAGTTCTTTAGAAATCAGGAAAGAAATGCAGAAAGGTTAGAGCGTAGGACCATCCTGGCCTGGCCAGGATTTGAACTCTGGAGTGGCAGTTAAGCGCGCTAACTACCCAACTGAACTTTATTGCCCTTCATATCCCACTAATCTATCAACCCACTTCGAACCAAGGTAGACTTGACTGAATAGGTTGAACAACTTTTTGTATGCTTGTAATACTAGGTCTGTTTGTGAACAGTTCGAATTCTTTTTTATCAGAAACTTACAAAATACATTACTTGAGAGTGTTATAGAGCAAAATCTATGGAAAAATTCAAAAAGTACTGAAATTAAAAAAGGACGAAAATATATAAGTGACTTATTGTTATACAAAAATAAGATAAAAATTTATATAAAAAAGTAAATATAAAAACAAAAAGTAATAAAAATTTATATCATAATAAAAATTAAAGAAAAAAACAAACAAAAGAATTTCAAATTAAAATAATTACAAAAATAAAAAGCAACATAAAAAAAGATACAACAGTTTCGACTATGTCGTAACACAAGACATAGAATTATATAATACTTAAATTAGAAACAATCGAGTTATAAACTTCTTATTGATACTAAAACATAGAAAAAGTTGGTACAATTTTTTCAACTTGTTTTGTTGGGTGGTTTTATGTAGTAAATAGATTTCGCATTCAATGGCTTACAACTATTAGCTTGCATTTAAATAACAATTATAAAACCATGCCGCAGACCCGCCCTGCCCCCGACAGAATGAAACCCTTTTCTCTCACAATTAAATAACAATTATCATACCGCAGCCTCGCCTCTACTGACGCTTTTTCTAAACGGAAATCGATAGTGCTCGATTCTATTAAAAAAGCATGCTCCTTAAAATTAATGTTGATTCTGTAAAAAACAACCTTCTGTTAAAAACAACATGTCCCCAACAGTATGCTTTTTTTATTATAAGATTTTTGTCTTCGCTACGCTACGCTAGATGGCACTGTCTTCACCGTCGAAATAACCGGAAACCGTCGATAAATAGGTAGCAACCTTAAACAAGAACCATGCGCACAGCAAACAAAAACATCAAATGTTGGCTTTATATTTCATGCAATTGTGTCAAATTTATATAAGTTAGAGAGTTCAAACATTAATTTTTCTCTCAGTGAGGATCAAGCAGACCAACAAGTGCTTACATCAACATTGTACGATCAATACTTTAAGTACACCAAAGGCTCAAAGTGTGACATAAAAACCGCCGCCTGATCACTATCAACCGTCCTACTAACCTCCGAGAATGACGTATTCTACGTCAAAATAATATAAAATTAAAAAAAAACCCAAATTAAAATACAGTATGACCTCGGTTACTGCAACCCTCGATGAGCGCAACTCCTCGATTATTGCAACAACTAAAATATTTACAATATAAACTCAGTGTATGCAACTTGGCAAAATTTTGTGACTCAGTAAACGCAACTTTTAAATTTTGCCGTTTATTTTTTTCCTAACTATTTTTTACCGTTTTTTCTCAGAATATACAAATACATACTATGTGTATGTATATGTTGGTTGTTTGCACGTGCATTTCTAAATTGTATTTAGTCTAGAAGTGATTGTCTTTGCAAAGAGTTCTTCTTTTGAAACATAAATATGCCAGTGATTAATAAAAGAGTTAAGCTTACAATTAAAGAAAAAATTGAAATTTTCGAAAAACTAGACAAAAATGCGCCTACATCAATGATTTGCAGGGAATACAATATCCATAAGTCTACAATTAGGCGAATAAAAAAAAAAAATAAAAATGCATTGAGAAAATTTGTGGAAAATGCCGAATCAGGACCGGGTAAGCGTAGAATTATGAGAGTTTCTGAATATTCCAAAATGGAAAAAGCTCTATATCAGTGGTTGCCCATTGCTGTTGAAATTTTAAAAGCAAAATCTCTTGAATCCCTGTTGTTTATAAAGCCAACAAAAATGCATAGATGACTTTATCATTATTTGAAGAATGGTTTCACCATACGTTTGTTACAGAGGTATGTATAACACAAAATTTCAACTACAATTAAGCGCGAATTTTAAGGTACATAATCTTTTTTAGGTAAGATCATTTCTTTCTTCCAAAGATCTTCCAAAACAAAGCGCTTTTACTGCTGGATAATGCACCCTGTCATCCCAAAGATGGCGAACTCACAAGTGAGGATAGCATGATCACCATCATGTGTTTTCCGGCAAACTGCACAGCCATTCTTCAGCCAATGGACCAAAACGTTATTAACATAACGAAATTGATTTACAAGAGAAGTCTCTTGGCGCATATAATCGGCAGTGAAGGCTCAGATATTGAACAAAAAATCAAAACATTTAACTTGAGGAATGCAGACTGCCTTTTAGCTGCTACTTGGGATAAATTGTCGGCTAATGTCATAAAAAAATGCTGGAACGTATTGACGAGTCCTCAAAATCCGTGGACTGATGAAGAAATGTTGCCTATAAGTATAATTATAGCTGAAATTCTCAGTGAACAAGCAATGATTACTTCAGTGTCTGATTATCTTCATGAAATTACCCCCGACATTACAAATGAACATATTAATGCTTGGATATTTGGAGAAAATAACTCAAACTATGAAGCTGAAGATGAAGATGTTGAAAGCGAATAGGAAATTGAAATCACTAGCACTGTCCAGGATTTGCCTAAAATAAAGTCCAAGGATGCCATTAATTATTAAACATTTGTATCCAATGGGCTGAATAAAACAAAATCGGCTTAAAAGAAGTTTTGATTCTTCAAGATCTTCGCGAAACTGCAGTGAAGAAACATATTTCTAGTACCAAAAAAACAGTCTAAAATATCTGACTTCTTTTAAAACTAGAACAAATGACACATTTCTCATATTTTGTACATAAGAATGTGTATTTTTCATTTATTTTTTTTTTTTTTATTTTTGTTTAATTATATTACATATGTTTGTATGTAATGTTTTGTGTTTTATATTATTATTAACTAAATGAATTAAATTTTCTTGAAAAATTATCATTTTCGAAGTAAATTGATAACACTAAAGTTGTTTTATTTAAAAAAAATATATTAATTAGATAAAGACAATTTTGTGCATTATCTTTAGGACACTATAAACTAGATATTGTTTGTATATAAATACTTAAACCAGTGTTTATATATGTGTGACTCGGTCAATGCAACAACCGCGGTTCTTGCAACTGCCTTGGTTTTTATTAGTTGCAGTAACCGAGGTCATACTGCATATAAATATGAAATTAAAACACGAAAAATAAAATAATAATAGAAATGTGAATTAAAATATTATAAACAATTAGTAAATATAAAAATGAAAATAAAAAAATAAAAATAAGTAAAATCAAAATCAAAATCAAAATCAACAAAATCAAAATCAAAATCAAAATCAAAATCAAAATCAAAATCAAAATCAAAATCAAAATCAAAATCAAAATCAAAATCAAAATCAAAATCAAAATCAAAATCAAAATCAAAATCAAAATCAAAATCAAAATCAAAATCAAAATCAAAATCAAAATCAAAATCAAAATCAAAATCAAAATCAAAATCAAAATCAAAATCAAAATCGAAATCAATATCAAAATCAAAATCAAAATCAAAATCAAAATCAAAATCAAAATCAAAATCAAAATCAAAATCAAAATCAAAATCAAAATCAAAATCGAAATTAAAATTAAAATTAGAAGTAAAATTAAAATCAAAATCAATATCAAAATCAAAATCAAAATAAAAATTAAACGGGAAATGAATATTAAAATTTAAAGAAAATGAAAATATTATGTAAATGAAAATGCAACGAAAATGAAAAATAGAACAATAAAAAAATAGAAGAATGGAAAAAATTGAAAAGAATTTAAATAGAATAAAAAATTAAAATATAAATAAAAAAAAACATGAAATAGGAATGTAGATGCAAACAAAAAATCAAAAATAAAAATACACATGAAAATGAAAATAAAAAATTCAGAATAAAATTAAAAAGACATATAAAGAAATAAAAAACATAAAGAAATAAAAAAACGAATAATATAATAATATTTAATAAGATTAAAATAAAAGTAAGGCTAAATATAAGACATGATTAAATAATAAAAAATAAAAATAAAATTACAGATAAAGAATAGAACTTATAAAACCTAATGTATACTAATGTTTATAATGTATAAGAAGCAAAATTAAAAACAAAATTAAAAAAACAAAAATAAAAAAAAAATTAAAAATAAATTATATATAATTTTTAAATATAAAAATTAATATAAACACAACAAAGATAAAAATAATGAAAATCAAAAAATTAAAAATAAAAAATAATTGTGGTAAAAAAATAAAACTAAAACTGAAAATAAAAAGCGTAAAATATTTACATATCTTTTAAAAAAATAGCTAATAAAAAGAATAATAATAAAAATACAAATAAAAATAAGCAAAAAGTTAAAAATTGAGATAACAATAAGAATAAATAGAAATATATGTGAAAATAAACGTAAAAGTAAAGTAAAATAAACATAAAAATGAAAACATATATAATAATAAAAATTGAAAAAAATTTGAGCTTTAGGCCAAGTATGTTGACAACAAGACAACAGGAAGACAGATATTAAAACAAATATAAAAAAAATATATATTGATGACACGCATTGGAACAACCGAATCCAATTCAAATCCAAAATATAATGAGAATAGGTATTCGAACAATCGATTCCAATTCAAATCCAAACAAGGGTTAGAAAAAAAAAACATGATGACAAGGCTTAGAAGCAAAAATTAGGTAAGAATTTGGACGGAGATTGACGCAGACTGTGACTTAGACGCATATAAAAATTGGAAAAATGATAAAGATAAGATTTCATACAAGGAATATAACAAGGATTTGGACAACGTTTTGTACAAGAGTTTCGATAAAATTTTGGGCAAGCATTAAAACAAGATTTTGGACAGGGGTATGAATAAGGACTAAGACAAGTATTAAATAAAGCAAGTGTGTCGTGGCAGTGAGGTGGATTACAAATTCTCAAAAACAAAAAACTTAAACAACAAGAACGCTATGCAGATTTTTACGAAATACTTAGCATTACCAGATGAATTTCGACAGTTCCATTCGAAAATATGACATTTTCTAGCATAAATGTACTCACTACGTTTTGGTGTATTTGCGCTTATTGTGTTGTTTACAGTGGTTTGAATATTGTATTTCAGCAAAAAAATGGAATTAATACGTGAACATTTTCGGGTGAAGATATTTTACGATTTTTGACGTGAATTTACAAGAAAAGTATGCATCGATCAACTTAATTCGACTTATGATGATGAATCACCACACCAGCCACTGTAAAACACTGGTTCAATGAGTATAAGCGTGGTCTTCGTTCTCTTCAAGACGAATTTCGTGAAGGACGTTCAAGAACAGCTTTTGTGGCAGAAAACATCGATGCTGTGCGTGAACTGTTGGAAGCATACCGGTATGTGACATAATGTGAGATGGAGTTATCCTTGAACATTAGTGGGACTAACATACATTCGATTTTACATGAGCATTTTGGCGTCAGATGGATCTGTTTCCGGTGGATACCCTATAATTTGACTTTTGCTCAAAAAAGGCTCATGTTGATCATGATACAATTACACAAGGTAATTATGGTATAATAATTATTAAACAAAATTATGATTTATTTAATAATAATTACTTTAATATTGGGTTATGTTAAATATATTTCATTTGTGTGTCCTCTTTTTGATCTTAAATTTAAGATGAGAATGTATTTTTATCGTTTTACCAACCTTACACATTATTATTTACATGAGCCTCTTAAGATATAACGACTAATACTTCTTCACTCAACCCTTTATAATATTGAAACTCCACACGTAAAAAAGCAATAATGACAATTGTTATTATTGTTATTTTCACATATGTAGGTACTTTTTGAGTTCATTCGCCAAATCCGCAAAGAGCCTTAAAGATTGTGTATTTGTTGTTGTATTGTTGTTTGTTTTTTGTTTTTTTCTTCTTCTTTTTCACACCTCACGCACACTTTTTTTTTTTTGCCATACGCGCTTGCCTGTACGAAGATTTCACATTCTCGTTTTTATGCAAATGTGAAAAGGAAAAAAAATTCTTCTCGTATTCGGCTTCATTGCATCTAAGTGGCAACGCTATAAAAATTTCAACATGGCTGCAAAGTATTCTGTTTAGTTGGCACACCAGTAAAGCTTTCATAAGATTGGATTTTATAACAAACCGTTAGAAGCTGTTGAGAGAAGCTGTTTATGTTTTTTATTTATAAAGAAAATGGTTGAGGTGTAGAGAAGCAAAATTTTGGGGCAGGGTTGCATTTTAAGTGTAGCTATTTTTCTTATTATTTTGAAAACATTTTTTTTTATTTTTTTATTATTTTATTTTTATTTATGTAATGCATTTTAATGTTAATCAATAAAATTAGCGAATCGAATTCGTGATGGCTTATTTCGCACGTAATGCCTGGCTTAACATCTGAGTGTTTTTAAATTACCTTTGATTCACTTATTTGTATGGGCCAGTGTTTCTTTTTATGATTCTAGAAATAATGTTCTATATTGGTGGCAAAGAGTTTTTACGTGACAACGTTACGTTTTATTGAGGAGATTTCCAAAAAAGTAAAAAAAAACATTTTTTCAAAATTCACCAGTGTTGCATGAAGTTTTAAATCAATGATAAACGGTATTGTGATAAAAATATTGACACACTAGTTAAGGTTAGTTATTTGACTTTATCAAAATAAAAAAAATAAAAAATTTTTGAAAAAAATACTTATCTGGACGCAGAAGGAGGTGCCGAAGCAACGTAATTTCAAATTTGTTACATGTTATTATAACACGTTATGTATAAATATTACAGTTAAAAATTTTACACGCCATTGAAACTGGTTCTATGCCCTTATAACAAAAATAGAACAAAAATTAATGGCTTCATGAGGCTGCGGATATAGCCGCTCAAAGATTGAAAATGGAACAATCATGCAACGCCGTTGCATGCAATTATTACTTAGTGAGTATATGTGGCACGGTAAGTGACATAAAACACAAATGTAGGCTTTACTTGACCTTATGACAAAAAAAAAAAAAAAAAAATAATTATGCAACAAAAGTTGCAATATTGATTTATTGATGCATGGAAGTATAACTCGTTGAGTAGAAGTGGGTTTTATTTAACGACAGCAAAAAATGGTTCTTTGGCCATCTAACGAAAATGAAAAAAATTCTTGGAACAACGACATCACGTAGGCAACGGCTAGTGCTGAAAAATGCAACGACAATGAAAAAACGTTGCATAGTCATAACTCCGTGACTATAAACGCAACAGTAAACTTTATGAAACAATAGTAAAGTTGAAATTTTCGGTAACGTGATATAAATAAAAAAATAATTTATTTATTTCTATTTATTTATTGAAGAGATAATCTTAAAATAAATTACAAAATTATCTTAAAAAAAGCCATAACAACTAAGGTTTTTAGGCTAATAATAGGTAAACTGAAAAATTAATAAAAAGGGATTAAATTCAAAAAAAAAGAATGATTATGACTTTATGAAGCTTTTAAGGAACCACTTAAATGATCAAAATGTACCAAACGCCATAGTAAAAAATATTAATAAAAATAAAAGATTTGCTAAAACAAGGATTAGCAAAAAACATTGAGCGCAAGAATATGGACAAAGATAAGGATCAGGAAAAGATAAGTATAAGGAACAGGGAAAACTACAAAGATTTAGATACACTTAAAAATCATTTAGGACAAAATTTTGAAAATGATAAGGAAAAGAAATTGGACCAGGAATATAACAAGTCTTTGGATACTCTAAGAACAGGATTAAGGACAGAGATAAGTTAAAAAAAGAGAGGCAAATACAGGGTGGGCAAAATACAAGTTTTTTTTTTTAATGAAATAAAGTTAACAAAATTAAATTTTTTCCATGTATTATGGCTTTATTAGTAAGAGCGAAAATTCCCATTAATAGCGTATTCTGTCACTCCAATTTTACAAGACCTTGTTGATGGTTTTGGGCTGTGGCTCACGGATTGCTTGGATGATATTGGCCTTAAGTACTTGAATCGTTTACGGATTGTTGGCATAACTGTTCCCCAAAAAACAAAAGTCCAAAGTGGTCAAACCGCAGCTCAAAGGCGGCCAATTGATATCGCCAAGACGGCTGATAACACGATTTGGGAATTTGGTGAGCAAAATATCGATTGTGGCATGAGCTGTGTGGCATGGCGCTCCATACTGCATGAACCAGAGGTCATCCAAATTCATATCTCCAATTTCAGTACAAAAAAGTCGATAAACATAGCTCTGTAACGCCTACCGTTGACCGAAACGTTCTTCCCAGCCTCATTTTCGAAGAAAAATGGTGCAATAATGCCATCACTTCACAATCTGCAGCAAACTGTCACTCTCTGTGGATGCATCGGCTTCTCGACAATAACGTATGGGTTTTCCAAGCCCCAGATACAGCAGGGGTACAGCAGCTACAGCAGGAGAGGTGGGTGCTTCATTTCGGCCAAAAGTTCTTTTCAAATAACGCACTGTCTGCTAGGCTTTGGTAGTTCATGAACGAACTAGTTCAATTGAACGATTCCCACTCATGAACTATGTGAACTAGTTCAGTGTAACTCGTTATTTTAGTTCATTTTAGTTCAATTGATTTTGTAGCGAGTAGAAACAAAACGAACGAGAGCAAAAATAATTAAATTTACCAAGCTATGGTTTAAGTCCGTGGCTTGTCCAAACCATAGAAATGAGATATAAGGAAATGGTGTTTCCCTCACATACAGCGTACGTGTGATGAAGTAGCTGTTAGAGCGAGACAGGAAGTGTTTTTTGACATTGCTTCTATCGAAAATGTAAACAATGAATATTATTGTTTCGTATTGTTGTTATTGTTGTTTCGTAAGTTAAAAACACAGAGTAGACAATGGATGTCATCACTTGAACTGGCATGATTATGAATATTGAAATCCGAAGTAATTTTATTTTAACCCTTAAATGCACAAGGCCCCCGATTTTTACCGAAAAAATATATTTTATGTAAAACTGAGTGAAAATAAAAACTGCGTATTTAGTTTCGAATTTTTTTTTTTTTTAAAAAAAGTGGTTGCATCTATAAAGATACAATGTGAATTTACCCACATCTAAAATCCCTATTAAAATATATCAAAATAAAAGAAATTTTTATTAATTAATTTATTTTAAAAAGTTAAAATTATCAAAAGCTGCAGGGAGTGTAGACTGTATCTTTAAAGATACAACCAATTAAAGTGGCCCAGTGAGGTGCCAAATGATCGAAATTTTTTCGAACCACTTAAAATCACTAAAAGACATGTTTTGAAAGCAGTCAGAATTTTTTCCTAATCAAAATTATTTATCTGTTCCTAGAAGTTAAAATGTTAAAAATAGTGTTTATTTAATTAAAAAAAAAATTGTTTTTTTACTTTGTACATAATTTTTTTAAAAAGAATGACAAATGGAATTAAAACCTATTTATTCAAGACTTATAATATTCTAAATAATATAGAACTGATTTGAAAAAAATCAAACCAAAAATATAGCCGTAGGAATATTTTGAACGGTTGTATCTTTAAAGATATACGGTGCATTTAAGGGTTAAGCCTTGCATAGCGCACAAGTCATTTCTTTCCGAAAGCATTTCAAAGAAAATATTATACATATGCCTATCAATTGCGCGCCATTTCGAAATCGAGACCTCGATATAAGAGCTGTCAAAACACAAGCACAATATCATGGGCGCATTCAAAACAAGGGAAAAAAATTCGAGTTTTTATATGTTTTTCTTTATATTTCAGATGTACGACTATTACGTGCGTAGCAATGGAAAAACAGGGCAAATTATTAAGATGTCTAAAGTAGCGTTCCTTTAACATAGCCTCGAAATTTTACCAGTTTATTAAGTGGGAAATTTTAATCGTTACTATAAGTAACTTTTGTCTCCAAGCTATACTCATTTTTTGTAGAAAACAGTATTTAAGAAGTATATAGTGATTTATCGTAAAAGAAAAAATATAGAGGTTCTTAATAATACATATAAATTTGCCTGATTGGCATTTTTGACTATCCTGGCACCATATCCAAAAAAGTAATTATTAATCCAAGATAGTCCATATGTTTTGAAAAAATGTGTGGCCCTTTTTTGCGCAACATACAAATGCGGCCCCTAGATAATGTTTATGTATTTGTGTGAACCAACACAAATATGATAAGTACTTCCTTTATCAGGAACAACAGCGCTTCCTTGTATCTTAGTTCTTTGGTCCAAACGAACTCAAAAACCTAGCGAACTAAAAGAACGAACGAACTAAAAGAACGAACGAACTAAAAGAACTAATTAACTAAAAGAACGAACGAAATATAACATGCAACGAACGAAAAGAACGAACGAACGAACGAACGAAAAGAACTAAACGAACGAACTAGTTCATTACATACGATTGAACTAAAAAGAGCGATCTTTGCGGTGAAATAAAATGCCCAAGCCTAGTGTTTTGGGCTACACAGCACTCACTTTGGAAATAGTTCCCAATGTTGTTCAAGCGTAAATCGACTCATTTCTTTCCGCGGAGGTATGATACTGATTTTATGTCAAGATTTCGAGCGGGAAACAGCTGTTAGTGTCAAAATTACCTATGATTTAAAAAGAAGCCCTAACATGGTATTAGGAAGGGCATGCGTAAGGTTAGAAATTTGGACATATTTTGCAAGCCCTTTGGGGATTCTGCACCAAACATTTCAATGGTTTACTGAATACCATTATGGTCGAACCAGCACAAGTGACGCTGAACGTTCAGGTCGTCCAAAAGAGGTCGTCACGCCAGAAGTTGTCGATAAAATCTGTGGAATGATATAGGATGATCAGAGAATGATCTTCAGTGCGTGAGGTGGCTGAAGTTGTAGGCATCGTAACTGAGCGGGTACATCACATTTTACATGCATACTCGTATCTGCACATGAAATAACTATCCGTGCGATGGGTTCGGCGATTGCAAACACTCAACCATAAGCGGAGCCGTATGACCTCTTCAGAGGAGTGTTTGGCGATGTTCAACCGCAATTCGAAGGATTTTTTGCCCTTTCGTAACCGTAGACGGTTCTACCGTAGACCGAAGACGAAACATGCATCACAGCATACCAGAGACCAATGAACAGTCAAAGCAGTGGACTTCTCCGGGTAAATGCGCACCAAAGAAGGCCAAGCTGGGTCTCTCGGCTAAAAAGGTCATGGCGTAAAACATCAAGGGTAAAACTATCACCGGCTAATATTTTTTACAGCTGTTGGACTAATTTGACATTGATCTGAAGCAAAAACAACCATATTTGGCAGAGGAAAAGTGGTCTTCCACCATGACAACGCATCGGCCCACACATCTGTGGTCGCCATGGCAAGTATCCATAAATTGGGCAAAGAACTGCTACCCCACAATGCCCTCATATTCTCGAGATTTAGCCTACTTAAGCCCTACTTCTAGAGGCCATCATTGAAATAAATGTCTACTTCGAGGATCTTGATAAAACCTATTATTTGGAAAGAATTTAAAAAATTGGAAAAACGCTCGACTAAATGTATCGATCTAAAAGGAGACTTTGTTGAGAAATAAAACGCTTTTTGTTCGAAAAATACCTTTGATTCAAAAAGTCACTGACTTATCAAATTGCTCTCATAGGACAAATATAAGGATAAATAAAAGAATACGAATGAGCATAAGTTTCGAAACAAAGTAAAGGATAGCGACAAGAATAAGGACAAGGATATTAAAAACGCTGTTACGTCAAAACGTATGGGTGTCTACGGTTCAGTCAACATCTTTTTTGATGCTCAGAAAATAGCTTGATTAAAATAAAAGTAGGTAAGGATGGAAAGAAGCACCTTAAAAAAACATTTTAATTAAAAAACAATAAAACACGTCGTTTTTAGTTTTTTTTCGGTGAAATTTTGTAGTTTTATGTCTATTTCTCACTCATCATTAAAAAATAATCATTAAAAACTACTTTGCATGATTTTCGGAAAACGTCCGAAATTATGTTTTTCAAAATAGGCCCAAAGATTTATGACTTCTTGCTTAGCTACGAAATTTATGTTTAGGCCTTACCAAAGAAGACGAAAGTAACGCCCCCTACGTTCACCTTTCTTTTAAGTTCACTCAACCAGACGCTTTGAACTATGTTGTTAACTATATTCGACCAAATGACGTTCATCATTAATGCCCACTCTTGACAAGTGATGCCAAGTTACCAATGTTTACCCATGGAACAGGTACAATCTTTGCAGGCTATTAAATCGTGGCGCGTATCTTTATAGCAAAATGAAATGAAAATAAAAATAAAATAAAATTAAAGTACAAAATTAAAACGAAGAAAATCGTGGGAAAAAGCACTGTTGCATGAAAATTCATGAAGAGCGAAAAAACATCACTAACGAAACGTCTTAAGAATGGGGGAGGGGGACTTAATCGACCCAACCTGCTGCCTTCTCTTTCATTTTTTGCTAACAGTTTTATGTTGTGTCTTCTTCTTACACAGTCGCAACTAATGTGTGTGAAAACTGCGGCACTCATGCGTGCTGATCGCTGCTCCACCCACCTGCCGGCTTCTTCCACATCAAGTGAGATTCAGCCGCGCGTGCGGTTTTCATGTTTTCCCACACATTAAATTCCTACAATTTTCTACCCTCACTCCGCACATGCTTTAACCAGGCCATCCCACCAGCTCTTGGAAGTTGAGCCAAATTTGTAGCTAAGTACAACAACAATATTACCTCTCTTCACATCATGTGTTGATATCTATTGCCTACCTTTCATTTACTTTTGCTTTTCCTCCAACTCTTGCAACACTTTGCTGTATGTTCCACACATGAAACAGCGCATAACACCAACTTAATTAAGTGGCTGCTACCTTTTTTCTTTCATACAACTTAACAACTTACGCAGAATGGCTTAAATAAACTTAACTCATACAATTTTGTGGCGAAAGTTATAGTTGTCAAGGTTATGACAAGTTGTCACCTTGGCTGCCACATTACTCTGAAGGGTTGACATTTTAATTAAAAGTGGCAAATACTTTGCCAGAATATTGAAAATAAGGAATTTTAGAGAAACTATTTGTAGCTTCCTGGTGTAGCACGTGTGTTGAATAAACCTAAGTCAATAAACAACTGTTGATATGTGTGGGTTTTATTTTAATGTCACATTCAAAAGTTTAAGACATAAAAAATATTTTTTTTTTCAATTTTTTTTTATGTGAGTGTTTATTTTTAAGATGTTTTTTATTCATCGAACGTTTTCTGAACGTTTTTACATCAACATTTTTAAAAGATGAATTCAATTTATACCAGCTCTAAGTATTATTTTTACTCGGGACATTATTTATTCTAAATTTGTATCTACTAAAGAGCTGCACAAAACTTTTTGCAGTGTATTTCGGTATGATACAAAATTAGGAAAACGTCATATCTCATAAACGAATCAAGATAATTTAGATAATAATTTAGTTTTGGCTTCTTTTAAATTTAAAGAACATTAGAGGTATTCACGATCCGGAGCTTTTTGTAGAGTTCTTGTGCAAAAGAGTAAAATTGCAACAGAAAAGAGCTCTCCAATAACAAAATACACGTGCTGTCAAAATTGTTCTCTTTTGCACAAGAGCACTGGCGGTACCCTGTAGTTATTTTGTTGTGTGCTTAAGCTCTTGAGTACATTTTGTTAATTTTTGATAGCAAATAAATAGTGATGGTATATTATGTACAGTTTTAAGTGTCAAATTCTTTTTATCTTAAACTTATTTTAAATACTTTTTAATTTAACATATCCCGTCACACGGTGAGTTTCAATACAGTAATGCTCCAATATAACGAACATCGATTTAACGAATTTCCAATACTATAAACATTTTTCTCCTTGCGTATAGCGTATTTTTTAACATAGGCATGTCATTAGATCAGTGTTGCCAGATTGAGGTAAATTTACCTAATTAAGGTAATTTTTGACACATTTTTTGGGCAGAGTTAAAAAAGGTAATTTTTGACCAAAAGTGGTAAATTTTGCGATATTAATTTTTTTAGACTTGTTAACTTTTTGAGTCATTGGCAGCACTGTTACCTGTCTGAACATACTCACAAGCAGTTTAATATTCTTGTGAATCATCCTGTGTTACAAAAATAAAAAAAAATTAATTATCCACCTGTAGTTGCTGAACCAAGCAACAAGTGCAAAGCAAGTGCAAAGCAAGCCAGTAAGTCTCGGTTTATACACGTCAACTCTTGCATTTGTTGATGAGAGATAAAATATGTATTAAAGAGCTGCATGAATGTTTTTGATATAATAAAGTGCATCGAGCACTTGAGTGTCTTGTTGTCTATTTACTTTCTTCTTTCAAGTATAAGCAAACATAATGCAGCATTCTCTTACAAAAAAGTGCTCACTCTACAGCAGTGGTCATCAAACTCTATACAAGCATACTTTGTTTATGTATAAAAGCTCATTGAAAGCTTTGCACTGAAAAAGATACTACTTGAGTCTCAGTTCAGCTTTCATGCAAGACGATGGTTCGCTTGTTTGATGATTCAGTGGCGCCGGAAAAAATTTTCATCTGGTGTATTACAAATCTATGGGAGAGGTATGAGGGGGAAATGTTTTTAAAAAATTTTGCGATTTGCGTATGCTTACTACTGTTCATATTAACATAATTCATATCGAAGAAACATATTAACATTCATTATTTTATGCACTGTTACAAAAAAGAAGAAAACTTTAAAATAACAAAGGTTAATTTTATAATTTAATTTCAATTTTTAAAATTAAATTTTTATTTAGAAGTGTCAATACTTACTATACGAAACTGTGTCTTTTTTTTGCTTTTTTGTTTTTTTTTTTAAATATTTAGGTTCTTTTTCGTTTTTGATTTAATTTAATCATACATTGAGATTCAGAAAATATATTTTCTACAAAAAAGAATTGCAAATCCCATTCAAGTAGAGACATTTTGCATAGAAATAGCAAAAACTGATATTTTTATGAGTGTAGCATAAGTTGCGAATGCGCAGCAAAAAAAAAAAAACAATCTAAAAAGCATGCATGTGCCATAGATCTGTTTTGCATAAAATTTCAATAGATACTGACGCAGTTCAGTGCTCGTCCGTGAGTTAATATGTATACAGAAAGCTTTTATGCACAAAAGCTCAAATGCCCCCGGGCATAGGCTTTGATGATCACTGCTCTACAGCATTTGTTAGCCTCTCACCAAGATTTGTACTTTCTCATTATTTTTAAATGCGTTGTATATTCGATACGATCAAATCGAGACAATCAAATCAATGCAAAAAACAACGAGCACACCGAGTAAAACAAATATGTTATAGAGAAATAACAACATTCGATGTTCTTTTCTTTGCTCTGATATGAAGCAGAACCGATGACTAAAAATAAAAACATAAAATAAAAAAGAAAAACTTACAAATCTAGATAATTGTGACAACTATTTCGCTCAGTGTGCGCAATCCGAGAGAGCACCAATACTAACAAGACAAAATAAAATGTGACTGTGTTAGAATGTCCAGCCCTGCTTTATATGCTTGGTTTGAAGAAGTTCTCGTTTGTCTTGTTTTCGATATGCTTAAGCATAAAGCATTTGTTCTTGGTCTCTATATTGATAGTGTTTAAATTCTGTTAAAGATGAGAGTTGAATAGAGTGAGCATGCAAACAACAAACAAATGTCTTGCAAACACACCCGTGCAGCTCTTTAATATTTATACTAACAAAAAAATTATAACGGTTATTAATCATTTAAAAATTTTTTAATTTTTTATTTTGGGAAAAGGTAAATTTTCTCCGAAAGTGGTAATTTTTTTTCCAAATAGTGGTAAATTTCAGTTTGTTTCTCTGGCAACACTGCATTAGATCAGCGCAGGGCACTCCATAGCTCCCTGAGCTCTCTGTGAGCGTAACTTGTCACATGTACACAAAGCTCACAACAGAAGAGAATATAATTCAGTCGTTCGCAGACGGTGATGCCGTTAGGTCTATGTCAGTGCATATTTTATGTACACTCTTAAAAAAACCAACCTATTGATTCGAAGATTTATAATAAGTATTTATGTATATATTTCTTTATTTTAAAGAATTTCATACTATTTGCATATATTAAGGTTTCATATAATTCATTTGACCTATTAAGATTGTTTGTATTGTTCATTCATATTCTTGTAATAATTTTTTATTTATTAATTTTTTTATTACTTGCTTACTTACTTATTTCCTTTACTATGTTATTATTTGCTTATTTTTTTATTATTAATTTTAGTTATTAGTATTTTTTAAGATTTTATAACATTAAAATAATTATTCGTATATATTAAGGTTTCATGTAATTCACCCATAATACCTATTTAGATTCTTTGCACTATTCATTCATACTGCTTGTAGTAGTTTATTTCATAGAAGAAATAATGAAGTATACCGATGACTAAAAATAAAAACAGTAGAAAAAGAAACTTACAAATCTAAATAATTGTGACAACTATTTCGCTCAGTGTGCGCGATTTGAGAGCGCACAAATACTAACAAGACAAAATAAAATGTGACTGTGTTAGAATGCCCAACCCTGCATTAGATGTATGCGCTCGGCTCTCGCTGTAGCAAATATGAAATCGTAGCGAGAGCCGAGCGCTTCGTTCCACCAGTGATGGTAACATAATTTGCTGAAATTGCTGTGTTGGGCACGAAAAATTACTGTTCTTGGTGCAAAATTACTGTGAATTGGAACAAAAATTACTGTGGAATTACTGTATAACTAAAACAAATAAAAAATCAATTAAAACGCAAGTTTTTATATAATGTTTTATTATATAGGCTGTATTCATAAAAAAAATTGTAAACCTCTTATAAAGCCTTCATAAGAAAAAAATTGAAAAACATTATTAAATTATTAAATTATTAAATGTTCAATAGCGTTAAAAATATATTTAAAATGCTTCATAAATGAGATAATTTTAAAAATTGTTGAAAACTTTAATAAACCCCTTTGATTTGTATTTTTGTTCTCATCTGAGCATAAATTTTGTCAAAAAATATAAAATTATTTCAAAATATATCAAAAACCATGGTAAAATAAGAGAGGTAGACGCATTTCGGACTGCGCTCTCTTCCTCATAGCCAAAATTGTCTTTCAATAATAATTTGAAAATGAAAAAAAAAAAATAAAAAACATAATCACTTTCAGATTTTCTATAGGCTGTCAATTTTGTTTTGACAGTTGCGGCAGTCTACCTCTCTGAAATGCTTCTATCTTCTTTTCATTGTACCATGTCAAAAACAAACAAAAAGTCAAAAAATGTTTGAACATGTTTGTTTTGTTTTAAAAATGGCTGAAACATGCTATAAACTCCTCACAAAGCATTTCTAAAAATATTTGTTCTCATTTGAACACAAATATTGTCAAAAATTATTAAACTAATTCAAAATATAAATTTTGCAAAATATGTAAAATTAATAAATATGTATACAAAAATAAAAAATATTTGGCAAAAAAATTTATCAAAACATTTAAAAATATTTACGAAAAACACAATAAAATAACAATTTTTCTGTGCAGAGGGTAGCTTCGAAGAACTTTTGATGTTAAAATATCAAAATATTGACGAAATTGTGACAAATAAATATAAAGTCTTTGCATTTATCCAATACACAAACCATTATTTACACTCATCCCACTTCAAATCGAAAGTGTTTATGAATAAGAAAATTTTAAAAGACTTTCTAACATTAAAAAGCTTTTTAACTATTGAACGTTTTAAAGCTATTTTAAAATATTTTTATGAATACGGCTTATAATATACAAACGTAACAAATATATTTGGATACTTAATACATTTAAAAAAATAAAGAATTTTAGATATTATTTATCTAAGTGACCGTGCATAGATCTTCCTAAAAGCGGAAATTATCAAGGCAACGTTCCATTTTGCATTAAATTCCAGAGATGCCAAAAGTATGAGAAGAACAGAGATGTTACAAATGTGATTTAAGCAAATTTTTTCGAAAAAAACTTTATATTTTTGTCCGGCCATTGAAATTACTTGATATTTCAAAAAATTACTGTCGTACTGTATGAGTCAAATTACTGTAGAAAACAGTAATTACTGTGCCGTTAACTTTAGTGCGTTCCACTTGCAATCTGAACAAAAACGTAGTGAGAACCGAGCGCTTTGTTCTCCTTGTATTTAATTTAAAAATGTTTCGAGTACCGTGCGCTTTGTTCTCATTATTGTTGATATAAAAATTTATAAATTTTTATGCATTTTATTTATTTAACGTAGGAAAACAGAAGCTTTTGTAACATAGTTTACAAAATCTTTATATTTCAACTTAAAATATTAAATTTTCGGATGGAAAGCCGGACTTCAAGTATTCAATTAATTCACGTGGGACGTTTTGATGATTTGTTCCTTTTAGAAATTAATTTTTTTTTGACATTAAACTCTAATACTTTTTTTCAAGTGCTACGTTGTCGTTACAGAAAGTGTTACAAATATAGCGCTATACATACAGAACTATTTACAAGGAGAATGAAGCGCTTTTTATGTGCATACAAGTAATGCGCATTGAATTTTTTTGCTGGGTCTTAAGAACATCTGAAATAGTACACTAAGAGAAAAAAATATTAAATTTATCCAAAAAATTTTTTAATTTATCCAAAAAGCGAGTCAATTTTGCACCAATAACGCATTTGAATAAATCGAACACGTAAATATTTAAAATTTATTTGAATAATTTTAAAAAAAAAAATATTTAAATATTTAAACAGAATTAATATAAAAAATATATTAAAATTATGCACGAATTTTTTTTTTAGTATTTTAAATACTAACTATTTGAAAATAAAACTATCGCATTTAAAGAAAATTTATATAAAAAAATTTATTTAAAAAACAACATATTTAAATTGAATTGCGTCCATCAAATCTTTGTTTCACTTTTTTCGTTCTATAATTTATACTATTTTGCACCAACTGTCAAGCATGTTATAAAAAATTAGAAGAAAAAATGTGTAGGTAAATGACAATCGGTGCAAGATATTTGTCAGAAAATATCAAGTTGTCACTCTACCGTACATCATTTCATTTCTTGGCCAAACTTGTTATATTACCCTTGCAACAATAACTAAATGAGAACTATAAGAAACCTGCATCTGCAAGAAATAAACTGCAGGAACAGAGTGCGATGCTGTTGCTGCTTGTCGGAGTATGTGTGTACGTGTGCGATGCTGTTGCTGCTTGCTTGTATGGAATATGTGTGTACGTGTGTGGTATAAATTAAATTCAAATACGGAAAAAAAAGAGTTGTAAGGAAAACATTTGATTTATCCACGTAAATATTTAAATAAAATTTATACTGAGGCGTGGATAATGCTAATATGCGTTATTCCCCTTAGTGTAGGTATTTGAAAAAAATGCATACGAACAAGGATTCATTGTACTAAATATCCGATAAATCAATGTTCGTTATATTGGAGCACTATTGGAGTACTCGTCTATATTATTGAAACATCAGCTTATATGTTAAAAGCATAAATGTAACAAGCCACTAATAAAATATGATATAAAAACCCTTCGTAGATTTTTAAATAAAACACAAATAATTGGTACAAACATGTTGGTTACGAAATCAATTCCACATCAACAACTGTTAACTCTTTGAGGTACGGAAATTTCATTTTAAAAAATACCCTTGAGGTACAAGAAAAAGAAAGTCAAAAATATTTTTCTTTTTTTTGTTATTACTATTTGTTGCAATTATTTATTTTTTTATATAATTTTTATTTTTATTTTGTTACAATTATAAACATCTGAGTGAGTTGAAATTTTCTGAAATTATCTGAGTGGGTTGATTTTGTCCTAACATACCACAAAGGTTTATTTTTCAGTGTTTTTGTCCCAATTTTGTCCCATGATACTTCAAAGAGTTAAAACACTTTAATTTTATTTTTTTGATCATAATCATTTTGATGATTGTGAACATATCATCAACATAATACATGATAACAACAATCAAAACAGAAATCATCAAAACAGATCTTCATCTTCTAGATCTGTGTATGTGGTGTATGTCCACAAGAAAGAACTCCGGATCGTGAATACCCCCAGCGTTCATTTCAGTTATATTTTTTAAGCAGATCAAACTTTTAAGTCTTGAAATTGTCTTCAGAAAAATAAGGACTTTTATTATATTTTTGTGTTTTTTTTTTAGTTTCGGGAAGTTAAATGAAGTGTCCCACATTAGCAGAGTTTACTACATTAAATTCTTAAGGAAAATCAAGAAAGCAAGTTTGAAATATAATCCTCGATTTCAAACGGGATATATTCAAATCGTTATCTCTTAATGGGTCACATAAATTTCGTTAAGCTTGATTAAAAGGATCTTAATTGTTCTTTCAGCCATTAAGCAATATAAATAAATGCATTTATTTAACATTAACATCACTTTTATTAACAACAGCAACATATTGGTGTTAACGTCATTGGCATTTCATTGACAGCTGTCAAAATAAACAGCTTTTATAAATACGGGAGTATTCATTTGTCAACATTTTTCAAAATAAATTTTACTTTGTGCATTTTTTTGAGCAAATTATTCATTCATTGTAATAAAAATAATGGATGAAAAAATATATGAATTATATTTAAATTTTTTGCTTGCAAATGATTTCACTTTCGTGCGTTTGATGAACAGGCTTGTTACATATGCAACATGTTGAATGGTAAAAAAACAAAAAATAATTGTGGTGGTGCTTTCCAACTTAATTAAGGCCAACTATGTACATATTCAGTGACCATGGGTGGGTAGTTGTGAAAGTGTTGGCAGGGTTCATGAAGTGTTCCACCCCATTAATTTTTGATTAAATTTTTGCTTTATTTATAAAATCATGACGGTTTTTTTTTAACGAACCTTTTTTTTCTTGTCCTTAGTCATGTTATCGCTGAGTAAAATTAATGAAGGACCATGTAGCGCAAAATAAATGCAACAATGAAATTAATGAGCTGTCCTTGCGAAATGACAGTTTAGAAGGACACTCTCAGACACAATCAGTGGAGAGAGCATAAGCACATTTGGTTGCCGCCTATCCGGCAGATTGAATATTGATGTTGGGCAGAAATTTTAATTAATATTAAATATAAGGAAAATCCAAACGATTCAGAACATTTAATATTATCGGGGAAAATTGGTCAGCATAGCACAAAATATACAATAACATTTTTATGCAAGTAACTAAATATATTCATAGTGTCCGAATTGCTTAACATATTGCACGAATAACACCCTAATAAAGAGAAGAAAGTCCTTGATTTTTTTTCTTCAGATTCATCAAATTTCTAACATAGAGTAGATGGTGAGTGTGTATGTGTGGGTGTGTAAGTAAACACTTTTTGTTTTTGCATCCCGATATAACCAGCACAAGCAAAAAAGTAAATTAAAAAAATATCCACACCGAAAGCTTTGAAAGCTTACATGTTGTTGGAGCCTCTGGGAGACTCGCATAAAAAGGTTGCCATTTGCTCGTTCTCTCCTATTATGGTCAGTTTTATACCTTCATTGTATATTTTTAGGCAAACAAACACGTAGTTGACAAATCCTTTCCCCCCATATCTCCCCACCAGCACCTCCAGCTGTATATAAATTATTTTCATGCAAAAAGTTAAAAGAACACAAAAAAGGACTAAAAATATATTGCCAAAATTAAAAAGGGTAAAAATGGGGGGTGGGGAACAATACGGGTCATAACGCCGGAAGTCATTTTGTTCTACCATAAATGATGATTATACTTTTTTAATATTTTTTTCTCTTCTGCACTTCGAACTTATAATCCTTTAAGAGCTTACGTACACACCATATGTGTAGGATTTATGTTTTTTGTTTTTCCGCCATTGGGCTTTATTGTCTTTGAACCAAGAGAATACATTTTGGAATTTATACATTTCAGCAACATTTGGTTTTGATTAAGTTTTTGTGATTTATGAACTTTTAAATACTTTTTTCATATTATGCCAATTTTGACTTGGTATGGATAGCTCAGTTGTTATCTTTTAGCAATAATTTGGTATGTCATGGGTTTTTACATAAATTCTAAGATTAGTATTTAAAGTATTTTTGGTGCTATATGAAGTAGGTGTAGTTTTTGCTATTAAATTTCTTCAAAGTGATTGAATACTTCGAATGCTTTTAATAATTATGGCTACATCTCCCGTTATAGCTCTTAATAGGGTATAATGAAAATATGCTAATACATGCTTAAGTCGTCTCCTACCCATAACCATTTTTATCTTTTTGTATATAACACAGACAACATGTTAATCTTACTATTAGACACAAATTGAATCAACAACATTCTGGCTTTGGCAACCAACAACCATAGATTATGACTTATTAAGAGACTCATTCCAGGAAATTGGCGCTTTATTACACCATGTTGTGTATTAAGCTGCCTGTCAATAGTATGCCTGTTGGCCCATTGCAGCACCAGCTACAGAAGGTTGTTTCGGTTGGCACCCGTCAAATTTCTAAAATTAGCGAAAAATAATTATCTCTAATGTGAACAATTAGGCTTAACACACACACATACACACATTCAGTTTCGAACACTCGAACACACTCATATAAATATGATATCCTGCCACAGGGCGACTTCATTGGCATAGCAGTCAGTCATTATACATATCACGGCATTTGAGCATCCAGGCATCCTAGGCATTCAGCATATTAGCTAACGGCATAAATAAGGATGGAGTGCTTTAGTCGGCTTGTATAAACCTTTGTTCAAATTAAACAGCTGTTGCATGGCAGAAAGAGCCTAGCCTAGTAAAAGTTATAAATCCGCTAACAATACCACTGATATTTAGCATGTATTTATGATTCCTTTGTATCCTGCCCGACAAGTAGAGTATTTAAAGTTTTTTAAAAATTGTAGGTCAACTCATTCATACTTTTATAAAAATAAAACAGGATTCTCACGATTTTTTGTCACCTTAAAGCTCGGTAACCGCTAGCTAGAATCCTTGTTTCGTCACCAGTCACGATTCATGTATATCTTTTGCTGTACCGCGATTGCATATCTTAAGCGTTTCTTTGCACCAATCGACAGGAGCCTTTTTTTGATCCATTGTCAAATTATGTGGAATCCAATGTGAACAAATCTTTTTCACAACTATGTGTTCAAGTAAAATCGTATGGTATGCTGGTGGAATTACTGCCCAGGGATGATGTGTCAATATCACGATATATCACATGAAGATCAAGCATTATCAGTGCCCTGTTTCACCAACTTAGAAATTTGTGAATTGTAAGTAAATTCTCAGAAAATTGTAAAAAAAAATCGTTAAGTGTAGTTTCACCAATTTCCTATATTTGTGAACTTGTACTTGTAAACTACAAGTAGTTGTGATTACAAATTCCGATAGGGACAAATGTTTTTATTTTTTAGTTGGCACTACTGTCACTGACATCTGTGCCAAATTACACGTTAAAATATCGATTAGTGTTTGAGATACGCGTCTTTTTGTAAATACCCAGCAAACATTATGACTGTTAAAAGACTCTTTTAAGACTCATATAAATGAGTTCTTATCGTCATAATGCGCTCAAAAAAGACTCTTTTATTAGTACATTTTCGTAGGTCATGGGCTTCAAAATATGATTCATAATAATGACTGCTTTATCTCTCATTATGGACTCAAAATTAAGACTCTTTTAGAACTCATATAAATTTGTCTTTTTGGACTTCAAATTAAGACTCTTTTAAGACTCATATTTATTACTCTTTTAAAACTCATAATAAAGACACTTTAAATACTCATAATAAATACTCTTTTAGAATTCACATAAATAAGTCTCTTGGACCAAAAATTAACACTCTTTCAATACTCTTTTAAGAATCATGTAATGGAATCTTTAAAGACTCATAATGAAGGCTCTTTCAGAACTCATAGAAGTAACAATGTCCGTTTAGGTGGAAATATATTTTTAGATTAAAATTTATTTAAAATATTTTATAATTGAAAAAAAAAAAATTATGAAAATATTTTTTTTAAATATTTCAAATAAAAAGTAATTGTAGAAAAATTAAAGTTAAAAATTTCACTTTACCATTCGATTCGACTTTATTCGATTCTGCAAGCTCCTCAACTGCACGCTGAACGACTGAAAGATAAATTATGACGAATTGGAGTATTCACTTCGAAAAAAATATTCACATTTTCACAAATAACCATCACATTACAAATTACAGAGGATCAGCCGTGATGGTCAGACATACATATGCAGCAACGTTTTTATATATTTAGAAGATAAAAAAAAAACTTTAAAGTTTATAAAATTCTCTCAGAACCTAATTGTCGAGTTTTCATAAAACACTCGTATATAAGACTCTTTTATGAGGCCTTTTTATAATTACGCATATATCATGCAATATAAGTATAGTCCTTTGATGAGTCTTTGTTATGAACAATCATAATACCTATTTAAGACTTTTTAATGAGTTCTTTTTATGACCACTCATAAAGCAAGCATAATATTGATTCTTTTAAGAGTCATATTTTTTAACAGTTATTTTAAAATCATAACAAAAACTCCTTTAGGAGTCTTTTAATTGCGTACTCATAAGACATGCATAAAAAAGACTCTTTTTAGAGTCTTATTTTTGAGCAATCATTTTACAATCATATCAAAGACTCTTTAAGAGGTATTTTTATTGCTTACTCACAAAACACGCATAAGAAATGTTCTTTTTAGAGTTTTTTTTTTCTAGCCATTCAGAAAATGTTTGCAGGGTAGCTAAAAGTAAATTTATTTCGTTTTTTATAATGTCTGAAAGTATTCAACAACGCAGTTCCATTAAATTTTGTGTGCGGAATGAAATTTTTGCTGTCGAAAGGTTCAAAATGTTGCAGAAGGCCTTTGGTGAGCAAACTTTATCGAAAACAAGAGTTTATGAGTGGTACAAAATGTTCAAAGAGGGTTGAGAAATCGTTGAAGACGCGGCTTGGCCAGGACGACCATTAACATCAACTGATGAGCTACACGTCCACAAAATCAAAGAATTGGTGCTCTAAAATCGTCGATTGACATTCCAAAACCTTACTGACCTTGTTGGAATATTGAAAGGATCAGTGAAAACCATTTTGGACTCAGAAAAGTGCCAAAAACCATTTTAGCCTCTCGATTGGTGCCAATAACGCTCAATGTCATGGAAAAAGAGCGCCACGTTGATGTGTGTGAAATAATGCTTTCCGACTATCAAGACAAAATGAAACGCAACATACCTGAAGATGAGACTTGGATATGCACTTACGACCCGGAAACAACCGATCAATCGGGAGAATACCGTGCCAAAGATTAGTCGAGACCGAAAAAAACCACTTCAAGCAAGTCAAAAATCAAGGTCATGTTGACAGTTTTCTTCGATTATCGTGGTGTGGCGCATTATGAATTCCTTCCAACTGGCCAAATTGTCAACAAAGTATGACTTTTTACTGTGCAATACAAGACTAATGACTTTTCACTGTGCAATACAAGACTAATGATGAGTTGGTGTAGCGGCCAACGAAACAGTCTGTATAGTCAAGCTGTGATTTGCTCTATACAGAGCCGTTCTTGTTGTTGTTGGTTGTTGCCTTCTTTGTTCTTCATGTTGTCTTGTTGTCAACATGCTTGGCCTAAAGCTCAAATTTGTTTTCAATATAAATAATGAAAGGCCGTATTCAAATACTAAGATGAAAAATATTAACTTTAGACGTGCCTGTAACCACCCACGTTGTGCAAATTGACTTGAAAAGGTAGGTGTATATAAAAAGGATGGCTAAAGCTATCTACTGCCTTAATCTATTATATCTATTTATATATCGAAATTAATTTCGAACTGAAAAATTAGTTAGTATTCGCATTATTTGTATTTTCTAAACAAAATATTACATTGCTCCAATGAAATGCATAAATGCAGCAGGAGCCTTAATGACGTATTTATTCCTTTTGAGAAATATTATAAAATTAAATGAAATGGACAAAAATACAGCATTTATAGTTGCTAAAAAATTCGTCTCATATTAAGCAAATATATTGGTTGATCTAAAAAACTGTAAAATTAAGCCTCATTTGCTCAAATCAAGCGCTAAAAACTAAAATTTAGAAAAATAAATTTAAAATGAACCTATATTTCTAAAATTGAGTGAAATAAATAATTGCTTGAAACAAAAATAAAATACTTGATTCTAGAACCAGGAACAAGACCTGAACCAAGAAAATATTTTCTTAATTTAAGCAATCGCAGAGAAGTATTTTAGTTTTCAGCAAAGTTTTTACATAAATCAAGCAAATTTTTCTTGGCATGCATATAATTCATAATATGTTTACATGAAAACATGTTTAAGATGGTGCGGATTGACAAACTATAACATGGTTCGAAGGCGCAGTGTCTTATCTGTTACTCTACTTGGAAACATGTTAGCGTTTGCAAGATATATTTAGTTTATTTGAGTAGTTTTTTATGATCGGTTACTGATACGGTTTGCTGAATCAAACAAATTATTCTTAATTTATAGAAAATAAATTTCTCAATTAAGCAAATTATTCTACTTTTCAGCATATTGTTTACTTGAATCAAGCAAATTTTTTCATTTCAAGCAAATATTAGACTTGAATCTAGAAAAAATATTCTTGAGCTATAAGCAAATGTTGCTTGATTTAAAAAAGTTTTCTTTAATATACGTTGTAAATTTGCTTAAATCTAGAAAAATATTGCTTGAATTAAGAAATGTACGTTTAAGTGTAAACTGATAGCCTATTTGCTTGATTCAAGCATATAATACATTATTTTTCTCTCCGTGATAATTTTAACAAAGTTTGCTCACTAACAGGCACGCCTTAAAGTTTATATATATTCCAAAATATTCAAAATTTAATTTTGAAATCTAAAGGAACAATCGAGGCCCATGTACATGTTGAGTTTATAAAATATAATTTTTCCATACAGCTTAGGGCCACTCTAATGTACATACAAGGGTAAGCAAAATAATTGTTTTATCCTTTCTTGGAAAATATAAAATTTTTAGATCAAATTGTAGATATTTGATAATTTTAAAATATATAATTTTTTAGATATTTTTTTTGCACTTAGACCCCTTTTACAATGGTCAAGAGGTGACGGTCTCTTGCATTTGTCGATGAGAGACGCGGATATCAACGTGCGAGAGGATAAGTTTAAAAAGGAATAGCAAAGAATTGACGTCAATTTTGGACCAATGTAAAAGAGGTATTACCATTGTTCCAAGCTTTAAATTTTGTGATAGTATATCTCTAATCATTGTAGATCTCCAATCTGTACGTGAAAACATACCTTAAGCTACTAAACCTTGAGCTACTTAAATGGTATACATTTTTTTCCACTCCTCTAATTTTCATTCATGGGATATTCTTTCGGAGAATTTTCAGAACCTTCACGAAATTCGTCAGTGAGCAAAGTGATTTTTCATCGCCAAAAGTCGAATGGAATTCATTGATGCACTTTTGTGGGATAACTCACGAAAATTTTAAAAAAATTATCGCATAAAATTGTTCACGAGTTAGTTCCATTTTTTTTTGCAGGTATACAATTTTAAAAGCCCTGTAAGCAACATAATAAATACACTTACACCAAAACGTTGTGAGTGCGTATAAGTTAAGAAATGTCAAACTTTCCAATGGAAACTTCAGTTGGGCTGGATGACGCTAGCGTTGCCAGTTTCCGAAATGTAAGTAGCAGCCTAAAAACCCTATTCTGGCATAATCATCACAATCAATTGATACTAAAAAATAATGATCATTTTGATTCATTTGGTTGAACTGTCACAAGCAAAAAGCTTTGAAAACTCACCACATCATGTTGTAAAGCTTTTTGAGCTGTAACCCCCCTTTTTAACTTGTTCCTGAATTATAGCTGGAAAATAAATTTCGATACATTTTTCTGTAACGATACGCTGCGATATATGCTGAATTAACCGCTATATCGATGATTGCCTCATGGAAGCCGAAAAAAGCGACACATTTTTGATAAGAGCCATGAGCATAAAAATGAAGAGTTGCTAAAAATTTTAAGGCAAATGGTATGGAAGACCAGTGCTCATCATGTGGTTGAAGTTCCTTATTTATTTCCATCACACTGACTTCGGCAGTCGAAAAGAATTTAAAAAAAAATGTTTTTGCATAGCTTGAATGGGTCATATCTGCCTCACAGCTCTCTTAGAAGTTGTCTTTTCTTTTAAGGCATTTTCTTCTTTTTATTAGTTCTGCCACGCACATGAGCAAATATTCCTCCCCTATTTTGTTAAGAATTTCTTGTTTTTTTTAAAAATTGTTTTTATATGAATTTTTCGCGTGTGATCTGCTTACCTGCTCGTCACTATTTCGATCATTATTGATAGAGAAAAAGCTTTTTCAAAGAAACTTTTGTATCAATTGATACTGAGGTGGGTTATGTGACTTCGTTAGAATAGAACGTAAGTATGATTATGCTGCGTCAGATCAGTCAAATATCAGTTCGTCTTCATTCCAAGTTTGAATCTTCTATTATATGAAGATTAACAGCCCTATTCTGCTTGTTAACTTAATAAGGAATTGTTAAGGAGCACTTGTTAATGTTCTTGTTATGTAATGTAAATGTTCGTAGTCTGGCAAATCATTTACAATTTGAAAGCTCTCAAAAGCTATTAAAGTTCACCACGCATGGTGAAAATGTAAATGCCTCAGATATAAAGCGTCAGCTGTTTTTATATTGCTCTTTTCTTGCTTATTTTGATTGCTTATGTTTGTTTTTCTACAAGTTCGATGGAAAATGTTAAGAAATAAATAATTTACTAATTGTTTTCAATTGTTTAAAGTTTCAAAATTAATTTTTTAATAGCCAAGCAATTTGCAGTCTTTAAAATTTATTTTTTTTTATCTTCTTTAGTATCAATGCTAAAAAGAAGTAAAAAGTAAGAATTCATCCATTTTTTTTTTATTTTATTTTATTTACACAGCATTTGTTTGGCTTAATACTGAACTATCTTTCGTTGTTAAATTGTTTTCTGTCATTAAAAAAATAGTAAAGAAAGGAGCTTTTAAATTATCACCAGAATACGAAACCTTAACAATTTGTTAATATTAACTATTTTGTTAATGTGGTGAGCTTAGTTAAGCTGCCAGAATAGGGCTGTAAGTCTTATTTAAAATGGTTTTAAATCACTTCCGTTTAGTTTTCTCAACAGATTAGTTAAAAAAGGTTCAAATAAAAAGAACTCGAATAAAACGATTTGTTTATTTCAGTCAGAGCTAGTTTTCCTGGTAGATTTAATTTCAGTTCTCCGTTGAGTAACTGCTGTCATCTTATTACGTATCTGTGAAAACAAATATTCTATATTAGAATTTCCCATACATTGAAATCTGATGTTATTTTCCATGCATATTTCGCAGCAGCCGCCAATGTCGCACATTTTTCCTAGTTTTCCCGCATTTTGTTATATTTTTTTTTTTTAATTTTCCATGCCACACAACCTGCTGCACATACGTTTTTGCAATGTTAATGAAAAATTCTTTGACAAGGAATTTTACTTTTTTTAGACGGTTTTACTGTTTTTTACTTGCTACTTTGAAAGGATAGAGTGAGGAGTTCGATTTCCAGCTGACTGCATATCCTGTGCGCAATATTCTTTGACTTGTACCGCTTTGGCTTATTGACATCAAAAGCAGCTCGGCATTAATTAAGCCCTTTGAGTGTTCTAATTATGCTACGCTATTTTTTTTTTTTTACTCTTCCCCTCCGCAGTTTAAAGATTTTTTTCTAGCAGTTTTCAATAGATGATGTATTGTGGTTTTACATTATATGCATTAACATTTTAATTAAATTATAAAAATGTCAAAGTTACACACTTTGCCAACATTTATATGGGTTAAAGTAATTGTGTTGATAGTGATGGGAGTTAATTTATGCAGGATATGCTTATTTAATTGGAGTTAATGAGGAATAAAAGTGATGATTAGGTGTTTTTTTTTTTTTTTTTGCTATTTCAGTGATGTTCAGTAAAAATCCTTATAATTCTAAAATTTTCGACTCTCGTAAGTATTTAGTATTTTAATTTCAGTGTTATGTGTACGAAAGGGTGTTTTTTTAGAGCAAAGAATTTAAAATTGGCAACACTATTTCTGTGACAGCCGATTTGACATTTCCAGTTGTTTCGGATTAGTTTGGTTAGACAACTCATCATCAATAGACTCATGCCGGCAACGTTTGCAAATTGTTGAAATTTATTTTTAAAAACACCGTTCATTTCGATAAAAGCCATCGGGTTTACTTTTGGTTAAATGGTTACGTGAATAAAGAGAATTACCGCATTTGGCGCAATGATAATTCACAAGCCATTTTCACCATTACATTCAGAACTCACTATTTGGTACGTTTTACGGGCCGGTGGGATCATTAGTTCCTAATGTTCAAAAATTCTGATGGTCAAATCGTAACAGCCAACGATAGCGATACAGAGACATGCTTGCTAACTTTTTCGCTTTTCAATCGGAAGACATTAACATTGCAGACATGTGGTTTTAGTAGGACGGCGTCACATGCCACACAACGAGGGATACAATTAATTTACTGAAGAAAACATTTGACGAAGGATTAATATCATGAAATGGACCTGAGAGCTGGCCACCTCGTTCTTGCTATTTGACGGCATAGGATTACTTTATTTGGCGATATGTAATGACTATGCCATTGATTGGCAAACACGAGTGCTCACGCACTAATATCTGGTGTGGACTGAAATGGGAGAATCGCCTCAATAGAAGGCGAAGACAAATCCATTTAAAATTAAGGCCATGGCGTTAGTTTTCTTGGAATACATTTGCGATAATTTTCTTTGATTAACTTCAGAAAGGTATAACAATCAACGGCGAGTATTATGCGAGCTTATTGCAGCGTTTGAGTGATGAAGTCAAGAAAAACGTCCGCATTTGATGAAAAAGAAAGTTTTGTTCCATCAAGACAATGCACCTGTTCACACATCAATTTTTGCGATGGCCAAAATCAATAAGTTCAAGTTCGAATTGCTACCTCACGCACCCTATTAGCCAAATTTAACCTCCTCGAATTATTTTCTGTTTCCAAACTTGAAAAAATGGATCGTTGGTAAAATATTTCCCAACAATGAAGAGGTGGAGTCTGCAGTTGATGGCTATTTTGAGGAGCTCATCAATTCTCGCAATAAACAATCTATCGAAGCCATTAAACATCTCTGGGAAAACTGTATCGACCTAAAAGGAGACTATGTAGAGAAATAGAGATATTTATCCCAAATTTTTTGTGTTTTCTTCGATGGGTCGGGAACTTCTAGGACTTCCCGCGTATGTCATGATAATGATAATAACAATGATTAGTTATAAAAAATTACATTCTTAAATTACACTTATGTTAAATGGTGGTTTTGCGACCCTTCACCATGATTATGTAGAAAATTCTATACATGTTTCACTTGAATGTACAAAACCTTCGGCATTGTTTCGCCAGATTTTTTATTTCTTTATACTGCGATATAAGCTTGGCTGCTTTCACACATAAACGAAAAAAGAGAAAAACGAAGAATGTAAACAAAGACGAATGATTTTCTGTGTAAATTTGTCGGCCGCAAAACGTACACACAAAGGAATATGCATACGTAAAACCCAAGAATGATAGAAAAATAGATTACGCATTGCGCAGCTCCGTTATGTTGTTTACTTTTCATTTTGACATTTCTAGCTACGAACAAAGTATTTTTTACGATAATGACGTCACGCTAGACCAAGTTTGTGTCTTGAATCTTTTGCCATTGTTTCATATTTGTTCACATTTTTAACAAGACTTGACAGAAAGCCATATCGTAAGCTCATATCGTAAGTATATCGTGACGTAGATGCGCAGATCGTTGAAAAATATTTTTACGATCTGCGCAATCTATTTTTCTATTATTCTTGCGTAAAACCATAGTATAATAATAGAGGTAGGTGCAGCGCTGATTGTGCTCTCTTTTTCACTATTGCCGATATTGTCAAAATCAGCTATGTGGCGATTATGTACTTTTATATTTCATTTTCAATGATGTTTGGATGGATACAATTTTAAATTGGTTTAATATCAATAAAAACACGAAAAATAACCACATATTACAATTTTTAATTTATACAACAAGACAGCATCAACTGTTAAACTTTGTTTACATTTCACCAGTTCTTGCTTTCTCTTGTCTTTCTCATAGCTTCGAGATTTTATATGAGTTGTCAACTTCGTTTTGACATTCGCGGCAGTACACTTTCATCTAGCGAGTTTATCTCTTTAATTATACCATGCGTAAAACGACCGCAAAAAGTGAAGAGAAAAAAGCTTTTTTTCGACACTTGACGCAAAAATTGGCTCTCTTATATTTTCAGTTTGCCGCTCACATTGTCCTCTCTACTGACCTAAAGAACTGGTGGCGAATTCATTAGAAAATGAAAAGTAATGCCAAATTTTAGGAACATGTTTTTCACTTTAATATTATATAAAATTTTGTTTCAATACAATTAAAATATCAAATTTGATTTTAGGTAAAGTTAGGTTAAAAAATATTTTTTTTTTTTTGCATAAATTTTTTTTTTTTTTAGCTTTGACCTGAAATAAGTTCATGGTGCAATGACATGGTGTGATGAATAAGATATTATGGCTATGTTGGAATGTTTATGGTTCGGTGAGTCCATAATGTGAATGCATGATGGTTGTTGTATAAGAGAGATATCTGATCGGTTTGTTATGATGAAAATCGTAGTATAAATATGGTATGATGGGAATGATATTATGGGAATGGTATGATGGTTATATTATAATGGATATAGAATAAGTACTGGTTTGCGTATTTTTATGTTTCTTTCCATGATTTAGTTATAAAAATTGTTTGTTTTTTATTTAATCGATTTTGTATAGCACTTGTGTCCCAGTTCTGAAGTTCTTCTTGGGCGTTTCTTTCCACCACATACAAAATTTTCGAAATTCTAACAAAACTGATTTTATTAGCTCTATTTGATATATGTTATAATAGTTTAATATTCGTTAGAATGTTTATTAAATAGTAAATTCTTTTATTGCTCAAAGATCTAAGCCCGATGCGTATGAATATTTTTAAAATCTTTAAAAAAATTGATTTAATTAATTCAAGGCATTGTTGCTCAAACGCGCACAAATGTGCAGATAAGCTTTTGTGCTTGCACACGTATATAAGGCACACTGATACTAGGAATTACCTCAGTTCGCTCTGGCATTTTAAGCGGCGAAGACTGTGTTATTTAGTTTTTTCAATGCACGCAAAAAAAATGTATGCATGAACTAGGAAATATGTTTTTAGTTAGAACTTAGAAGCTTAAAGCCCTCTAACACAGACGCAAAAATGTCTATGTTGTGAAATGAGCACCACTGATTTAAAGCATCATCAAACTGTGACTTTGTTTAACTCAGCACTGAAATAACTGGTTCCAAAACGCACTGTTTAAACATTATTAAAGGAATTGTAAGCCCCGGTCAGTGATCAGTAATTCTGGTCTTTCAGGAGTTCGTCTTAAACTTTACAGAGCCATTTTCTGCCCAAAAAGTCTGCCTAACAGTTAAATTCCTTTAAAAGACAGATTTCAAAGGTAGAAAATTATGTGAAGTCAAAAGTTTTTTATTTCTCTCTATGCCTAACGACTTTTTTAAAAAAGTCTAGCCTGTCACTCTACAACTGAATACTAGTAATGTCTACATCACTTCAAGACGCCTATTTTTCAACTCTGAGTCTAGATTTCCGCAGAATTAAAAATGATGGAGAAACACTTATGTTCTTTCGATTCATGATAAGCTGTCCCAAAAATTGTCCGAATTCCAAAACCATTTTTCATTGCAATTACATAAAACATTGCTGCCCTGTATACTATTATATCAGCTCTGTGGCAATATAGAGCAAAGCAATACTGTCTATTCACGGAATGACAATTTCGAAAATTCCACTCTAATTCTTGGAATATAAAGTTGCTCGTATCCAGCTCATTTTATTTTAAATAGCATGTCCATTTCAAGTGAACCCTCAGTAAATGTATCACGTTTCACGTAATATTTTTATCTGTCTCGTATTATTTGTGTTAAAATCTTTTAACTGTCAAGTGTTGAAAATGAGTTAAGTACTTACGTCGTCCACCAACTCAACACCCCCACCCACTCAACATTGCTATCGGTTCGTTGCAAAAGCATTTAATATGCGAACGTGCCAGAATCCAAAAACTGAAGGATGTACATTGAGTCACGCAATGCTTGGTGCAGGATTTGCAAATATAGCGGTTGACAGTAATGAAAAATAAGCCCCTTAAAGCGGTTGTTTGACTGTTTCAAAAAAGGAGTCCTTTTAAATGTGACTAAAATTATTTGCACATATTTAAATTGTCTCTATGCGCCTAACTTTGATAAACTATCATCAACCAAGCTAAACTCACATTTAACTAAGCCAGCATTAAAACTTTCTGATGGAAACATCTAGTTTTTAGCCATAGATTCGCCTGAATTATTTCACTTATGAACCAGAGTGACCAGAACTGATACGTCATGTTTTGAATACCACCAACAGCTGTCAACCTTTAAAGCCTCCAACTCTGACTCATTTCGTTAACAATGAGCGTTGCCAGCGTGTACGTGCGTTGACTGCCTTTGTACGCCTTTGTCCAGCGCGTTATTTGGGCGTTGGTAGGCGTTTTAGTATCCTCCTCCTCATCCTCATTCTACTCCCCCGCATGCGGCTCGAATTGCTTTTATTTATTTATGACTTTGCGTTCAAGTATGAAATTAAATTCAAGCATTTTTCAGTTAAATTTTCGTTATAATAAATATTTTGGTGGCTCGGCACGTTTAATGGTATTTATAACGGGTAGCTTCATGAGTCGAGTATGTCCTTATTTAACGCAGCCTAGAACAAGCTTCTAGTTAAAAGCAATAAAATAAGAAATTATATTGTTTGCTTAAATTTCCGAGGGCAATTCTGTTTAGAGCCTGTTAAGTGCTGGTTTAAATAGGATTTGTTTAAATATTTAAATGAAAGCTTCTGTCAACTTAGCACGCTTGATTTTATGCACGCATACATTTAACAGCACGTGAAATGTTTTAAGGAAAATTCCATGTTAATTATATTATTGTTTATTATTAAAGAGAATAAGTCTTTAATTATTAATTAAAATGAATATTTTAGGAACTGTATTAATAGAACACAAAGCTTTTAGATCTAAATTAAATGCTAAATGTACATTTTTGTCTTAGTTATAATAGATAATTTCATTGTATGATTTAATGTTCCATAAATTTTACAGTGCACAGTGGGTCAGTTGAGAAATTGAAACGCCTTTTTTGAGAAGCATCCCCAAAGATTAATGTTAATGGGATGTTTAACGGTACGCTGTACAAAATTACTTGACGACGAAGACCAAACCCGCGGTACGATCGAACAACCCCAAACAGAAGATTCGTCGGAGAAGAGAACGTTACTACAATCGCGATCAATATTTTCTGTTGCCCAAGCCACTCTTTTACTAACGTGTTTTTCGGAGAAAAGTGGTTTCTTCATTGTGCCTTGCCATTTCAACTTACGCACGCAAATGGTTACGAATAGTTACGAGCGATATATTTAAACCTTTTTACCTCAATTTCACTTACCCTTGACGCAAGCTTAAGCCAGGATTACGCGAAAACAAACTCACTATAATTTTTTCATCTTTATTGATCACGTTCCCTGTTGAGCCATGATTGGGAACGTCATCGACGTCTTTAGATTCCTTAAAGCTTTGCACCTGAGCGATACAAAGAGAAGAGGAGGGAAGACAGACGCATTTTTAAGCGAAAGAAAAGAGAAGCGGAAATGCGTGAGTGCGAGAAAATTGAGATGCATACGAAAAAATAAGACGCCTGGCCGATAGTTTCAAGACCGGGGCCTCTTCCTGCAAGGATGAAAATGGGAATCTAGTGACAGATATCCAGAGTACACTGATGATGTGGAGGGAACACTTCTCTAGGCTTCTGAATGGCGACGAAGACAACAATCCTGACAGTGGAGATGATATCCCGGAATCCCCAATTTTGGACGACAGCGTTGAAGTTCCTCTGCCCGAACATAGTGAAGTCTTGAAAACTATAGCTCGGCTTAAAAACAACAAAGCCGCAGGAGCCGATGGCTTACCTGCTGAGATCTTCAGGAATGGAGGCGAAGCTCTACTTAAATGCATTCATGAGCTCATATGCAGAATATGGTCGGAAGAATGCATTCCAAATGATTGGAACCTCAGTGTGCTCTGCCCAATCCACAAGAAAAGCGATCCCACAATTTGCGCCAACTACCGTGGGATACGTGGGATATGTGGAATATCGCATATAAGGTCCTGTCAAGCGTATTATATGAAAGACTGAAGCCCATCATAAACCAGCTGATTGGACCTTATCAGTGTGTCTTCAGACCTGGCAAATCCACCATAGATCAGATATTTAAGCTACGACAAATCTTGGAGAAGACTCTAGAAAAACAAATCGACACACACCATCTTTTTTTGTCGATTATAAAGCCGCCTTCAACAGTCCAATAAGGAATCATCTATACTCCACCATGTCTGAATTTGATATTCCTACAAAGCTCATCCGTCTTTGCAAAATGACCCTGAGCAACACCAGCAGCACAGTTAAGATCGGGAAGGATCTCACTCCTCCATTCGATACCAAACGAGGTTTCAGACAAGGTGATTCCTTATCGGGTGACTTTTACAACCAGATGATGGAGAAGATCATCCGAGCTGCTGATTTGAGACACAGTGGCACTATATTCTACAAAAGTATTATGCTGCTGGCGTATGCTGATGATATTGATATTATTGGCCATAATACGCGCGAAGTCAGCGCAGCATTCTCCAGGCTAGCGAAAGAGTCGAGTCGAATGGGTCTTGTAGTGAACGCAGATAAGACGAAATACCTAGTGTCAACAAACAAACAGTCCCAGCGTCTTGGAAACCACGTCACTGTTGACAACATCACCTTCGAGGTTGTTAAGGCCTTCGTCTACTTGGGATGCAGCATAAATTCTTTCAACGATGTCAGTATTGAGATAAAACGAAGGATAACTCTTGCCAACAGGTGTTAATTTGGGTTATGGGATTTTAGTCGAATGTGTTAAAATTACATTCTATTTTTATTTCTTAAATTTCAAAATCTAAAGACTTGGATGCTTCCCGAACACACAATAACTCCTCTTGTGAGGATACATAAAACAGTTTTAATGATAATTCCATTAATGTCTATGAATAAAATCTGGTAACAACCCATGCTACTTCAACCCTACCTGCTTAGTTGCCATGTGTTTTATACCGCATTTTAATGACAAGACAACCGCAATAAATTTGAAATCCTCTACGAATCAGCAATCAGAGAGATCTAAAACATTAACCATAACAGTTCGTACAGCTAAAATGTCTTTTAAGAGAAGCAATAAAAAAGCAAAGTTTATTTATAAAAGCCTCATAAAGAAAGAATAAACATACACACGGAGAGGTCAAAACAACCCTATGAATCATCATGAACTCCAAAAATATCCACCTACAACAGCTGACAACGTACCTAAAACTACTTTCACCTTAGAAAAAAAAATATGTTTCCTACACACGAACATAGAACACACCGAGCCGAACGAACATTGCACAAAACAAACATAAATTCAACATAAGGACCTAGACTCGTATATAACCAAAAACAAAACCCGAAAATAAAAGTATCAAACTAAATCCACTTGGGGGGGAGTGATGGTTGCGTTGAGTAGGATGTTGGCTAAAGTGCAAATAAACTCCAAGCTAGATTGCTAAGCATGGGCAAAACAAAAAAAAAAAAAAAACCATGTGTCGCTTCTTATTGTTCGTTGACCCGCTCCCTCTAGCGGCATCTCGCTCTAATGCATGGCACTCTTACTTTCTTAACTGTTGTTGCTGTCTTGCTTCATTTGCAGTTATATCCTTTTTTTTCTCAACTTTCTCCATGCAATTCCTTGTGTCTCCACGCAAGGTTTTCTCGCTAAAGGGAAAACAAATCAAATATTTTTTGTTACTTGTATTTGTTTTCTTGTATTTGTATGCAAATGCTAGTGTATGTGTGTGTGCATGTTGATATCTGTGTATGTGTGTGCATTGCATCGCACGCGTCAATCTCGCAATATTTGAGGGAAGAAAATTTATTGATTTTTGTCAGGATATAAAATCCTATTCATGGCTCGAGGGTTGGTTGCTTCATTGTTTGTGCAGACATCGCACGGGACGCGCACTGTAACAGCAACAACAACTACAACAACAACAACATCAACAACAACAACATCAACAACAACAACAGCAACAACAACTACAACAACAACAACAACAAATAAAATTATTTGCAGCGGCTTAAACGCAGACAAGGCACGTCGTAGTCGCGTCGCATTCGTGCAAAATACGTACAAGCAACTTGGTCGCCAGCAATGTTTGTGCAGTATGTGATGGTGTGCAACTGTTATTTTTTTTTTTTTTTGTTATTTTTGTGGAAAGAAAAAACACCGTGAAAAATTTATATGTGGGTCCATTGAATTTCAATTAATTTGAAAAGCAAATTGAACACCTGTCGTCAGGGGGGAGGTTCTGCATCAGGAAACTGAAAAAAAAAATTATTATCAGAATATAATAAAATTTTTTTTCTTTTTTTTCTTTGTGAGTGTATGACGTAAGGCATAGTGGTGAAAAATAATCAAAACGTTACTAAATTAACCACCATTCTTATGAAGTAAAACCTATCAAAACTGAAGAGTTGAGACACGATAAGAACCCAACAAACACTGACTTGTTTACAAAATTTTCACGCACAAACTGCCGACAAATGGCGCTCAAACAGATATTTGAGCACCAGATGACAGATGTACCAAACCAAAAAAATTTTTTTTGACAATAATTCATGCGTGTTTTGTTTGAATGGGAAATTCTGACGTCATGCAACCGCGGAGAGAACCGCTTCAAGATCGAAAATGCATCAATTATGCAACGGCGTTGCATGTAATTTTTAGTCAGGCGATTAAATGCGACCCGACAAATGTTATAAAATAGAAATGAAGGAATTTTACTTGGCCTTACGATAAAAATATAAAAAAAATACACTATGACGTCGTGAGGTCACGTAGGTGGACGATTACTTGTATGTAACAAAATAGCAATATTGTTGCATGGAATTATAACCCGCTGGGTAGAAGTGCTACGAAAAATTTTATTTTACGACAGCAAAAAGTGGATCTGTGACCTCATAACGAAAATAAAAAACCCACGATATTTACAGGCACGCTACCACGCAGGCAACCGTATAATACAGTAAAAATACAACATCAATGAAAAAACGTTGCATGGAATTATAACTCAGTAACTATAGGAGCTATGGAACATTTTATAGAACGACTGAAAAGCTGAGTTTTTCGGTCACATAATAAATTAAAAACAAAAACAAAAAATACTGTAATGAGACCTCTCAGGGACCTACGAGTAAGCCCTTAAAGTAACCTAAATGCATCAACTGAATGAGAAGCACAAAGATCTGGACAAAGATTACAACACGAAAGACAAGACAATTGGGAGAAGGACTATGACAAGGATTGGGACAAGGATAAGGATAGAGGTTTTTACACATCTCAAACAATACAATAAGATTGGGAAAAGATTAATTACAAGAAACGGTACAAAGTATAGAACATGGATTTGAAAATAATGACGACAAGATTTCGAACAAAGATTGGGAAAAGAAGTGGGACAAGAATAAGAAAAGGGATTCGAATAAGGACAAGGTCAGGAATTTGATCATAGATTGAATCAAGAGTTTGATCAATAAGTAGGACAATTCTAAGGACAACTATAAGAATGAGGATAAAAATGAGGACCAAAGTTGGGGAAAAAGGAAAAAATAGGTATAAGAATAAGTACAAGGACAAAGATACGGTATCAAGTCAAAACCTACGAATAAAGCCAACTTCTTTTACTTAGGATTTTGAAATGAAGGTTGTGAGTACTAATCGAATAGTTTTTAAAATAAGATTTTCGTTTTAATAAGATTTCTATCTATAAGAGTTTTAAAATTCCTTCTTTTAATTAAACCTACAATTGTTTAGATTTTATATTTTTATTGGATTATAAAGTAAACACATAGAGGTTATGTATGAACACAATATCTTTTAAATGACCACCTCGTCTTAGCTTTGAAAACCTTAATCCTTTTTTTGAAACTTTCATAATTGGGGTTTTATTTGGAGAAAGTCAACTTAAATGTTCGCTTTTAGAGTTGGAATTGTTGTCGAATGGTTAGCGTAGACCTTAATTTTGATAAAACCCCAAAGGAAGAAGTGTAACGGTTTTAAATCACAAGTTCTAAGTGATCAGTTGGAACTTCTAAAAGGCGAAATTAGGCGACCAGGGAACTTCGTGCGCAATAACTTGATTAATAAGTTATAATTGCGAAAATTATTCTTATTGACATAGCTGTTAATTTGAAAATGAGCTTCGTCACAAAACACTATGTTTTTGCAAAAATTACCGAAATTATTCATGTTTTCCAAGACCAAATCAGATAACGTATGGGGCTGATGGTGATCCTTCGGCTGTAGTTCAATTGTAGTAGGGTCAATTGGATCTTGTACGCATGCAGAGTCAAATCTTCGGCAATATTCGCTGCAGTGTGCACGTGGAGAAGTCGAGTTCTTAAGCCCGTAGACGAATTAAGGTGATTGGGTCGTATTTAATAATTTCCTTCACTGCGTCGTTATTTTCGGTAGAACATATGGGGTGAAGTCGTTTCGTAGTCTCTACATCTTGCATTGAGATACTTACTTACTTACTTATCTGGCGCTTACAACCGTAGGTCGGTTTTGGCCTCGTATAAGAAATAGCGTCAGCCATTTCCGTTATGCGCTTGCTGGCGCCAGTTGGAAACTCTAAGCGTGGTCAGGTTATTCATCACCTGATCCTTCAAACGAAGATGTGGGCGTCCTCTTCTGCGTTGACCACCACCGGACACCGAATCGAATATTTTTTTCGCTGGAGCGTCGTTTTGCATTCGCTCAACATGACCTAGCCAGCGGAGCCGCTCGATTTTAATGCGCTTAACTATGTCGATGTCAGCGTACAGCTCATACACCGCATGGTTCCATCGAATTCGGTACTCGCCATTGACGCAGATTGGACCGAAGATTTTACGAAGGATCTTTGTCTCGAAGGCTCCCACAGTCTTTTCATCAGAACTGCTCAACGTCCAGGTTTGTGCTGCATATAATAGGACGGGCATGATTAGTGACTTATAGAGCGTGAGTTTTGTTCGTCGAGAGAGGGCTCTGCTTCTCAATTGCCTACTTAGCCCAAAGTAACACCTGTTGGCAAGAGTTATCCTTCGCTTTATCTCAATACTGACATCGTTGAAAGAGTTTACGCTGGATCCCAGGTAGACGAAGTCCTTAACGACCTCGAAGGAGATGTTGTCAACAGTGACGTGGTTTCCAACATTGATGTGACGCTGGGACTGTTTATTTGTTGACACTAGGTATTTCGTCTTATCTGCGTTCACTACAAGACCCATTTGACTCGACTCTTTCGCTAACCTGGAGAATGCTGCGCTGACTTCGCTCGTATTATGGCCAATGATATCGATATCATCAGCATACGCCAGCAGCATAATAATTTTGTAGAATATAGTGCCACTGCGTCTCAAATCAGCAGCTCGGATGATCTTCTCCATCATTAGGTTGAAAAAGTCGCACGATAAGGAATCACCTTGTCTAAAACCTCATTTGGTATCGTATGGAGGAGTGAGGTCCTTCCGATTTTAACTGTGCTGCTGGTGTTGCTCAGTGTCATTCTGCAAAGTCGGATGAGCTTTGCAGGAATACCAAATTCAGACATGGTGGAATATAGATGATTCCTTATTGGACTGTCGAAGGCGGCCTTGCAATCGACAAAAAGATGATGTGTGTCGATTTCTTTTTCTAGGGTCTTCTCCAAGATTTGTCGTAGCGTAAATATCTGGTCTATGGTGGATTTGCCAGGTCTGAAGCCACACTGATAAGGTCCAATCAGCTGGTTTACGATGGGCTTCAGTCTTTCACATAATACATTCGACCTTATATGTGATATTAAGAAGGCTTATCCTACGGTAGTTGACGGAAATGGTGGGATCATCTTTCTTGTGGATTGGGCAGAGCACACTGAGGTTCCAATCATTTGGAATGCACTCCGACCATATTCAGCATAGAAGCTCATGAATGCATTTAAATAGAGCTTCGCCTCCCTTCTTGAAGAGCTCAACAGGTTGCATTGAGATAGTCTCTTGGAATTTTTTGACACACGATTTCGAGGATAACAATTTAAACTATATCAACAATTAAAACTTGGGTGGAAACAGTGGACTTAGGTCTTGCTGAACATAAGATGGAAGCAGGTCTTGTATCTAGTCACAAAGTGGTCGGATGTATGTACCATAAGCGTGCGAGTTAATCACCAGGTCATAGGATCGAAACAGGCAATCAAATACTTAGGCGTCATGATAGACAACAGACTAAACTTCCAGCCTCATCTAGAGAATGAATCAAAAAAAGCGGCGGCAACCCTGCCTTTGCCACTAAAGAAGAAATGCCCTAAGATCGATCTGCGCCTACAGGACGGTGTCTGAAGAGGCGGAATACGTTATAGGAATCGATATCCTAGTAGAGGAAATGAACCAAATATACAGGCGAAAACTTATAAAAAAACCTTCTACGACAAATACCATCATTAAACAAAAAGAAAGAGTTATCTCCATGATTAAATGGCAAAACCGATGGGACAACTCAACGAAGGGTAGATGGATACATAAACTAGTCCCGAACTAACACATTTTGGTAAAGTGAACAAGATACACTTAAATTGATACAAGATAGATATATAGATTCAAGCATGATAACTCACCCCTGTGCTCACGTTGCCCTAATCAGCACGAAGATGTAGAGCATGTGATGTTTTATTGCTCACGTTTTAAAGCAGTGAAGGTAAACGAAGAGGGGCTAATCGAAACAATTATCCGATCCTATAATTTCCGAAGTAAAATCAACAAACTTGTCACACATATTCAGATTGAGTTGAGAGCAATTGAGCTGATAAGATACGAAAATAGCGTAGAGGAGATTACATCCTAAAAGACTAAACCCTTGCACCGCGAAGTATTACCTAATGGCAGTTCCGTAGGGATAGTGGTTGAAATGCATGAAGGGTGTGGCTTAGTACGTAGGCACAGAATGCCTATTAGGACAGGACCAAGTATGTAAATCGTTCGTGCCACTAGATTGGGTGACTGGCATCTTTAGAAGATAGAAGAAGAAGGAAACAAAAAACATGATTTTGAGGATAATTTGCACATTTGGGTAAAGCGAAATGTATGAGAGGTGAACTACCGCATTAAACAGTTCGAAACTGACCACGGTGGATAAAGGATATACATAAAGATGCAAACTCCCTCCTGAGACCTGAGACATGTGATGTTTTATTGACCACGTTTTAGAAGACTGAAGCGAAACGAAGAGAGAGAGAGAGGCTCATCGAAACAATGAGACGGTCCGAGGATTCCGCGCAAATTTCCATTATAAAATTCAACAAATTCTGTTCGTTCTTTCACTACGTAGTATTCCTTGGAAAATTTCCGCGTTTATAAATGACATATCTCAACATTTGACCACTTCTAAATGTCCATCTGATAACTGGTATAGCTTTTTAACCCAAAACTCTTGTTAATATACCCTTAACTTATCCTTATCCTTGTGCCAATTCTTGTCTTCATCCTTTTCCTAGCCCCAGTTCCTATCTTTGTCCAATTTTTTGGCCTAATCTGTGCCCATTATTTGGCTGATATTTTTCTCAAACCCTATTCAAATTCTCTTGCTCATCCGTATCTCATACCTTGTCTAAGTCCTTGACTTAATCCGTGTTCTTATACTTATCACAACCCATTAATTTTGTTTAAATTTTTGTATCCATCTACGTCCAATTTGTATCCAATGCCCAGCGCTGGTCAGAAGCGCCACCTTTTCCTAGGTAACTAGTTCCACAGTGACCTAGATGAACTCTCAAAAGCTTCGGTCTGCCAAATACTCAGCTTCATAAATAGCTCCAATTGGCTCAGATAGAGTGGAAAATAATTAATCCCTAGTATCACAACGCTCCTAATTGGCCTTAGTGCGTCTCATAAGAGACAGCCGCGTCAACCTAACCTAACCTAAATTATCTATCTACATTTCTTTTTTTTTATGATGCTAATCAACTTTTTCTGTGATACATCCTTAACGTTGTACAAGAAATCCATGCAACGATGGTACTTTTACTTAACATTTAAGCGGTTCCCTGAGGCGTCTTATTACGTCATCAATTTGTTATTTTATTTTTTTTTTTTTTAATTATGTTATTAAAGGTGAGTTTGTACCTTTAATATCACTTCATAAAATTAACCGAAGCATCCATAGTCACTGAGGTATAACTCCATGCAAAGCTTCTGTATTTCTGTTTTATTTTCGTTGTATTAAGAGAAAGCGTTTGGAGTGGCTCTCTGCGTGGCCTCATGACGTCAAAAATTCGTTGTATGCTTTTATTGTGAAGGCTATGAACCAATAATTATCAGCGAGTATCAACTACAGGATGTTTTTTTAGCTGCATGAGAAGTTTCGATAGTTATTGTCTATGGTTGTTGTCTATGGTTACATTCAGCGAGTTATAATTAAGTGCAACAAATTTGCAGTTTCGTTGCTTAAGCAACTGTCTTCACGTCTTGGTTGGAAATCATTGATTTTTTTTATTGTCATGAGGTCAAGGAATTAACCTTTACTGTCGCACCATAATTTTTCTCTTAGCGCCTATATTCAGCGATGAACAATTCCATGGACGCCGATGCATTTTGTAAAAATTACTTTTTCAACATTTTTAGAAATCTGCTAAATAAAACCTTACATTGTCATGTGTAAAAGATCTTAAGCTTATTACATTACATTATGATAAAACTATGGAGAAAATAAGTTAAATCAAGAATATTTTTTTTTCCAGTGTAAACCATTCCCTTATCTCCATTACGAAAATATAATAAAGGAAATCAGCAAACGTAAACATTGCACGTTGAAATACCGGCTTTTTATCACCCACAGCTGCAAGGACGAGGCTATGGGTGAACGCACACACCAACACATATGCACTAACACTTCAACACACTCACACATAAACAGCCTAAAAGCAACTTGGAGTAGATCAGCGGATATAAAGGCAGAGAAGCGTGTTATTTTCTTTCAATAAGACCAGCGTAGTAGGTTTGCGAGTTTTTGTGCGAGTGTGTATATGTGTGTGTGTAAGTATGTGTGAGTATTTGTGCAACTTACAGAGCGTTACGCACACATTTTCCTTTCCATGCCTCGTGCTGCTGGCGTTTACGGCGTATTTTGTAGATTTCATTAACAACAACACCGGCGACTACTACACCGTACTACGTCGCACACCTAACAATCTGGCACCTGAATGAGTCACGCTGCTGTCGAGTTGACTTGAGCTAGTATTTGAACAAAGCTGGCAACGCTGTCAGAGTGAAAACTACCCTTAAAGCGGTGACGGCAGCGTCAAGTTGTTTAATAATGCGACCAAATAGAATTTATTTATGCAGTCACACAAACGCACATGGAAAACAACAAGGACTCGATTATGGTTGCAACAACAACAACAACAACAACAACACAATAACAGGAACAACAGTGACAAGAACAACAGTCACAATTTAAAACATGCTTTTTTTGCTTGTTAGACGGCAAAGACAGGGCGCCACTGACTGTAAAAACCACCCTCAATGAACTCGGTGCTGCCTGTTTTTGTTATTGCAGTTGTATTTTAAGATCTGCTTGTGAGCAAGTAAATAGAACTTTGTTATAAAATATGGTAAAATTTTGTACTATTTCCAAAAAAGTAGTTGAAAAGAAAGTCCTTTTTTTGAATTGTAATGCTCATGAGAGCTAAACTAAATGAATGAACCCTTCTATCAAGAAAACGTGTTAAATGTATGAAAACAACTTCCAAGTCATGCAAATGTTGCCAACATAGCATGTTGCTGCAACATAAAGCTACTACTCATTAAGTGACACGACACAAGGGAAAAGCCGGAAAACAAAGAAAATCCTAAGCTAGACACTTTATACGCTCTATTGGTATCGACTGATTTGTGGTTGCATGTTACTTCAGCCATGTCGCGGGGACATGACCCAGCCCTACCATGGGGACATGACAGTCGTCTCGTCCATCTGGCGCCATTTATTTGTTTCATGCTTTAAAAACTAATGCGTTGATGATGGAGTCAGGATAATCTTGATCTATCGAATTGGTTTGCATGACCGGAGCAAAGGAACGTGCAATGAACTCTCCACGTTCGTTCGTTTGTTCGTGCTGGTCGTTGAAGCAAGGAAGTCGTAACAGTTGGTAGCAACTGTTAATAATCATTGCACACTTTTAGGGGGCAGTAAAATGTATACAGCCAAGTTTAAAGCAGCGTCTTTAATTTTATTACCGCTAAAATTTCATTAGAAACTCGTAAAATAATACGATAGCTCAGAGCCGATTTAATCAATTTTATTAAATTTTAAAAATTTAATAAAAAATTGTCATCAATTATTTAGCAGCCATCTAGTATGTGTCTTGGTAAAATTTGTATTTATATCTATCAAATAACCATAAATTTTTTTTTCAACATGTCTTAAATTTCGATTTTATAATTTTCCACAAAAATAAAACGCAGAACCAAAAAACTTAAAAAAAAAACTTTCAACAGAGGGTAGCTAAGGAAGGATATAAGCGACATTGTAAAGGATATAACGAAAAACAACCCCGTCTAGCCAGTGTCTATGTTGCTCTACTCGCTGTCGTTAATTTTTTTTCTTTCGTTTTTTTGGTTGCTTTCATTGATGTTGTTATTGCATTCCAGAATCATCCCTTTGGAGACTGCAGACTATTTTATCCAAAATATAATGACTACAACCATTATGGTCACAAAATTGTTTCCATACACCCTGTTTTCATACAGGCTGTTGATACTTATTGTTTGTTAGTGTTTTGGGGGAGAATAAGTTTCATATTTTCTGTTCATATCGATCGTTTTTCTATTATGCACCAGTTGGTCTCTTTGTTTAAAAAAAAAAAAAAATTACTCATCATATAAGCATCAATTCTTGAACAAAGAATAACCCTTGACTGCTGAAAAATGTTGGCTAAAAAGTGCCACGTGGGCAAATATCTGAAACGTATTGTTTATTATCCTGTTTGTCGCAACATGAACACACTTTTTAATTATCTGCCAACAATTAAAATTCGGCCTCGACTGTAGAGTGGTAGCTCGTTTGACTGCCACCCCAGGGCTCCCTTGTTCGAATCTCCTCCAGGCCATGGTCTTGTAACCTTTCTTCAAGACCATGGTTAACCTTTCTTCATTTAATCCCCATTTCTTATCAACTTCCCACTAACTCATCACCCCATTTCAAATCATGGCAAATTTGACTCAATGGGTGTAACTCCTGAAATTCTTGGCTAAGGGCTGAAATCAAAACCATGCTGGCTGAACATAATTTTTTAATCCATTTTTTATCCAACTCATAAGTTTTGTGAGGATGAGTTTCGATAACAGGAAAGGAGACATTCTGGCCAAAATGAAAAGGAGAATGTAAACATATGGGATGTCAAAATAAAAATTTGAACATGCCTTAGGTGGTATGGAGTTGGTCCGGTGTTATATCAAAAACAAAAAAACAAAAAATTAAGTAACCATTAAGAATTTTTACAAAAATTTTCATCTTACACTATTTACGGATTTTCATAATAAAGCTGAATAATTTGTAGACGCTGTACCGGCCTGTCTTTTCATTATTAAATGTCAAACAATATTTTACAAATATATAATGACACAACTCACGCGCGGTCTCAACTCTAAAATACTATGAATCTCCGTTTTTGTGTTTTATGTTAAAAAAAAATTTCTTAACATTGGATTTTCCAGCAAGATAATGAGTTTAAGGATTCACCGACAAATACTAAGATTTGGATACAATATAAACAAACCCTGATTATGTACTAAGGATCTTTCTTTCGAAGGCTCCCAAAGTCTTTTAATCATAGCTGCTCAACTTCCAGGTTTCTGCTGCATATAATGGGACGGACATGTTTAGTGACTTATAGAGCGTGAGTTTTGTGCATTTCAGAAGAGGGCTCTGCTTCTCAATAGCCTACTCAGCCCGAAGATTGACATTTTGGCAAGAGTTATCCATCGTTTTATCTCAATACTAACATCGTTGGAGGAGTGTACGCTGGATCCCATGTAGACAAAGTCCTTAACAACCTTGTAGGAGGTGTTGTCAACAGTAACGTGGTTTCCAAGACGCTGAGACGCTGAGACGCTGTTTGTTTGTCGACACTAGGTATTTAATTTTGTCTGCGTTCACTGCAAGGCCAATTCGATTTGAATCTTTCACTAATGTGGAGTATGCTGCATGGAATTGCGAGCATTGTGGCCAATAATATCGATCAGTATACGCCAGCAGCATAATATTCTTGTAGAATATCATACCATTACGTCTCATATCAGTAACTTGAATTATCTTCTCCATCATTCTATCTTCTTATCTTATCTTCTTCTTAATCGATAGGAAATCATCTTCTCTAAAAGTTCGTTTGGTATCGAATGGAGTCTTGACATGTTTACCGATTTTTACTGTGATGCTGGTGTTGCTCAGTGTCATTCTGCAAAGACGGATGAGCTTTGCAGGAATACAAAATTCAGGTGGAGTATAGGTGATTTATTACTAGGCTATCAAAGGTAGCTTTGTAATCGACAAAAGGATAAAAAAAACAAAAAATAAACACAAAATGTTGCTCATTGTTGTGTTTGGCAAAACATCAAACAAAACAAAAAACAATTACAATGCAATAAAATCACATGTCATGAAGTACACTGAAAGAAAAATTGGTTTATTTTTTTTTATATATATTCAATGTTCGATAGATATTACAGTTATGACAAATCAATGAACTCAATTTTATTTACCAGTGCACTGCGGCAAGGATTAATTTCTATTACAATAACAATGCTTGCACGAAAAATTATTCGACAAACAAGTAACGGGACAATCAGCTTCAGCATCGACATCATCGAGTGTTCGTTATTTTATTTTGGTTTTACATGCAATTGTTTTTGTAAAGTTCGCTGGAAAATGTGCTGAACACTGAACGAGTGCGGTTTGTGTTGTTGTTTTTGCAGGTTTGGCTCATCGCAAAGGCAAAAATAAGATAGAAAAAAATTTGTATGAAGGGCCACGCGGGCCATATGGGCAACTACGTGGGCATGTTTGATCTAGGGTCTTCTCCAAAATTTGTTCTAGCGTAAATATCTGATCGATAGTGAATTTGCCAGATTTAAGGCCACACTGATAAGTTCCAATCAGCTGGCTTACGATGAGCTTCAGTCTTTTACATAATACGCTCGACAGGACCTTATATTCGATATTAAGAAGGCTTATCCCACGGTAGTTGGTGCAAATTGTGGGATCGCCTTTCTTGTGGGTTGGGCAGAGCACACTAAGATTCAAATCATTTGGAATGCATTCCTCTGACCATATTCTGCAACGAAGCTCATGAATGCATTTAAAGATAGTTTCACCACCATTCTTGAAGAGGTCAGCACTTTGGCCATCTCACATAGGGGTATTTGCCTTCCAAAACCGCTTATAAATCAATTTCTCAAAATGTAAAGTTGAGAAGCGAAATTTTTTCTAGATTTTGTCTAATACCCATGGAATAATTTACCGTTTGTTTTTTTAATTTTTATGCACACACTTCTTCACAACATCAGTTGAAAGTCATCGATCGTAAACTTGCATTGTCAGTCAGTTAATTTGCGTGAAAATACCACTGCTAAGCAAATAGATTTTTGCTGTCATTAATATGATGAAAAAAGTTTCTTGCTATGGAGGATTTAGATGCAGGTGTGTACTTTACAATAAAGCCTTTTTTATGTATATTGAACCTTTAATTACCCTGCAAACATTTTCTGAGTGCCTCAAAAAAAATGACTCTAAAAAAAATATTTCTTATGCGTGTTTTATGAGTAGCCAATAAAAAGACTCATAAAGGAGTCTTCTATATGGTTGTAAAATGATTGCTCAGATAGAGGACTCTTAAAAGAGTATTTTTTATGCGTGTTTTATGAGTACGCAATAAAAAGACTCATAAAGAAGTCTTTTATATGATTGTAAAATGATTGCTCAGAAATAAGACTGTAAAAAGGGTATTTTGTATACGTGTTTTATGAGTATGCAATAAAAAGACTCATAAAGAAGTCTTTTATATGATTGTTAGATGATTTTAAATTTTTCTACTATTACTTTTTATTTGAAATGTTTAAAAAAAAGATATTGTTGTAATTTTTTTTTTATTTTTCAACTCTCAAATATTTTAAATAAATTTGAATCTAAAAATATATTTCAGCCTAAACGGATCATAATTACTTCTATGAGTTCTGAAAGAGTTCTCAGTATGAGTCTTTAAAAATTCCATTCCATGATTCTTAAAAGAGTATCAAATATGACTTTCAAAAGTGTCTTAATTTTGAGTCCTAAAGACATTTATATGAGTTCTAAAAAAGTATTAATTTAAAGTCTTTACTCTGAATCCTAAAAAAGTATTTAAAATGAGTCTTAAAATAGTCTTAATGTTGAGTCCAAAAAGACTCATTCAAATGAGTTAAAAGAGATAAAAGAGTCTTTATTATAAGTCTTTAAAGAGTCCTTATTATAAGTCTTAAAAGATTATTAAATTTGAGTCTTAAAAGAGTATTAATTTTGAGTTTTAAATGAGGCATAAAGCAGTCTTTATTATAAATCATATTTTGAGGCCCGAAACCAACGAAAATTTACTCATAAAAGAGTCTTTTTTGAGCGCATTATGACGATAAAAGCTCATTTATATGAGTCTTAAAAGACTCTTTTAAGAGTCATAATGTTTGCTGGGTAAATAGCTATTGGATTTATTGTGAATGTATGCAAATGGCCAATTTATTTTTGATTTTTTTTATGATGGACCTTTTGTTATATATAGGGTGTTGTTGGGTAACATTTTTTTCAACAGCTAAAGGAGGAAGTTGTCAAAAGGCAAAAACCAATAGAAAATGCTGCCCATTACCACTCTCCCATTACCAATCTCCAGATTTTATTATCCCTGATGTGTGTCCAGATTGATGAAAAATCAAGAAAATTTAATAAAATAAATAACTTCTTTTACTTGAAGGATCGTCTGGCTTGTGCATTATAACTAGAGGATATCTGTATGATGTTTTGAATGAGTGTGAAGACAATAGCCATGAAGCTATGAAACTAAATAAACTTCAGAGCTATTCACTCAATAAAGCGTCTTGCACGGAAGAAAAACTTAAAGATTTTAAGCTTAAAATTGCATATTTAAGGTATTTAACTTAATTCAACTTTACTTTTATTGGTAGTTTTAACTTTTAATCTCGATTATTTTAATATAGACATGAATTTAAAGTAAGATGGGTAAGTTTTCAACGGAGTAATGATAGATTTTTAACAAAAAATTAAGCTTGGCTTCGGGGAGTTTTTGAGATACCAACCTTGGCTGGTCGTGGCCGGCCATTACAACCTTTTACAGAGCCGGCTGTTTTTTTTTAATATAAAGTAATATTATATAATATTTTTCACACTTATAAAAAATTACCCAAATATACCCAATAAACTTCATGTATGCCTTTATTTGGCAGAACTAAGCTATATAACACTTTTAGAGTTGATTCAGCCAAGTATTCCTTAATTGGGTAAAAAATTTTTTCGAGCGGTTTTTCGAGCTCATCATTAGCAATGTCATCGATGTGTCAGACCACAGACTTATTGAACGGCCTAGTATATTTTCTTGTAAAATAAAAATTTATTTCCTTTCTTTGGAAATCTGCACATTGACACTTTATTTGAATTTAAAGTAAGCACTGCTGTTTTATCGAACACAGCTGTATATATAAAATTATTCATTTTTGTTCGAATTATAGCTAATTTCCCCTTCAAAGTACACCTCAGAGCCAATAAGGAATAAACATAAAAAACTTGTAACTTTAAAATGCTCCTTTAAAAGCATAGAATTTTTTCGAACAATCATTAAAATTTTAATGTGTTGTTTTCTACAGTCCCTTAGAGAGAAATTTGGTGTTAACAACATGTCCTGAGGGAGTTATAAGCAATAATGAGGCAAAAAATGCTAGCATTGGCGTTGAAGTGCATTTTTTTTTCTAGTAGACTCTAAATAAGCTCCACTCCATTGAACAAAAACACCATAAAACTAATTGAGCAACGCTCTCACAACATAAGCGGAGCTTTGTCAACTCAGCTGCTTCCTTTCACTCTATCTCAGTTTCGGAAAAATCTTGCCAAATAAATCAAATTTCCATTTAATTGCACAACATATTTAAAGCTGTCAAATATTAGTGCTGTTACGCTTATCTCGAATATAACATTTTAATCCTGTCACTTCATCTACTTTAAAAGCTCTCAAAGCACTCATCCTCACTGAACTAGGACGAAAAGAACAAGTAGTCGAAGAAAAATTTAGCCAATGTCAGTGCTTAATTTATCAAAATTTCAGCATAAATCAGTCAAGCAGAGATACTCGCGCAGTAGAAAGGAAGAGAAGAAAAAAAAAATAGAAAAAATGAGAAACATGAAGGATAAGAAAAATGCAAAAGATATTCAAATAAATTGAAGCAATTTGTCAGTCTTTGTGGGGCGTTGGAGCTGCACATAAACAAGTATATTGCACAAGTCAAACATTTTATTGAGAGTGGTTGGCAACATTTTTAGGACAAAAAGTGAAGGTCTAGGAATGCTCGGTATTAGAGAAAGGGCTAATGAGAAATTCAACTCCTCGGTTGGAAAGGACCTTTTCGTAAGAAATTTAAATGCTAATCTTGGCAGAATTTAATACATTTCTTACAGGCAGCAGAGCAGAGGGGTGTGAGCAAAGTTAAAGGGCGCTGAATTCCTACAAGTGTGAAACCCATTATTTTAATTACAATTTTGCCGAGTGCTGGGTTTTTTCGCGTTCTTCGTTACAGTTAATTAGCTGCCAGCACATATTTAATTACAACATTAATGCTGTAATTAACAACAACAACAAAAACAACAACAACAACAGAAACAATATCACCAAAACAAAACCAAAAATTCATGCATGGCATATTGGTTTACAATATATCAATGGCGGCCTGAAATAACAATGGCAAGAAGAACAACAACAATCACAGCCAGACATATCAACACGTTGGTTCTTGCAGCAAACTTTGCTCGAACACTTCCATTCAACTCTGCTATGACATACGAGGGCAATTTGAGAAGTCAGTGACTTTTTGAATTTCCCGCCTGGTAACTTTAAATGCAACTTTGGTCCTGTCAACTACCATCCCTTAATATACTACTCTCAAATTTTTTGGGCAGCCGTGGCCAAGTGCTTTAAAACACTCAGTGCCAATTCGAGACTAGGTTCGAAACCCAGCTGAGACAGAAAATTTTTCAATGGCATGCCTCAGAGAGTATATAATGACATGTAAAGCTTCTTGATAACATGCACATTAGTCATTGCATGCACATCTTGGTCAATTAATTCGTTTTTTTTGTTTCTTATTCGTCAAACTTTGAGCAAGCGGCGGTATTTAGTTTGTGCTTGACAGCCATTTAAAGTAGACGACCGTACATTTTGACGAAAATAGAAAAAATGGAAATTTCGATCAGAGAATGAAAGTACGTGAGATGAATGGGGCTATAGGTCTCTCAACTGAGCGGGTAAATCACATTTTACATGAATATTTGGACATGAAAAAGCTATACGCGCGATGGGTGCCGCTATTGCTCACACTCGACCATAAGTCAAGCCGTGTAACCACTTCAAAGCAGTGTTTGACGATGATCAATCATAATCCAGAGGAGTTTTTGCACTGTTTCGTAATCGTAAACCAAACATGGATACAACACAACATACCATAGACCAAGGAACAGTCAAAGCAGTGGACTTCTCTGGGTGAACGTGCACCAAAGAAGTCCAAAACTTCAAGGGTAAGGTGTAAAACGATCACTGGCGAATATTATTCAATACTGGCTCGGCGGTAAGAGATTTGGGTCGAATGAGGAGTTCTTCACTGAAACAAACGCCTATTTTGAGAAATTTGACAAAACCTCTTATTTCGAAGGCATTACAAAATTAATAAAACCCTGGAGTAAATATATCGATCCAAAAGGATTTGTACTGAAAGTAATTTGACTGGCTTATCTTAATTATTGAAAGTTTGTCGGTAATGCAGTTCTTGCCTAAAATTTAGAAAGTTTTCGAGTAGACTTTTCGAGACTTAATTGAAAGATACTATATTTTACTAGGCGTTCAAGATGGTGCCGGCCTCTTGAAAGAAAACACAAGATTATTTCCAAATTGTTTTTTTTTCCACATAGTCCACTTTCAGCTCGATACACTTATTCCAACGATGTTCTCACATTGCGATATCCTTTGAATAGTAAGATTTCTCAAGATCTCCAAAATACTCTTAAGTTTTTAATCCGACCCATTCATTCGTAGCAAATCTCCTTTCCTAGAGCCGCCTTTTAAAGTTTAAGAAGGGATATTAGTCCCTGGAGAAATTTGAGGCGTAAATCGTGCAATTTGGCTATGGTTTCGATCGGCTTGTAAGCTGGAGCATTGTCTTGCAAAGAGACGATTTTTTTTCTTCGATAAATGGGGTCGTTTTTTGCGATTTCGGTCGTCAATCGTTCCAATAATGCAGCTTTCAGTCGTTTGTTGAGTCTTCGCTCTCTTTGGTGCACATCCACTGGGACCTATCCACTCTTTTGTTGATTCCTGCGATTCTGTTGTATAGTGGAGGATTCGTGCTTCATCCATGGTCACTATTTTACGCAAAAAAATTAGTCGGATTTTGTTAAAACATGTCCAAACATTGTTGCGAAGTGCGAACACGTTCATGTTTTTGATTGATTGGTAACAAATGCACCCATTTTGTAATTAGCTTTCTCATACTCAAATGTTCATATAAAATTGAAACCGCCGACCACTTGATTTGCCTACGGCTGTAACTATCTCACGCACTTTTACTTTCGGATTGTCATTGGAGTGGTCACTGTTTTTGGTGCTCTCACTGCATGTTTTTATTGATGTTAATTCGACCTTTTTTGAACTCTACAATCCAATATTTTACGGTTGAAAACGATGGATCAGATTCACCATAATATTATCGAGCTTTTCTTCGCACTTTTGATGTCAAGGCACGAAATTGTTATTTATCCATTTTTATACCAATACCAAAATTTTTTTAATTGAGAACAATGTAACGTAGCTATTTATTGACAGATCGATGACGGAAAGCAATATCAATATAAGGTACTGTCCGGTCCATAAGGTCAAGGAACACGCTTCCAAAACCGTCCTTGCTTAACTTGTATGGATGCTTTCATTATCTTGCATGAATATATGCGGCCTTTCTCTATTCTCTTCATAAAAATGGAAAAAGGTTGCTCTCCAATGCATTTATGTACTCAGAGGTATTGATCTTGGAGCTCACAAAACGCAATTCAAGAGTGCTCGTCTTGTGAATGGCACCCCACACCATCACGGAAATTCTTTTGGAACATTTAAGCGGATTCTTTCTTAAATCCCTCCAGGAGTATCGGTATCCATATGGGCCATCCAAGTTAAACTTCTTTTCGTCTGAAAAGAGGACTTTTGCGAAAAAATTGTTTGATTGGTACGTTTTAGAAAAATAACTATTATTATATATCGAGTCCAAGTTGGTATACAAATTTTATATGATGAAATTGAAGCCGTGGTGTCTTAAGGTGGGCAAGTAATTAAGAATCTTTCTTCATTATGGATCCAAAAATTGTTTCGGAATTGTTTAAGACTCGCCAAACCGTAATTTTCGAAAATTATTAGCTGCATGTGCTTACATGTTGGGCTCAATATATGGTTGAATTGCTGGCTTTCAGCCATAATCATTATCTTATCACGCTCCAATAGCTTAGTTTGTTTGTATTTGTTTTGTATTTTATGCCGTAATTTTTCGAGTTTTTTTAAAAAGGAGGCAATTTCTTTTAAAATTTGTGAAAAATATTGAAAATAAATTTGATCTTTAGGCCAAGCATGTTGACAACAAGACAACATGAAGACAAAGAAGGCAACAACAACAACAACGGCTCTGTATAGAGCAAATCACACAGCTTGACTATACAGACTGTTTCGTTGGCCGCTACACCAACTCATCAGTAGTCTTGTATGACTTTTCACTGTGATTCACTCAAGCTACTTAGGTTCTACTTATACTGCCAATTATGCTATGAAAAAATTTAGCCATTAGCCATTATCTGCAACAATTGGGCTTCTTTCTTCTTTGGATAGCAAAGTCTCGCGCGGCATTTTAATCAATAAGTTCCTGGAGTCACAGTTGAAGATTCTTCTCAGATGGACAATGATGCGACCTCTCTATTGGTGAACTATTAAATGATACAATTGAATTGTTGAATTGGTCGTATAGTTTTGATACAATTGAAATTTAGCAGCAATGAGTACATTTCAACACAAACTTACGGTACACCTTCTAATCAATGTTTTGAGCTGAAAAAGAGACTTTACTTAAACTAGTACAGTTTGTTCTCTCATTCTGTGTTTGAGCTTTCTTCTGATTGTAATCAACATACATTTCGCGAGAGTGCATAATAAAATTTGTTTGGTGTCGTAAAGTTTTGATAAGCACCTTAGGCGCTACAGTAGAATCTTAAATTTAGTTGTCAAATCTTGTTTCGTACAGTTAAGTCAGCTGTTTTGCTAAATTATTGCATTGCTTGAAATTTTCAATGAAAAGAAAAGTCATTTCCTAAATATTAGTCCACTTCGTACACAGTTTTTGTTGAAAAATAAAAAAACGCCTTTTTGCCAAAAAAAAACCTTTTCAAAAGTCACTGACTTATCAAATTGCCCTCGTACATCATTTTGTCTGACAGACACAGAAAAAAAGGGATTCAATGCCTTTTATGGCTATGTGTATGTGTTTAATACAAACACACATATACATCCACACACATTCATTACTTCCTACATCCTTCCGTTATGGCCATTCATTCATTTCCTTGAAATTGTATCGCATGAAGAGCCGGCGCAGCGCGTCTTAAAATAAACAGCAAATTATTCGTTTTCTTTTACTTATTTGGCTGTTTTTGTCTGTTTTTGTCCTTTGTTTTGTTCTAGCCAAGTTTATACACAAGTGTTTGGTAGTGTGTGTTTGTGCGCTTCTCCATGGGTGGCATAAATAACGCCTTCGCATTCGCATCATTGCGTTATTTTCTTTGTTACTAGCACACCCAACAACAAGTTGTCTCTTCTGTGTTATCTTTGCTTCTTGTTCTTATTTTTTTTCTTATTCTTTTTTTATTTTATTTTACTTTACATTATTTTCTGCCATTCTTAAGCACTCATATAATTTCACTATATTATCAGCAACTCTATAAAAACGTCACATAAAAACTTTTACTACCTTCCTTTCTCATTCACAGTACTAATGCAAAAATGAATTTGTTGTTTTCTTTTGTTATTTCTGCAGGAGTGTATATATTTTGTTTTGATAATTCATTAGCTACAACAACCAGAGAAAATTAAAGACATACTATACGAGTCTGTTCTAAATTTGAACCTCTTAAATGTTCAATGCCTACAACTTTAATGATATTATATCGACTCATAACCGCCAAAATATCTTAAGCGCCAAAAAGAAAATTTTACAGGAGAAGGTTTTTTTTAATTATCTTTGCTATTAATTTTATCTTTTATCTCTTATCTCTTTGCTATTAATTTTATTTTAATAATTTTATCTCTTATATTGATTAATTTCTTTTAAAGAATTTCATCTTAAGCGACACTTTGCTGTCATGAAAAATGTAAACAAACATGTAGTGTGTACTTAAGCTAAAATTGCTTTTGGTTTAAATTCATAATCTAATTTCGTACACCTATGATATTTTGACAGACGATGTAAACCATCGCAAATTATCGATTTTCATCAAAAAACATAAATCGGATATTATGTCGCTTAAGATATTTTGGCGGTTATGAGTCGATATATAAAGATTTATATTTCTAGAAAGTTACACCAACTAAAAAGTTTTTGAAAAATATGTTTTCTCCTCTTTTATTGCTAACCGATAGTCCATTTCTAAATGTTATCCTTTAGTGGTGGAATCGATTTTAAAGGGTGTCCCAAAAGTTACTGACATTTTAATTTTTTAACAAAACGCATTTTTTTGTTGAAATGTCTGTGAATTATTATTGAATTATAAAGTAGTGGCATGGAGGTTATTGATGAAACTTAATATCAAATGTTCGCTTTGACCTTGCCTTAACACGCAAGCTCTTTTCATGAAATTGTCCATGACATTCTTGCAAAATTGGACATCATATCGCAATATCGGGCGCCATTCTTCGAAGCTGCTTTTTCGAAGTAGAATGGCTCCATGACACCGCTTACTCAAAATCCATACCAAACAGTGCCCCTTTGTAGGTGCATGGGAGAGTTTCTGTCTCCGCAAAATGTTTACTATTTTTGTTAATTTTTTGCTCGACCGTGAATTTCTTCCTGACTTGATCTCCATACTTGCTGTTTATAGCTGTCATGAAGGGCGTCCACAGGGTGGAGCTGAAAGGGGCACTTGCCCCCCCCCCTGTACTGAAGAAATTTTATATATTTTAATTCCTATGTGTATATGTTACATTTTCATATAAGTTCACACCAATGCATACCTTTACCGCCCCCCCTTCCTCCTGCGCACGCCTATGGCTGTCATTAATTTAATATTTTACGCTTATCATAAAAAAAAAACCATAGGGCCCAAATCAAAGTTTCAATGACTTTTGTGACATCCTTTAATTACACAGTGCATCAGAAAATCTAAACTTTTTAGTTTAGTTATGGAGATATAAGTTTAAAATCTTATTATAATATATAAGTATTATATTATATATATACAAAACAAATAACATCAAAACCACTTCAAAAACTCTGAGACAAATTTTTTTGTATTCTTTAAATGTTAGTTAATATATGTGCAAAATTTGAAAACGATATCTTTTTTCTTTCTATGAAAAAAAATTACCGAAAAAACATTTTTTTTTTTTTAAATTTGTAATATGTCCCCTTAAGAATATTTTCAAGAAAAAATAATTTACATTTTTCCATCTACTATTGTAAACTATTGTAGTTCTATTATACAGCCAAATTCACCAATGTGCCTAGTCTTAAATAGTTTTATTTCTTTAATAATTCTTAAACAACATATTTTTTAAGAATTATATTGTGAGCTTAATGCCAAATAATTCATGAAGCAACAGGTTGCTACAACAACAAAGTTCTTTGCAGAACTTAAACCAAGCTGACTAGACCATGGTTTCGTCGGACGCTACTCCGACTCATCAGTAGTCTCAGTGGTTCTAGCAGTCCACTAACTTTGACAAGCTAATAGGCGCAAGATCAATAAAACCAAAGAGGAATTATAGAAGCGCTATACTTTGTCAAAGCAATGTTTTTCTACTCTTTTGCTAGTCGCAAAATTTCAAAAAGTTGACTGCATTGATTCTGCAAAGATTTTGTTGTTGCGCTTTTTTGTTTACTTCTTTATCACGTATCAATCTAGGTTCCAACATTTTGTTGGTATTAAACCATAGAAGGCGTGAAGAAGTTTTTTTTTTTTTTTGAAAGCAGATGTTTATTATATGCGCAGACATATAATATTACATCATGTTTTCGTAGGTCGTGCTCGCACCAGTTTACATGAGTTATAAAATTGTGGCATATTTTAATAAGTTTATTTCTTTTATAATTCTTAAAAAACATATTTTTTAAGAATTATATTGTGAGCTTAATGCCAAATAATTGCAACAACAAAATCTTTGCAGAATCAATGCAGTCAACTTTTTGAAATTTTGCGACTAGCAAAAGAGTAGAAAAACATTGCTTTGACAAAGTATAGCGCTTCTATAATTCCTCTTTGGTTTTATTGATCTTGCGCCTATTAGCTTGTCAAAGTTAGTGGACTGCTAGAACCACTGAGACTACTGATGAGTCGGAGTAGCGTCCGACGAAACCATGGTCTAGTCAGCTTGGTTTAAGTTCTGCAAAGAACTTTGTTGTTGTAGCAACCTGTTGCTTCATGAATTATTTGGCATTAAGCTCACAATATAATTCTTAAAAAAATATGTTTTTTAAGAATTATAAAAGAAATAAACTTATTAAAATATGCCACAATTTTATAACTTAAATAGTTTTAATTGTACAAAGAAAAAAACTCAACTCTGAATTTCCTAGTTTGGTTAAGAGCAACAAGGAACACAAAACTAACTGACTTAAGCGATCAAAATAATGAATGAAAATTATTTCTGCTACCTTGGGAACAGCTTAGGTTTTATGTATTCATGTAATATTCCAAGGTTGACCTCTTTCAGTAAAATGCCTCATTATTATTTACAACCATGGAGACCAAACTTGGAAATAACAGGAAATATCTGAACATCGTTTAAAGGTTGCAAATATAATGAGAAACCAAATGAGAACCTTAAGGAAAGGATATTGTTGTAGAGATACGCATGTAAAATACGCGGAATTTAAAGAAATTTGTGTAAATTTAGATTGAATAAGAAATGTATGAGAAATAGTTTTAAATTGAAAAAAATTATATTATATTAACTTTGATAAATCCATTGTAGGTAGGGGCTTTTCATTTTGAGAAAACCAAAAACGCTTAGGGTTGCTTTTTTAAACAATTTCTTGTGATTTCTCATATTACAAGATGTAAAAGTAAAAATAAAAAAATGTTTTAAGTAATGAATTAGATATTGTAGGCCTGATAAAATTGGAAAAACTTGCATAATTCGTTTTTCAAATATTTCTTCCAAAACTGAGGTTTGTAACAAAAACCCATTCCAGGTGAGTGCATATCTTTATCTATATCTATATCTATCTATATCTATATCTATATCTATATCTATCTATATCTATATCTATATCTATCTATCTATCTATCTATATCTATCTAAATCTATATCTATATCTATATCTATCTAGCTATATCTATATCTATACTTCTATACTTCTATATCTATCTACATATATCTATCTATCTATATCTATATCTATCTATCTATATCTATATTTATTTATCTATATCTATATCTATATCTATATATATCTATATCTATATCTATACTTCTATATCTATATCTATATCTATATCTATATCTATATCTTCTATATCTATATCTATATCTATATCTTCTATATCTATATCTATATCTATATCTATATCTATATATATATCTATATCTATATCTATATCTATATCTATATCTATATCTATATCTATATCTATATCTATATCTATATCTATATCTATATCTATATCTATCTATCTATATCTATACTTCTATATCTATATCTATACTATTATATAAAATGAAAGTGAAAATTTTTTGTGTCCGCAAAACTCCAAAAGTATTGGTCCGATTTTTTTGAAATGAGTTTTAAAATATCACATTTGTGCTACAAAAGGTTCATTGGTTATTTTCTTTACGAAATTTCAATAATAAGTATCTTTAATTAAAGTGTTAAGTTTTTTAAAAAATCATCCACAATGCCATGCATTGCTTGATCGTTAGCTTTTCATGCGTTTGTGCTGCGAGAGCCTCAATAAACTGCATGTTGCTCTCTACTATACTCTTTTTGTTCTCAGCAAGCACAAAACAACAAAACAAACAAACAAATACATATACATACATACTTTGCTGCGCTTAAAGCTAATTGGATCGAAGTACATTCTAATATGTTCAAAGTAGTTTTGATGTGGAGAATTAATCTAACACAGTTTTGTTAAAAGGGGATTTACTAACCACCTTTAGCATGTTGAGGATTTTTTTGATGATAATGAGATTCAATCCGACTTGATGTATGTATGCATGTATGTATGTACGTATGTTTATTTGTTTCGCTGCATGCAACTTTTCTCCACATGTTTTGACGGTGGTTTTCCTGTAATTTATAAATGAACAAAAGGCACAAACGGCTGATGAATAGAATTGACATTGTGTGATTCAATAAGTTTTTTTACAAATAAACAAGAGAACTGGGACGGGCATAGGAAAAGGGGTTATGGCTTCGACCACACAAGTCAAATTTTTGATATTGAATAGTTTTAGAACAAAACGTCGAATGACAATAAAACTCAGTATGGAGATACTAATTGCCAGTCTTTCTACTGGAAAACTGGTTTGTGCATTGGAAAAGGGGGTGTGGCCCGATTCTCTATACAGAATAGCTATGGAAGCTTAAATCACAGGACATTGAAACTCATAATGGAATCGTCACCTGGGAGTGATGTTCAGCTACTGGGAAACTGTAACGGGCAGTGGAACATGAGCGTGGTGTCAGACTTAGGGACTAATAAAAGTTTTGAATTTACTTATCATTTCCAATATACTTGCTGGGTGCAGCAACGCGCGCCGGGTATCGCTAGTATCATGTATATCATGACGGTACTTTGTTGAATCTCCTTTGATTTTCGAAGGATTGCTTTCATGATTTTGATATCTTTTTAGTATTTTTTTTCGTATTTTTTTAAACTTACCTTTCCGAAGGAGAAAATTGATAACTCTTTACAATACTTGCCTTTGAAAGCCGTCAGTCCAACAAATATTAAAGCGGAGCTAGATTCTACTCTGGGGGAGTCTGGTCCTTCGTTTAGAACAGTAAAACATTGGGTGTTTTAAACGAGGCCTTACGAGTTGCTAAGACGAACATCTCAGTGGTCGACCAAGTAAGGAGATCACGAAAGAAATAGCGAAGAAAATCCACAAAATGGTATTATATCGACCGTCGACTGAAAGTGCAAACATGATAGGCATTTTAAAAAGTGCTAGTTATATATCGCATATTGACTGAAAACTTGGGCATGAGAAAGCTGTCCGCAAGATGGGTGTCACGATTATTTACAATGGAACAAAAACAGCGTCAGAAGGATTCTTCAATCGAGTATTTAGCAAAGTTTCAAGAAACATTGGTGCATCACTTCACACCTGAGATGAAGGGACAGTAAAAACAAAGGACTAAAAAGGGAGAGTCATCTTCAAAGAAGACGAAGACAGTTCTATGTGCAGGTAAGGTCATGGCGTCAGTTTTTTGGGACATTTGGGTTTCGTGGGATAATTTTTATTGACTATCTTCAGAAAGAAAAAACATCAACGACGACTATTGTGTGATTTTTCAAGACAATACAACAGGTCAAACATATCTTCTTTCGTGATAGCCAAAATCCACGAGTTAAAGTTCGAATTGCTTCATTATGCGTAACTCCGTCTGTTGTCACGAGCAGCCTGCCCAAAGCCAGGATAAAGGAGGATGGTCGCAGGCCCTATCCTGTGTAAATGTAAAAGGGGCTACCTAGATCCTGGAATTGGTCACCTCATCTGGAGAGTAGGTTGGATCGTTGACTTGATCAACGGAAACGTTCGATCGTACGAACGAATAGCAATTATCCTGCAATTTTGTTAGCACGGGGATAGTCTTCACCTCGGCAGACGTGCAATCACATTGACATATTTACAAACACATATCTTTCACTGCAAATCGATGTTTTAACTGATGGTTAAAACAGGTGTCATATTTGAGTACTACGAGGTAAAAAGTATATCTTAGTAATCTCGGAGTACCAGAGTTGAAATGATGTAGAAGTGCTGGCTTATGGCCACTCACAGTCATGTGCGATGTGTGATGTGCATGTCCAATAGTGGTGACAGTCAACTAAGATGTGAGAAATGTGTCGGTGTATGCAAGTGCGTGCCGAGGTAAATCCCTTTTGCTCGGGAGACTATCGCTGGGCTGGACTTTCGGGGCTACCACGTGGAGTTGCGCAAATAAAGTGTGATTTTTTGCTATTTCATTTTTCAGTGCACATTTTTTGACACCTCACGGGTAATTCATAACATGTGTCAAAGCCAAAAAATCTCAGAAAGATTTACCATTTCACTATGAATAGACTAAGAAACGAACAGCGTTGCAAATCATTGAATTTTATTATCAAAATTCGTGCTCTGTGAAAAATGTGTTTCGCAAATTACGTCAAATTTGTGCTCTGTGAGAAATGTGCTTCGCAAATTACATCCATTTTATGGTCGTTATAATCGACCCACCGAACAGGCTATTCAACAGGTATTGTGATCAAATTTCGCACCAGTTTCACTTTATTGGATATCAATTCACTAACCCGTATGCGGAGAGTGCGTACCAAGGAGAAAATTGCTGATGTATCGTGCAGTGTCAATAAAGATCGCGGTATGTCAATTTCTTGCCGTTCTCAACAATTGGGCTTGTGTTGACCACCTGGAACATTTTACGTAAGGATCTCATTATGAAACCTTAAAAAATATAGCTGGTGCAAGAACTGAAGCCGGGAGACTTACCACAACGTCGTTTGTTTTGTGAATGGATCTTAGAAAAGTTGGATGAAGATCCACTTTTCTATCTAAAAATTGTCTTCAGGTATGAAGCTCATTTTTGGCTCAATGGGTACGTCAGCAAGCAGAATTGCAGAATTTGGTCTGAAGAGCAGAAACAGGCAGTTTAAGAGCTGCCAAAGCACCCTGAAAATGCACTGTTTGGTGCGGTTTATGAGCCGACGACATCATTGGACCGTACTTTTTTAAAAATAATGAAAATCGCAACGTTACAGTTAATGGAGCAAGGCACCGTGCGATGATTACCAAGTTTTTTTTTCGCCCAATATGGATGAATTGGACTTGGTTAAAATGACAGGCATAGCCGCGGGAAACATTTACATGAAATAATCTTTAAAAAGTAAATGGCTTGCAATGATGTGTCACTCCAAATAAATATTTCTATGAATGTGCTAAATAACTATTATTAAACTTTATTTTTTTTAATTATTTTATAAATACTTTTGTTAAATAGGTATTACTATAATTGAATAGATTACTATATTAATTATCATAGTATGTAAGAACCACTGTTCATTGACTTGAAATAATAAAATTAAAAAAAAAAAAAAAAATATTTCATTCACTATTGCACATTTCGTTTTTTTTTCATTTTTAAAAACCAAATCCTTAAAAAATCACCCTTTACAACCGGGTGGCAATGTCCATAAATTGTCAGATATGTTAGTTAAATTGCCCATCGCTAGTCAGTGCGTATTTTTGTTTTAACAAAAAGTGAAATGGCAAAAAAACGAAGGAGCAATATTTTTAATGAGAGCTTGCAAAAACAACATCCATTTATAAAAAAAAACCAATTCAGATAGTGACTTGCGCTGTGGAAAATGCGATGGTGATTTCAATATATCCTTTGGAGGAAAAGCTGCGATTAAGAGGCACTTATCCACTAGGCTTGAGCATTTTAGTTTACCACAAAACCGCTCATTTCAGTTCAATCGTATGTAATGAACTAGTTCGTTCTTTTAGTTCTTTTAGTTCGTTCTTTTAGTTTTTTAGTTTGTTCGTTGCATGTTATGTTTCGTTCGTTCTTTTAGTTCATTCGTTTTTTTAGTTCGTTTGTTCTTTCAGTTCGCTAGGTTTTTTAGTTCGTTTGGACAAACCAAGGACTAAAACCATTATTTTTGTTCTTGTTCGTTTTGTTCCTACTCGCTACAAATTCAATTGAACTAAAATTGACTAAAAGAACGAGAAACACTGAAATAGTTCACATAGTTCATGAGTGGGAATCGTTCAATTGAACTAGTTCGTTCATGAACTACCCAAGCCTATTATCAACTCGCAAACACAATATGACGTTTTTTCCGTCTTCTTTCCGAAGGAATGTGGGAATATGATATGTTACTGTAAAGAAGAACTACAGCTTTAGGTCAACGGACTGCACATCGAAAATCATTCGGACCTGTGTCCAAGCGAAGCACTTTACTGCAGTTGAAGTGTGAAGCAATTGTAAATAATGTCCTGGGGCCATTTTCTTTTGAATATTTAAAGGAAGATCTTTCAAAAGTTCACTTTATTACTATTTCCACCGACACTTCAAATCATGGAAACATAAAGCTGTTCCCCATTTTGGTGCGATATTTTATTCTAACTTTTGGTGTCAAAATTCTAGAATAATCTGCCGAGAAAGGAGAAATATCTAATATCATAGCAGATTTATAGTTAAAAACAGTTGAAAACTTGAATTGCTGCAATGAATTGTAAGCTTGATGTCATTTTTAATGACTTATAAATAAAACTTCTTGTTCAATAGATTTATTCATGCATTTTGGAGTTCTTTCTTAGGTGTACTTCTTTTTTGTACTTCAATATAGTCTATGTATTTCTTTTTAAAGTCTATGCGTGTACTTATTTTTGCACTGAAAATGTTGATCACATTATGTATAACCGGTATTGAAAATACAATTACAGGGCGTTGATCGCGTCTGGAGTCATGGAAGTGACGCCCAGGAGATGGTTGGGTGGACGTTGGTGTATAGTATTAGCAAGGTACTAAAGTCCGGAAGATTTATCTGTTCGGCATCAATTCCATGAGCCTCGACTCCTTTACCAAGGGGAAACGTAGAATTAAGCATATACGGCAGGTGCAGAAGCGCAACCAAAGGGGGGTTTTGGGGTTTAAATTTATTCATGCACGCTAAATGTTGAAGCCTTAGGCGCTTTTGAAAAACTAATCGCATTTTATAAAGATGATTTGGAAGGAGATTTTGATGATCTAAAAAATGAGCTGAATGTTTGGTATAAAATAAGTAATAAAAACATTATGATGGCAAAAACACACTTTTTCAAGTTACACAACAGTGCAATAAGGATATATTTCCAAATATATATAATTGACTTATTATCCTTGCAACTCTTCCAGTAACTTCATGTGAAAATTAACGGATATTTTCATTACTTCGCCGACTCAAAACCTATTTAAGAAGCACGATGTTGCAAGATAGACTAAACGGCCTCACATTGCTTTATCTGCACAGAAATGACACCAACAGTGGATATTATTTTAGATAAACTCGCTGAAAGTAAGCGTAAACTGGATTTTAAAATATAAGTTAGTTTCTTTTATTATTCTTAATAGCCTTAGTCCTGTAACTAAAGTCTTTTTAATGTAAAAATAATAAATAAAATTTTTTCTATGCTAATAAGTAACTATTTATAAAAATTTTATCATTAGGGGGGCATATAGGTTACAAATTTTTAAAACAAATTTTTTTTCGGGAATTTTTTTTCATTGAAGGAAAAAAGATATCGTTTTCAAATTTTGAACACATATTTATTAACATTTAAAGAATACAAAAAAAAATTTCATTCTTCAGAATTTTTGAAGCGTTTTTTGACGTTATTTGATTTTTTTAAAAAAAATGCCAAAAATATGACGGTGTCCAGTATATCAAGAAGTTCTGGAGAATTAAATACTTAGAATCCATACATATTCCCAGATCTTTAACGATATCCATACGACATAAAGCAGTATCTTTTATCTTATAATCAAATACTAAATTATTTTTTTTCGCTAAAAGGTCATAGTTAGTTTGGCATTTTTCTGGATTGAGAAACATATTATTTTTAGAACACCAAACTTCAAAAGATTTCATATCGGACTAGAGTAGGGCTGAATTGTCTTGAGAATTTATTCTTCTGTATATTTTCATATCATCCGCATAAATAAGCAGATGAGAGTTTTTAATGATATGGGTCGCATCATTAATGGCTAAAATAAACAGAAGTGGACCTAGGTGACTTCCTTGAGGAATACCTGATAACGCAACAAACTCAGCAGACAAAACCCTTCGGAATAGATACAGTCGACCTGGCAACCAGATTCGATGGTGTTTAAGCAAAAGGTTGACAAATCGAGTAGATTAGATACCGTAGGTCAGCCATTAACAAAACCATGCTGACGAGTTTCTATGACTTCACGGCAGTGCATTTTTACCTGATTATACACGATTCGCTCAAAAAGTTTTGGAATCGATGCAGTTTAGCTATGGGTCTCTAGTTAATAACATCAATCCTACAACCTTTTTTATAAATAGGACTGATAAATGATTTTTTCCAAAACAGTGGAAAATAACTTTCGTTTGTAGATTTATAAAATAACAAGGAAAGTGGTTGACACAAAATTGAACCGCATTGAGTTAACACTGCGGCTTCTATCGGGCCCATCGGGCTAAAATCTTCATTGATCGAACCAATATACTTTCAAATATCCTCTGAGGTAAAGGATAAAGAGTCCAAAGATACTCTGGGTGTAGAATTCATAAATTCAAAAAACTCCATATCCAAGGCCGTATCCAGGGGGGATATATTTTTTAAATAAACACAAAATTGTCCTATTACTGCTTTTGCTCATCGTTGCAAAAAAAAAATAATCAAGAAAAAATTGTCAAAGCACTCCGGCAAGACTGAATTTCTATTTCTATATGTAACGAAATTGATGTGTAAAACAAAAACAAATCATGTGTGTTTTTGTGTTACAGAAGTAACGGGACAATTATCTCAAGATCAGCCTCGTCGAGTGAGGGTTTGTTTTTGTTGCCTTTGCATGCAATTGTTGTTGTTAAAGCGAGTTAAAAATATGGGGAACGTCGGTTTTGTTGTTGTTGTTTTTTTTACGTGTTGCTGTTTTTACAAATGTGCAAACACAAATTTGATAAAATAAAACAAACTTGTAGCTGGGCCAACTGGGCCAATTGTGCTTCTGGAAGCTTATTTCTGCATATGTTACATCGTCATAAGAATGCCACTTTAAGTTAGGCAGATTAAAATCGCCCAATAATAACATGTCGTCATTAACGCCAAGTATGTTCATAACGTAGTCTGAGCAATCTGCAAGGCTTGCATAGACTTCTGCACTGCTCTTTGGGGGAACATACGCATTTATAACATATGTATACATTGGAGTTACAATAGGGGTGTTCTCTATGCCTAGTATATGCCGTTGCACGGTGCAAAAATAGGAAATGTACAATCCGCCATTGTTGTTTTTCAATTGCAGATATTATACATTTCCTATTCTTGCACCGTGCAACGGCATATCCTAGGCATAGAGAATACCCCTAATGTATAACTTTAACGCATATTAGTTCTATGTTAGATGAGTAGGGAATATCAACAAGGAAACTCACAAAGCTAAAAGAACACCACCACCGACAGAAGAACTATTGTCAGTGAATCTGTCCCTTCTAAATACTTGAAAACTAATCCTAAACTTATACCCCCCTCTCCCCCTTAAAATCACATGAATTGCTTTTAATTTGAAGCGAAGTATAAAATCCTTACAGTTTGTATTTATTTTAAAATATTAAAACTTAAAATAGATGTTTAATATAATTGATGTTTAAATAATTAAACCAAAAAAGTGTGTGTGGAACCTCAAATTACATTTTGACAACAAATTTAATAAAATTATTTGAAAAACTTTGCTATAATTATTGAGTTATTTGAAGCAACAAAATTTTTAAATAACTCAATAAAAATTAGCTAATTACCAGATGGCAGGTATCCATGCATATGTTAAGCTCCCACGTAAAGTGATTTAAACTAAAAATAGTTTGAATTGTTATTTCCACACAAAGTTTTAAACTACGCCTTAAGTGATGACAACAAAAATGCGCCACAAATTTGGATAAATTTCAAATAATTGCCTATTTCGGGATGAAATTTCGGAAACGAATATTTAAATTGTTATGTAAATATGTTTGTGTACGTTTTAAAAATATGGGTAAATATAAAACTATTTGATGCACAAAATGCATGCTCAGTATACACTCCATTTAATTGGCTTTGATTTTGGCTAAATTCAATGACGTATATTTTGCAATCGTGTATCAATTAAAAGCAGAAATTTATGGTGGCGAAAACAAAACATAAGAGTAGAAACAATTTCCATTCCATAGTGTTGAAAAGGTTTTGAAACTTTTTTGCTTATGGGGAGGGTAGATACTTTATGAGCTGTGCGTTGTATGAGAGAATCGGGGAAAATTGGTCAATAAAGCAAATATTGCCATTTTGAGCACATTTTCACAAAACGACTAAAACTAAGCACTCACATAAAATCGTAAAAATACTAAAATATATGTACAAGTCGTAGTGTGTGTGTGTGGTTTTAATTTGCGTTAATTTTCATTGCAACGAATACTTAAATGAAATGTTCTGAAAGTGGTTTCGAGTTCCTCGTGACTTTTTGATAAACTGCTGGTTGCATTAAATGGTCCATGAGTACGATTATGAATACGTTATGTTTGCTGTTACAATTAAAAATTGACTACTTCTAAATGTTGACGATGCTGTTTGTGATGATGCTGGTGATTACGATGATGGCTAGTGTGTCCAATGATGAACCCACACTTAACGCCACAGCCAACCCACTCAGCTCCAATGCATTATCACAACTCTGTGAAATTCTTGTCTATAAAGTACCAAAAGTTAATTCAATTACGACACTTAAACTAATATTTTGAATTCTTAGTGCTTTGAGAGCATTTTTAATCGCAACAAAGTCATACATTTTTATAGTTCTATGCAAAGTTGTAAAGCAATGTAAAAATTATCGCTTTTAATTATTTCGACGGTGTTGGATGCTATATGCCTTTGTAACTGTTGACCCACAATCTTTGCTAATGAAAACCTAATTAAATTAAAACTCTTGACACTTGAAGTGAACTATTTTTTGTCAGATACAAAAGTTCAACTAAGATCGTACAGTTGAAATTTTTTTATTTCTCATATTGTTAAAGTCAACTGAATCAGTTTTGAGCTAATTAATCATTGAAAGTAATTTATTAAGATAAGCAAAGTAGTTTTCATTAATCAAATTTATTACAATTAAATCAACCATTTAACAAGAATATTTTCCCAAGCATCGAACAAAGTGTTCAAATTCTTAGAACCTATTGAGAAAATTTTTTTGTCAAAGTAGCATCGTCTTGCTGTAAGTAATTGGAGGAATAGTGAGAAAATTTGAAGAAACAGGGATTGTCATAGATGTGCAAAGGTCAATACATCATCGTAATGTACTCTTAATTATGACACAAGAACCGCGTGTGTCAATTCCCCGACGTTCCCAGCATTTGGGCCTATATTACGGTTAATATTAATAATATTAGGTTTTTAGGCTAATTGTGGGTCTGCAAAAAAAGAGCTATACCTAAAGGATATGTTATTCCGACAAGACGTTGCTACACGCCACAAAACACGACCAATTTGCCGACATTATGCTATTTGACGCTATTGAACTTTTTTGTTGGGCTATCCGTGGGATTAGACCGGGTTTATTTAAATTAACGTCAAGCTCTAGAGCAGTGGGGCCCAAGAAATTTTAAGCGCGGGCTAATGCTTAAAAAAACAAAAAACAAACACAAAATGTTGCTCATCCTTGCGTTTGGCAAAAAATCAAACAAAACAAAAAAAAAAAAAACAATTACAATGCAATAAAATCACATGTCATGAAAAATTACACGACACACAAGTAACGGGACAATCAGCTTTAGCATCGACATCATCGAGTTTGCATTTTTTTATTTTGGCTTTGCATGAATTTATTTTTGTAAAGTTCGCTGGAAAATGTGCTGAACACTGAACGAGTGCGGTTTGTGTTGTTGTTTTTTGCAGGCTTTCTTTGATTTTGGCTCATCGCAAAGACAAAATTAAGACAGAATAAATTTGTATGAAGGGCCACGGGGGCCATACGGGCCACTACGTGGGCATGTTTGCTCTAAAGAAATTTTTCCAGCACGCTTCTAGCAACTTTCGAGCTCGAGAGAGCACTTTTATGATAGTTCTTCTTCTCTCTTTTGAGCTAGATAAAGTACGGAGTTGTGGCGTCCGTGGCTTAGTTGGTTAAAGTGCGTGGCCGATATGTCAAACGAACCTGACCCGGTTTCAAACCCCAGCAACGACAGAAAATTATTTGAATAAAAATGATTTTTCTGTACGGACGCCACCTCTCTGTAGACAATGGCAAACCTTAGAGAGTAATCAAAATGACATGTAAAGCTTCTTGAGAACAAGAACATTCTGTTCATCGCCGTTCGGAGTCGGCGTTAAGCGTGTAGGTCCGCTTCTCGGTTAATTGTGTACAAACTTAATAACACGCACAACACAATTGATCATGAGAAGCTAGGTCAAAGTCCTTTCAAGGGCTGAAATGGCCAGTTATTTATTTGTTTTTTTTTTAAAGTACGGAATCACATTATACCAGATTGCAAGTTACTACAATCGAGAACGGAAACAGGCCTTTTAAAGAAAAACGTGAGCTAAATGTCAAAATCAGCTGTTGATTTTGAGTTTCGTCAATTGTTGTTGGTGCTTTTGCCGTTTGACGTTTGGTATAGCTTTGTTGTAAAATTTCACGTCCCGCCCGGCACAAAGTCCGAATTCGATATCGAAAAATGTAAATTTCTCGAAAAATTAGAGAAGAAAACTATCGTATTCGAACTCGTTAAAGATACGATAACGATCTGTTTGGCGTTCTTAAGGGACAGCTCATAAGCGAGTGATGGTTTTGTATCGAAAACGAACCCGTTTACGACGTCGAAAGCGATAAATTTTATGTAAAATAAACGTAGAAAAATATCGTATTTTTAATCATATACGAATCGAAAACGATCTATTTGTCGCATTAATATTTACTCGAGTGTTCGAGTATTCGTTTATGCTTCGAAAAAGGAGCCATTTACGATGTCGTCAGCGATAAATTGTGTGTAAATTTATCGAACGAATTATCGTTTTTATACTCTTATATATATCGAAAACGACCTATTTGGCGCAAGTAATGATTATTCGAAAACGAGTGTTCGTTTATGTTCTAAAAAAGAAGCAATTTGCAGTCCTAAAAATGTTCATCCTTTGCTGAGTATTCTTCTGTGCGCTCTATCTAATCTGCCGTAGTAGCGCTGCTGCAGTCTGGATTGTCTTCCATTGCACACTGTAAAGAGCAGTCTGGATTGTGCATTTCCACAGCAGGCTCCAAACAGCTTTCCAAATCAGAAGCTGATCTTGAAAATGTGTGAGTCTCTTATGGCAGGTCAAATTGAAAACTATTTAAATGTAAATAATCTATTATCCCCAATGCAATCTGATTTTAGGGCTTTTCGTAGTTGTGCCACTGCCACTGTTAAAATATTTGATGATATTAGGTCTTCTTATGATGAAGGGCATGTAACACTTCTCTGCATGCTGGACTTTTCAAAAGCATTTGACACAGTCAATCATTCTCTGTTGTGTCGAAAACTAAGATATATGTACGGTTTCAGTGAAAGTGCTATTCGGCTCATAAATAGTTACTTGGGGTCAGTTCTAGGTCCTCTGCTGTTCGTAATATTTATCAATGACATTTTTAGGGCCTGGAAACATTCAACAGTGCATGCCTACGCAGATGATGTACAACTGTATCTCTCAAATCGAGTTGGTCTTCTAGATGACTTAGCTTACAGAGTAAATGAGGATCTAGAATCTATAAATAAATGGGCAATCTTGAATTGTCTGAAGCTTAATTCTCTGAAATCTGTTGTGCTACCTATAGCGAAAGATACCATTTTTTATGAGAATATTCCCGATTTATTTATAGGCCTTGATAAATTAAAGCTAACTAGTTGTACAAAAAGTCTTGGCTTTTAAATAAATTCTACGCTTACATGCACGGACCACATTAACAGTATGGTAAAAAAAGTTCATTATATTTTACGCAACCTGAGAGTGACAGCTGAATTTACACCCACCAGCACCAGAAGCAAACTTATTGTACAACTAATTATTCCCATAATTACTTACTCGGAGCTAGTCTACAGTAAAATGAACTCCAGTTCTCAACTAAAGCTTCAGCTGGCATTTAATCATGCCATCCGATATGTATACGGCCTTCGCAAGTTTGACCACATATCACAGCACAATAAAAGCATCCTTGGTTGTGATATAATAAACTACTTGAGTTACAGAAACTGTATTTTCTTGCACAAGCTGATCCATTTCAAAACACCATCTTATCTGTATGAAAAATTACAATTTAGTCAACTACAAAGAAGTCGTATGCTCACTATACCTAAATTTAACTTTCTGAATTCCTCAAGATTATTTTTCGATAACGCAATTAGATTATGGAATAGTCTGCCCATTCATATTAAATCTATTGAAGGAACCAGAATGCTTAGACAGGCCATTTTTTCCTATTTTTCATATTAATATACTTTGTAACCTATTTTTCTCGTCTATCTCTATTTGTCTTTTTATATCTTTTGATTTCCTATCTTTGTATTCTATTCTATTTCTTATTGCTCATTACCTCTGGTCTTACTATCCATCTTCACTTTAACTAAGTATTAAGCCATTTTAAAACAATAAAAATGAATTAATTTGGCCAATTCAGATCTTTAATTGTGTCCATTAGTATTTAGGTTTTTAGATTAAGTTAGTACGCCTGTAACCTTACCAACAATGATGTATTATAAAAGAACTTGCTTCTTAGTATAAAAATAATGTTTAAAATTAAATAAATGAAATGAAATGAAATGAAATGAAACAGTTTCTCTACTTACAAAAGCTTTGAGCGCATGCTTGCATTTACCTCCAATTTTATACCGCTGCATTTTTTATTTACCGGCTGTTTTTTTTTTTTTTTTGTTACTTTTTAAAGTTTACTTTTCTTCACTTACAAACTTTTTAATTCTATGCAATTAAATTTTACATTTTTTCATTTAAGACTTCTTCTTAACCACACTTTTTGATTTAATGCAAACGCCATTATTTTTCTTTTTTCACGATACGTGGTTGCCATGAGTTCTCAAAAATCATTACAAAAAGTGTGATGTATGTATGTAGGCCGACGACAAATCTGAATGCAAACTTGTATATTCTTCGTAAATGTAAAATGTGCGCCATATCGTTCGTAAGGGACGAACATTCGTTTTTACAGAAATATGTGCCCGGTGGGGTCTCATCACACGTGACACTAGCTGCACCTCGCTGCATTATACCGAAATAGTTATGGGAGAATTCTCTAGTAATAAAATTTATTACTATCTGTTTTTGAAGTAATACATTCTACTTAATGAATGCCCGGAATTCTTCAATAAAACGAAAACGCTTCAATTATTCATCGATATTCATTTTATCTCCTTCAAAGTAATCTCCATTGCAAGCAATACACATATTTATATTCCAACCCTTCCTCCATTCTTAAAAACACTTTTCACAGGCTGATTTTAGAATCCACTTCAGCCCCTTCTGCGAATTCTCCTTTATCGTCTCAAAACACTTTACACAAAGTGATAACTTGAGTCGTGGACTAGTTATTTCTCAACAATTATGGTCAATTCAGGGGCCATAATCTCTCTTAGGCCCACACGATGAGCTGCGAGAACAATTTTCATAACTATTTCGATGTAATTGTCAGTCACACTGGTGAATGGACGACCGGAACGAGGCAAGTAATCAACCACAGCACGGCCGGCTTTAAACTCTTTATACCACTTCTACGTTTGTGTTTTCGAAATTATCGAGTTCCCGGTAGCTACTCCCCCGTAGGCGAGTCTCCGCTTCTACACATGACATTTTTTGAGAAACTCAAATTTACAGACAAAATCTTTGCTCAAAACTAAATTTGACATTGCGGAATACGCAGAACACAACAAACACTGACTTGTTTACAAAGCAATCACGCACAAACTGCCGACAAATGTTGTTCAAATAGATATTTGAGCACCAGATGATAGATGTACCAACCCAGAAAAAAACGAAATCTTGACAATATTTTAAGCGCGGTTTGTTTGAATAGGAATTTTTCGAGAAGGTAAATATTAAGTCTTTTAGAAAAAGTTATAGAAAAATCTTAAAAGCTCTGCTGGTTTCAAGAACCTTTAGATTTACATATAATTAAAATAACCTGGAAAATATCCGGAAATGCTATGAACCCAAAGCTTTGGCAATAAAGTTATAATAATAAAAATTTGTGTCATGAGCATCTCATTTAACATAAACGTAAATGATAATCAGCAACATTTGAATTAAAACCATAAAGTGTTACAGGCTATATATTCAACAAACAAAAAAAAAAAAAAAAAAAAAAATAAAATATTAACCAGTTCAATCTTAGCCTCTTAGGATAAGACTAATTTTAATGACAACCAACATAAATACAACCACGATAAAAGCTTAAAATTGACCATAAAAGTCAGTTAAATAAGCCTTAAACTATTTAAATAACAAAGAGAATTGTGAGTTAGCGAGAGCTTTTTGCCAAATTTTTAAATAAATTAAGATACAATGGATAATTAAGCAAAAACTTACCATTTAGTTTAATTGTTGAGAGTTATTCCAGTCTCCGATTGTTATCTACGATTTCTACAAATGTTAGAAAATACACAAATTGAAGGTTTTTTCTCTGTTTTTTTTTAGAAATATACGAGTTGTTTTAAATAAATGCCTGGCTTGTGTGCTAAACGATGTTTTGTAGTGTTTATTTTGTTATTCTGCAAAGAAAAGACGGTGGAATAAATTTAAACGTGGAAACTACAGACTGTTATACAAATAGAAACATAGCAATATTATATCAAACAACAACAACAACAACAACAACAACAACAACAAAGTAAACTGCAAAAATATAGATACAAAAATTAATAAACGAGCGTAAAAAGACGCACAGCTTTAATCTAAGCGTGGCTTAGATGGTTGGCCTGGCCTATCCGGGCCAACACCGAGTACAATGACTTTGTTCAGTTTTAGCTGTGGTTAGCGTAGGAAAATCCACAGCAGAAAGAGCACAAAGCAAAATGAAAAACGTAAAAAATAAAATAATGAATAAGACGCTGCCAGTCAAAGCGAAATTCCACATAAATTTAAACCTGACTTTGGATGGCGCGGCGGTGGCGGGTTTCATTAACTAGAGCCGCGTGCGCGCGTTCTGTTTTAGTAGGTATCTTTTCTAGGATCTGCTTCTAAACAATTCTACAAAAAATAAACTAAACATTCTTCGTTCGGCACAAAAAAAAATCAAATCCAGTTTTTCTAATTAAACGAAAAGAATGAAAAAAAAAATAACAAAAATGTTTACGGCCTCCTATAAAATACAATTTAAAGTGATACAGTTTATTGTCGTAGCCTTACTCGGAGGCTTCTAAGATCTTGAACACAAAACATGTTTTTTGAAATGAAACGAGCCGACTTGGAGAGGAAATGTCTTTATTTGGATTAGTTTTGTGTGGATTGCTATGGCGAAGAATGTAAAAAGTATGGAATTTTGTTCAAGAGTTAGTTCATTTCTAAGGATTAAAATTTGTTTAAGTCATTATTTTCATGTTTAGAACTTCCGATTTTCCGGAGTAGCCCCAGAAGTACCCGACCTGACGTATAGAGGACGGTTGTGAATATATGAAAATAATGTCTATGGTAGAAAGTACCAACCTTATTGAGCTTAATTTTGAATTTTGACGACGCAATGTTGTATAGTATTTGTTTGGCAGCCATCAATAGTGAACGCTCTCAGTGAATTTGTAAACATGAAAAAAATTGGTCATGGTTATGTAATGTAATTTGAAAGCCCTCAGTCCAACTCCAAGCCCTCAGTCCCTCATGATGTAATTAAGAAGGTGATCGCGAATTTTTAACATCTCTCAAAAAAATTTTACGTACCCTTGTCAAAAACAGCTGATGGTTAATACTAAGCAAAAGTTGCAAAGCAATCTACTAAAATTTTTTATTGAGTGCAAGCGATTTGACAATTTTCCGCAGTTTGTCTATTTTTTTCTTACTTTCTCAAAATTGTTTGACAACCGTAGGGTAATTTGTAAACGTCAAATAAAAACAAATATTTACAATAGAAAATGGCTTTAGCGTTTTTCAAAATATTCTCCATAAAGATTTATATACTTTTGCATACGCTTGAACCACTTCTTTCACTCCGATTGTGGTAGTTCCAAAACATGTGATATGAACGCATCAACCGCTTCTTAAGGCGTCGAAAAACGGTGACCTCGGAATTTATTTTTTATCTACGGGAAAAAGAAGAAATCATTGGGTGCCAAGTCAGGACTGTACGGCTGATGACTCATCAATTAGATGTTTTGAACTTTCAAAAACGTTTTTGTTTGATCTGATGTGGAGAGCTTGCATTGTCGTGGTTGAGAATGATTCGTCTTCTGCGATTGGTTTCCCTGATTTTTCCGAAAAACTTCTGGCAAACAAATGATGGTGTATCATTCAGAATTGACCGTTCTACGTTGCTCTTATGAAACGGTGACGACATATCCAGTTATTCCAAAAAAACAGGCGACCATTTGCTTCGAAGTACTTCGTGCGCGTTCAACTTTTGTTGCATTTGACTCGTCTTGAAAGACCCATATAGTCGATTGTTGCTTAGTTTCAGGGTTTATGCATAAATCTATGATAAGTCACCTGTTATGATGTCCTAGATATGTTTTGAAGCACCGCGATTGTATTTTTTATCATTTCTTTCGACCAACCGACGTGAGCCTGTTTTTGAACGATTGTCAATCTCTTTGACTGCCAAATATTTATGCAATATTGAATGTATGCTGGTCCCACTAATCCCCAAAGATGCCTCTATCTCACGGTAGGTCACATGACGATCTTGCAATATCAGTTCACGTACAGCATCAATGTTTTGTGGTGACAACAGCCGATTTTGGACGACCTTCACTAAATTGTTCTGCAGCGTAATGCGACCACGATTGAATTCGGAAAACCATCGAAACACGGTGACTCGAGATGGTGCTGTATCACCAAAAGTCGAAGCCAGTTTATCGACACACTGCTCTTGGTTTAATCCACATCGAAAGTCGTAGAAAATCAGCGCACGAAAATGTTCAAGATTTAATTCCCAAGATTTAATACCAAGATGAATGTTCCAAGTATATGTAAACAACACGAATAGCACTTGTAAGACAAAACGTTCTTAGTACATTATTAATGTTAATGTCAGCATTATTAATGTTAAACTTTACGATGACAATGACAAATTTGACATATTCACAATAGTGTTGCCATATCTCCAGACTTAAAAGTCAACCTACGTACCATACACAGAAAATAAAAGAATTGATTTATTACCTAAACTAGTTTAGCTAATGTGAAAGTTTCTATTTCACCTAATCTTTTCAACAACTTTTCTACTTACACAGTTAATTTAACAATCATGCATTAGGTAATTCACCTAATTCAAATTAGTTAATTCAACTAAAATTTTGCAAAACGCAAAAGTAAAGAGCACAGCGCTCTCCTATAAAAAACATAAATAAAAACAAAGTGAGAAAATTTTACAAAAAGTAAAGTCTCATTGCAAGAATTGAACTCGGGCCGCTTGCGTTCAAGTCAAACGCTTTACCGCTGTGCTGTTACGCCGTTTGATAATTTGTGAACAAAATGTATATAAAAATATGAGGTCCACAACTCTGAAATTATGTTTCCACTGGCCATCTACAGCAATTTGATTAATTGGTATGTAGAGTAAATATCTGGATTGCAAATTTAGCTCAATAGATAAGGCGTTGGTTGTTGAAATCTTGAGATCACAGGTTCGAATCTCAGCGGTGGCAAAGAAATTTTTCAATCATTTATACAATGTATATATCTCTCTCATTCTATCTACTATAAAACAAATCTTTCTTCTCTATCATGTGACGAAATGAAGTAAAGTCACCTAAGGAAAGTTTCACTTCAAAATAGAAATTGCAAAACAAAAAACAAATTTTTTGCATATTTTTTGCACTAAATAATTAGATGATTTTTCTACACTTAGTAGCTGGCTTGCCTAATCTGAAGTGGTCATAGTTTAAAAAAAATTAGCTAATTCTTCTAATAAATTATGTGTCTTATCTATTTTATGGTTGAAGGTACACCTAAATATTTAGGTTTTTTTAGCTACTCTCGCAGTTAAACTACCCAATATAATTGCATATAATTAACATTTAGAAATTGGTAGCGCACCTAATCAAATTCGTTGACTGAAAATCACCGGATTACTTTAGCTGAATTGACTACATTTTTAGGTAAAAGTTCTACTCTTTTTTTTCTGTGTAGCGGAGATAGATTATACTCTGGGAGTCTGCTCCTGCGTTTATAACAGTAGAAAATTAATTGTACGTATGAGCTGTCAAGACGAACATCACACTGATCGACCAAATGAGCAGACCCCTACAGAAATGGTGAACAACAAATCACAAAATGCTGACCGACGACTGAAAGTGCGCGAGATATAGCACATATGCTAGGCATTTCAAAAAGTGCTGTACATCACATTTTGAGTAAAAATTTGGACATGAGAAATCTGTCCGCAAGATGGGTGCCCCTATTACTCACAATGTAACAAAAATTGTACATCATCATGTTTGGCCAAGTTTCACTGAGCTGAGCTTTTGCGTCGATTCATAACTAACTATGGATGAAACATGGGTCTATCACTTCACACCTGAGATTGAGACGGAACATTCAAAACTATTTACTGAAAGGGGAGAATCGGCTCCAAAGAAGACGAAGACAGTTCCATATGCTGGCATGGTCATAGCGTCAGTTTTTTTGGGATGCGCATGGGATCATTTTCATTAATTATTTTCAGAAAGGAAACGGCAAATATTAGCGGCAAATCTACGGCAAATATTAGCGAACTTATTGTAGCGTTCGACAGATGAAGTCAAGTAAAAAAGACCGGCAAAAACAAAGTTTTGTTTCTTCAAGACAATGCACCAGTTCACACATACGTTTAGGCGATGGACAAAATCAAAGTTAAAATCAGAGTTAACGGGAATCGGAAATTTCAAAGTGCTTTATTAAAAAACAATTAAAAAGATCTTCACTCTACCTCTGAATAGTGCCTTTGAGAAGTGCTTTGCTCTCGCTACGAATTGAGATTAAAAATACCGGTTTACTTTTACGATTCTTCCTAATTTGACTATTCGTAGTTTGAATCTTATCGCTGCTGTCGTTCTAGTTCGATATTTTTACTTTTCTCACTACTTGTCATTACTCATTACTAAAAGCTGGTGCAATTTAAAGGTAGGCGAGACCCGAGTGGTGGCATTTTGCGAATTCTATAAAGAGCGGGCTTAAAAGTGCCCTCTTCACCAAAAATTGAATTTTCAAGAGCTCAAAACAATACCACTATTTGCACACGTGAAATCAGTCTGGGAAACTATTTCCACTATGGACTGTAAAGAAGTATTTAAATTTTAGAGTTCATACATATTGGATTAGATGAATTACCCTTATAGAAAAGCCCTGCAATAGCCATGGGGCCTATTTTGGGTTCCATATCAAACTGCGGCCTTTTCTTATTGGACCATAACTTGGCAACAGGATACCTGAAGATATTATTGATTTTCTGTTGGACTTTGTTTTGGAGATGGAGAGTTTAAGTGAAAATGGTGTTATCGTCAACGTTAAAAGGGTGTGTATTAAATTGCGTGCATTTGTTTGTGATGCTCCTACAAGAGCATTTGTTACGGGAACTTTTGGTCATACTTCCACGGCAGGATGCTCCAAATATGTATGCGTACGTAACTTGACGTCTGTTAAAAAATTAGAAATGAATAAAATATTCATGTCGTACAAATCATTCATTTCTTTTCAAAGGGAGAGTAAAGCGCTTTTTGTAATCATTTTCCGAATGGAGAGAAAAACGCTTAAGGGTCTTATTCCCAATGTTGAAAAAAATTACTATTAAAAATGAGAATAAAGTGCTATTGTGAGTTTTTAAAGTGCTTTGATAGCAGTTTCGAAGCGCTCTGTTTCCTAAAGGGAAAGTTAGAATTGCTTCCTCACGCACCCTATTCCCCAGAATTAGCCCCTCGAATTATTTTCTGTCGCCAAACTTGAAAAAATTTCTCAATGGTAAAAAATTTGCCAACAATGAAGTGGTTGAGTCTGCGGTTGATTTCTATTTTGGTGAGCTCGACAATTCTCGCTATAAACAAGATATCGAACCTATTGAACATTGTTGGGAAAAATGTATTAAGCTAAGAGTAGACTTTGTAGAGAAATAAGGACATTTTTGCCAAATTTTTTGTCTCTGATCGAATTTTTGTTCTCTATTGTTTTTTGAAGCGAAGCTTTTTACGCCTCGTTCTGCGATTTGCTAGAGTGAAATCAGAAAAAACGACACTTTTTTCCGACACCTTTTTTCTTAGAATTGATATTGTTTTTTGCTTGCATCAATTGAACCAGAAAATGTTAAATTAAAATTACGCTAAAACCCTTTCTTTAATAATTTTGTTGATTCAGTGATAAACATTATCTATAGCTATGTTTCAGCAGATCACTATAATCGTTTACTTTAAGAAAGCATTGTGTGTTGGCTATTCTAGGACTGTGTATTGGCTAGCCAATAGGCTTGGGTAGTTCATGAATGAACTAGTTCAATTGAACGATTCCCACTCATGAACTATGTGAACTAGTTCAGTGTTTCTCGTTCTTTTAGTTCATTTTAGTTCAATTGATATTGCAGCGAGTAGCAGCAAAACGAACGAGAGCAAAAATAACTAAATTCACCAAGCTATGGTTTGAGTACTTGGTTTGAGACTTTTTGTGTCTGCACTTATATAAATGTTGGATTTGATGGCTATCACATATTCATACCAAGTTTGTTTCATTTCATATACCTGGACATGAACAAGTAAACGAAACGAACTAAAAGACCAATCGAACTAAAAGACTTAACGAACTAAAAGAACGAACGAACTAAAAGAACTAACGAGCTAAGAGAACAAACGAAGTAAAACATGCAACGAACAAAAAGAACGAATGAACTAAAAGAACTAAATGAACGAACTAGTTCATTACATACGATTGAACTAAAAAGAGCGATCTTTGTTGTGAACTAAAATGCCCAAGCCTACTAGCCAACCGACAAAAGTAGCAAACAAAACGAACTAGAGAAAAGGTAACTAAATTTACCGAGCTATGGTTTGAATCTACGGTTTGTCCATGCGAACTAAAAGACCTAACGAACTAAAAGAACGAACGAACTAAAAGAAATATTCACTAAGGATTGTGTATTAGATGTTGTTTCTACTTCCTACTAAAGGTCGTTATAAATATCGTTAAAAATAAACAACCTGTAAGTTGATTAAATTGTAACAAAATTAATGATTTTTGTATATTTATTCCCTACAACTGAACAGGGGACTTTAAGGGAGGGCCGAAGAGGGTTAATATATATGATATATATACTTTGTTATTTTAAAGTTTTGAATTTAAAAATAATTTTAATCGAAAAAACGCTATTAAATTATCAAATCTATGAATTTGCGAAAATGCTTCGCTTCTCTCGTGTGTCCAGTGACGCACCTGTGTTTTTTTTAATATTAGCCTTTTTTCTTAATACATTTTTGCATGCGTTCGAACCATTTGTCATAACATTTATGCCATTCCGCTTGAGACACCTACAAAACATGATTTTTAAACGCATCAACAGCTTCTTCTGGCGTCGAAAATCAATGCCCACCCAGTTTGTTCTTGATGTACGAGAACAAAACGAAGACATTTGGAGCCAAATCAGGACTGTGTGACAGATAACCCATCAATTCAATATTTTGAGTACTCAAAAACTCCTTTGTTTGTGCTGATGTGTGGGAGCTCGCATTGTCTGAATGAAGAATAATCATGCGGCGCTTGTTTGTTTTCCTTATTTCAAGGAATATTTCACGAATTATTTTTCTACATGTCTCAAGTGGTACCGTGGAAAAAAATTAAAAATAGTTCGTCTTTTTTTCCAAATGAAAAATTCGACCTTTATATTTATCCCCGAAAAATATATAGAGAAAATTCAAGCAGCTTAACGTGCTTTTAAAAGGGCGCAAAATATTGTCCAACACTTTTAGGACCATTTGCAATTCGTCAAAGTTTAATCAACCGAGCTGCACCCAACCCCAAATTCTCGATGGTAATAAAAACATAAAAATTTTACAACACCTATTTTTTCACACAAAGGTGGAAAAAAATCTCTCTAGGCGATTGTATAGTCGACCTCTTTGCTTTAAATTTTTATTTAACCTTTACCTGTTTACATCAGCAACATTTCTCTGTCAATTTTTTATACCCCCACGTTTAAAAAACGTAAATGGGGGTATATTAATTTTGTCACTCCGTTTGTAACGCCCATAAGGAGGCGTGGTAGGTATAGAAAAGTATATATATTCTTGATCAGCATCACCACCCGAGTCGATTTAGCCATGTCCTTCTGTCTGTCCGTCTGTCCGTCTGTCTGTGATCACGATTACAGCCGTAATTTTAAAGCTATCACCACGAAATTCAATATTTAAGCTTTTATCTAAAAAATTAAGGTCAAGTTCGTAAATGAGCCAAATCGGATGAAAACCACGCCTACCTCCCATACAAAGTGACTTTATCAAAACGGTAAAATCTCTTAGAATTTCACAAAAATTAATATATGGACTTGCAATTTTGGATATGAGTTTTGATGTTCAAAGTACACTCTAAGTATGAAATTCAACCAAATCGGATAAAAACCACGCCTACCTCCCATACAAAGTGACTTTATCAAAAAGGTAAAATTTCTCTAAAATCCACAAAAATTAATCTATGGACTTGAAATTTTGCATATACACTTTGATATATAACATGTACTAAGTGTATGGAATTCAACCAAATTGAGTGAAAACCACGCCCACCTCCCATACAAAGCGACTTTATCAAAAAACAAAAGCGAATATTTTCTGTTAAAAATATAACGAAAACGTTTTTACAGATAAACATTTTATGGACTGCTTAAGACTTTTAATACACTTTGGTTCGATCGTGGGGGTATTTTAACTTCGGCCCAGTCGAAGATCATTTCTTACTAGTTTTTTTTTTACTTTGTTTCTTTATTTCAACCGATAATGTTGAATATTGTTCTTTGATTCAGGTCAATTGGGTGAGTCATTTGGGTGGCATTAAAAATGATGTTGCTTTAAATTATCTAGGCATATAAAACTAGTATAGAAGTAAGGAAGCACCAACATGAAAACAAAAACTATTTTTGAGCTTCTCATTGAAAATAATTATGCTAATTTTTGTTTAACAAAAAAGCCTAAAAAGATTAATAGGAATAGAATTGAAAGAATTAAAAAAAATATCCAAACAGTTTAAAAAATTCGACTATCAGAGCATGATATGTGATAAGAGTTACGTATGCAAATGAAATGTTCTAAAAGCACTCAAAATTTATAATAAATTTTGCTACCTGGTTCTAAAGTATTAATTAAAAATGAATTTTTAATGATAAACTTATTTGATCAGAAATGTAATTTAGATAAATTACTATGAAATATGTAAGTATGTTTTGTTTGCTTGCCGCCATATCTATACAAAGTACACAAGACTATATGAGTTTGTGAGTATGAGCTATAACCTATGTAATTATTACTCGCTGATTTGAAGTACCACGAAATATTAAGGGTTGATGCGAAACACAGTTCCAATGATTCGAAAATGCAAGATTGCGAATTTTCGCATCATTCCAACAACAAACACATTGGAAGCAATTTTGCAACTCTTCTTGTATTACGCACTGCTCAAACCTATTGCAAAACGCACAAGCAGTGATGCGAAACAGCTGATTCATGTTTTGGTTGTTTTTTCAAGCATAGTTGCCATCTGAGTAAAACTTTAAAAAAGCTATGTTTGTACGATTTTAATAACTCTTTGTGATTTTGAAATAATATGGCAATATATTTCTTTCAGTTGTCGTATTAACAGAGTTTCAACACGAAAAATGCAATATTGATGTTCACGCGTTGGTGCGAAACATATCTTGCATTTTCGCATTCTTGCAATTCGCATCAACCCTTGAATACCCCTATTATATTTAACGACAGTAAAAAAATACGTAATGAAAACGAAAAAAAAAATTTAGCCACGACACCAAGGAGACAACCGCTTAATGCAGGAAAAAATGTAACAAGAATGAAAAAATATTTGCAATGTTTGCAAAAATGCATGCAATTATAACTCCGAAACTTTTGGCGATACGTTAAATTTTATGGTACGACAGATAAGTGCAAGCTTTCGATCACATGATAAAAGTAACATTAATATCTATGACGTCATGAGGCCTCTCATGTAGAGTAACCTTAATGCACCAAATGCAAAAACAAAAGAAAAAAAAAGAATAAAATTATATTGAAATTGAAATAAGAAGAAGAACAAGGGACAAAGATTTGGATAAAGATAAGGACAAGGATTTGGCAATGATTTTGTTTAGCTTTGAACCAAGGATTTTAAGTGTAATAACTATTCAGTCAAGTCTGCCTTGGTTCGAAATGGGGCGATAGATTAGTAGGAAGAAGAGGCAATCAAGTGAAATATGTTTAGAATGTTTTCTTAACGGGACGGAAAGGCGTAGAAATATATGAATTTGAATTTGACATGTTATGCCTTTAACCCAGTCAATTCAAGTCATAAGGCAAGCTCATCCACAAACTTCTCTAACACCAACTACAACTTCAAGTCGAAAATATTGCTGAGTTTTCAATTTCTGTTGATTTAAAATGAGGATAGAAAATTGCAAATACGAAGGTTTAAGTTTAGGACCATGTCATGGACGGGATTCGAACCCGGTACCTCTAGAGTGACAGTCGAGCAACCTGCCTAGTTGACTACAGAGTATTTGGAAAAGGATAGGGTAAGATTGGAGAAGGATAAGTACAAGAAATGGAACAAGGAATAAATCAAAGATTTGGACTCACTAAGGATAAAATTTGACACTAAGATTGGAAAAAGAAGTGGGAAAAGGAATAGGAAAGGGGTTCGAAAAAGGATAATGTCAGGAATTTAGGCATGGATTAAATAAAGAGTTTCGGCAAGAAGTAGGACAATTATTAGGACATACATCCAAGAACAACAGCTTTTTACCATACCAACAAAAACTCTTTACTATACCAATTTTTACTATACCAGATGAAGCGGCCTCCAGATATCTTGCTCCTCGCAAATTTAAGGTCTTTTGCCTCCAGATATCTTGCTCCCCGTAAATTTAAGGACTTTTGCGTATTGCAAATTTTTACCTTATTGACGAATATTTTTTGATCGAAATGTCAGGGATAAATCTTGAATAAAGGGTGATTTTAAGCAACTTTCTTTTTGCCAACACTATTTTTGGCAGCATAGCTATTGGCGTGTAACATGTTACTGTTAAACTGGTCTATAATTTCACCATGAATCGACTTACAAACGAACAACGCTTGCAGACAGTTCTTCCATTTTATGGTCAGTTTGGGCGACCTTCTGAGGCGGCTATTCGGAATCTTGTGTCTAAATTTCGCACCAAATTTACATTACTGGACATTACCACCAACACGCATACGTAGAGTGCGGACAGAGGATGGGTGTATCCGCCAGTGTTGTTGCTGACCATGAATTATTGATTCGGCGCCGTTCGCAACAATTGGGCCTCTGTTACTCCACTACGTAGAAAATTTTGCGGAAGGATTTGGGTGTAAAACCTTTTAAAATACAGCTGGTGCAAGAATTGAAGCCACACGACCTACCACAACGGTTAACTTTTGGTGAATGGGCGCTGGCATAGTTGGATGAAGATCCACTTTTTTATCGGAAAATTGTGTTCAGTGACGAAGCTCATTTCTGGTTGAATGGATACGTGAACAAGCAAAATTGCCATATTTGGTGTGAAGAGCAGCCAGAAGCATTGCAAGAACTACCGATGCATCCCGAAAAATGCACTGTTTGGTGTAAATTATGGGCCGGTGGACGAAGGCAGGAACGTTACTGTGAATGGCGAGCGCTACCGTGCGATGATTACAAATTTTTTTTGCTCAAAATGGAAGAGCTGGACTTGCCTGACATCTGGTTTCAACAAAACGTTGCCACATGCCACACAGCACGCGAAACAATGGCCCAATTCAGGGGCAAGTTCGGTGAACAGTTTATTCTACGTTCGGGACCGTTCAATTGGCCGCCTTGATCGTGCTATTTAACACCTTTAGAGTATTTTTTGTGGGGCCATGCTAAGTTTCATGTCTGTAGGGATAAGCCCGCAACGGTTGACGCACTGAAATTCGTAAGATACCGGCCGATATGCCAAATAAGAGAGATTGTGCCAAAATTGGACGGTATGAACCATTTGAGGCGTAGCCGCGGTCAACATATACATGAAATCTAGCATTGAATTATACAGACCGTTCTATCGACTCAAATAAAAATTTCATACATTTCTCTAAATTTTATGTGTTTTTTTTTAAATCAAATCCGAAAGCTCTTAAAAAATCACCTTTTACTTCAATAATGTTAAAAAAATGGTCTAAAATAAAATAGATCTTAAAAAAAAAACTTTTTAAAAGTGTATTTTCTTGAAAAATCGCGGAGGCCCTTGAGTTTTCGAACAAAGTTCAATACATACTTTAGATTGCATTTTTTCCACCCCTGTGATTTCAACAAGTGTTCTGCTTTTATAAGTGTCATAAAGTCATTGCGTTTTTCTATTTTATAAAGTGTGTTTTATTGTGTCAAGAAAGTAAGATGAGCTTATTGAAATGGTTAAAGAAGCCTCCTACAAAGAAGCTCAGAATGGAAGAAGGTAAGTCTGGGTTTTTATAAATTGTTTTAATTTTTAAACTATTTTCTTACTGATATGCATGCAAAATAATAAGGTGACCAACTTGTACACTTATATTTGTTCTGCCAAGAAGCAAAATCTTGGCGGCCTCGGTAGTCAAGAAGGTAGTGTGCTCGACTACTATCCCAGAGGTCCCGGTTTCGATTCACGGCCAGGCCATGGTCTTTCGCAAAAAGCCTTTCGCATTTGCAATTTTCTATCCTCATTTCTAATCAACTGAAATTAAGAATTCATCAATATTTACGACTTAAAGTTGTAGTTGATGGTAGAGAAGTTTGTGGATGAGATTGCCTTATAAGTTGAATTAACTGAGGTAAAGGCATAACACTTGAATCTGATTCAAATTCACATGTTTCTTTGGCTTTCCATCACGCTTAGAACATCATTCACGTGTTTCACTTGATTGCCCTTTCCTTCCAACTAATCTATCACACCATTTCGAATCAAAGCAGACTTGACTGAATAGGTATTCCACCTAAAATCCTTGGTTCAAAGCAAACAAAAAATAAAAAAGCAAGGTATGGACATATTATTTCAGCATAATTCGAGGACGCTGAACTGTTAACTGTTTTCGGCTTGTTCTCGAGAAATTCAAAGTTCAGGGTAAATATATGTTGATACAGTTTTTGATAAAAAACTTTTTTCATTGACTTAATTGGCTTTATGTCAACGAGTACAACATAAAAAATACCTGGAAAAAATTTTTTAAAAAAATTTTACCCTCTAAACCCAACCCTTATGGTCCAAATTGACCCCATATACAAACAAATCGTTTTTTCATATAAAATCTTTGTTCAGGTGGAATCAAGTCAGCTTTTGGATGCAATAATATTCCACTGATATACAGGCACTCAATGCATTTACAAATGAACCCAAACTAACCAACGTTCTGTGTCTCCAAAATGACCCCAAAAGTATCAAAACAAAGTTTTTCATATTTTTTCCATAATCGGGCAGAAAAGGTTAAGTTTTGTTGCATTAAGGGCCGTATTGTTCACCTCTGGATATCTTTAACCGGCGGATATTTCCAACATTTCCAGTTGTTTCATAGTGTTCATCTCTGGATAACGCATTTATTCCGAGCATATGTCAAAATATATTATAAGAGTTTTTTTTAATTACTAACAATTTTACAATAACAAATAGGTAGATGTTTTTCGTCAAAAATCGTAATTTTGGCTTCAAAATGGTGTCAAAAATTGAAAAATTTTAAAATTAAAAAAAAAACTCGACGTGACTAGAGAGAAAAAGTAATAAACTAAAGAAAACATTTCGATTTTTTGGTTTCAGATGATCAAGTGGTGCTGTAGGCTGGTCACCGCACAAAAACTTTTTTTCGAGGCGCCTGCGGAGATCTACAATAAATCCGTTATTTCTCTCTATTTTTTAACAAAATTGTTTTTAAATATTCTTCAAATGTTGTATATTTATATACAAATATATAAAATAAACCTACTGTAATAATTTTTTCTAAAAAAATTCATGAACAAAGGTATTTTTAGACAAAACAAACCTTATTCCCCCCAATATAATTCTCACTTATGAGAATTTAAAGATGTTTCTGAAAGGAAATACAAGATAGGACACGATCTTGAACTGATATCAAGATTTAAATTTTTTCAAGTTTTTTTGTTTATGGTCACATTCCTATATCTGAGACCCCCTCCACCCTATTGGTAACGTAATTTATGAACGGCCCTTATTTCTCTTAACCTTTCTCCTATTATTTACTCTAAGTAGTGAATAATTTACCTTCACATTTTTAGAGAATAAAAATGTAACCTTTTTCCCATTGTGCACATAATTTGAACCATCAACTTTTAATTATTATGTCTAAGCAGCGGTGCAAACAAGATGTGCAAAATTTAAAGATTTATTATAAAAGCATGACTTCAAAAATTAGAATGGTTTACATGGATATTTAAATAACAATCAATCAACACAAAAGAGTTAAAACATTTGAACTTTTTATGATATTGAGAGGTATCTAAAAAGAAGAAATGAATTGGACTGAACTGAATTGGAGGGAATACTGCTCTATATACGAAATATCATAACAAAATTTATAGATTCTTGGTTTTTTTTTTCTAAATTTCTTGAGTATATTCTTTGTTCAGACCAGAAGAACTTAAAAGAGATGGATGGTATGATTTTTTTGTTAGTATTTGTGGAAATGCGCTGTTGAATGTTGAAGAATAACAACTTTCAAAATAGAAAGGAACATTTAGGGCGAAAAGTTCTTAAGCATGCTAAATATGCGTACCTATCTAATAGTGTTCAATTATTTGTATCTACAAAATAAGCGTTTACTTTGCCAGAAGTGGCACAGCAGGAAATAAAAATATCTATGTTCTCAATGTAACAAAAAAACTTGAAGAAATAGAGAAAAAAACAGAAATTTAATACTTTGCAAAAGTAATCCAGCAAATACGTTAACTCGTATCTAGTGTCAAACATTGTGCAAAACCGGATCATCTACTTGCAACGCAATGTTTTGCTGTTGATGCAGCTAATGCGCTGTTGTTTTTTATTTTTATGTATTTTTTTTTTTTTATCTTGCCTTCTACAGCCATTGTCAGCATAAATGAAAATTACAGCTCCGGAGAGAAACAAGCAACAACAACAACAACCACAAAATTATTACACATGGCAACACATGCTGCGTCTTTGCGCTGCAGTTGCCAGAATCACCTGTGCAACGACTTCTACTGCTGCTGCTTCGGCTGCATTCACCGCATGTTGCAGATGTGTAGATAATTTTATGTGGCTACATATATTACCCCAAGTAGATACATATAAGCAGGACGATGCATACCAGCTAACAAATTAAAAAAAAACTAAAAACCCAAGAAAACATCATTAAGACCAAAACCAAAACAAAACAAAACAACTCACCCAACAACTTCTGATTGGCGCTTAAATCTTATAAGCCAGGCTTGATTTGGTTACAACAACAACAACATAAAATTAAAAAAAAAAACAAAAAAAACTTGTGTGGCATGCATGCACACAAGAGTTCGAGTTCGCGTACGAGTACAAGTACGCGTGCAGGTATGATGAGTATCTTATAGCTACATATAACGAGCTTGCCAGAAGAAGAAGAAGAATTTGCAAGATACGTTGTAGCTGCAAGCAGCTGCAATTTTGAAGATTACACATAATATTTTAATAATACAAGCGTAAAAAAGTTTTTATGAAAACCAAGAGAGATGACTTGGTTTGCTGCTAATGGAGCCAACGAAAAACTGGTAACATTCTTTTTTGTACGATATGGGCCTCTTTTCTTCTTCTTTTGTTTGTTGCTTTTCTATTTGAAGTTTGCTTTAATTAAATTAGCATAAATAACAAAAAAAAAAAAAAAAGACAAACCGAAAAGCTATCAAGCAGTAGCCAAGCATCTATAAACCGGTTGCTATTCCATCACTTTGTGAACAACTGTCTTGCTTGCCGCTCCAGCTCCCCTTTTTTATTCGTTAAATGCAGCTAGCCGTCAACTTTCATTAATATTACTTGAACGTAGCTCAACCTCCACGCACTGCAGCAGCAACAGAGAAAATTAATTAATACTGAAGCGATGGTTATGTTGTTAAAATAGACAAGGAATCATATTTGAAATTATATTTTTATGGATTCTAGTCAAAATTAAAAAATCACAAAAAAAAAAAAAAAAAAAAAAGTATGCATGTACTGTATTCGGTGTATTAAGGGCTTGATTGTATTCGGTGTATAACTGTAAAGCTTGACTAAGCTCATTAAAGTTTTGAGTTCTTCAAAGGCAAAACAGCTTTAAAGCATGATTTTCTTAAATTACACTTAAGACAACGGTTTAAAATTTTCTCTTATCTCACAATGAATATTTATTCGGAGACTAAAGAAATAAAATATTATGACAAAATATAAAAAATAATAACACACTGTTACACAAAAACATAAAGGGTCTCTCCATGCCGTAGCCAGTGTTTACCTTAGCGGTAAGGCATGAAGCGTAAACAAATATGTGTCTACGAGGGCTGCCTTTTAAGTCTTACGCCTTGGGCAACACTGATGACATTTCCATTCGAAAATCTGATATTTTCTAGCATAAAAGTTCTCACAACGTTTTGCTGTACATGAGCTTGTTGTTTTGTTTACAGTGGTTTTAAATTGTATTTCAGCATAAAATGGAATGAACACGTGAACATTTTCGGGTGATGATTTTTTACGATTTTCGGCGTGGATTATCAAGAAAAGAATGCATCGATCAATTTTGTTCGACTTTTGATGAACAAAGCACCACACTCAGCGACTGTAAAATGAGTTTAAGCGTGGTTGTCGTTCTCGTCTCCAAGACGAATTTCACGAAGGACGTCCTGGTATGGAATGCTGGTACAACATGTTTGAGCGTGGTTGACGTTCTCTCGAAGACAATTTCGTGGAGGTCGTCTCTGTTTACAGCTGTTTGGAAACAGACTGGCATGTAACATACCGTGAGATGGAGTCATTGGGCATCAGTGGGACTAGGTTAGGTTAGGTTAGGTTTTGATGGCTGAGCGGCAGACGAATCGTACACTTGGGCCAGTGCAGGCCCGTTGTGATACCACATAATCTCTTTTGACCTATGAGAGATATCCCTCCTAAACAAACCAGTTCGAACGGATTATGAATTTTATTATATGCTTAATTTCCAGGCATGAGACTTCGGTAAGTCCATTTAAGAAGGGATGGTCCAGAGTTTCCAATCTCCTTTTACTTAGCGCCGGACATTCGCAGAGGAAATGCTACACATTTCTTTACCTCTTCTTCGCATTTGCAGCTTCTGCAGAAATCATTTGATGCAAGTCCCAATCAAAGAGCATGTATTCCAATTAGACAGTGACCCGTGAGGATTCCTACTATTTTTGAAAGGCTTACCCTGTTTAATCCAAGTAGTGATTTAGTGCGTTTTAAGTCATAGCGAGGCCACGGTAACTTAGGTACCCTACATGTGTCAAGGTGTTCCCAACGTACTTGTGCAGCCAGATTATTGCCCTAGATATCCCTATGACCGGGTACCCATATGAGGTGGATCTTGAATAACCTTGCCATCTCGTTAAGAGATCTGCGGCACTCAGTGAGTGTTTTAGAGTTATCAATATATGAGTTTAGCATTTTGAGAGCAGCTTAACTATCTGAGAATATGTAAATATTCTTTCCCCTAAGGTCTCTTTGACCTAAAATCTTAGCGGTTTCATACATCATATCTGCTTGGTAGACACTACAATAGTTTGGGAGTCGGAAGGAAGCTTCTATTTCCAGATCTTGGGAGTAAATTCCTCCCCTACCTGATTTTGAAGCTTGGATCCGCCTGTAAAGATTTTAATTCCGTTTATCTTAAGGGGGGTTTTGTTAGCCTAGTCTAGCCGTGAAGGGATGAGAACTTCATAGTTCTTTTTAAGATTTAAGAAGGACCACAGTAATCTGTTTTGTCGGGGACCGACGAGTTCAGAATTACCGTGTGACCGCAGCTGTTACCTATCCAATTTCCAGATTCTCTTAGTCTGAGGGCTGCTGAGTTAGCACACTCTCTGGCAAAGATATCTAGAGGAGGAAGGTGAAGTATGACATTAAGAGCATTACTTAGGGTTGTGGATAATGCACCAGTAATACAGAGATATGCACTTCTTTGAACTTTTGCAAATTTCTGAAGAAATGGCCTTGTCAACCATACCAGTCAACCGTATACAAGTATGGGGTGGACAATTGCAATATATATCCAGCGTACTATTTTAGGGGAAAAACCCCATTTTGTACCTATAGATTTTTTACAGGCAAATAGAATTATATTTGCTTTTTTAACGCGCTCCTTTATGTTATCATTCCAGATAAGTTTCTTATCCAGAATAACTCCGAGGTACTTTGTGCTACCTCGTGCCATTCAGACGCTTTGGTACTAGGTTGGGGATTTTGTATTTCCTAGTGAAAAGGATGAGATCTGTTTTCTCTGGGTTAACGCTTAATCCACAAGAGGTCGCCCATCTCTAAAGGATTAAGAGTGCTCTTTCCATGAGTTGACAGAGGGTTTGAGGAAATTTTCCGTTAAAGACGTTAGTGGCACTAACATACATTTGATTTCACATGAGCATTTAGGCGTCAGGAGGATTCGTTCCCGTTGGATACCCCTTAATTTGACGGCTGCTCAAAAAAAGGCTCGTGTCGATTGGTGCAAGCAAATGCATAAATATTTAGCGTAGGTGGTCTTCGACATCACCACAGGTGACGATCATTGGTCTATACTTATGAGCCCGAAAAAAAGCAGCAATCCACTGTTTGGGTATTTCGAAGTGAGCAAAATCTGACAAAAGTTGTCAAGGACGAGTCACATTCAAGCAAATGGTTGCTAGTTTTTTCAGAAAAACCGGTCATGTTGCAACTGTACCATTTCTGTAACGAAGAACTGTTAATGCTGAATGGTACGCAACCATGTGTTTGCCGGAAGCCTTTGGAGAATTGAGGAAAACCAGCCACCGAATGAAGATCATTCTCCATCTCATTCACCATTCTCCATTTCACATTCACAAAAGAGTTTTTCTACACTCAAAACTAACGGATGAAAATAATGTGTCATCCACCTTACAGTCCCGACTTGGCACCCAATGACTTGGGTGAATGAAACAAATTACGTGGCAAGCGTTTTTCTACGCCCGAGCAGGCTGTTGAGGCCTTTACAAACCTGGTTTCAGAGGTAACAACCGGAGATCTGCATGAAACCATTCGTCATTTTTAACAGACTTCAAAAAGGAGGAGGTTCTCAAGTTCGTTGGTTTGTCCGCTTTTTTTTTTTAGTGTATATACATTAGACCGGTTCAAAAATATATGAGGAAAATTATGGGTCTTTTTTCTTCGGTGCGCGTCCATTTTCTGAAAGTTCCATTCCTAATGAGACCAAAACTGGCTTAAGACTCAAAAAAATTTGACCTCTAGATATTGCTGAAATCGTTTAAAGGTCATTTTTGGGCTATTTACGACTTAGATCATACTGAATAAAATGTTGTCCAAACCAAAACACATGTTAAATATATTGTGATGAAGAATCCTTTATAATAATCGAAGCTATTTTCATTTTTTTTAGTTTTTTAAAAAATGCATCTTACATTTTTTGGCGGAGCTTTGAAAATGCAATTTAACTCCTTAGTCAAAATTATCGTATTTCCACATAAAATTTTTTTCTTATTTTGTTCCAGTGACATTTTGTTTGCAATTTTGTATTTTTGTGCAAAGCTTAAGGTTTCTTGCTATATAACTTACTGCATAATTTTTGGACCATAACATGAAAAAAAGAATAAAAAACACTACAAACCTTTGTTTTTCCTGAATTTATTTTTAAAAAATATAATTTTTTGTTATGTTTTTCAAATTTTTTCTATGGGTATCTACCACTTGCAGCAAATATTGTTTTTGCTCTTTATTTGACGTAATTGAATTATTAAATTCAGTTATTAAAGCTACACTTCTCTCTGCTGAATTGTTTCAACTTCTACAATGTATTATCAACAAAATTTGAAATTTTATGTTGAGTAATGAAAAGTGCTGAAGGATCGACAATTAGTCCTGAAATCTGTTTATTTTAAAGGTTTTAAAAAACAATGGAAAAATATTAACCAATCTGCGTTTATTACAGAAATTGTTCAAAATATTGCTGATTTAACAAAAGAGAGGTTATGTTTTGCCAAATCACAACTAATGTTATATTTTTGACCTATTTTTGGTGCGAATTTTTGGAGCTTATTGTTATTTTTCTGGGGGGGACAAGGAAAAGAAGATATATTTCAGATATCCAGGAGCAATGTACAGAGCAAGATGGATGAGTAAAGCTATTTACTCCTTAAAAATTTGGATGTTCCAAAATCAGTTCCCTATGTCCCCTCAAGAAAAACAGCTAGTTAAAGAGATAAGCTTGTTTGTTGTAACAGTGTACAACAAATATTGGTTTCTATCACCTCTTCTTTTAACGGCACCTAAAAACGACTTGGAGTTTCTTCAGAGCTTAGAAAGGTGAACAAGTTAATTGCATCTTTTATTTAACTTTCTTAATATCACAATTTTTTTTTAATATTGGTACAAACGTATTATCCCCGTTAAAGCAGAAATTGCATTAAAAAAATTTGAGCAAGACTTATGGTACCTTGGGGAAGAGCTTGTAGGGTTATCATTTTTCGATAGGTCTTTAAGTATTGACATTCACAAAAAAATGGCGGAATCAATACAAAATAAGCCAGGAACTGAAAAGTTGTTAAAAAAGGCTTCAAGTAAAACAATATATTTATATGTTATTCTGCATGATTTTGTAACAATCAACACTAAATTGTTTTTTAAAAAACTGCATGTTTCTACTGAGTTTTTCAAACTTCACCCTGATGAGTGGCTTAATAACAGCGCATACGTTAGTGGTCTTCAAATGGTCACTCAGCTCAATGCTTATTAACGATAGAACAGAGAAGTGAAGCTTTAATTCCTGAACTGAATTTAATAATTCAATTACGTCAAATAAAGAGCAAAAACAATATTTGCTGCAAGTGGTAGATAACCATAGAAAAAATTCGAAAAACATAACAAAAAATCATATTTTTAAAAAATAAATTCAGGAAAAACAAATGTTTGTAGTGTTTTTATTCTTTTTTTCATGTTATGGTCCAAAAATTATGCAGTAAGTTATATAGCAAGAAACCTTAAGCTTCGCACAAAAATACAAAATTACAAACAAAATGTCACTGCAACAAAATAAGAAAAAAATTTCATGTGGAAATACGATCATTTTGACTAAGGAGTTAAATTGCATTTTCAAAGCTCCGCCAAAAAATGTAAGATGCATTTTTTAAAAAAAATAAAAAAAATGAAAATAGCTTCGATTATTATAAATGATTCTTCATTACAATATATTCATCATGTGTTTCGGTTTGGACAACATATTATTCAGTATGGTCTAAGTCATAAATAGCTTCAAAATGACCTTTAAACGATTTCAGCAATATCTATGTAGAGGTCAAATTTTTTTGGGTCTTAAGGCATTTTTGTTCTCATTAGGAATGGAACTTTCGGAAAATGGACGCGCACCGAAGTATTCTTACATTTTTGAAATGTGAACCGGTCTAATATACATCGATAATTCCTAAAGAACTTGCCCGATTTCCGTAATTTTTTGTCAACAGATAGATACAATACAGATAGATATTTAAAAAAAAAGGGAGATATTCGACAAAGGGGCGTGTCAATATTAGAAAAACACTGTATTTCAGTGAATATTGACACTAGGGTACTGAAATTTACAGTAAAAATACTGGGGTAGGCAGAATTATTACAAATTATAGCCAATAAAGTGGGCGCTATTCGACAAAGGGGTGTGGTCATATTAGAAAAACACTGTCTCTCGAATAGAATTGACACTAGGGTACTGAAATTTAGTATATGGGTAGGCATAGTTATTACAAATTACAGCCAATAAAGTGGGCGTTATTTGACAAAGGCGTGTGGCAATATTAGAAACTCACTATAAAACGAATAATATTGACACTAGGGTACTGAATTTAAGTACATGGGTAGGCACATTTACTACAAATTACGGTCAAAAAAGTGGTCGTTGTTCAAAAAAGGGGTGTGGAAATATAAAAATACTATATCTCAGTTAATATTGACACTAGGGTACTAATATTTGGTATACAAGTAGGTGGGTAGGTAGAATCATTACAAAAGTGAGCGTGATTGTACATAGAGAGTGGCACTATAAGGAAAGTAGTATATATCGGTTAATATTGATACTTGGAAACTGAAATTTGGCACAGGGCTACGTAGAATCATTATAAAGTACGATCATTAAAGTGGGCCGGATTAGAAAAAGGGCGTGGCACTTTAATAAAAATTATAAAGAGACAGAAATGGAAAACACCCAACAAACTTTCAGGAATTAATAAAACAAATTTTTTATAAACAAAGTTTCATGTTTGAAATTTTCCTCAAGAATAATATTACATAAAATTTTTAATATCCTCTAAAAAGAAAGAAATAAAAACTTTTTAACAAAAAAAAACCGACTTCAATCAGTAACAAATAATTTTAAATAACTTTTCCTTGGTCAAATTTTAAAAGTTATTTATATGTATTATTATATAAGAAATCTTATCATTTCTATTTTTTCTCATCAATATATTAATTGCTTAATGAACATAAAAGCTTTGAAGTCAGCGCTAATCTTTGACACACAATCATGATCTTTTACCATCCCTGCACTATTTTAAACTTCTTTATTTGATGCTATGCTGCTTTGGTGACGCTGTAGTAATTTTAAAAGCTTTTTACACAAAAACATTCTCACTATACTGGTTTGGGTGAGCTTGTAAAGCTCATATTGAATATGACATAGTGTGTAACAGCTGCACAAATAATGCATGGAACACATTGGCTACATTCAGCATACTCAACAATTGCCAACTGAGAGAAAAAAATCGCTAAGAAGCTTTTATATTATAAAATAAAATAAAACAAATTAGAAAAAATTAAAATAAAAAGATTTCGACTTACCAGCGTAAGATTAGCGCCGACTTTAAAGCTTTAATGTTCATAAAGCAATTAATATGGAGCAAATAATATGGAAATGATAAGATTTCTTATGTTATACTACATATAAATAACTTTTAAAATTTGACCAAGAAATTAATTGGAAAAGTTATTTAAAATTATTTTTTACTTTGTAGTGATTTTGAAGTCGATTTTTTTTTTTTTTTTTTTTTTTTTTGTTAAAAAGTTTTTATGTTCATTTTATTGCATTTAAAAACAAAAAAAAAATATACAGTAGTTTCGACTATGTCGTAACACAAGACGTAGAATTATTCAATTCGCATTTGATGACATCTTTTTTAAAAAATATTTAGCAAAATATTTATTCCATACACCTGAGCATATGACTTTTAAGAGAGTGCCGGAAAGGGTTTATAGGTATGACTGACTCCCATTACTTTTGCAAAAGGAATATTTTCGGCTCCTATACAAATTTTATGGTTTTTGTATATTTATGCCATACACCTGAGCATATGACCTTTAAGAGAGTGCCGGAAAGGGTTAATATGTATTATCGACCTCATTTGCTTTTATAAAAGGAACAGTTTTGCCTGTGACACCTTTTCCCTCCGACCACTCCTTAGGGGGGCTCCCATACAAATTTTATGGTTTTGTCGATAAAACCGGAAACTGTCGATAAATAGGTAGCAAGTTTAAGCAAACAAAAACATCAAATTTTGGCTTTATATATCATGTAATTGTGTAAAATTTATATAAGTTAGAGAGTTCTAACATGAATTGAGGATAAAGCAGACCAACAAGTGCTAACATCAACATTGTACGATCAGTACTTTAGGCCCACCAAAGGCTCAAAAAGTTATATAAATACCGACACCTGATCAGTATCAACCACCCTACTTACCTCCGAGAAGGACGTATTCTACGTCAAAACTTGTATTTGGCCCACCCTATATATGAAATAGCTTGAATTGTGTGCTCCATAATAACAGCAAAAAAAAATGTACTAAACTATTTGTTTTCAGACCTTTATTTGGCTTTTTTATAAATTCTCAGAAACAATGCACCATTTTACAATTCATTGAAAGCAATGGCAAAACAAAGGGAATTTCGCTTTGAATTTCTTTCCCTTTCACCCTATTCTCCAAATATATGAAAGTGATTTACATGAAATGAACAAGTTAAATTGGAAACCTTAACGCATTTTGAAGAGAGGGACAAACCGTACTATACAAAAGGTATCAAAATGTTGAAAGGTCGCTGGACAAAGTGTATAGAGCTTAAAAGCTCTATCAAAAAGCTATTCAAAAAGTTGAATAATAAAAACAAATTTTTGCTCAAAAAAATAGTGTTTCTAAATTAGACCAAGGGACTCATTGAACAGTTAAATATATATATTGTACATTAAACTAAGATGCTCAGATACTAGCAGAGAACTTACAGAAAAGCATTCTAGAGATCCCATATCGGTCGACTTAAAAAAAAACTATCATTTACTAAAAACGACTAATTTTTCTACAGCTAAAAGCTAGGTTTCTCGATTCGAATTTTTCACTTCAACCTTATAATTTCTTATAAACAGAGAAAGGAACTACTAAAGACCTTATTTAAATTGGTACAATCATCAAAAAGATACTTCGATACAAAAAATACCGCAATTCACAAATATTTTATAGAGAAAGGTGATATTCTTTAAAAGTGGTAGCACAGATACGCTTTTTCTTACAGATATGCAATATTGATAAATATTCAATTGTAAAAATTACTAATGAGCTCTTATAAGAGTTTAAATCTATCATGAATCCACTAACGAAAGTCAGAAACATTCATTATTGGACTGGACTCATTTCAAATCCGAACTTTTTAAAACAACATAATCCATTTTATGCTAAATTTTGTATCGACATTGTTCTTCAGGCCATTCATAGATACTTTCTATGCTTCGCTTTTAACGCTTTGTTTGTAAGCTTGTGTTTGTCTTTGAATAACTTTTAAGTTTTTTATAACTGTCAAAATTAACTCACTACCTACCTTTATTTAAAGCAAGTTCCGCTTTTAGTTTTTTTTTTTAATCCAATTAATCCATATGTATCTCAGTTGTTATATTTTTAAGCTTTTTTCGGTAAGTTTCTTTAAAAAACTTGCATAAAACTTTTCTGATTGTTTCTCTTTTAATAATTGTCGAAGCAATATTTTTGCTTTAGTTCACTTTGTAATATTTAAAAATTCAACTTGCAACTTTGAATTTGTTTCTTTTTTTTTACTTGCATTTAACAATTATTTCCTTCCTTCAGCCAACACACAAGAATTTCTACCATTTTGGCTCATATAAATCCACAAGCCTTGCAATTATTTCTCGCCTTTAGGCCATGTTGTTGCCTGCGATTGCAGTTGCTGCAACATCTACTTTATAAACAACTTTTCTCAAAGTTTTTTTCCAATGCCTTAATTTTTTCTTTTTTTTTATTTTGTTCGTATTTTTCGCAGACAAACAAAAAAAGATCAAAAACCACTTTAAGGCAAAACGTCAAAACCACTACCACTCAAACACAAACACTCACACACGCTAGCAGACAAGCACGCACGCTTGCTAACGACACAACAACGGCAACAACAACTACACGTTTGTTTATGCTACCTCGTCTGAGGGAGGAAATCGGTAGGTAAGGGAAAAAAAACCGGTAACAAAATTTGCTACTTCTTTGCTTTGGCTATTTTAACGCTTTGTTTTGCTGTTTGTTGCTTTAATTCTTTTCTCTTTCTTTCTTCCTTCTTGTCAACACTCACACAATCACAATATTTGTATTCCACGGTATGTTTGCCAATGCGTTGAGATAGTTATTCCGCGATACACGTCCAAACCGCTTGAGCTGCTCAAATAAACTGAAGCTTGTCTGCAAGCCGCTTTAGAGCCTGAACAGAATCAAAAATCGTTGCGGCCTCCGATCTTTGTTGTTGGAAAATACATGCAAAATGTAGAAAAAAACGCAGCTCTTTTTCCGCAACGATAAATCGCACAATTAGAATCTATTCTATTTCTTCTCATGCGACCGACGATTCTCTCTCTGAGTGCCATTAGTGTTGCCATATTTTTGCTAAGAATTGGCTGCGTTTCATGAAATTTGCTTAGTTTTGTTTTATCTTCTGACATTTCTTGTTTGTGTGTGATGTATTCACACAATTGAAGAGACCAATACATTGAAATGAAATAGAAAAAATAAATAAAAAAATACTAAATAAAAGCAACTTTGAATCGTTTATCGCAATCGCATCATTCTGGACACATTCTCTGCGTTCGACGACCAGAGAGGGTCGTTGGTCGCAACGATTTTTGATTCTGTTCAGGCTCTTATTCTGGTGGTTGTTGTTGAGCGTAAACAACACTTAGCAACAATCGTCATGGGCAGCAACATTGGGGTGGTATGTTGCGGCAACAAGCCGTGGCCTTGCAAGGAAATGTTGCCCATTATCCAAGCCAGTGTCATTACTTCGGCAGCATGCTGATAGAAATGTTGATGGTAGAACTCATAATAGCAGCATGTGTCTGGTAAGAAATGTTGACGTTTTAATACAACATCGAGCATGTTGTATTGTGTTGGTTGCAATTTGTTTACTTCAGCACTGGTTTGACTTGACTTTACTTCAGTGGCGGGAATAAATAAAGCTATGTGCATGAAGCTTTATCCAATCTAACTATTCAAAGCGGTATAATATGGCTCATTTCATCTTTACTTGTACCAAAAAATCATGAATTCTCTGCAAAGAATCTTATCTGGGGTGGAATCACCGAAGGTTATAGTTGCACGAATTACACCACGATGACTATTGATCGGCCACATAATGAAAACAAAACCAAAAATGAATAAAAATTAAAAATAATATACAAATGAAAACAGAAATAAAAATAAATACAAATAAACATTAACATAATAAACAATAAACAAAACTATTTAAGTAATGTATAAGGGTCAATTGCAAAAAAAAAAAACGTACACAAAGAAATTTTCATGTTTTGTTTTTAAAGTTTTTTTAAATTTTCCCGTTATAGTAGTCAACTTAAGTGAAAATTAATGGAGAATTCGAAGTTGTTTTTAGGCTCTTCAAAAAATAATTTTTTCTTTGGTTTTCATACGAATTTTGTATTGAACGTCACATAGCAGATATACGAAAAAAATCACTAAAAATTTAAAAATGTTGTAAATTAAAGCTTAGCGTGATGTTTGTTAAGTTATTTAATCAGTTAAATCAGCTTTTTGCTAAAATCGCCATTTGAGTTACAGAAATAATAACTTTTTACCAAAATACCTACTTATTTTACAATTTTAACGGAAAAAACTTGAAATTTTTCACCAAAAAGACATCAACGTAGAGGTTATTTTCAAAGTAGTAGACTTGCAGTAATGAATAATAAAAAACTGTTAAATAATAAACAATTTCAGAAAAAACAACAGGGTGACGTTCAATACATTTTGTGACGTTCAATACGTTCAATTTTGTTGCGTTTAACCAAATAATGTAAATCAAATTGGGAGTTTAAAAAAACACAGGTTAATTATTTTACAAAAAAAAAAAAAACATAAAGTAAATATAAAGTATATAATTCAGCTATACATAAAATTTTCATCCAATTTTTTTTTCTTTATTTTTTTACAAAAAATTAAAAAAGTCAATAGCTAGTTGAATTTGTACTGAAAATTTATTAATACTTCACGTTATACAATATAACTTCTGAACCCTTTAAAACCACATCTTGATTTTCTATCGTTGGAAAGGTATAACCTAACGTAAAAACGTTAAAAACTGAAAATTATAAAAAAGAAAAAAATCATAGCACGTGTTGCTGGCATGGTATTAAACTTAAGCTAATTGAGAATGAGTCAACTTATTGCAATATTTTCAAAAATTTTGTGCTTTTCTTCAAAATAGATGAAATAACTTTTCCAATGATACTATATTACCGGTAATCGGTCTTAAGTTGATTAAAAAATATACCCTATTTTGGCCTCGAAAAGTTCTTCTAAAAATGTATAACTTCGCATTTGGTTTTCAAATCAATAAACCAATACAAGAAAAATATTTGAGCCAAATCGGAGATGATCAGCGCAACTGATCAATTCAATGTGAAATGGGCGGTATCAGTTACTAAAAACAAAAATCAGGTCAAAGTCAAGCATAGCTACCATTCTTTTTGCTTTCGTTAATATTCTTCATTTCGTTCCTTATCTAGCTTTATTTTTTCTTGATATCTTCGTGCTCTTTCAGCAGGCGTTAATTTTGCTATTTTACTCTTAAATATACAAAAACGAAATACAAAATTAATACGTCAGCCGGTGGTGTGACATATCTTAAAAGTGACGTTCAATACATTTACCACTTTTTAGTATTTTTTTTTTCTTAGGAATTTTATTTTGCAAATATACGAAAACAAAGAAACTAATCCAAACCTATGAAACAATGATTTTAAACTTTGATTTTTTACTTACTATTTTTGCTTTAATAAAACGCCTCGTGACGTACAATACATTTTTACACGTATTTATCATCATGAACTGAGAAAACACAAAAAAATTTACTTTAATACTATTAAATCGTCTTAATTTTTAGAATTTCATGAGAACTAATCCCTGCACTTCCTTAATATAACTTACTTACCATCTATACCTCTCCTAAATTAAAACTAACGAAGTGTAAAAAAAAGTGACGTTCAATACAATGCTTGGGGACTAAATATAAATCGAAAGCCAAATTCGCGATGACAATGTTTTGAAAATAAGAACAAAATAAAACATAAGAAATAAATGCTATCATTAGAAAACAGCTATTATTTGTTATATTTTTGCATTGTTTTCAACTTTTTTTACGTTTTTCATCAAAAAGTGTAACTGGGAACATATGTTTTTGTATTAAGCGAGTACGAGAGAGCAATATAATATTCTTCAAAACAAATATGCAAACAATTTTAAGATTCTGAAAAATATGTTTTTCCAATAAATATTCCCCAGTGATCACTTTCTCATTTTTATTTATTTGTTTTTTCCTTTTTGTTTTTACCTAAAAAAAAATTTAAAAAAGCGCGGACAAAAATAGAGCGTTTTGTATGCAATTGACGCATAAATTAAAATGAAAATAAAAAAAAATATACTTAAAGTAAGAATTAAACTAAAACTAAACATAATAAAAAAATATAAATTAAAAAAGCAAAATTTTCAAACTAAAATTAAAAATTTAAATACAACAATAAAAATAAAACTAAAGTAAAAATAAAATGACAAACAAAAATATTAAATTTAGATAAAAAAATATAAACAAAAACTAAACTAATAATAAATATAATAAAAAAATAAATAAAAATTCAAGTAAAACATACAACTGAACAAGAAAGAAACAATAAAAATTAAAGTAAAAAATACAAATAAACGAAAAACAAGAAAAAAACAAATAAATCACTAAATAATTTAAAAAACTATTTAATTAATATATAAATGAAAATTAAAATAAAAATATACTAACGTAAGGAAACTACTAAAAAATAATATCAAAATAAATAAAAAATTTAAAAAAATTAAATTAAAATTATACTAAAAAAAATATAATTAAAATAAAAATAAAAGTAAAGCTAATACTAAAAAATAATGTCACAATAAATATAAAAATATGAAAAAAACAAAATTTAAATTATATTAAAATATATAATTAAAATACAAATATATATTAATATAGATATAAATATAAATCTATATTAATAAAAATCATTTTCTGTTTGTTTGACTACAATACAAATCTTAACGGCTGAACGGATTTAACTCAAATTCGGCTCACATATTACTTGAATCCTAACTTAGGTTACGGCATACTAAGTTTTGACCAATCTAACTACTAGCGTATTGTTTTTTAAGCAAAAATGCTCGACTTATTAATTTTAAGAAAATCCTGTTATTTTGACATCAAAAACATTCACATATCTTTAAAATTTAACAAACTTCTGGTACAACGTCTTTTTCTAATAACATCGTCTCTTAGAATAACAAAAAAAACTATCACAAATTCGTATATTTTACTTGCGATGCAAATAACTCCGTTGTTTTTGAATATATTTCATTCACATTTTTTTCGTTAATGAACTCAATTCAAGCAATTAATAAAAACAATTTAAAGGGTACCGTTATCTTAGCGGATATATTTTTGATATTTATTTCAAAAAAGGTCCAAAATATTGACTTTTTACTCAAAAAATGACACAAAAGTTGTTTTTGTTGTTAAAATAAAAAAAACTCGACTACCTCTTACATGACATAGCGTTTTATAGCAAAAATGCTTCCAATTTTACAGAAAAATTTATTAACTATTTCTGTCATCAAAAAACATGACCCTACCCCCAGTGATTTTTTAAAGAATTTAATTTTTTTAAAAGTTGTTTTTATTCTTTTTATATAATAGTTAAGCTCAAAGAATAATTTATATGAAACAATTATACCAATATCTCTTTCCGATCAAAAGTTATCGCGATAAATATATTTTTTTTTTAGACACAAACCAAGATGTTTTTCAAATGCTTATCTATTAATAAAAATCATTTTTTTTCTGTGAACATTAAAACTACTGGGAAACTGTAACGTGCAGTGGAAAATGACTGTGGTGTCAAACTATGAGTCTAAGAAAAGTTTTTAATACACCTATTATGTCCCTACATAATTGCATGGTGCAGCAACGCGCGCCGGGAAAAGGCTACACAGAAAAAAAAGAGTAGAACTTTTACCTAAAAATGTAGTCAATTCAGCTAAAGTAATCCGGTGATTTTCAGTCAACGAATTTGATTAGGTGCGCTACCAATTTCTAAATGTTAATTATATGCAATTATATTGGGTAGGTTAACGCGAGAGTAGCTAAAAAAACCTAAATATTTAGGTGTACCTTCAACCATAAAATAGATAAGACACATAATTTATTAGAAGAATAAGCTAATTTTTTTTAAACTATGACCACTTCAGATTAGGCAAGCCACCTACTAAGTGTAGAAAAATCATCTAATTATTTAGATAGAATTCCCACTTAAGAGTGGGAATGCCGTGCAAAAAATATGCAAAAAATATGTTTTTTGTTTTGCAATTTCTATTTTGAAGTGAAACTTTCCTTAGGTGACTTTACTTCATTTCGTCACATGATAGAGAAGAAAGATTTGTTTTATAGTAGATAGAATGAGAGAGATATGTACATTGTATAAATGACTGAAAAATTTCTTTGCCTCCGCTGAGATTCGAACCTGTGATCTCAAGATTTCAACAACCAACGCCTTATCTATTGAGCTAAATTTCCAATTGAGGAATTTACGCTACATACCAATTAATCAAATTGCTGTAGATGCCCATAATTTCAGAGTCGTGGACCTCATATTTTTATATACATTTTGTTCACAAGTTATCAAACGGCGTAACAGCACAGCGGTAAGGCGTTTGACTATAACGCCAGCGGCCCGGGTTCAATTCGCGCATGAGGCTTTACTTTTTGTAAAATTTTCTCACTTTGTTTTTATTTATGTTTTTTATAGGACAGCGCTGTGCTCCTATAAAATTCAAATACGGGGAAAAAACAAGTTGTAAGGAAAGCATTTGATTTATCCACGTAAATATTTATATAAAATTTATACTGAGGCGTGGATAATGCTAATATGCGTTATTTCCCTAGTGTACGAACAAATCGACAACTTGCATTTGGTAAAATAACTAGAAGAATTAGATGATTTAATAAGCAAAATTTTAGTTGAATTAACTAATTTGAATTAGGTGAATTACCTAATGCATGATTGTTAAATTAACTGTGTAAGTAGAAAAGTTGTTGAAAAGATTAGGTGAAATAGAAACTTTCACATTAGCTAAACTAGTTTAGGTAATAAATCAATTCTTTTATTTTCTGTGTAGTATATATATAAAAATATATTAAAAAAAATAAGATTAAATTATATAAAAAGATTAAAATAGAAACAGAAATAAAAGTTGCAATTGATATTTAAAATAATTACTGAAAAAAAAGTAACATAAAAATAAAATATATTAATAAAAAAAAAATAAAAATAGGACTTAAAAACCAAGGATTAAAATGAAATTAATATAGAAATTAAAATAAAAATAAAAATAAAAATAAAAATAAAAATAAAAATAAAAATAAAAATTAAAATAGAAATAGAAATAGAAATAGAAATAGAAATAGAAATAGAAATAGAAATAGAAATAGAAATAGAAATAGAAATAGAAATAGAAATAGAAATAGAAATAGAAATAGAAATAGAAATAGAAATAGAAATAGAAATAGAAACAGAAACAGAAATACAAATAGAAATAGAAATAGAAATAGACATAGAAATAGAAATAGAAATAGAAATAGAAATAGAAATGGAAATGGAAATGGAAATGGAAATAGAAATAGAAATAGAAATAGAAATAGAAATAGAAATAGAAATAGAAATAGAAATAGAAATAGAAATAGAAACAGAAATAGAAATAGAAATAGAAATGGAAATGGAAATGGAAATGGAAATAGAAATAGAAATAGAAATAGAAATAGAAATAGAAATAGAAATAGAAATAGAAATAGAAATAGAAATAGAAATAGAAATAGAAATAGAAATAGAAATAGAAATAGAAATAGAAATAGAAATAGAAATAGAAATAGAAATAGAAATAGAAATATAAATAGAAATAGAAATTGAAATTGAAATAGAAATACAAATAGAAATACAAACAGAAATACAAATAGAAATACAAACAGAAATACAAATAGAAATAGAAATAGAAATAGACATAGAAATAGAAATAGAAATAGAAATAGAAATAGAAATAGAAATGGAAATGGAAATGGAAATGGAAATAGAAATAGAAATAGAAATAGAAATAGAAATAGAAATAGAAATAGAAATAGAAATAGAAATGGAGATGGAAATGGAAATGGAAATGGAAATGGAAATGGAAATGGAAATGGAAATGGAAATAGAAATAGAAATAGAAGTAGAAATGGAAATAGAAATAGAAATAGAAATATAAATAGAAATAGGAATAGAAATAGAAATAGAAATACAATAGAATCCCAGCAGTTATTTTGGAGTTAATCGAAAAAGTGAACTAGTTCATTTCTAGCGCAGTTCGAATTAGCTCTGAAAGAGTACAAAAGGCGTTCAGTGTAAAACAGTTCACTTTGCTTTTGTTTTCAAAAGTATTGCTGAAAAAAAATAAACGCGTTCTGGCTTTTTTTAAATTTGCTGTGCACTAGAAAAAATAATAAAAAAAAAAATGTTTATAGGCATTTATATACAAAATTTCTTCTAAATTGTGGATGGAAAAGATCGTACAAATCAGGTCTTTAGGACTTGTGCTCCAATACACTAAACGTTTACACTTTTAAAATGTTCACTTTAAAACTAGTTAAAAAATAACCATTTTTAGGCTAATGCGAAAGCAACTAGTTTAAAAATGTTCCTAATGCTACTAGTTCAAATATGGGGAAAAAGGAGTGTTTATGGGGACAATTGTCTTTTCCTATGACCGCAAAAAGCGTCATAGTATTAGTGGAACTAGTCAGGGTATTATAGTGGAACTAGTACTGGTCCTTTCTGGAACTAGTTCAGAACTATTTCAAATTTGGTCCACTTTTCTGCTGGGATAGAACTTAATTCTTGAATATTTCTGTTAAAATTTCTCTTCTATTTCTTTATTTCTCAAATTCAAATATTTTATATTTTCTATTCTTCCACGGTTACCATACGTTTTAATTTTAAATACACTCATTTCAAAATTTGTTCATTATTTTTTTATATTTTTAAGCTGTAGATATTCCAATTGTAACTGTTAATTTTTATTAAGAATGTTCTAAATTGTTGCATCAAAAAGAGACATTTTTGTATGCAATATGCAATATAATTTATGCAATAGAAACTAAATATTTCCCTAACATTTACTTTTAAATTTTCCATCCTCAAAAAAAAAAGTGTCAAACTTTGAGATATACATATTTTCGAATTATCTTCTTATTTTAATTAAATAAATTCTTCCATGATAAAACTGTCATAAGTAATAAATTTTAATTTTATGCATTTCCTTGCCCTCAACTTTAAATGCATTTTTTACAATGACATTAAATTCGGCGGATGGACAAAAAAATTTATGTAGCTACTCGTTAATATCTAGATGAATAAATAAAAAGCACGCCATTTTTGGCTGTCACATGAATTTTCTTCACTTCATTTCATTTACCAAATTTGTTGAAACTCATGTCAAAACGGTGCATTTTTATTTTCATAGCTCTTTCCTTTCTGTCCACCGCCCCGCTGGAAAAACTTCATACTTAATAAAAGTGCCAGGTGCATTTAAGAATCCTGCAAGAAGGGGTCTTAAAAAATTACACCGATATCCTGCATTCGTATCGCATAAAGAATCAGTCCAGTTGAGTTCAGTTGCAATGGTAAAAACGAAGTTGTATGCGTTGGCAAAGTTGCACAGTGGGGTAAATATGCCATGCTACTAAGGAGCTTTTGAATACTGCCGCACAAAGTTGTTTGCTTCACCGTGCAATGTTGACTATATCTTTTTTGTTTTTTTTTGGTTTTTACTATGCATCGTGCAAAACTCTTAGTAAATGCAAATGAAATGCAACGGACGACAAAACTTTTCAGAGAAGTCCTTATTTTTTGCTCTGTTTTAGTTTAAGTTTCAGTTTTATTTTTACTTCTATTTCTATTCCTTGGAATTGCGTGCGAACTCGTTGGTAGTAATTCAACTTGCTGCCACTAGAGCGCGAAGCTGTGTTTGGACAGCGGAACTTTTTTTTTCCTTGTCATTCAGCATTCAAAGCGTAGAGTAGAGAGTGGACAGGACGAAGTAGTAGAAGTAGCAGTAGCAGCAGCAACGTTTTAGCAAAAGTGGCCAAAGCGAAGACGTTTCTGCACGAAATGGTGTCAAGTGGCTGCATTTCATTTGTTCAGTGTCAGAAATATGGCAGCGTACATGGCGGCGCGCACCAGGGATGCAATTTAGGTAGATTAGAAAAAATTAGCTCACAAAAAAAAAAGAGGTAAATACTTCCCAAAAGAGTTTGAATAAATTTGCAGGCATGATTTTATAAAATGCAAATTTTTTTTTTTTTAAGAATTCGTTTTTTATTTTTCAGAAAATAAAATACTTGTAACACTTTTTGGCTGCTCCGACTCTGTTCGAGTCACAGCTGGAAATAACTGCTCAACAAATGGTGACGGACAGGAAGTTTATTGCATAAATTCTTGGTTGACAGTCGTGAGCGAGTAAAGCGTACCGTTCAAAATCTATGTAAATGAGCTTCTTTTAACGCAGACAGAATTATTAGGAAACTTTTTTTTTCAAGACACATTTCAATATATTTGAATTTATAAAATTTATATGTTTCAAAAATGTTACAAATGTAACTTCATAAGGGAGGCAGGCATTGTGCCGATATTTATAAATTCTGCGAAAAGCCGTTTTATTCCAAAAGGTTTTTTACAAAATTACAATAAAATTCATTTTTGAGTACAGAACTTATGATAGTTTATCGATTTTAATAACGTCTTTCTTCTTTCTTACTGAAAACATTAGAAAGAATTCTGGATCAACACATAAGATCGCTCCTCAATGACCGAAACCTGTGTAGCAAACAACACGCCTACCTTAAAGGTAAGTCGGTGGAAACAACCCTACATGAAGTAGTCTCGGTAATTGAGAGAAACCTCCACTTCAAAGATTACACCCTAGCTGCCTTTATTGATATCGAAGGGACTTTCCACAAGGTAAGCACAGAATCAATAAGGGCAGCTCTTGAAAATCTACAAGTGGAAGAAAAGATAACCAAGTGGATTGTTGAAATGCTGAAAAGCAAAATCATCAACACACAAATCGGAAGCAGTAAAATAAGGAAAACAACTTCAAGAGGAACACCTCAAGGTGGAGTCATATCTCCCTTGCTTTGGATCCTAGTTGTAAACGAACTGCTGACTACCCTCAGCGAGAAAGGCTTTAAAGTGACTGCATACGCTGACGACGTCGTGCTTCTGGTGGGAGGGAAGCATCTCTCAACCATCAGCAACATGATAGAAACAGCACTTAAAGAAACTGTCTCGTGGGCAGTACCAAACGGCCTAGGGGTCAACCCCGATAAAACCGAACTGGTGCTATTCACAAAAAAAAATAAAATTGAAAATTTTTGCCTCGCAAAAATAAATGGCAAAACCCTGCAGCTATCCAATAAAGCAAAATATCTCGGAGTAATCCTTGACTCAAAGCTCAATTGGAAAAGCAACACAGAAGAGAGAATAAAGAAAGCAACCAGTGCCTTTTACGCTTGCAAGAAAACCTTGCAATGGGGGATGAGACCCAATGTCATCCATTGGATGTACACGGCTATCGTCAGGCCCATACTAACCTAGGGCTCGATTGTATGGTGGAAAGCCACTGAGAAGACAAGCTACCTCAACACTCTCTCTAGAGTACAGAGATTGGCCTGTCTAGGAATAACAGGTGCACAACGATCAACGCCTTAGACAGGCCTGGAGGTCATATTGAACCTCCTCCCCCTGGACGAGTACATGAAAACCACTGCAACTAAAGTGGCGTTTCGACTTAAGGAAGCTAAACTTTGGAGGCACTGGACGCATGGACACGCCTCTATACTCACAAAGTATAGTCCTGACGATCTCGCCACCACCTCCGATTACATCACCCCGGAAATAGATATTCGGCAGAACATGACATTCTCCTTTCCAAAAAGAGAAGAATGGGATTCGAACCACCCTTTTAGTGAACACGATATCCAGATCTTCACTGATGGATCCAAAATGGAGAATGGCACGGGAGCCGGAGTCTACTGTAATACACTACAAATATCCCTGTCATACAGACTTCCAGATTACTGTAGTGTCTTTCAAGCAGAAATTTTCGCGATCGAGAAAGCAACAACGACAATACAATCAAGGAACATCAATCCATCAAGGATTACAATATTTGTGGACAGCCAGGCTGCGATAAAAGCACTCCGCAGCGAAACAACTAAATCGAAATCTGTACTAAGCTGCCGGCAACCTCTCATCAGAATCAGTCCTCCCCACAAGATCAATATCTGCGGGGTCCCCGGTCATCGTGACATAGAGGAAAACGAAATAGCAGACGGACTGGCTAGGGAGGGCTCTGAACTGGAAAGAAGTTCTGTGATTGGGTCGATCATGGCTCCAATCGGAGAATTCAAGAAGAAAATAAATGATAAAGCCAGAAACAACACAAATAACTCTTGGTCAAATAGAGACGACTATGTTATCTCTCGCCATCTCTGGCCTAAACTCTGCGAAAAAAGGACCCAATCCCTACTTTCAATGAGTAAAAATGAAACTCGCATCTTAATAGGGGTCCTCACGGGGCATTGTTGTATAGGCACAATGGCCTCGCGACTAGGAATCCCGCACCCAGACTTCTGCAGAAGCTGTGGAGATGTCGAAGAAACAGAAACCATCAAGCATCTACTTTGCGAGTGTTCCAATCTCCAACAACGCCGACTTCGCCACATAGGAAGCAGAGTGTACGGAGAACTGCAAGAGCTCGTGGACGTACCACTGATGGATGAATCGATAAAGGGGCAGGCTGAAACGGCTTTTTGCCCTTTTTTAAATTTTTTTTCCCACTTAAAAATTTTTCAAGGGGGATGGCGGCTAAAGCCTTTACAATCCGTATGTAAATCCGCCGCTGTGCACTGTAGCTACAACAAAATTTCTACTTCGAGTAATGATTTCATTTTCTTTTCAAGTTGTAAGAGATTTAAACTTGCAGATATCACTTCCCTGTCCGATAATTCTGTAAAAGTGAAACGGGACGTAAGGATGTATTTTCTGCTGAAAACAACACAAAGGCCATCGAAAAAATACTATTTGTGCATTTTGCAAAAAACCATTTTGCTTCACCAATGATCGAAATAACTTAAAATTTCATCATAAGAAAATGAAAGTTCAATGCATTGATCAAAAATGCAAACAAATTTATTTTTATTTCAAACAAATCAACTTTTCAACAAAAGTAAATATGTCTTAGATTTTTACCGTTGACGACCATTGGGACATATAGGTCCCGTCAGATTTGGTGGTCGCGTGGATAGCCCGAGTGGACTATCTTGTTTAGCTATTTTTTGTTAAAAAGTGGAAGGTTTCCCGCAACTTCCCCAAAAATTTTTCACCTATAGCTTCTCCTATCCCCAAAATATTGCAGCAAGAAGAAGTGGGAGAAAAAGTAAAGATTTTTCGACTTTGGGGTGGTCTTGTAGGCAAAGGGATGAATCTACCCTTGAAAATTAAGTACTTTCTGGAAGCCACATTCATTCCCTGTTGAATGATACCTTGTAAAGAAAAACCGTGTGCATAGTTTTTCCAGGAAAAATTCGAAAGTAAAAGGTTCACCAGTGTCCCATTGGTCGTCAAAGGGTTAATGTGCATATTTCTTATTCCTTCTTCAGATGACTTTCAAGTTGATTTTCCAAATGTTCAAGGTGATGCCTCAGTTACACATTATATTGAAAATATCGATTGTGAGTACCCGAATATATTTGTATACGCAAAATTTACTTTTCCAATGAATTGGTCGTGATATCTCATCGTATATTAAAAAAAATATGTGTGCGGCTGCCACGCACGGTAGAAGTGAAACCTTCAGAAAACCCAAACTGTGAGAGAATGAGACGAATTCTGTATTAAGAGGGAGATAACTATAGGGTTTATTGATTATACGAATTAAATTTAGAAATGTACAGCAGTCGCACTGAACCGACTATAAGATCAAAAACAGTGATAGACGATGTATTTCAAAGATATATGATCAAATCTAAACAAAAGTATTTATTTCATATTTTGGTTATCATAAACCATGGCACGATTACGATTTCCGTGGCCCCAAGATCTGAATATGCAGTTTTGAAGAGCTCATTGAGAAAATAAGACTCACCAAAGAATTTATCGATATATCGATTTTTTTTATCGAGCTATCGATTTTTAAAAAAAATTTTTACTAAAAGAAGCCTTAATGTAAATTCGACTATATCTATGCTAATAATTGACCGATCGGGATAACTTGGGTAAATATCTTCAAAATAAGATATAAAGAAAAAATTTTGTACTTAATCTAATTACACTACAGATGGTTTTTCGGCATGATATATATTTTTTTTTTCATAAAACCGTTATTTTCTTAAAAAAATACGTACTAAAAGTAAGTAGAATATAACATATGGTAATAGCTGAAACATTAACCTTTCGTTTGGTGTATAATATGTTATACTTGTTTCCCCTATTTCTACCATTATTTTCATTTTTATATTGTTACTAGATTAAACAGAACTATCAGTGACGCCAATAGTAGTCAACAATAGTTGAACGACTTAGTTCTTGAGTTCCACAATGATGGCGAAAGTTTAAAAGGTGTTGATAAACATCAACAACTTGCATCTTCATCACGAAGCACAGAAGAATCGCAAGCACATCGCACACCTATGTAAAATAAAAAAGAATATTCGAATCATATTATTAATAAGAGATACGGATTCTTATTTTATTTCACAAAAAAAAAAAAAAAATCCTTTTACAGAAAAATTACACTTTGTAAAAGGCAGAACCACTAAAAAAAATTATTTAATAACTCAAAAAAAAAAGCTAGAAAAAATATCAATATGTACTTCAGAATACAACAAACAACCTTTGATAAATGTCTATCTGGCTCCCTTTAAAAGGAAAAGTACATTATGTAAAAGGCAGAACCAGTGGCGTTCCTAGGCTTGGTGACACCCGGGGCGGATACTCATGGTGTCACCCTTATAAAAACTGTCTAAATGCAAAAAGAAACCAATTCGACGAGATTAAGTGTTTTTATTATTATCCTTATGTTTTCCGAAAAAAAAAAACAACATATCGTCCGTCCCCTTCATGCCAAAAACGCCAATGTGAATTTTTGTGTTTTTTGGGAAATTGAGTTTAAAGATTCGAATGGCTCAGAAAAAGCGAAACATCCACATTTTCCAAAATTTCTTTTCCGAAATGGATGGCACATGTCTTCGTTATGCACAGTTAAAATTTGGTTCCAGTTACTCTACAAAAACATTAAAAAAAAACTTTTTGTGCAATCATGTAACAATTATTGCTAGAAAATTGTATTAAAATAAATCTCAAAATCATGAAAAAAGCTCCATCAAAAAAATGTCTTTTATACGTTTTTTTTTCTATTTTTGAAGAAAGCTGAGGACAATGTATTTTGATAAAAAAAATGGCAAGAAGTGTCCATTTCGATTTTTGTGATTTGTTTTAATCTCAAAAATAGCATTTTTCTGGTAATGTATTCAGTTTTTTCCATATAACTCCCAGGTCAGAAGGTAAATTTCTGAAATTATTGGTTCAAGACATTAACAATGCTTTGAAAAATAAACTGCAGAAGGACTTTTGCAATTGTCTTCATTACCAAAGTTTTTATAGAGTCGCATGTACAAAATTTTCAGAATTGTTAATTTCCTTTATGCCAAAAAAACCAAAGTGCACATTTTTCACTAAAACTGAGCTTGTAACCGCTACTGACGAGATAGATAAATGATTTTTTTTTTTTTCTATTTTTGAATAAAGGTGAGGACAATTTATTCTGATAAAAAAAAGTGTCAAGAAAGCTCCATGTCGATTTAAGGGAATTTTTAAATCCTAAAAATGTACCACTCTTGAGAGAAAAGTTCATTCTTAGCTGCTACAAAGTAGGAAGAACACTGCTTCACTTTTGATGGAAAAAAATTATTCTGAACGTATCCTCGAAAGAAAAATAAAAAAAAGTTATTTACTAATATTGGAAATATTTAAAGTGAAAAAATATGCACATTGGCGTTTTTGGCATGAACAAATATCAGAAAATACACATAGATGGTTTTAGCATGGAATTTTCTTATTTTGGGGGAATACTCTTTGCATTAAAATGCACTAGATGCAATTAAAAACTCAAAACCCATGTGTTTCCACATTGGCGTTTTTGGCATAGAGGGGACGATATGACAAACAATAAGAATTTGTACAAAACAGAACAAAAATATTACATTTTCAGGTGTCTACATATTTAGATATGTAGGGATAAGGTAAAAAAGAAAACTTATTAACTTCGCAGTCTTAAAAACTGACGGAACAAAAACATTACATTTTCAGGTACATATTTGTATAATTAGGTATAAGGTTAAACAAAGAAATCTTATTAATGGCGTTGTCTTCAAAACTAACTTTTCTTACTTTAAGAGCTGCAAAATTTGAAATAACCTCATCGAAATCATTATTACTTGCAAGCTCGTTTTCAATGGATAAAATAGCAAGATTGGAAAGCCTTGCCTGTCACACGGAAGACCTTAAATAAGTCTTCAGTAATTTTAGCTATGAAAAATTACCTTTCATGCCTTTCGCATGAAGCTACTGATACACAAATTGTTAGAAATAATTTCAATGCGACAAAATGGGACACACATTTTTTAACGTAATGTATTTGTACTTTTCTCGTTCTGTTTGAGAAATAAAAAAAATATCGATATGGTGTCACCCCTAAAATGGTGGTACCCGGGACGGACCGCCCCCCACCCCTCCCCCGCCCTAGGGACGCCACTGGGCAGAACCACTAAAAAAATGATTCAATAACTCAAAATACATCGAAACTTTTATGAAGATCTTTACAGTATAAATGCACAATTTATAAAGCAAATGAAATATATTCAGCCCTATTATGAAATATTTTCCTATGCTATATGATTGTACTGTTCAACCTAAAATATAACATAACAGCAAAAAATCGGCCAAAATGAAAGAAAAAGTATAACATGTTGTATACCAAACAAAAGCTTAATATTTCAGCTTTCAATTAATTATATCTTTATTTAATCTTTATAACGCATTTTTGAGAGAAAATAACGGTTTTATGCAAAAATAGAACATATTATACAGAAAGACAGTCTGTAGCGTGGCCGATTTAAAAAAATATATTTTGTTTTTTCATTTCATATTAAAAACATTTTAAATATCTTTTGAATGACACCTGAATCATTCAGATCGGACAAATATTAGCAAAAATATAACCGAATTTAAATATTGGTTGCGTTGAGTAAAAATTTTTTTGAAAAATCGATATCTCGACAACTAATCGAAATATCGATAAATCCTTCGACTTCAAGACTGCATACTTAAATCGAGGGGCCACGGAAATCGTAATCTACCCTAAACCATTCGTGTCATTTGTTGAAATTGAAAACATGGAGTTTGAATAATAAAATGTAAAATAAAATTACTTTTAAACTTGGTAACAAAATTATAATCAATATACGCTATAATTATCTCACTTTTAATACAGCATTCGTCTCATTCTCTCACAGTTTAGTTATCTGAAGGTTTCACTTCTACCGCGTGGCAGCTACACACATATTTTTTTAATTTTATGAATACGGCTGTAAATACCCCGCAGTGTAACCAACTAGTTAAAAACCAGTCTGCATACTAGTTGAAAACTGAGCAGTACTAGTTCAAGATCGTATTTTTTTATATACCCAACTGGTATTTTTAACATGGCGATGTCATACGAAATATCAATTGTCCTATTCTAAGCACATGAAAACTAGTTTACAACTAGTATGTTATTGTTACTTAAATTCTAGTTTGTTGTGACTAGTTGTAGACAAATCATATATTGCATAAATTTGAGCTAGTTTATAGTTTAACTTTTCCTGAGTGGTTGGCAACTAGTCATATTATAATTACATTAAAACTAGTATTATTTAACCAATGATTCAACCAGTTGCTAAAAAAAATTGTAGTAAAATTTACATAAAAGCGTTTTATTATTTCATATAGTAATAAATAAGTTTTTTAAAAGAACATTAAGTACATGAGTGCCAAATAGTTTAACTAAAGCTGCAGCATTTATTTCTTATCACATGTGTATAATTTTCGTTCACATATTCACTGATCTGTATTTGTTTTAACATTTTTGTATTCCTTAAACGTTGGGAAAAACAACTATTTGTTTGTATTAATAACAGTTACTACGTGGTAATTGTCTAAAAGACTTTTAATAAAAGTTTTGTATTAACTCAAAACAAAAAAAAATTAAAAAAATATGTAGTAGCGTCTCGAGAGCTTATCCGCAAACACGCTCCTTGGCAGCGACTGTCTAGGTAACTCAATTACCAATCCATTTCTCATCCTAAGATGACAAAGTTTTGCAAAGGAACGACAGATGGATAATCTTTTGTCCTTTGAGTCCTTTGTCCTTTTCGGGTTGAATTTTCTTTCGAGCATTTTTTCTAAATTAAAAGCAACTGACAGCAAACAAAGTTGCGATAAAGCTTTTTTAATCCAAAATCTGAATTTCAATTAAATTTGGTAAAAATCCAAATTTCAGATTTAGACTTAGATATGGTAAGCTGTGTTTTTTGATATCATCTGAAAATGTTTCACTATTTTAATAACTATTCGGCTTTAACTAGCTGGTCAAGTGGTTAGTTTTGACATTATTTAAACTAGTTTCGCTTGGTTAGTTTCACAACTAGTTTATTGCGATTTAACATTAACTAGTTGTGTTTCAACTACTTTTGTAACTAGTAAATTGTGACAAAATATGAACTAGTTTGCTTTGAACTAGTATAAAAACTGCTCATGATTTACTGCTGATTAGTCTTACACTGCAGGGTATTTACAAAACTTTCTATAATTAGTCTTACAAACTGGCAAATTTGACAAATGAAAACATCACCTTAAATCAACGAAGGCGGAACAAAAACTTTTTTATTTTCACAGGAGAGCTCAAAGTCTTATAAAATGACAACTACGGATCTTTTAGATTTAAAAGTCATTCATTCGTTTGCATTTTTGAATAGGTTGCAACGGAGGAATATAAAATTTGGTCGGAAGATGTAAATTTTTCATTTCTTATTATTGTCAATCAAATACTATATTTTGATTTTTTTACGTCTTTATGGATTTTAATGGACATATGGATTGGCTTTTAAAAAAAAAAATTAGGGGCCCTTTTTTGTTTTTTTTTTTTTTTGATTTTGAAAAACCCACAATTTCCACAATTGGTTTGACTGAACCAAATTTATGGTTCACACAAGTTTGGGTCTTAACGGGGTATAATATACCAAAAAAAAAAAAAACAAAATTTAAAGTAGAAAATGTGTTTAGTGGTCCGCTTCGCATAAAATGCTTCAAATGTAATGAGTGTCGAAAAAATTATTCTCTTAATTGATAATTTGTGTCAACTTAAAATTTTTCAAGCTCCGAACCACAAAAATAAAATAACACAAGCTCTCGCACCAAAACTAATTTCAAAGTCAATTTTCAAAATAGTAAAACACTCAACTGACAGTTTCAAGCCACCTCTTTATAAACCGCCAACACATGGTAAAGCAATTTAATTATTTGCATTGCTAAACAGTGCTGCCAACTTTTCAACGGAATTCACCAATTTGACAAACAAAAACAAAAAAAAAAAGAAAAGAAGAGTACTGCGGTGTAAGTGTGTCAGCAGTAACACATGTACACACAATTTCACTCATCCACCCACCCATACAAGAATACAGTCAACACTCATGCCAACTTGCAAAGTTTCTAACCGGCAGGTAAGGCTGCAGAGAAGCAGCAATTGAATAATTTAATTTAGCTTCTGACGTATTTTCGTCATCACTCTCATCATTCTCATCAGCAACAGCATTACCAACACTAGAACAAACATCGTCAATTCTACTGCCGGTAACATCAACGTTGTCGTCGTCATCATGTAGCAAGCAAGCAGGTTAGCAGGACACCTTCACCATATGTCACCCAGTCATGCGTCAGTGATGCACATACAACTTCTATTCAGACAGAACTATTATAGATCATCTACCTTTAGTGTAGAAAGTTTGTTTGTACACGTAAACTATCAAATTGTATCTGTTTATATATCTAATCGAGCGATGATAGGTGTTTAACACATATTGAACTACTCGTACAGTATTTACCACTCGTACAAATTCTAAATAACTATATTATTAATACCAAATGAACTCATAAAGTATTAAAGGCTTGGATAAATACCAGACCTCAATTTGACGGGAAATAAAATTAGGCATAAATTCACGACACCTGTGTATTTATGACTATACGTTTGTTGAAAAGGCTAACACAAAGTTAGATAATTATATATAGGTAATAAAATTACAGAGGTTATTGGTCAGTTTCAGTATCCCATATTATAATTTAATGCTTTCAGATCGGAGTTTGGATAAACTACTAATACAGTGCTTAGTATATTTATAAGACAGTCACAAAAATGGTCAATACTAGTCTAACCCATCATTATGTATCACGAAAAAGCAGACTTGCGATAGACTTGCAGACTTGCAAGATAAGGGAAGCTTGGTTTTTGTATAGAAGAAAGTAGTGCTGATCGTTTCTTTTCTGTCGTTCGTGTCTTGTTTCGTGATACAGCATGTTGGGGTTAGTTTGTAAAGTAAGGAAAAGTTCTGAAGCAGTTATGTTAACTCTTTAAAACTCAAAAAGTTCAAGCAATTTTAAAAGAAAAATATACCAAAAAATTAATTAAATTTAAAAAGAAGACTATATAAAAGAATTCTGTCATATTATACTTAAGAGATATTAACATTTTTCTTAGCTTTAATAATTTATTCGTGCTCCTTTGGCTTCTAGCAATTTGAAAAAAAAAACGGAAATTCACGAAATGGAAATTTTTTCCATGTTTCGATAGTTTAGATATTCAAAAATATCTCCCTAAAAGGATTTTTCAAAATTTTAATTATTTTTAAAGTTATAGTCATTTTAGCGATGTAGCACCCAGACCGGTTTGGGTGGAACGTAAAACTTTAAACGCGTTTTTCTCTAAGCTACTTTTTGCGATGCGGTTAACATTAATGGCTGAATTACAATACTGCGTTAGGTCGGTCGGTCTTTGACAGCTAAACTAGAAACAATGGGTTCATGCATTGCGACAAAATATGACTTCATGCATTGCGTCGACCTCATCCCGTAAAAATGAATTTGAGGGGGTGACGTACGATCAACGCAATGAGCATGGTATAATAATTCAAGGTAGCATTGACAACTGCTTATTTCCTCTTCTACAAGAAGACATCTCCTGTCAAAAACAGCTGTTTGTGAAAGTGTATCTGCAGCTGCTGAGGTTGTTGTTTTTTTTTCACTTCAACGTTTTCAACATTGTTTGTGTTTTCAATGGCGGATTGTGAGCGCTCTCTTTTTGAGTATATTTTTTGACAGGAGATGTTTTCCCAAGCAACTTTCAATGCTACCTTGTATTATTATACCATGATAATAAGGTGTTAGTGAATTTGACACTTCTCTCTCAAAATGATAAATATTTTCGCCCCGCTCCTATCAAAAACCGCTGATGGTGAATTGAAATGAAAATAAATCAGCTAACGTGCAGTTAGCTAAAGTTCAATGCCATGTCCACTTCTTTTGATGGCTATTATCAGTTGAGGCGTTGAATATTCTTTCATGGCATTCGATATGTTCTTGAAGCAGACCAAATGCTGGCCAAATTTGCTTCCAAAGCTTCATGTCGATGGCACCTTCCAGTGCACTTTTTTGATAAAATGACAAAACCATTCAATGGCGAACTTGGCAAATGGGCGAAGACAACTGCAATATCTTTTTGTCAACTCAACACGGCACAATTAATTAAATTAAATATTTATTTAAACTTTATTCGCACAATAACCTATAAAAACTACAACACATCATCATCTAGCAACTCAAACAAATACAATTTGACAACTATCAACGGCTCCTCTCTTTTGCTCTCAATTTTTTGACAGAAAGAAAGCTATTCTTGGTGTTGTCAAAAATTCACTAACACCTTATTATCATTACACCATGATGTAGTTGCTGAAATTAATTTCGTTCTAATGAGAATGTTTTGAAACGGCAATTGAATGTAGTCGTGCAGCTCTTTAGTTGACATAATATCTCAAGTTCTAGTCGGCCGATGTATTTACTTGAAATTTGGCATGAATATTCTTTATACATTCCTCTATCGTATTAATAAATAAAAACTACAAATTTTTCATATTGAATATTTTTGAAAAATTCGGGAAAGTTAAAAAAATGGGAAATTTGTGGGACTTCAATTTTTAAGTAGCCATTATTTTGCGAAAAAAATTTTTTCACTTTTTCTGGTTCATACGATACTGGGCATTTATACTGACCAGAAACTATCCATAATTTTATTTTTCAGGTGACCAGGAGGGTGGATGTCATGACGACCGGGACACTGCTTTTTTCCACCTCTACTTCAACGACGTATAACTTGCTGAAATTAAAAAACCTTTTTTTTATTATTTTTTTATGTACTCTTGAAATATGAATAAATAAGCCATAAAAAATGGATCCTGAAAAACATGAATCCTCAAAAAACACTCGAAATTAGGGTTTCTAGACTGGAATACTGCCTTAATTCAAATATTCTTGTTTTCATAGATATTATTAAATTATCAAAAAACAAAAAAATTTCGAAATTTGTCCATTCTGTTTGGACTACTTGCTTTATACCATCCACATAATAATTTTTATTATAATATTTGCATAAACTTATCGAGCTAAAATTCCTCAGATATTTTCGATTGGATTTAGATCTGGCAAGCACGAGATCCTCTGCCAAAGTTTATTTCTGAAAAGAGTTTAAGCTCTTTACGTAAATCACGCCAATTAGAATGTTCACCATCTGGGCTATCAAGATTCCACTTCTATTCATCAGAAAAGATCATCTTCAAAAGCAGAAAAAGTTAAAATGTTTTTGTTATCAAAATCTTATCTTTTAAATTATCATCTTACCAAAGACCAGTCTGTATCCATGTTAAGTTCTGCGAATTTCATTATTTCCTTCTTGTGTTTTTCAAAAAAACGAAGTTTCAATTTTGGTTTAAATTTTGCTCTCTAAATCTAACTCTACCTATAACTCTAACTCTAACTCTAACTCTAACTCTAACTCTAACTCTAACTCTAACTCTACCTCTAACTCTAACTCTAACTCTAATCTAACTCTAACTCTAACTCTAACTCTAACTCTAACTCTAACTCTAACTCTAACTCTAACTCTAACTCTAACTCTAACTCTAACTCTAACTCTAACTCTAACTCTAACTCTAACTCTAACTCTAACTCTAACTCTAACTCTAATTCTAGCTCTAACTCTAACTCTAACTCTAACTCTAACTCTAGCTCTAACTCTAACTCTAACTCTAACTCTAACTCTAACTCTAACTCAAACTCAAACTCTAACTCTAACTCTAACTCTAACTCTAACTCTAACTCTAACTCTAACTCTAACTCTAACTCTAACTCTAACTCTAACTCTAACTCTAACTCTAACTCTAACTCTAACTCTAACTCTAACTCTAACTCTAACTCTAACTCTAACTCTAACTCTAACTCTAACTCTAACTCTAACTCTAACTCTAACTCTAACTCTAACTCTAACTCTAACTCTAACTCTAACTCTAACTCTAACTCTAACTCTAACTCTAACTCTAACTCTAACTCTAACTCTAACTCTAACTCTAACTCTAACTCTAACTCTAACTCAAACTCTTACTCTAACTCTAACTCTAACTCTAACTCTAACTCTATCTCTAACTCTAACTTTTACTCTAACTCTAACTCTAACTCTAACTCTATCTCTAACTCTAACTCTAACTCTAAATTTAACTCTTACTTACCTCGTAACTTAATACAAATATTCATCGTACTATGTATATCATCTATCTATATATATAAAAAAGGAGCTTATGTTTGTAAGGCCGCAATAGACTCCTAAACTACTCATCCGATTAGCATGAAAATTTGTGTTTAGAAGTTTTTTGGTACGGTGCGTGTTTGTGGGCTATCAATTTTGATCCACCTTGAACACCAGAGGGTGCTGTAGTACAAATTTTTTACAAAACTGCCTAAAACTCATAAACTGCTAATGCGATTAGAATGAAAAGTGGTATACAGTGGGTTTCATGTACGTTGAGTGTTCTGCTGCTATCGTTTTTGACCTATCTTGAACACCAAAGGGCGCTATAGTACAAATTTTTTACAAAACCACCTAAAGCTCCCAAACCGCTCATGCGATTGGAATAAAAATTGGTATATGGTAGTTTTCAGGTACGATGAGTTTTTCAGTACTATCTTCTTTGACCCACCTTGGACACATGATGGTGCTGTAGTACAAATTTTTTACAAAATCGCATATTTATAGTTGTTTTCTTAGGTTACATGTGCAAATATTTTCAAAATATAAAATATTTCTTAAATTTAGTAAAATTAAAAAATTTCCGTTATTTTTATATCAAAAACATGAACGTATCTTGAAAACTTAAAAATTTTACTACAACGATATATCTAATCCAACATCGTTACACAAAATTACGAAAAAAACAATCACATATTAAATTTTGTGACTTTCGATTCAAATATCTCCGCTGCTTTTTTATGTATTGTGTTAAATTTTTTTTTGTCTTAAAGCTTCATCAAAATACTATGAAAACCTTATTGCAAAAATACCGTTAGTTGAGTAAATATATTTTAAATATTTTTTTTCAAAAAAGGTCTGAAATTTTGGAGTTTTCCTCACAAGAAGGCTCAAAATTTGTTTTTGTTGTAAAAATAATTTAAATTCAAATTCGCAAATTTTCAACTCTATTTAAAAGTTATAACATTTGTAAGCAAAAGTTATTTCAATTTTACGCAAAAATTAAAAACCATTTTTGTGATTAAAAAAACAAAGCCTTGATTTTTTTGAAGAAAAATTTTTTTTCCAATATTGTGGTTTCATATTTTTGAATAAATTTGAAAGTTATAGCCAATAATGTTTATCCAAAATATATATACAAAAAGCAAAACGCTGTCTGTGTGATGGCTGGAAACTTCAAAATTACTTAGCCGATAGAGCTGAAAGTTTGGCAGTACATTTTTTTCAAGTACGAGATGGCTTAAATTTCTGTCACACCCCCTTTTACCGCCCACAAATCAATAAAAATGCTATATTTCCTACGGTTTTCGTCGATTGGGCTACATTTTGGTAGCTACATTTAGTCTGTCGATTGGGCTACATTTAGTCTGTATGCTTACTGTCGGCAACTGTACTAAAACAGAGTAATGTCCATCTACTAAAAAACTGGGATGAGCATTATATAAGAAAGTGTGGCTCCGCCCATACAGTTAAAATTTTTATTATCGAATAGCTTTGAAAGTAAAAGTAGCAATACTTACATACAAACTCAAAATGGAGTTACTATTTGGTGATCTCCTGCTACTGGGAAACTGTAACGGGCAGTGGAAAATAACAGTGGTGTCAAACTATGAGTCTAAGAATAGTTTTGAATACACCTATTATGTTCCCATATAGTTGCAGGGTGCAGCAACGAGCGCCGGGAAAAGCTAGTCTATTTATAAAATTAAGAATAAATCCGGAATACTTGGATGACTTGCAAAACGAGTTAACCTCACAAATTAAATAATTATGTTCAAAGAGAGCTTTTAGAATTTAATCAGATAAAGATTCAGATAGGCACATGATTAAATTTTCTAAAAATTATGTTTAAGTGAAAATAAAAATGTTTAATATCAATTAATAAAAAATTTTTAGATCAATTAATAAAAATAAAATTTGTGCACGTATTTTTTGAAAAAATTTGTAAAAAATTGTCAAGTGTTTTTCAATAAGTGTTTAAAAATTATACTTATTCATGTAAGATCCTTTTCTTTAGAGTTCCATAATAGCGCAGAAAAATTTTAGGAATTTTTATTAAAGTGCAATTTTTATTAAAGTGTTATTCTTTTATTCATTGTAACAAACAACGACAAATGTACAGTGGGTGGCCAAATTATTAGGGACAGTGCTCACTTTTATTAAATTTCTTGTTTTAAGCAACTGTTTGAGCTACGAAAGTAGTTTTTAAAGGTTTGTTTTATTTTTTATTGCTACTGGTATCATAATTATTGTTTTTGGCAAATGGCAACACTGGGGGCATGCTTCAAAACTTTTTCCAGTTTTCCCGTCTTAAATAATTAAAAAGTAAGTTATGGTTCTTATAACAGTACTTTTTCAAAAGTTTTATCTGTGAATTGCAATTTTCTTAACGATTTGGTGCGAAAACTTCAAACTTCCTTCTTTGTAGAATGGGCAAGGCTTCAGACACTTCTCCAAGAAAATGTAGGGAAATCCAAACGTTGCTAGTGCACTCCACACATTCACAGAGAGAGATAGCAACTATTGCAGGGGTTTCAAAGTCTGTTGTCAATCGAGTAAAAATAAAAATTGATAAAAATGTACATCTCGAAGCAGACCGTGTAGGAAAATGTGGCAGGAAAAGGGTTACAACTCCTCGTGCTGATCGAAGAATCAGACACATCTATTTAGAAAATCGAAAAAAGAGTGCTGCCAGTCTCTCTACGACGATAAACAACGAAGGTGTAAAAGTTTCGGCCAGAACAGTCCGGAGGCGGTTAGCCAAATAGAATCTGATAGGACGTCGGCCCACCATAAAACCACGCCTAACCGAGGCTATGAAAAAGAAACGACTGCAATGGGCCAGACAACATCGACATATGACTGTAGCAGATTGGAGTCGAGTAAATATATTTTTCTTAAATAGTGCGATGCATCATTAATGATATTCTTGTGTTAATTATAATCTTTTACAGGTGTGTTTCTCGAGTCAACGTTTCAAATTTTGGTTGACAAAAGTTCTTTTGTCAGACGACGCCCTGGAGAAAAATACAATTCAGATTGCCTTGTGGAGAGGGTTAAACATCCGGTTAGTGTTATGGAGTGGTGTGTCATCACAGCCAAATGCATGGGGCGCCTATACATCGTGGAAGGGACGATGAAACAAGACCAGTACAAGCGAGTTCTAGAAACCCGGCTACTGCCGCACCTTAATGAATGGTTCTCTGACAATGACGAGTACATTTTTATGCACGATTCGACACCATGCCACACAGCCAGGAGTGTTACTGCATTCCTGGTAGAAAAAAACATTGCAGTTTTGCCTTGGCCAGGGAATTCACCGGACATGAACCCCATTGAAAACATGTGGGAGCTCACCAAACGAGCGATTGCTAAAAAAATTATCACCAACAAGCGCCAGTTGATTGAAACTCTGGTCAGCGAATGGCACCACAACTCTGACCTCCAAAAAAATTCAAAAACATGTCGACGGTGCTTACGAAAAAAATCTTCCGACAGAAAATTGCGGCGAAGAAAATCTCTTTTTTCAAAATGCGGCGGAAAAATCATTTTTATCAAAATGCGGCGAAAAAAATCACTTTTATCAAAACGCGGCGAAAAAAATCTTCTTATTTTTTGCTTACTTTTTTCGAAAGTATTTCGAAAATTTTTATTGCTTTTTTTAAAAAGTTTTTATGTAAAATTTCGAAACAATCATATTGAATATATCATTATGTTATATTATTTGTTGATAAAAATCATTTTATAGAGTACTGTAAGGAATTATAAAGATGAAGTTATAAATAGAAATAATTATTTGAAAACATTACTTTTTTCAGAAAAATTTTTCCCACTCCTTCAAAAATACAACGTTGTTAGCGTCACACTCTGAAAAGAGAGTTTCTTCGCCGCATTTCATGAAAAGAGATTTTCTTCGCCGCATTTCATAAAAAGAGATTTTCTTCGCCGAATTTATAAAAAAAGGATTTTCTTGATCGCGTTTAAAGAAGAGATAGTCTTCGTAGGGACCGTCAATGTATAGAGAGCATGCCTCGACGCCTAGAAGCTGTTATTGAAGCTAAGGGTGGGATCACTAAGTACTAACACTTTATATTGTTATATTTATATATTACTTTTATGAAAAATAATAAACAGTTTTTCCTAAATTTTTTGTTGTTTTTATGATCACAATATAACACAGACACAAATAAAAAATACATAAGAGACTTAAAACCACTAATTTGTCTGAAAAAAACAGCTAAGCTAGAAAATTCGAAACTCTGCGTACTGTTCCTAATAATTTGACCACCCACTGTATTGTTGTTGTTGTTGAATTTTCAGGTATTACATCTTAAGTAATTTATTCAAATCGTAAGCGAGCACGTAAGGTTTTGAGTTAATCACATTTGCTTTGACATTTTTTATTGAGAAAATCTTAGCGAAGCCCTAATGACATGTGCTAACAGGATAAATAGTTACTGAGCTTGTTTTACTTCTCGTCTCCGCACTAGTATAGTTTAAGACCATAAAAAGTGTTCTGAAATATTTTCCTTTAGCAAAACTGAATTCGAATCGATAATACAAAATTTCACGCAAAATCTCAAATAGTTCTTAGCATCTAAATTCTCAGTAGTTCTCGTTATTTGAAATTTTTAAGGAATATATAGTATATAGCAAAGTAGTTTTTTGTGAGCAGTAGAGTAACTGACTGTTTATAGCTAAAATTCTTAAAAAAGATATTCTTAATTCTGAAAAAAATACTTTTAAATTTATCGATAAACAAATGAAAAGTGAAAAAGTGTTATCAGTTGAAATTCAGTAGCAAGAATTTTCACGAAAAAATAAATGTCTTTCACGAAGTGACTTCATATCATATTTTATATAATTTATATATTAATATTTATATATTTAATAATTTACAAGTATTAATATTTTTCTTAAGAAATAGATAAAAAATCAATCGCTCTAGTTAGTAAATATGCGGTGGAGTATTGTTCATAAACATATGTATCTGCAAATTAGGTCTTTTATTTACCCTTAAATAAATCTTAGTCTTATTATAAATTTTAATGGTGTAGAAGATTTAGTCCTTCACGACTATCTGTGCATTAATTTTTTTTTTTTAACTTTTCTGCGTGAGACAGGGTTGCTACTTTAGCACGCACTGCACTACTAAACCACTTGCTACTTTCTACATGTGCGGTAACTTTTCGTACTGCTTATGTTCAACACTTAAAGTGATGGGAAGTCGGTTTACTTGAGAATATCCTCATTAGTAGCGTGACAACTCGGACAGTTTGAGAGGCCTGCCTGCCTGCCTGTGTTGCTACATATTTCAACTGCCTAATTATGCGAAATAAGTTATTATTTTAGTTAGAATCTTAACTACCAACGAAAGGAAATGAAGTGCTTGCTGAGTGCTAAGATGGAGGAATATTTTAGTTCTTTTTTTTTAGAAAAACAACAAAGAATAACTACATATAAACAAAGAATAACTAAAGTAAAGATAAAAATGTCTTGCTACATATTTGACTTATATATATAGACAGGCGCTTGTATAGCAATAAATTTCCGCTATTTGTTATTAATAATGCAGCACATGAGCAAAAATGTATCTGTACATACGAACATATCTTATATCCATCCACTGTTCCGCATATTTTCCAAATACTAATCAAGGAATGAAATCGATAAACACTAACACACACTGTCACTCTTTATTTACTCTATTAATCAGCTTCATGAGTTGTGCTTAAATAGCCCCTACAAGAGGTAGGAAACACGCTGCTCGCTGATGTGTACTGATTAATTTCAATGTGTGATATGGTTTGACATCTCATCTTTACCAGGTTTCCAAATCAATGATCCGATTTAATTTCATCGCAATGTGTTTGAATGATTACTGATTCTGCAAAAGGAGCTGTTATCTGTTCCTATCTTTTGTGCCATCGTAGTAAAAATTATTGTATGCCTCAGTATCTATTTGATAAGGACCAAGATTTGCTCGAAATTATTTAGGCAAACAGATTTTATGTTACATTCTGAGCTAGAACCTTTAGGATTTTCTTTTTACATTTAATTTAATGTTAATTTGACACTGACAGATTTTTTACGCTCTTAAATCCCTCTTTACGATACGAAACAAATTGATTTTGAATTAAACAACATTTTATAATATAAAAGCTTCCTAGTTACTGTTTGGGTGGAAAATAGAAAATTTTATTTAAAATGGAATATTACCTTTTTCGCTCTGCACAAATGCTTTTCACACATTAGGATAAAACAGCTTATTTTTACATGTATTCGTCCACTTGGCTAGCAGATAACATTAATGCTATTGTACCTAAGTCCAAGAGAAAAGTCTACCATAAATCTTAGCTATGAAACATTAGGCGCAAAAGCCTTGGGTTATTTATTCTATTTAAAGTCCGCTAATTATTCCTGATATTTGCTATAACAGGAAATGAGCCAACGTTTATACCCCCCAACATTATCGCTTAAAAATTATTGTCTTAACCACAGTCAGTCATATGATTGCTAGTATAGTTCAATCTCACAAATTAGAACTCTCACAAATTAGAACTTTCCAGAAATTAGAACCTGCCATTTCAATATTGAACGCTCTGAAATTAGAACCTCGTTCTTATTTCTGGACGTTTCTTAATTTATTAAATTCATAAGTGATCTTTTCTCATTGATGTAAATATAAATTGGGGAATTATAAGTGTTTTATGTTTAAAAAAAAACAATAAATATTAATATATAAAAATTCTTTTGTGTTAACATATATTTTTTTTAACCAGTTTTATTCTTTTCTTTTAAATTTCTGTGAAAAAAACGTCCAGAAATTAGAACATTTCAGAAATTAGAATCCGTGGAACAAAGTGGTTCTAATTTGTGAGAGTCTACTGTAGTGGTTTTTGCAGTGGCGGTGTTATTTTATTAAAAGGACGAGATCTGAAATGAATGTTGAACGAAGAGTATAACAAACGGATTATAATCGACATTTCGCCCACTGACATTTCGTCCTGTGCCCTTATTTTTTAAGCCCTTCAGTGAAAAACTCAACTTCAATCCCTCAATTTTTTTTTTTCTTATTTTAGTCAGTTTAACTAAGCGTGATGCATTTCCAGCCAGTATTTGTCATACATACATCATTTAACAAAAAGTCCGTAGAGAGTATTCCAAGAGTATAAAATTGGGATTTTTCGGTATTTTTAAGTTATTCCTGATAAATCGCCAAATCGATACATCTGGTGGGCGTTACTCCTACTATTTTGTACAAAATTTACTTGGAATGTTTAAAATTTTTCAATTTATTTTATTATATTTGCTCTTACTCTGGGAGTTCGAAAGAATAAAGTCTCTGTTAATGAGAATCCGATAGGGTTGAGCTTTTTCTTGTTTTTTAAACTATCATTTGCGATCTTGAGCTGGTCTTCTGCAGAAAAGAAACTAATTTTTGAATTTTTTCAGTCTTTTAAATCGATATATGAGCCCAGATTTTAAACACAAACTTTCCATATGATGAAATATATCGATTGAGCTTGTTGGAAGCCTATCTTAACATGAATTTCCTAATATATAACTAAACGTTAAATGTTCTACCCACCAAGCCCCACAGCTTCTTTTGCTAGCGACAACTTTCAGCCAATTTCGATTGAAAAATATATCAAAATTTGGTAGATATGGATGCAAAAAAAAAACAAAATTAAATTATGTACTGGAGTTAATAAGGTTATAAGTATAGATCATCTTTGACATAGTCGGCATTACCTGAAGTACCGAAAGAGGACGGGAAACTTAAAAACACTCTACATACAAAAAGTTATACTCGTATGTTCAATAAAAGAATAAAACTGAAAATGTTGTTTATTGGGTTTCTGACAAGGATATTCCCAAAAGAGGCACGGCCCTTGAAGAAGAAATGAACATAAGATAGTGAAAATAATATATGCTATATATGCACTAATGAAAATAAACTTATTACTCATGCTTAAAGTCTTTAGACGAAGGTTGGATGCATTTAAGAAAGTGCCACACCCACCAACATTAAATTGGGATTGATTACTTAAATCGAAACAGAATTGAAATATTTTGCTAGAAATATAACTAAGCAGGGGAAAAACTAAACTGAGACATACACACAAAATGAATAAAAATTGGAATTACAGGATGTTGAACATCCCCAAAGGATTTTAAATATCCCCAAATATGTTGAGGAAATACGAGTGTGACATGGATAACGGATAATATAAACATCCGACATAAAAACGGATTTAGTTTTGGTTCTACATGATCTAATTTGACGAAATACAATGAAAGTCTTGGTTTAAAGTCTTCAAAAAAATTACGCTTTGAAAACTGATATTGACACGCCTACAACCATTATCGCAGTATTAGCATTCAACAGAGAATTTTATAATTATATATTAGATGTAGATAATATTAGAATATGGATAAAGAAAATATAAGCATCAGGATAAGGATAAGGATAAGGATAAGGATAAGGATAAGGATAAGGATAAGGATAAGGATAAGGATAAGGATAAGGATAAGGATAAGGATAAGGATAAGGATAAGGATAAGGATAAGGATAAGGATAAGGATAAGGATAAGGATAAGGATAAGGATAAGGATAAGGATAAGGATAAGGATAAGGATAAGGATAAGGATAAGGATAAGGATAAGGATAAGGATAAGGATAAGGATAAGGATAAGGATAAGGATAAGGATAAGGATAAGGATAAGGATAAGGATAAGGATAAGGATAAGGATAAGGATAAGGATAAGGATAAGGATAAGGATAAGGATAAGGATAAGGATAAGGATAAGGATAAGGATAAGGATAAGGATAAGGATAAGGATAAGGATAAGGATAAGGATAAGGATAAGGATAAGGATAAGGATAAGGATAAGGATAAGGATAAGGATAAGGATAAGGATAAGGATAAGGATAAGGATAAGGATAAGGATACGGATAAGGATAAGGATAAGGATAAGGATAAGGATAAGGATAAGGATAAGGATAAGGATAAGGATAAGGATAAGGATGAGGATGAGGATAAGGATAAGGATAAGGATAAGGATAAGTATAAGGATAAGGATAAGGATAAGGATAAGGATAAGGATAAGGATAAGGATAAGGATAAGGATAAGGATAAGGATAAGGATAAGGATAAGGATAAGGATAAGGATAAGGATAAGGATAAGGATAAGGATACGGATAAGCATAAGGATAAGGATAAGGATAAGGATGAGGATGAGGATAAGGATAAGGATAAGGATAAGTATAAGGATAAGGATAAGGATTAGGATGAGGATGAGGATGAGGATAAGGATAAGGATAAGGATAAGGATAAGGATACGGATAAGGATAAGGATAAGAATAAGGATAAGGATAAGGATAAGGATAAGGATAAGGATAAGGATAAGGATAAGGATAAGGATAAGGATAAGGATAAGGATAAGGATAAGGATAAGGATAAGGATAAGGATAAGGATAAGGATAAGGATAAGGATAAGAATAAGGATAAGGATAAGGATAAGGATAAGGATAAGGATAAGGATAAGGATAAGGATAAGGATAAGGATAAGGATAAGGATAAGGATAAGGATAAGGATAAGGATAAGGATAAGGATAAGGATAAGGATAAGGATAAGGATAAGGATAAGGATAAGGATAAGGATAAGGATAAGGATAAGGATAAGGATAAAGATAAGGATAAGGATAAGGAGAAGGATAAGGATAAGGATAAGGATAAAGATAAGGATAAGGAGAAGGAGAAGGATAAGGATAAGGATAAGGATAAGGATAAGGATAAGGATAAGGATAAGGATAAGGATAAGGATAAGGATAAGGATAAGGATAAGGATAAGGATAAGGATAAGGATAAGGATAAGGATAAGGATAAGGATAAGGATAAGGATACGGATAAGGATACGGATAAGGATAAGGATAAGGATAAGGATAAGGATAAGGATAAGGATGAGGATGAGGATAAGGATAAGGATAAGGATAAGGATAAGGATAAGTATAAGGATAAGGATAAGGATAAGGATGAGGATGAGGATGAGGATAAGGATAAGGATAAGGATAAGGATAAGGATAAGGATAAGAATAAGGATAAGGATAAGGATAAGGATAAGGATAAGGATAAGGATAAGGATAAGGATAAGGATACGGATAAGGATAAGGATAAGGATAAGGATAAGGATAAGGATAAGGATAAGGATAAGGATAAGGATAAGGATGAGGATGAGGATAAGGATAAGGATAAGGATAAGGATAAGGATAAGTATAAGGATAAGGATAAGGATAAGGATGAGGATGAGGATGAGGATAAGGATAAGGCTAAGAATAAGGATAAGGTAAGGATAAGGATAAGGAAAAGGATAAGGACAAGGATAATGTAGTATATAAAGGAAAACGTGATAAAAATAAGGTGTGAAATTTATGTGAACTTAGTAGGTGTTCCATAGGTGTGAAATATATGAAAATTTACTGTTGATTGCTTACGGTTACCTGTCCAAAAGAGGACATCTCTCTGGTACAACCTAACATTTCTTTCACAATTTTTGATACTAGCTCTCCCATGTTAATCTTGGTTTTATCTTTAAGAATCATTGGTAATATTGTTGAAGATTTTAGAATTATTGATAGAGTTTTTCATTTCGGATCAGGCTCTATCAGACCATCCCTTGGAAATACTTAACCCTAGCCAGTTACATTGTGGTGAGTTTTACCAAAATTCTAGATCACTTCCTGCAGCTTTATTTTTAATCTGAAGTCACTTCTAAATAAGTTTTTTTAATTTTGGGAAAATGTCTTTTATACCGAAATTTTTAAGGCTTGAATCACTTTGTCTTAGAGTGTAGTCTTAGAATGTTTGCCTTAGAGTTTAATCACACGAAATCAAAGCAAATAAAAGTAAATTAACTGACAGACAAATCTTCGGATAATCCTGAAATAATTGCAAATCTTCTCGCGAGTTTTTTCAATCAGTCATTTACCAGTCATAATGATGTACTGGACTCTGAATACTTTTCTTCTTTAAGAAATTGTGTCCAAACGTCTTTAGCTTTGGTTAATATTACACTCACCAATGTAGAAGAAAAGTTACGAAATTTAACAGACGATTACTACGATAAGACGATTGTTTAAAAAGAACTCGTGGATACCTTAGCTCATCTCCTTTATACTTTAACTTATGTTTTTACTATTTTGGCGAACCTGTTCCGTCAGTAAGTTCTTTCCAGGACTTGGTTATAATTTGCGATAAGGAATTTAATTTTCGGTCCCATATTGATAATGTCATTAGTAGTGCCAATTCTACACTTGGTTTTGTAAGACATTGGTCTAAGGAGATCTCCAACGCATACATTACAAAATCCCTATACCTTACCTTTGTGAGGTTCATACTTGAATATGATAGCCAGGTTTGGTCACATCCGCCCTATTAGAATAAGGCTACTACTACTTCTAGGGCAATCTACTTCAATTGATATCCCTTAATACTAACACGTGGAACCTCAGATCTGTACCTTTCTTCCATCTCAGCTTTCATCGCAACGGCTATGGATGCTGCGAACCTATAACTAGGTTGTTTCGTCTGAACAATAACATCAATTCATTGAATTTGACTTTCTTCTCCCAGATCCGAACTCCGAAAAAACCTTCTTGACTCCAACCCTACTTCCTCCCTCTTTATATTCTCTAAATATAATTAAGGCTTGGTATCCATCTCCTTTAAAATAAATTAAAGATATCTTTCTTCTAATATGTCTTGAGGGCAGACTATAGCCCACGTAATATCCTTACCCTTCAAAACAAAAAAAAACCCTAAAATTAAAAAATGAATGTCCTTTTAATTATAAGTTTTAGTTCGTTAGTATAATTTGCTTGTATTGAGCTCACCTCAATAAATAAATAAAATAAGAACCTGAGATTCATGATCTAAAAATCTAAGACAAATTGTGTGCTCAGCTCAGCTCAGCTCTGTTCTTGTTCGCAACAGAAAGTTCTAATGTTAAATCTAATGTTAATTTATTAAATGTTTGCCATGACTGAACGCTTTGGAGTGTGAAGATCGTTCAATTGCTTAGAACCGTGAGATCCTGAGTTTAATTCCCAGTAACAGCAGTAAGTACAACTGTCAATAATTTGAGAACAAACATTTCTCAACGTCTGAAAGGACCAATTCGTTTTTATTTTATGTTTGTTTTTATTTGCTTTAATGACAAATTTTTCTAAAATTAACCTTACATATTAAACTAAGAGAAACTGCTTAATAAATTCTTATTGCTTCATTTAATATTTAAGTCCTTATCATTCCAGACAGTCAGCCAGTGTTATCTCCTACTGCGTATACCTACCCATTGCTTCCGTCCAATTGTCTTTTCCACCTAGTCGGTACGTGTTCAAGCGTTACATCGTGACACCTTCGTCTTTCCGGTATCACCGCCACTGTCATTATTGACAGCCTCATCACGGCAATGAGTAACTCGTACACTTTGTTCGACAGCCAAACAAATTAAGTGCGATACGTCGTCGTAGTACGTGGTTAAAACAAAAATAAAATATGAAAAACAAAACAACACCAACAAATAAAATCCAACAAATGCTGTAGCTTCCAGAGTGGAGAGTGAAATCTTTTGGAGCTCACATAAATATGGAACAGGAGGATGTATGTTTTTTTTCTGTTACAACAACGAGTGGCGGCTTGGCAGGCGCGTAACTTTGTCTGAGAACAGGAAGTAGCTGTGAAGTGGCAGCCGGGTTGCCACGACCACATACGAATGCTTCAACATGCACTAAGGGAGCCTCTTTGGAGGAGATTTTTTCATTTTGCAAAAAGGGAGTACTTGCACTTTAACAATAACACACATGCACAAACACACGACACATACAGGGGCACAAATATATATCCACAATAATTGACACCATCTTTTAATTAAGCAGCAGCAGTAGCGACAGCTCCAACTGTAGCGTCAATGATGAAGTTTTATGCCGGCGTGATATCGCAGGTGCGAATTTAAGTTGTCAGCAGCAAAGGTTGAAATTATTTAAGGATAATTAAATACATTTTCTGAAAGCAAGCAACATGCCATCAGTGTGTATCCTGTCAATGTCTGTGTCCTGCCAGTGGTTTAAAGTCGCGTGCTCGCTGCCATATTGATCACATCATTTCACTTTATCAGACATCATATCGTGCAGTCTGCAGCAAGGATTTCTTGCACTTACATATGCATGCCGCAGGATAATTGCATGGATACGTTTATGAGATGGTTTTTTTTTTTTTTTTTTTTTTTTTTTGTCCGCAACTGATGTTTCGCAATAAAAGGTAGAAATTCATATTATTTAATCTCGTTAAATAATTGATGGAAAGATGAATGAATTATTGATGGAAAAGTTGTTCAATTGCTGAAATGACGACAGCTTTTATTAAGAGTGAACAAGCTTATTTGTCCTCAATAAACAATAAAGTAAATTCTTGCTTAAATATCTTACATATATTCGTTTTTAATTGTTGAAAGGCAGTTCAGGGTTGTCAGAAAATAGTATCATTTTCAGAATATAATAAATGGTGTGTGTTTATTCATGACACAAAATTGAGGGTCTAAAAAAAAGATGAATGGGTTTTGCTCAAGCAAGCGTGGGAATACACTAGGTAAAACGAATTTCCTACTTGAGCTTAAAATTTCAGACAAAGGTAGTTTAATTTTATCATGGCAGTACAAGAACTATAAAAAATATGGGCGTGGCCAATTTAAAATGATACAAAAATGACAAACTCAACTCCAAAATTAACCGGAAGTGAAGCTTAAAATCACTCTTACAGAAGTTAGGATAGACTGGGTACGGTTGAAACATAGCTAACATCGAACGAAGCGGGCAACAAGTCGAAATACGAATTTTCGTGCAGACCACAGTGGTCTGCGGCTTCGCCACGGACGTTCTCTCTTTATCTACAGTTTATCTTTATTAATTTTTAAAAAATCTTATTAAATCATACAGAACCCACTTCTGTAAGAGTAAAAAGACAGCCGTTTGTTCCTCTTGCTCATTTTTAAATTACAGGAAAACCACGGTCAAAACATGTGTAAAAAAGTTGCATGCGCGAAACAAATATGCATTCCTTAATACATACATACATATAGACTATACATCAATTCAGATTGACTCTCATTGAAAGTGTAGAGAGATAGAGCGGAAAAACTCCATATACAAAGAATTCCTTAACATGTTTCATTTCCTTAACATGTGGATTATTTCACCACATCAAATCTAATTTCAACATATTAGAATCTACTTCGATCCAATTGGCAATTGGTGTGATGAAGTCATTTGTTATTTTTAACCGACTTCAAAAAGGAGGAGGTTCTCAAGTTCGTTGGTTTGTTCGTTTTTTGTTTTTTTTTTCTTTTAAATGTTTGTACATTGATAACTCCTAAGGCACTTGTCCGATTTCCATAATTTTTTGTCAAAAGATAGATACCATGAACGCGGAGGTCCTTTTTTAAAAAAGTTGGCGATATTCGACAAAGGAGCGTGTCAATATTAGAAAAACACTGTGTTTCAGTTAATATTGACACTAGGGTACTGAAATTTAAGGTAAAAATAATGGGGTAGGCAGAATTATTACAAATTACGGTAAATAAAGTGGGCGTTATTTGACAAAGGGGTGTGGCAACATTGAAAACTCACTATATATCGAATAATATTGACACTAGGGTGCTGAAATTTAGTACATGGGTAGGCATAGTTATTACAAATTAACAAAGGGGTGTGGCAATATTAGAAACGCACTATAAAACAAACCATATTGACACTAGGGTACTGAAATTTAGTACATGGGTAGGCACAGTTACTACAAATTACGGTCAAACAAATTGGAGTTATTCAACAAAGGGGTGTTGCAATATTATAAAAATACTGAACGTCAATTAATATTGACACTAGGGTACTAATATTTGGTATGCAGGTAGGTGAGTAGGTAGAATCATAACAAAAATGAGCTGGATTGTACATAGGGTGTGGCACTTTAAGGAAAGTACTATATATCGGTTAATATTGATATTTGGGCACTGAAATTTGGCACATGACTACGTAGAATCATTATAAAGTACAGTAAATAAAGTACGCGGGATTATATAAAGGGCGTGGCACTTTAATAAAAATTGCAAAGAGACAGAAATGGAAAATACCCAACAAACTTTCAGGAATTAATAAAACAAATTTTGTATAAACAAAGTATCATGTTTGAAATTTTACTCAAGAATACTATTACATAAAATTTTTCATATTCTCTGAAAAGGAAGAAATAAAAACTTTTTAACAAAAAAAAACCGACCTCAAAATCACTACAAAGTAAAAAATAATTTTAAATAACTTTTTCCATTAATTTCTTGGTCAAATTTAAAAAGTTATTTATATGTATTATAATATTAGAAATCTTATCATTTGTCATTTTTTTCTAATTTGTTTTATTATCATCAATATATTAATTGCTTTATGAACATTAAAGCTTTGAAGTCGGCGCTAATCTTTGACACACAATCATGATCTTTTACCATCCCTGCACTATTCTAAACTTTTTTATTTGATGCTATGCTGCCTTGGTGACACTGTAGCAATTTTAAAAGCTTTGTACACATAAAAATTGTCACTATACTGGTTTGAATGAGCTTGTAAAGCTCATATGGCATAGTGTGTAACAGCTGCACAAATAATGTATGGAACACATTGGCTACATTCAGCGTTCTCAAAAATTGCCAACTGAAAGAAAAAAATCGCTAAAAAGCTTTTATATTTATAAAGTTAGTAATATTTTTATGATAATAAAACAAATTAGAAAAAAATTTAAATAAAAAGATTTTGACTTAGTAAGGTAAGCGAGTTCATTCTTATTTTTCCAGTCCAAGTGCTCAGTTCTCGCTTCGTTTTGTTATTTACTATAATGAGAGCAAACCGCCTACATCTGATGGCATGCCAATGTTAAAAAAGGCTCTATCCATAAGGAGAACAAAGCGCTCTGCTTTTGGAAGCGGTTCATATGCGCTAATGAAGCGCTCAGTTTTCTGCGCTTATACATATACATACAGCAAAGTATTTATGTATATGTATTTGTTTGTTTATTTTGTTGTGTCGCGCTTGCTGAGAACAAAGATAGAATAGCGTAAAGAAGAAAATGAAAAAAAAAAACAATAAAGAAACTACCCTATATCCTTTTGTAGCACAAATGTAATATTTTATAACTTATTTTATAACTTATTTCATAACTTATTTCATAATAATCGGACCAATAGTTTTAAAGTTTAGCGGCAACAAAAAATGTTCAGTTTAATTTTATATGATAGTATAGAAATAGTACTCAAACACTAAAAAAACATAGTCGTCACCAACATTTTATTACTCTATTATTTAAGGTATAATATACGTGTAGCAACCAAAAACAGGAGCTGTTTCAAAAAATTTTTTTAGATATAAGAAGTTATAATTTTTTTTTAAATTTATACAGGTTATAGTACATAAAAAATACTTTATAAAAATATTTTGTTTTTTTTTTTAATACAGTTCTGGCTTTTATATAGAGGGCGCTGAAAATGGCATCCAAAACGGTTCGATGGGTATGGCCTTTCCCATGTATCGGAAACAAAAAATCAAATGACATTTTAAAGCATAGACCTTATATTAAGCATCCCCCCATACGCAATACCCCCGGGGTTTTTTAACGTAGAATACGTTATACGGGGGTGTTAATCTGGAGCACAAAATTTTGAGAAAATGTTTGTCACTTTCATTATAAGTTTTTAATACTTTTTGCATGCATTGAAGAAAATTCAAGTATGCTCGTAACATATTTAATATGTCTTCTTTTGATTTGTATTTAAATAATCATATTGCTATATATAATTTTTTTGATTCTATAAGTAAATCAAAATTTAACTCCTTCAAATTTTGTATTAATTTTCATATGCTTGTATTTTATGTATTATAACATCATGTGCAAGAGCAGTACGATTATCTGTGTGTTCATCACAGAACCAGTGTGAGAAAGAGAAGAAGTATAATGACCAAGTAGCGAACGACAACCATGATAAATACAACCATGATTTTTGTTTGTCTTTTCTTTTAATATCAAAGACATGCTCCATATGCGCCCTTTGCAGCATTTTTTTATGCGGCGGCCATTGTAAATCCATAGGAATTCTTAATTTTTGTAGAGATTTTCTATAGTTCAGACACAAACCTTACAATCATAAGCAGAAAATGAAAAAATGTTTATGAATAAAGCCTAGTATGCTGTAGAAACGAAAATTTCTTGGCATATAATTCTACACCCGAAATATTAGTGTAGAGTCAAAAATGTTTGTGTGGAGAAAAAAGCAACTACAGTACGACCTAGCTCAATACAACTAATAGAAATTCGGCCAGTTGACGTAGTTATTGTTGAACAAACGCAATTAAACTTTTAAACATAAAGCTTTATGGCTCTGAATCCTAGATGTTGTGGTTTTATGTATCTATGTACTTTGTTTCCTTAAATATTGTTTTAAGAGATTTTACGTACATCAAAAATGTATTTTACAAAAAAAGAAGAACTGAAAGTAAATAATATAAAAGTTTATGGAAGTTTACGCAAATGGAAGTTGCGATAATTGTGCATTTTTTTTCTTCAGTTGCGTTTACTGAGTCAACAATATAAATTTTTGAGTATTGCGATAATCGAGTGTTGCGTAAAGCGAGGTCGTACTGTTTTCTTATTGAAATGTCAAAATTCTGGTGCCAATTAAATGCCCGGACATATAATCGACAGCGAAATTTTGACATTTCAACTCTCCACATGGTTGTTGTACTTGCTAGCATTGAAGAAATTTTTCACCTCTACAGCGTACTAAGTAGCGAAAAAAAAATTCCGCTGCCTTTTCGCTGTCAAAAACTCAATGCATTCCTTATGGAAAGTTTCTTTCCGCTTCTACAGCATACTGGGCTTAACAATGTTAGCAAGGTTGCATAGAAGCTGCGTAAAGTCTTAAACAGTGCGTAACTAAACAAGCGTTTAAAGGTTGTTTAAGGAAATCTATTGAATAAGGCTGTTAATGACTAACGTATTCTACGTCTGACCTATGCGCCCGTGTTATCTAACACAGGCTTGAGCTTTTTTTAATTATGGCGGAAGTTGAAGTAAAAAGTTCGAAAAATAGGTACATTTTCGCGCTTTTTTGTTTATATGTATTAGAAAAACAAAAAAAAATTGATACTTGAATTTAGAAGGGATGCTTAAAGGACGAACAAAATGCATGAATAACGAACAAAATGCAAAAAAAAAATTATTGAAACTGAACCAAAAGATTTCGAGTTGTCTATCGAACCGTTTTTAAAAAACTAGTTTCGAGGAAATCGCATTTAAAGTTTTTTATTTGTTGTATGGAACTTAGACATAAGTAAACGAAAACCGTTATAACTTCTGTTTTTGTTTTTTAAATATCGATTTAAAAATGTGTATGTATATTCTTAAAACTATTAAGAACACATTAAACAAAAAAAAAATTTTTTTTTCGAAAAATTTACACGTATATTTGTTGAACTTAATATTAACCTTTGAAGGCTGATTAAAAATAATGTTAGATTATAAGTATCGCGAACGACTTGAATATTAATAAAAAAATATTTGTGATGTTCAACTGTGCCATCACGAGACGTAAAATGCTATTTAACGATGAATAAAACATGTTCATTTATTATATTTTATATTATTTCCATGCGTTTCAATTGACCCCAGGCACTGTTTCAACTAACACTGGCCCAAATCGAAAAAAGTGGAGATTAATTGAAAAATGTAAATGTGTTTTTTTGAAAGTTTTTACTGCTCGATTAAAGAGCACAAAATTGTACATCACTACTGAAAATTTTAATGTTATATGTTGTTTACTTTTTTTGCTGCATAGCCTAAAAGTTGAGAAATTTTTGGTTTTTTGTGAACAATTCAACAAATTGAAATTTTTTTTCTTATATGTCAAAAGTGATATATTTATTATGGAACCTTCAACTTCATGGTTTAAAAGAAGAATGCTTAAAAACAATTGTGTAGAAATATTTTAAAAAAATTTTTAAAATATGTCAAAATTTATTTTCTATTCGAAAATCTATTTTCGAAATATATGTGGAGTTTTAAATAGGAATACCGTAACATCAAGTAGAAATGAAAATGTGTTATTAAGCTTGAATATCTAAGCTTCCATATTCAGTAATAAAAAGTTGCGCGTTTTTGCGCGAGTCATTTTTGTTACATAAATCGTGATAATAATCACTTAAATAATAGACTGGGCCGAAGTTTTGAACTTTTAATTATATTGATGACGTCACTTTGTATGGACGATAGGCGTGGTTTACTTCCAACTTCTCCGAATTTTAAATTCAGAATACATTTTAATTATTAAATTTATTTATATTTGAATTAATTTTTGAGGAATTTATGAAGGTTTTACTATTTAGATGACGTCATTTTGTATGGGAAGTAGGCGTGGTTTTTATCTGATTTTGCCGAATTTCATAGTTATGATTTATATTAAAGAGAAAAACAAACGTGCAAAATTTCAAAGCATTTCTTTAATTTTTGTAGGTTTTTAAGAGATTTTACTTCTAAAATAAAGTCGTTTTGTATGGGATATAGGCGTGGTTTTCATCCGCTTTGGCTCATTTTCGAACTATTATATTAATTTTCGAAGATAAAAGCTAAAATATCGAATTTCATGACGATAGCTTCAAAATTACGACTTTAATCATCTCGAAAGACGGACAGAATTTTTTTTTTTTCATTTGTACCCAATCTAACTAAAACAAAAGTAAAAAATTCCCTCTGACTTCTAGGTGAATTAATCTCCATTTTTTGGGATTTCAACCCACTGTTGAACCCACTTGGTTGAAACAAGTTGAATTTTTTTTAATTTGATGTTACACATAAAAAACAGTGCTGTATATTGATATAAATAACATTGCCCATTAGTAGACAGATCTTCTTTAATTTAATATATTTCCGCCATCGTTCGCTTAACTAATCCCGCCCACTTTAAAAGATTGTAATTCAAGAAACATTTGCTTAAAACTCAAGAATATTTTTTCTATATTCAAGACTAATATTTGCATGAAGTGAGAAAAATTTGCTTGATTAAAGTAACAATTTGCTGAAAACTAGAATAATTTGCATGATTTGAGAAATTGATTTTCCTTGAATTGAGAATAATTTACTTGATTCAAGTACAGAATTTACTGAAAACTAGAAAACTATTTGCTTCACTAAAGTACAGAGTTTTCTTAATACTCGAATGTTTTGCTTAATATTAGATATTTAATTTTCATATTATAATGAAAGTACTTCAGCAAAGATGTGGTATGTAGGATAACTGATCATAAAAAACTACTCAAATATAATTAACATATCTTATAAACGGTTATATGTTTTCAAGTAAAGTAACAGGTAAGACATTGCGCCTTCGAACCATGCCATAGTTTGTCAATCCGCACCATCTTAAATATTTTTTCATGTAAACAAGTTGTGAATTATAAGCATGCCAATATAGGTTGAATTGAGAAAAATTTGCTTGATTCAAGTAAACAATTTGCTAAAAACTAGAACAATTTGCTTGATTTGAGAAATGTATTTTCCATGAATTGAGAACAATTTGCTAGATTCAGCAAAGAAGTAGGATGTAGGATAAGCGATCATAAAAAAAATACTAGAATATAATAAATATATCTTGTAGACGGTTACATGTTTCCAAGTAAAGTAACAGATAAGACACTACGCCTTCGAACCATGCTTTAGTTTGTTATTCCGCACCATCTTAAACATGTTACAATATAAACATGTTGTGAATTATAAGCATGCCAACATAAATAGAAGTGAGAAAAATTTGGTTGATTAAAATAAACAATTTGCTGAAAACTAAAATAATTCTCTGCGATTGCTTAAATTCAGAAAATATCTTCTTGATTCAAGTCTTGTTCCAGGTTGTTTCAAGATCGTTTATTTTACTCAATTTTAGAAATAAATGCTCATTATAAATTTATTTATTTAAGTTAAAAATTGTGTCATTTTAATATGTTTATTTTATTTTATAATTCCTAAAAAACACATTTTCAAAGTTAGTGGACTGCTAAAACCACAGAGACTACTGATGAGTCGGAATAGCTTCCGACGAAACCTTGGTCTAGTCTGCTCAGTTTGTTCTGCAAAGAACTTTTGTTGTTGTAGCAACCTGTTGCTTCATGAATTATTTGTCATAATGCTCAAAATATAATTCTTAAAAAAATGTTTTTTTAAGAATTATAAAATTAAATAAATTTATTTATTTATTTAAAAGAGCTAAAATTTTCATTGATGACCAGATGAGGCCTAATTTTAAATTTTCTTAAATCAAGCAAAATATTTGCTTAATATAAGAATAGTATTTCTCTCCGTGTATGATATGCACAATGGGACTATAAAGGACGTAGTACACAAGTCGAACTGGGCTAAGTACACAAGTCGAAAAACCGTCTCAGCCAATGTAACCTAACCTAACCCAACCATAGGATCTTATCACATCCCCACTTAAAATGTTACCAGAGACTAACGACGACGTTAACAGCTAGTAAATAAATATAATCAATTCCAGGAAAGTAAAAATATGCCTGGATAACTTTTCATCAAGTCAACAGAACATCATCACTTAGGAAAGAGCTGTCAGAAATCAAATTTTAATTAATGATAATTACTTTAACAGTTATGACCTTTAGATTTTTAGCCTTGCCGTTTATTAAATAAATCCTTCTATTTAATTAATTGAATAAAATTATAAGGTTCGGATTGTCTGAAATAAAATATTAAAAAAAAATTCTACGAACCTATTGCATGCGTTTTAGTTGGCTTTTCTCACGTTACGCGCTATTTTCACTTCATGTGACAGTCATGCCGAAAATTTGCTGAAACTTTCTTGAAATGTTTGAAAACAAAGTTGTAAAATTATTACTAACGATCTCTTAAGTTTTTTCCTATAGATTTTCGGTCATTATTTGTTTCTGTTGCTCATGATGTTAACTGCTGTTAACTGTGTCAAAACAAACACGTAAAGAAAGTAAAAATACTTTTCTACTTTCAAGAAAATCATGCTCATTAAGAGCATTTTTCTTTTGGATTCTTTTTTTTTTTCCAACGAACTTTAACGCTGTTGTCAACGCTAGCGTCTAGCATTTTTTCGAGCTTCTCGAACTTTGTTGAGTTTATCTTAAATAGTTATAAACTTTCGAAGCTATAGAAAAATTGCAGAAGTTCTAACTATGCTGCAGCTTTAAGCAAACATTTGAACTTTTCAAGTCAGGCATGCACACTAACGATGTATAAAAAAACTTTAAAAAAAGAACACTATAAAAAAGTTGACAACTCTTTAAAAAACGTCCTTGTCGCTGGCACTTCAAATTGGACAGTTTTAGCCAAAAAGTCTGAAAACTTTCCATTGTGTGTTGTGAATAAGGAGGATCAGAAGGGAGGAAAAAGTTGTGTGGTTAACTGTAGAGGGCCAGCAGCAACAACTGCAGCGGTAATCGAAAAAGTTTATAACAGCTCTATTTTAGAGTCCATTGGATAAATAAAATAACTCAGAACCAGAGAAACTGTTAATAGGATGCGGTGTTATCAGCGTGGCTTGATGTGAGTGACATTCTTGTTATCTCTTTCATTTTACTAACTATATTTTCACCCAATTAAATTTTTTTATTGAACCTTGCATTTAACTGATACTAAACTTGCAAAACCAAACATGTCTTAGAAAATATATGCATTCATTTTCAATTATTTATACTCTGTGACAAGATACATTTTAGTCATAATGGGCTTTATTGGAATATTTGTTTAAATAATCTTACTAAACTTGATTAATTGATCATCCGAATCCGAGAATCATAAGCAAAAGCAAGACCAAAAGCAAACACATCAGTGAAAGCAAAAGCAAAAGTAAACTGGAGCGAAAACGCAAAATCAAAAGTCACAACAAAAGAAAAAACTGAAGCTAAGTAAAAGCAAAAGCAGACGCAAAAATTAAAGCAACAGCAAATGCAAAATCAAAATACAATCAAAAGTAAATGCAAAAGAAGAAGCATACGAAAAACCAAAAGTAAAAACAAGAGCAAATGAAGAATCAAAAGCGAAAACCCAGACAGCAATAGCAAAAGCATAGAAAAAATTAAAAAACAAAAGCAACAGCAAAAGAAAAAGAAAACCTAAAGCATAAGTAAAAGCAAAAGCAAAAGAAAAATCAAAAGCAAAAATAGCAATAACTAGCAAGAAATGATCTTCGACTGGGCCGAAGATAAAATACCCCCACGGCCAAACCAAAGTGTATTCAAAGTCTTAAGGGAGTCTATATATCCAAAAGCCGAACAAAAGGTCATGTTTGTGAATTTTTTTAAGGAAACCTTAGGGATATTTTTAAATGAGGGTTTTTATACCTAAAAATATACACATTCAAGAGAATGTTTAGTTTTTTTTATTAAAAAAAAAATTAATATTAAGGTAGATACAGCATTTTTTATAAAGCCCTGAGAAAAAAAGGTGAAATGCAAAAAATTAAAAACATTATTAAACTAGATACTTAAAACTAAGAACTTAAAGTAATGATTTTCGATCAAAAATTCGTCATTTATCTTGCCTATAACTGATGAACGAAGCTACGAAAAAAAAATCCTATGACAAGTACGGGATTATTATGAATAAAATGAACCTGCAAAAAAACGAAGTGACAAAATTAATTTACGTTTTTTTAAACGTGGGGTATAAAAAAAAGATAAAAATTTAATCAAATAAAAAAATTGAAAAAAACGAAATTACTCATAAAAATAAAAACAAAAACTTTAAATAGAAAAAAAATAATAATTTTATGTATCAAATTAATTTGATAATAGAAATAAAAATAAAAACATAAATAAGTAGAACATATAAATGAAAATAGTAATATTAAAACAAATAAAACTTAAATTAACATTTTATCTATATTAATAAAAATTATTTTCTGTTTGTTTGACTACAATACAAATCTTAACGGCTGAACGGATTTAACTCAAATTCGGCTCACATATTACTTGAATCCTAACTTAGGTTATGGCACACTAAGTTTTGACCACGCCTCTTCCGCCCCTTTACAAGTAACGCAAATCTAACTACTGGCGTATTTTTTTCAAGCGAGAATGCTCGACTTATTAATTTAAAGAAAATCCTGTTATTTTGATACCAAAAACATTCACATATCTTTAAAATTGGACAAACTTTTGGTACAACGTCTTTTTCTAATAACATCGTTTCCTTAGAATAACAAAAAAACTATCAGAGATTCGTATAATTTAATTGCGATGCAAATCCATTGTTTTTGAATATATTTCATTCCAATTTTATTCGTTGATAAACTCAATTCAAGCACTTAATAAAAACAATATATAGGGTACTGTTATCTTAGCGGATATATTTTTAATATTTCTTTCAAAAAAGGTCCAAAATATTGACTTTTTACTCAAAACATGACACAAAAGTTGTTTTTGTTGTTAAAATATAAATACTCAAATTTGAATTTTCAACTACCTTTCACATGACATAGCGTTTACTAGCAAAAATGCTTCCAATTTTACAAAAAAATTTATTACCTGTTTCTCTAATCAAAAACATGACCCTACCCCCAGTGATTTTTTAAAGAAATTAATTTTTTTCAAAAGTTGTTTTTATTCTTTTTATATAATAGTTAAGCTCAAAGAATAATTTATGTGAAAAAATTATACCAATATCTCTTTCCGATCAAAAGTTATCACAATAAATATATTTTCAGACACAAACCAAGCTGTTTTTCAAATGCTTATCTATTAATAAAAATCATTTTCTGTGAACATTAAAACTACTAGGAAACTGTAACGAGCAGTGGAAAATGACAGTGGTGTCAAACTATGAGTCTAAGAAAAGTTTTGAATACACCTATTATGTTCCCATATAGTTGCAGGGTGCAGCAACGCGCGCCGGGAAAAGGCTAGTTATGAATAAAATAAGCCTGCAAAAAAATCCAAACGATCGGTTCACTGAGTTTCTAGAAATCTTGGTCATATGACTTTGACTCACCACTCGGGGGTTGATTCTGATCAGGAATATATATATACTTTTCTATACCTATCACGCCTCCTTAAGGGCGTTACAAGCGAAGTGACAAAATTAATTTACGTTTTTTTAAACGTGGGGGTATAAAAATAAATATAAAGATTTAATCAAATAAAAAAATTGAAAAAAAACGAAATTACTCATAAAAATAAAAACATAAACTTTAAATAGAAAAAAAAATAATATTATGTATCAAATTAATCTGATAATAGAAATAAAAATAAAAACATAAATAAGTAGAACAGGCCCGTAGCCAGGATTTACCTAAGGGGGAGGGGGGGGGGTTTGGATTAAAAAAAAATATCGATAGTTTTCGATATCGATAAATGAAAAGGTATTTTTTATATAATTACCAGAAAGATGGGAAAAATGAGTTTGTGACTAGTGGCTAGAAATGGACAATACTTTGAAAAATGAGTTTGTAACAAATTTTTCACAATAAAGCGACAAACTTGAAAAAAACACTTTAAAACTTTTTTGTACACCAAATACATAAAGCAAAAATTAATTTACTTTATTTTTGTTAATTTTATATATTTATACTAGAGGACCCGGTAAACTTCGTCCCGCCCTAAATTCGAGCAATCACGATTCCACCCGAAATTAATTTTTTTTCGAACATTCATGATCGGTAACAAATGGTGCCAATCGAATTTCAATTATTGATTGAATGAAACACTCCAATATCCCATATTAACACGGAATGCTGCTTTTATTCGAATTCAAAATATTGTGCTGTCATATCATTTTATTGCGAATTCTATTAAAATATTTTTTAGTACATTTCAATTTGAAAAAAAATAGTCAGCTCAACTGTTAGTTTTGAAGCCATGAGGTGGTCTAAGGATCGATCCACAAATAATTTATTTATTTTTTATTTAAAATGCATACGTTGGAGCTCTCTTCAAATATGGTATATTAAGTGCTTAAATTGAATTTATCAACGAAAAGAAATTGGATGAAATATATTAAAAAAAAACTGAATTATTTTCGTCGAAAGTAAGAAATACGAATTTCTGATAGCTTTTTGTTATTCTAAGGAAACGAAGTTATTAGAAAAAGACGCTGTGCTAAAATTTTGTGCAATTTTGAAGATATGTGAATGTTTTTTGACAGAATTTTCTTTTAATTATTTAGACGCACAGTTTCGCTAATAAAAGTACGCTAGTAGGATAATTTACGTGTCTTGTAAAGGGGCAGAAGAAAGGGCGTAGTCAAAACCAAGTATGCCATAAACTAATCTAGGATTCAAGTAATATGTGTGCCGAATTTGAGTTAAATCCGTTAAGATTTGTTGGCTATTTAAAGTAGTCTGATGTGGCAATTCCCATACAAAATTACCAATTTCGATTTTTTTCGATTTTCCGCTGTTCCTTGAAGTTTTTGTAATTTTCTTTCTTTGAAGACTTTTAAGGCGGCTCGAATCGAAAATATTGTTCATCAACTTGGAAATATCGTTATTTGGACATTGATATACTCTCGAAGTCGAAGGCAGTTCCGATGAATCAAATGATATATCTGGAACAATTTCTACAATCATACACACAAACTTAGAGTTAAAAACATTAAAAGTAAAATATTAATACCACAACTTGTACTACCGCTTTCCACATAGCTGTCAACATTATAGCTTTCTTCAACTGCAGGTTACAAAGGAAGTTCTGAAGACTTTTCAGATTCCAAAGTTTCTTGAACGTTTTCTGCAATACAGATGAAATATAATATTATTCGGATTTTGTCGGTTCCGCATCAAGCAAAAAGTCAATCCATTAATATCTATCAATGCAAGCACGCTACCAAAAAAAAAAAAAAAACACAGCTTTCAAACATTCAGAAATATTCGGCAACTTTTTAACACATTTACGCATTGATAAAGGAACAAAAATCATTTAAGTCAAGCACTTACTTTCCACCGTTCTAGCCTTTTTTACTTCTGGTTTCTGCAGCCAATTAAGTAGAATCATTTTTGTAGTTTTGGCACAGTAAAATTAACAATAGAAACTCTTAAACTTATCTAACGAAACACAATCAAAATTTCACCACTTTCACGTAACACCTGTTAACGCAATAAATTCTTTAATTGCTGGTGATAGACACAGTTCAATTGAATGTATCGAACTTTTTTCGATACTTAAGCATGTTGATGTTTTCGCTGTTGCTGTTTACACTTGCAGTTTGCACTGTAAGAAAAAAAAGACGCACGTGCAGCAAGTATTCGCAAATTGGCAAAGTTATATTAATGCTAATATATTATTTTTTTATACTTTTTGGACCAAACCCCCTCCCCCTGGTTTAACCCTAAAACCACCCCTTATCCACGGGCCTGAAGTAGAACTTATAAACAAATTAAAATCAATATTAAAAATAACATAAAAAGAAAAAACAATATAAATACGAAACAGAAAATGATAATAAGATCATTCAAGATCTTTCAAGATCAGAAATAAAATGGAAATAACAATAAAAATAAAAAAATTATTATGTAATATATTTATAAAAAAATAAAATTTATTGCTAAGGAACAATAAAAAAAAAACTTAATGAAAAAATCTAAACTAAAATTAAACTTAAAATGAAAAGATAATAAAAAGAAAATATATGTAGTAAGTAATTAAATATAATAAATTATATGCAACTAAAAAAGAAAAATAAAATTAAGGTAATATAGTAATAAGAATATAAAGTGAGATTTAAAGCAAAAATTTAATTTACAAATAAAAAATTAAATTAAATTAATATAAGAATTAAAATTCACAGTTTAAAATAATAACGAAAATCAAAATAAGAATATATAAAAGTTTTCAAAATGAATATCAATTTTATTTTAATTGAAAATAAAACCCGGTAACACTAAAAATGAAAATAAAAGGAAACTAAAAATAGCAATTCATATAAAAATTAAAATTTAATAATATAAAACTTAAACTATTAACAAAGAAAGAAATAAAATTAAGGATAATGATAAAAATAAAAATAAAAATAAAAAAAAAGTAAAATGAAAATGAAAATCAATTTAAAAATGAGAATAAAAATAAAATAAAAATAAGAATAAACATAAAAAAATGAAAATAAAAATGAAAATAAAAATGAGAATAAAAATAAAATAAAAATAAGACTAAAAATAAAATATATAAATTAAAAGGAAAATAAAAATAAAATACGTAAATTAAAATTAAAATCATAATAAAATAAAAATTAAAATTAAATTAAACAAAAGAAAGAAACAAGAATAAATATAATGATAAAAAAAAGAAAAATTAGAATAGAAATATAAAAATAATAAAAATAAATATAAAAATAAAACAAAAACTTAAGCTAAAACTAAAACTAAAACTAAAACTAAAACTAAAACAAAAAATAAAATAAACACAATAAAAAAAAATATAAAAATATAAAATATAAATATAACACTTATAAAATAAAAATAAAAATTAAACTGAATATACTAGTAAAATCAAATCAAACACCATAAAAATAAAATTATTAATGAAATAAACAAAATTATTTGATAGTTAAAAATAACAAGGATAAAAATGAAAAATAAATACAAATAAAAATAATAATAAAAATACAATAAGGACAAGTATTAGAACAAAACTTGGACAAAGATTTGGACAAGGTTTAGGGCAAAGGTTGGTTAAAGTATTGGGACGAGTGACAAAGAGTGGGAAATGGACTCAGACAAGGTTAAGTGCAATAACTTGGGCATGGATCTAAGCAAGGATTTGGACAAAAACAAGGAGAAGAATTCAGATAAGAATTCAGACAAGGAATTGAACGGAATAGAAAGAAATAGAAAGTTTAGTGCAACGATTAGAATAAGAAGTTGGGCAACGATACGAGCAAGACAAAGATTGGAACAAGAATTGGGACGATAGGTGGAACAAGGATTCGGACTTAGATTAGGACAGAATTTAAATATGTATTAAAACAAGAATTTGGGATCCAGGGATTCTTACAAAAAGTAGGACCAGTATTGGGATCAATTGCAGAAATTAAAAAAAAGATACAGTAGTTTCGACTATGTCGTAACACAAGACCTAGAATTATTCAATTCGCTTTTGATGACATCTTTTTTAAAAAATATTTACATAGCAAAATATTTATTCCATACACCTGAGCATATTACCTTTAAAAGAGTGCCGGAGAGGGTAAATATGTATGACCGACCCCTCTTATTTTTGCAAAAGGAACATTTTTGCGTTGGACACCTATTCCCTCCGACCACTCCTTAGGGGGGCTCCCATACAAATTTTATGGTTTTTGTATATTTATTCCATACACCTGAGCATATGACCTTTAAGAGAGCGCCGGAAGATGTTAATATGTATGACCGACCTCCATTACTTTTGCAAAAGGAACATTTTTGTGTTTGACACCTATTCTCTCCGATCACTCCTTAGGGGGGCTCCCATACAAATTTTATGGTTTTGTCGATAAAACCGGAAACCGTCGATAAATAGGTAGCAAACTTAAGCAAACAAAAACATCAAATGTTGGCTTTATATTTCATGTAATTGTGTAAAATTTATATAAGTTAGTGAGTTCAAACATGAATTTTTCTCCCAGTGAGGATCAAGCAGACCAACAAATGCTATCATCAACATTGTACGATCAGTACTTTAGGCCCACCAAAGGCTCAAAAAGTTATATAAATACCGACACCTGATCACTATCAACCACCCTACTTACCTCCGAGAATGAAGTATTCTACGTCAAAATAAAGCATAAGAAATCCTTATTCTTATGACAGATAATGCGGGGACTAGTTTAGGTATAAGGGAAAATATATGGAAAAGAATTAGGATAAGGATATGTAGTCACGTCAGACACCTACGGGTATGTTCACGACACAGCCAACTGAATTCTTAAAAAAAAAAAATTAAGGGGTTTAACACTTGCCAGAAACAAAGTTCTAAGCTTTTTACAAAGCAAAGCGTTTTAGATGTTAATTATGACAGATATGATTAGTTCCCTCTTTTGTTGAATAAAATGTGACAACAAAACATATACCAACCAAAAGAGTACCAACCATCTTACAAATTGCATAATTTTCTTTTTTAAGATGTAATCTTCAGTATTTTACTCTACGGGTTAAAGGCTTAGAAGTCAACCTACGAATTCATTGGTGTACTACAAAAATCTGTATTAAAAAAGATGCAAAAGTATCCAAAATGCAAAGATTTTTTGGCAATAAAAAATTTCAAGTCTTATTTGACTTCTTAAATCATCTTAAAAAAAACAACATTCATCATTAATAAATGGTGTCCCAAAAGTAACTGACATTTTGATACTGGCACTTCTTTTATCGTAGAATACGTTATACGGGAGTGTTGATCTGGAGCACCAAATTTTGAGAAAATGTTTGTCACTTTCATTATAAGTTTTTAATACTTTATGCATGCATTGAAGAAAATTCAAGTATGGTCGTAACATATTTAATATGTCTTCTTTTGATTTGTATTTAAATAATCATATTGCTACATATAATTTTTTTGATTCTATAAGTAAATCAAAATTTAACTCCTTCAAATTTTGTATTAATTTTCATATGCTTTGTATTTTATGTATTATAACATCATGTGTAAGAGCAGTACGATTATCTGTGTGTTCATCACAGAACCAGTGTGAGAAAGAGAAGAAGTATAATGACCAAGTAGCGAACGATGTGTACATACGCAACATTGATAAGCGAAGCAGAGAAACAAAATTGTGCTTACCCAGTTGGCCACGTCTTTAAGACATCCTCAATGTCTTACAGCCTTATTCATAAACACATTTTAGAGGCAGCGTAACTTTAAACGGGCTTTAAAAAAGAAAACTTTATTCATAAACATTTTTCGTAGTTGTTTAAGAGCTGCGTAACTTAAATGCCGAAATTGGCGTTTAAAGGTTACGTAAATACAACCATGATTTTTGTTTGTCTTTTCTTTTAATATCAAGGACATGCTCCATATGCGCCCTTTGCAGCATTTTTTTATGCGGCGGCCATTGTAAATCCATAGGAATTCTTAATTTTTGTAGAGATTTTCAATAGTTCAGACACAAACCTTACAATCATAAGCAGAAAATGAAAACATGTTTATGAATAACAATGTTAGCAAGGTTGCATAGAAGCTGCGTAAAGCCTTAAACAGTGCGTAACTAAACAAGCGTTTAAAGGTTGTTTAAGGAAATCTATTGAATAAGGCTGTTAATGACTAACGTATTCTACGTCTGACCTATGCGCCCGTGTTATCTAACACAGGCTTGAGCTTTTTTTTGTGATAAGCTTAGAGTACTAAATCTATGACAGCTGTCAACAAAGCTGTCAGTACGGAGGTTTAGTTGTGGATATCTTAAAGTTGAGGAACACGTAAAAATTATACAAATTCATTACAAAACAGTGAAAATTTACGGAGACGGTTCTCAAAAGCCGTACACTTCTCCAAGAACTTCCTATACACCCACAATGGAGCACTGTTTGGTGTGGGTTTTTAGGCTGGCGGTGTCATAAAACAATGGTTCTTCGAAAATGCAGCTGGAATCGCAATTACTGAGAACTTTACTGAGATTACTGAGTACTGAGAACTGAGTACTTGAAATCGTAACTTATTGACCAATTATGTGAGAATATCATGGAGCATCGAGGCCAAAACAGACCTACGGTTGTAAGCGCCCGATAAGTAAGTAAGAAATCATGGAACATTTCATGAAAAGCTCGATGGCAAAAGCAAGGTTGAGGCGACCATTTGACTTTATAATTCAATAAAATCTTACAGACATTTCAACAAAACCATGCATTTTATTAAAGAATTCAAATGTCAGTGACTTTTGGGAGAACCTTTAGTATACGTACAACATCAATCAAATCAAAATTTAAACATGAGTTTCTTCATATGTCTTACAAACAAATAATCAGAACTATGCTCTTGTGATTAAATTTGGTCCAAGCATTATAAAATGGCATATTAATATTTCATATGGGTTCATGGTTATGAAACTCTAAAAATAGAAAAAACTTTTTCCGAATTGCATTACTTTTTCTTATCATCAGCTAGTTTATTAAATATTCATTGAGCTGACTTTCGAAACTTTCATAACTTTGAAAAATGCACCGAACTCATTCCCAATGGACGCCAAATTGCTTTGACTCTACTGGCAAGATGCCAAAATGTATGGGTTTCTTAAGCACCAAGGAGCAGCAGCAGAACAAGAGAGCTAAGTTCAATTACGACTCAAGAAGCAGCAGGCAGCACAACAGGAAGTGCAACAAGATGCATGAATTCGGCGCTCTGTTCAAGATAAACACGTACATACTTTACAGTGTGGCAATGTTTGTAAGTGTGTTTTGGGTGTTTGGGTGTTTTGATGTTTGCTTGTGTATTTTTGTGCTTATATGAGCAAAGTGTTAAAAATGTACCCACAAATTTTGTTAACATATTCATAAGTTCATCAACTAGTTCAGTTATGCACGCATCCTTGGCAGGATATGGCAAAAGATGTGAACACTTCCGCTTCCGAAGAAATGATGAAGTACAAACAACACTATTGGTAGAGTTATAATGATAGAAAACAACGAGCAAGCTATTCAATGCACATTTTGTAACCCAGTAGAAATTTCCAAAGATGTATGTCCTGTAGACAAAATTGTATAATTGACACCCAATAAAATGGAGTTTCAATACAATTCGTAAACTCATGAAAGTTTAAGCTATTTGATCATTTAAAAGAGGCATAAATAAATACTCGTATGTATCAATACTTTGTTTGTGAAACACGCAAATCATTGTTTGAAGTTGATAACATGCCGAACGACAACAATATTTTGCAATATTGCAAAATCTAGAAATCGCATTAAGTCGGATTAAATGTAAAACAGAATTCATGCGTGCCTCTTAGCATAAGCCTTGGCCGACAGGCTAAGGTTTCAAAACACACTATATTGGAGCACGAATTTCATATTTCAAAAACTAAACAGTCATGGCCTGACGCAATCACTGCACCGAACATGTTAATAAATTTAATGAATACACAAAATTTTGCAAGCAAACGGACGTCACGAACATCCGGTTTGGTCTTGGCACACAAACATCATTATGGTTGACAAATGTAGAGTGCAATGGTTGGTGGAGTTTGTTCTCGTTCAGATATTAGCAAAATATAAATGCCAATGGTATAATGCCAATAGATAATAAAGTTAGTTGGTTGAAAACGCACATAAACAAACATTATGATGAACGAAATATTACAAAATTTATTGAATATTCTTTACAGCCAATACTGCCTACGCAAATCAACAGGATTGTGAAAGTTCTTGATAAAAACACAGAGCATTTTGTGAAAACTTTACATCGAATTAAACACCAATAAAAACAGTAGAATATATATTTATACTCTAAGCAAATAATTTTTTGAACCATCAAATGGAGATATCCTTTGTTTTTAAATGTATTCACCTGCCGTGTGAGTTTAATACCCATGGCGAGAAGTCGACGGTTTAAGGAAATAACACCCAGAAAATTAATTTTTAGGTTGTTAGTAATATAACTCTAATCAAAATGTTTTTAAGTTGTTCGTAGTTATTATAGCACTTAATCCTTTCATACGATTTCGGAGGTGTGACAACCACCCTTTTTTATAAATTACAATAATGAGTCCACTATTTATTTTATAATATTTAATATTTTATGTTTTGTTTTTATTAGCCGATAATCCCGGTCTTACTCGGGACTTTGTTTTGCTGTAATTGATTTATTTTATAATAATATTGGTCCATAAATAAAAAATTTCGAAAAAGCGACCCTAGTCCCACCTAGGGGTCTAATATATAAACACAAAAAAAAAACAATCCAGGGCACCACACGAATATATGGTGTGAATATAAGGTAGATAACTTCAGTGATTCAGCCGTGATGGTCAGACAACTTTTCGGCGGTGGCCGCTATGTAAAAGAACCTGGAGACCCAGGTTCGAACCCCAGCAGCGGCAGAAAATTATTTGTATTAAAATAATTTTTCTGTACGGCCGCCACCTCTCTGCAGACAATGGCAAACCTCAGAGAGTAATAAAAATGCCATGTAAAGCTTCTTGAAAATAAGAACATTCCGTTCATCGCCGTTCGGAGTCGGCGTTAAACCTGTAGGTCCATTTCTCGGTCAATTGTGTACAAACTTAATAACACGCACAACACAATTGATCATAAGAAGCTAGGTCAAAGTCCTTTCAAGGGCTGAAATGGCTAGTTAGTCATTATTTTATTACATTTTCAAATGGATATAAGGCAAATTTTGCGAAATTGCAAACAAGATATTTAGTTCATGCAATAGTTTTAAAAAATATAATTTGTAAAATAATAATAGACACATTTTTGCTGGAAAAGACACATGGTTAAAAATAATTAATCTATGCAGACTTGGAAAAACAAAGCCTTCTCTTGAGTTCAACGTAGATACCTGTCTTATCGGCTTAGTTCTACGGTTCGCCTTGGCAAGGGGTTGTGGTTCATGTAATTGACTCCCAACAGATAAATCTTCCAGACGTTTAAACCACGCTAATGCTCACACCAATGGCCATCCGATCTTCTCCTGCCCGTGATTTCCATGACTCCAGACGCAACCAACGCCCTGTCATTATAGTTTCAACACCGGATACACACCATACTTATGGTATTTAATGAAATAAATATACTGCATGTATCAGAGATTTGTACAAGCCCAATCGTCAATTTTTGCCACTCGAATAACGATCGTCGTCAGCCACAATCGAACATAAAAATTAATGCACGCATACAGCTCAAGTTCGTAAACAACGATTGGTGCTAAGCACACTTTGTAATGATTGCGAATACATACAAAGGCATCATCCATACAATGCAGACATTCGGATGCTTCGCTAAACACTCCAGTGTCTGTTGCTGCATGATTTTTTTTTTTTTTTTTTTTTACGTAGAATACGTCATTCTCGGAGGTAAGTAGGGTGGTTGATAGTGAACAGGTGTCGGTATTTATATCACAATTTGAGCCTTTGGTGTGCCTAAAGTACTCATCGTATAATGTTGATGTTAGCACTTGTTGGTCTGCTTGATCCTCACTGGGAGAAAAATGTATGTTTGACATATATAAATTTCTAACTTATATAAATTTTACACAATTACATGAAATATAAAGATAACATATGATGTTTTTGTTTGCTTAAGTTTGCTACCTATTTATCGACAGTTTCCGGTTTTTTCGATGGTGAAGACAGCGCCATCTAGCGTGAAGACATAAATCTTATAATTAAAAAACAACACGCATACTATTGGCGATATGTTGTTTTTAACAGAATCGCGTAGCCCAGTAATTCTGAGTAATTTTGAGAGGCATGTTTTTTTAACAGAATCTGTTATTGAAATGTCAAAATTCCGCAGCCAATTAAATATCCGAGCATATTATCGACAGTGAAATTTTGACATTTCGACTCTCCACATGGGTTGTTGAACTTGGTAGCATTGAACAAATTTTATTTGCTTGTTTAAGTTTTCTACCTATTTATCGACAGTTTCCGGTATTATCGACAAAACCATAAAATTTGTATGAGAGCCCCCTAAGGAGTGGTCGGAGGGAATAAATGCCAAACGCAAAAATGTTATTTTTGCAAAAGTAATGGGGGTCGGTCATACATATTAACCCTCTCCGGCACTCCCTTAAAGGTCATATACTCAGGTGTATGGAATAAATATACAAAAACCATAAAATTTGTATGGGAGCCCCTCTAAGGAGTGATCGGAGGGAATAGATGTCAAAGGCAAAAATGTTCCTTTTGTAAAAATAATGGAGGTCGATCATACATATTAAAACTCTCCGGCACTCTCTTAAAGGTCCTATGCTCAGGTGTATGGAATAAATATACAAAAACCATAAAACTTGTATGGGAGCCCCCCTAAGGAGTGCTCGGAGGGAATAGGTGCCAAAGGCAAAAATGTTCCTTTTGCAAAAGTAATGGGGGTCGGTCATACATATTAACCCTCCGGCACATTTGTTAAGGTCACATGCTCAGGTGTATGGAATAAATATTTTGCTAAATATTTTTTAAAAAAGATGTCATCAAAAGCGAATTGAATAATTCTACGTCTTGTGTTACGGCATAGACAAAACTACTGTATCTTTTTTCTTTCGTTCTTTCCAACATATACACATTCTCCCGTTACTTTGAGAATGAGTGTTAGAAGAGATGGGCATTTTTTTGTTCGCTGTTGTACTCTATGTTGCCAGAAAAGCACGATATATACAACTTATGGTATTTTTCAACGATTGTGGGATGTAATAATTCCCATGGTATTTTGTGGTAAAAAACTCTCGCGTGAAAAAAAAAAATACCACATGTGAGATATTTACTACTACGGCGAGCCTCGGCAAAACGGTGACGCGGCAAAACTTAATCACACTTATGTTGGTAATCAAAGCGAACTGGTCAGTGGTCAACGCCCTAGGAAGAGTCATTATCGGTGAACTCCGAAGGGTTGAGCACTCACAAAATAGGTGATATAGAAATTGGAGGATAACCAAATAGATGACGAACATTAGTCGAACAGATTTCAACTAACTGCTGCTCTCATGCCCAGTGAAGTGATGCTTTATGGCGGTTCCAAAGGGTGTAATTATGGACGACGTTTCAATCCGGCGTTTCAGGCTTAGTATGTAAAAATCGTATACTCCCACCTACACGGTGGTGCCTTCTGAAGGTTCCCCCTTCGCAAATAAAATAAAACAAAAAAACTTGACTACGACGACACTTAAGTCAATATTATACCAAACCAATTCTGAGCCTCCAGTAGGGTATGCAAAACCGGTTCGAATTATTCGACGTTTCGGTTTTTTTTTTAATATTCGACCCGGTTTTTTTGAAAATCGCAATTTTCGAACAATTCGAAAACCGGGTTTTTGGGCTCGAATTACACTGTGGAACAAATTCAGGTTAGCAAAAGTTAGGTCGATTCTGAGAGTGAGGGGTCAAAATAGAGGCTAAATTACAAGACCCGTATCGCGGCATTTGTTTATGTTAGTTCGAATGTTTTTTTAATCGACCTTCGAACTTTGCAGTCAAATGCCGATTTTCAGCATATTGTTTATATGGTTTTTTGGCTATAACTCGTCGACTAATTGATATTTTTTTCAATCTGTAAAAGCCAAATTATTGCTAGAGACCTGTGCAACAATTAAAATGTTTTAAAAAATTTATTTAGGAAATTTTTGTGGTGCTTATGAAGCAAAATGTTGGAAAAATTATTTTTTTTTTTAATGCTTTTTGAAAATATTTTCCCCAAAACTAAGTCTTTTTTGCTTTCTGTTTGATCTATAATGTGCTTCTTAGTTTCTTCAATAAATTTAATTTGAAAATAAAACAATCATAATACAAAACTTGCGTTTTCCAGCTTAATATTAATTTACTTCTCATTATTTATGAACCAATTTTGAACCAAAAGTGTTGGTTTTGAAGAAACATTGAAAAAGATATTATAAAAATATAGAAAAATATATAATTTTGAAATGTTAGTTATGAAAAGTTTTAAGTAAAATAATTAAATAATTGGCATCCGTGGCGTAGTTGGTTAAAGTGCGTGGCCGCTATGTCAAAGAACCTGGAGACCCAGGTTCGAACCCCAGCAGCGACAGAAAATGATTTGAATTAAAATAATTTTTCTGTACGGCCGCCACCTCTCTGCAGACAATGGCAAACCTCAGAGAGTAATAAAAATGCCATGTAAAGCTTCTTGAGAATACGAACATTCCGTTCATCGCCGTTCGGAGTCGGCGTTAAGACTGTAGGTCCGGTTCTCGGTCAATTATGTACAAACTTAATAACACGCACAACACAATTGATCATAAGAACCTAGGTCAAAGTCCTTTGAAGGGCTGAAATGGCCAGTTATTTATTTATTTTTTTTAATTAAATAAATTAAATTAATGATTTGGCCAGTTGCCGTTTAGCAGGCGGGTGTGGATCAACATCACTGCTCTCTCTAATATCTTGGTCATCGTCATCATCATCAGAAAGGTCGATAATTTCGTCCAACAGATATTCTGGAATTTCATCTCTGCCTTCCCCTTCTTCTTCTTTTTCCTCGTCCTCGTTTGTAATTACTTCTACCTAAATCGCTATTTATTTAATGGTTTTCGGATTTGTAAAGCAAATTATCGACTAAGACCATTTTCTGTCATTTTCCAAAAGACAAAAAACATGTGTTAAAAAGACTGAAATAAAAACTCGAAACATAAATCTCCCAGTGAATCAAAACTACCGTTTTCGAATTCATTTAGGAACCATTTCGGGTAGAAACGTTGAATTTCGGCACTCATAAATGAACCTTTTTTTATATCATTCATTGGACTAAAATGCTTCTCAAAAATTAACCTTTTTCTGTTCGGAAATGAGTTCAAAAAGAACCATACATTGTACTTTTTCTGTTCGGGAATTGCTTAAAAAAAGAAGCATAGAAAAGTTATTTTTCGGCACTCGCAAATACACCCTTTTTGAATCAATCGCCAGACTGAATTGCCTTTAAAAAACGACATTTTTTTGTTCAGAAATGAGTTCAAAATTAACCATTTTGAATTATAAATTTTAATATTGCATAAAATTATTTACAATACAACATTACTACATTACAAATCGATGATTTGTATAAAAAGAAATTATTATGATTATAATTGAAAAAAAAAAACATTTACGAATTCTTTTTTTAACTCATTTATGAACAAAAATGGTTCATTTATGAGGCATTCCTACCTACTAAAATGATTATTCTTCTTCGACTCTAGATATGCTTTTTATGAATATCGATTCGTGCTCTATGGACTTCGCGAAAAGATTTATTTTATTCAAAGTAAATTTCCACAATTTCGAAGCGTTGTTCTGGTGTTAAACGATTCGTGATGAATTGCCAAACCTTACTGAATAAAATGTCAACACAGTTTGCCATTCTCAACTTTCAAACCACAGACAACAACCATCGAAACTTCTCATGCAGATAAAAAAACAGCCTGTACTTAGTCAAGCTATTTTGTCTCTTCTCATCTACTCATCTACTCCACTCGACGCTCCAAAAGTACTCTAGCGACTATTTCGTTTCATGGTATAATAATACAAAGTAGCATGGCAACTGCTTATTTTCTCTTCTACAAAAAAACATCTCCTGTCAAAAACAACTGTTTGTTCAAATGCATCTGCAGCTGCTGAAGTTGTTGTTTTTTTCACTTCTACGTTTTCGACATTGTTTGTGTTTTCAATGGCCGCTCTCTTTTTGAGTATATTTTTTGACAGGTTTCCCAAACAACTGTCAATGCTACCTTGTATTATTAGACCATGATTTCGTTCCATCGTGTTGTGCCCTTAACACTCCGAAAGTACTTTTGAACGTTATTTCGTTCTGTCGCATCCATCCACACTAGGCCGTTAAATATATTTCGGTAGCTCTTCTTTTTTTGAACCCAGCAAAATTCGATTTTGCAGTTATATTGCGAGGCTTATTTTAACTAATCCTAAGTTGGTCTAATACTAAGTCATGAAAATATGCCAGTGAAAATTGTGTTCGTGCTTCTGGCAAGGTAAGAACTATCCCCGTGCTAATCAATTTACTTAGGATTATTGCTATTCCTTAATAGGCATCCAGATTGGGCGACTAACTCCAGGATCTGCGTAGTCCCTTCTACATTAACACAGGATAGTGCTAACCCGTTGCCTTTGGACAGGCTGCTTGTAAAAGCAGGCGGAGTTACCGGAAAAAGTGAAGTACATCAGTTGGTATATACATAATTAAAAGATGTATTAAAAAACAAGATAACATAATTATAAGAAGTTATTTCATCTTAAATCTAAAAGCTTAGACCAATCTATTGAATTATCTATTGAATTATCTCTTAACTTATTCGAACATGAAATTGATGCGACCTACATAGTTCATAAAGGAAGTAACTTTTGCATTCTCCTCATTAGAATTGTTTTATTAGTTCGTAAGTTCATAAAAGCTCTTTAGCCATATAAGTTAAGAAAGCTCTAAAGGATTTTAAAAAGCCACTCTGAGTGTAACTTCAGTTTAATTAGATTTCTCTGAAATTCTTTCGCTTCAATGCAGCCGAAGCAAAGTTTCAAGGATGCAGTGTAGAATAATTCAATTTATCCTTAATACAGTTAAAAAAACATAAAACTTTATTCCATAACAAACATACTTACACACACCCACCCACACGAAAACACACACGCACACACACAGAGACAGACACAAAGCAAAATCATTAAACAAGCACATATGCATTATATTTTGATGCGTGCATCTCTGCCTTTATAATTGCCTACGCCAGCATGCTTTAGATACAGATACATTCAATAGAGTTGAGTAACTCAACAGATGCAAATGATTTATGATGCTGACAAGAGGGAAAACTAACTTGGTTTAACTTTTTATATATCATAGGATATTTATTTAAGCATGCATTTTGATGGAAACAGTAAAAAATTTATAGGTGAATGTTGTTGATGCTATTTATTATTTTACTAAGGATAAAATCATATCATAAACACTTATAGCCATTCAATCAAAATTATTGCATTCAGAAACATATGTTTGTGTTAATATGATAAAGTCATTGAGCACAGTACTAAGAGAAACTTTTGTTTATTCAGAGTCAAAATGATGGCTTCGTTGAGTACTGACTGATTTTGACTCACCACAAGATGCAGCAAAAGCATCATTTCAGAACCAGGTACAAAAGAACAACGTCATTTTAATACGATGTGAAATATAAAATGGATAAATTTTCTTTATGTTTCAGACTATCAAATATGTTAAAATGTTAAAGTACAGTTTGCGTTTATGAACCATTTATTAAAAAAAGACACAGCATTTTCGATCGACGTAGAATTAAATAAAAATAATACTTAAGTAAACAACACTCAAGTTTTATATGTACTACTTATTGTGATGAAGGCTGTGTGCAGAAGGGTTTAATTGACTTTCTAAACAAAATTATTTGAAGTTAATCGGTAATGCAGTGCTTAATTACAATGTAGAAAATTTTCGAGTGGACTTTTCATAAAAATTTTGGAATTAATTCTTAAAGAATTTTTTTAATGCAAAGTATCTATATCGATTGTTTAAGAATATTTTCCTTGTACATTTCTAGTTGTTCTAGAAAAACTAAGCTCTTAATTTCTAAAAAAAAAATATATCATTCTTCAGCTGATCGACTGGCAGCATTGAGCTTTTACTTGTTATTGCCAGATCGTCAATTTGAAGAACAAAGATAGTACAAAGATAGAAAAATGACAAACCCTTTCGAACATTTCGTTACGTTTGTAAGTCTGAGTTCATTGTCTTGTCGATTTCAATAATTTTTTTTTTTCGAATTTCGAGTTTATGTTTCATGTTATTGTGCAAAATTTATATAAATTACAGAGTTCTCATATAAAATTTTCTCCCAGTGAGGATCAAACAGACCAAAAAGTATTTAAATCAACATTCTACAATCAGTACTTTAAACACACCAAAGGCTCAAAGTGTGACATAAACATATAAACATCGTTTGGTCATCGCAATCAACCACCCTACTTGCCTCCGAGACTGACGTAATTCTACGTCAAATACGAAAGCAACTGATATATATTAGAGCGCTCCACAAGCATTAAAAAATGATATGAAGTGGCCGCCGCCAGAGTTGATGACCATACGGGCTCGTTTTATGGCATTTTCCATTACTCTTGCCAGAACTTGGGCGACAGGTTCGTGCATTCTTGGCGAATATTCTCCTTAAGAGCTTGAAGAGTCTGAGGCCTGTTGAGGTACACCCGCGACTTCAAAAAACCCCATAAAAAAAGTATGGAGCGGTTAAATCAGGTTATCCGGCAGGCCAGTGCAAATCACCAACACGAGAGATTAAGCGACCCGGAAATGCTTCTTTCAGAATATCGGTTGTGGCTCGAGCAGTGTGCGCCGTTGCACCGTCCTGTTGGAACCACATATTCTCCAGTTCCAATTCAGCCAATTGAGGAAGAAAAAATTCGGTAATAATGACAGTCGTCATTCCGGCCCGCGGCGTTGGCCCAATGACTTCTCCAGCGTAAACAGCACACCATACAGTAAGCGCCTTTGAGCAGGTGTAATGGTTTTTCGTGGGTGATAAATGGATTTTCGGTGCCCCAGAAACGATTATTTTGTTTATTCACGTAACGGCAAAGATGGAAATGAACCTCATCGCTCATGATAGTTTTCGATGAAAAATTGTCCACCTCTTCGTTGAGATTCAGGATCGCTTGAGCGTAGGCTACACTCGGTTGGCGGTCAACAGCTAACAGCTAATGCACTGTTTTCACTTTGTAAGGGAACATCTTCAAATCTTTCTCCTAAATTCTGCTTAGGGACCGCCGGCTAATGCCCAATTGCGTGGCACGTCGTCTGGTCGATGTTCCGGGCTCTTCTTCGACATCTTAGGTAAGAGCAGTGATATTCTCAGCAGAACGGCTGCTCCGAGGCCGGCCATCCTTGAGAAGACCTCGTGTTGTCCCAGTCTCTTCAAGGCGAGTGGCTAAACGCAGCAGTGATTGTCCAGTTGGTGTCGGACGGCCAGGAAATCTGCGACGAAATTCACGTTACGCCAGCACAATCGACTAATTGTTGTTCAAAAAAATGGAAACAATTATTCCGCGTTCTTGCGGAGTAAACCGATTCACAAATGTTTACTTCACAAATGTCAAAACCGAATTGACATTTGGCTCCATTTGCAAAAGTTATAGGGTGGCCCAATAGTGTGATTACTTTTGCCCCACCTTATCGTACGATTATTTTTCTTCCAGTTATCATGTTGAGCAACAAAGTGTTGTGCCACCCTGTAGTAAAGAGATATAACTACCTTATGGTTCAAGTGACTCAAAGTTGATTGCCTTTTCCTTATGAAGTGCCTGGATTTAACGTTTTTCAATTTAATATTTTCATATTAGCATCGTTACGCTGTGTTCTTCGGTACTTTTCACCTTTCGTTCCTTAAAATTCACTCAACCTTAAATTCCTTGCTCAAGGCTTTGAATATGAAGCAACTTATAAATAATTATTTTTTTAACATAACAACATCCTGCATTTTCAATTTTCTCATAACTAAAGCTTACAACTCAAAGAAACAATGTATCCTTCAGATGATGGGAAGCAGCAGTCGAACTATTGTATTTGTGCCACTTTTCATCATCATCATCATCTTCATCGTAAGCATCAAAAACTTCACTTTATATGCAAATGCAAACAAATACAATTGCTTTTTGATGCACTAGATGCACTGGAACAGAATATGATGTAAAGTAAAAGAAGCACTTCCGTGCACAGGAACCGCTGCGGTTCGGTACAATGTTGATTGCATGCAATACACAGTAAAACAGACAACGACAGGATGCAACAAATCATGACATAGCGTGAACTTTGACATCGACACCCAAAGTCGCTGCAAAGCTATAAGTAGAAGATGCAGAAGCAGTGGCATCACATAAGTTAGTCTTTTATTTGCTCTAGCGTTGCCAGATCTGTGTGTCTGTCTCTATTGTAAATGTGCGTGTGGGGGTGACTGAATGTGACAACTTGACATTTATGACACACGCCAATGACGTGTGTGTTCGTGTGTGTTAGTAGTTCAAAGCATTTTATGAGCAAATACATAAAAGTTCAAAAATAATGAAAAAAAAAAAAATTAAACGGAAAAAATCACAAAGCACGCATTAGCAAGCGGAAGTTATGAAATTTTTGAGGCGTAAAAAAGTTTGCGCCCCCTTTCTTTTTGTCTATTCCAATAAAAAACCTTGCTATTTAAGCCTTCAAATGCTATTTATGGAATTAACATCTTTTTTTGGTTAATTTGAGTTATTTTTAATTGCCGCACCTTTTTATTTATTTAATAAATATTTATTAAGTTCTCTAAATGAAAAATAATGAACTGCCGTTTAACGATGCTGCACATAAAACTATTGCAAAAAAGCAAAGTTTTTTGTTGTAGTTTGCATAAATTAGGCTTATTTAAGTTGATTTATATTATTTTTGCTTGATTTTAACATGATTTTTAATCTGTTGGTTAATTACTTTAAACTCCAAAACTATTTCAATAATTTTCAATTAACATCAAAAACTCGTTAAATCAACCCTTTTTTGTTGAATTCAATTTTTTCCTTTACAGAATTATGCAGGATTCCTGCGTTTATGAATTTAATTAAATTAATTTATATTTTTTTTTACTATTCTACAAAAAATCGTTGCATATGTTGAGCTATTCGGCTATTATAGGTTTATTTGCACCGTTCAAAGAATTTATACCTCACAAAAAATATTTTTTTTTTTATTTATTTTATTCTATGTTCATTAAATCCATTATTAAAAGGTTTTCTCTCATTTAACTAACCAATGAAATTATTTAAAAATACGTAGGCTGCTAATTATATTTCGGGACCTGGCGACGCTAATGTCATTCATGACATTCAAACTGACGTTTCCATTGGTAAGTTTGACATTTTTTAGATTATACGCACTCACAACTTTTTTGTATATATGCGCTTATTGTGTTATTTGCAGTGCTTTTAAAATTGTATTTCAACAAAGAAATGGAATTAATACGTGAACTTTTTCTAGCGATTATTTTTTTACAATTAACTCACCAAGTGTTCATCGATGAACACAATTCATCTTTCGTCGCTGAAGCACCATCAACAATTGGTGGTACACAAAATTCAAGCTGCGCTCACTGGCGAATTTCATGAAGGTCGTCCAAAATCTGTTGTTGTGCCCCAAAAATTGAACTGATATGCGAACTGAAAATGCTTGATCTTCTTATGACATACCGTAAGAGTAAGGCATCCCTGGAAAGTACTTCCATTCGTGGTAATCGTGGGATTTTTTTTTGTTGGGAATTCCCATGGTGTTTTGTAATTCAGCGTGGTATTTTTTAATTAGCGTGGGAATTCAGTGTGGTATTTTTTAATTTCCGTGGGATTTGGGAATTTTTTTCTTAAAATAATTTTTTTCACATTTGTTAAGTGAAAACTTCACATGAAATCATTGCCATTAAACGCATTTTTAAAAAGCGTGGTAGTTTTGTGGTAATTTTTAATGAGTGTGGGATTTTTTGAGGTATTTTTTAATGGTGGTGGGAATTTTTTGTTTACTTTTACCGTGCTAATTTTGGTGTTATTTAATTTATGGCACTGTGGGAAAAAGGTAATTTCCGTGGGAGTTGTTCCGAATTTCAACTGGTAACCTTGCTTCCACCCATGCTATTGCATTTGGTTCAATTAAGTTACTTTAAGGGGTTTACTGAGAAGCCTCATGTGACGAAATTGATTTTATTTTTATTTTTATCATATGACCAAAAATCTCAGCTTACTGTCGTACCATAAAAATATTCGTAAAGCCAATAGTCACGGAGTTATAATTCTATGCAACGTTTTTTTCAATTTTGTTGCATTTTTACTGCATTAACCGGTTGCCTCCTTTGAGTCTTACCTTAAAAAACCTTTTTTTTTCATTTTCGTTAAGGGGTCAACAACTATTTTTTGCTACTGTAAAATAAAATTTTTTATAGCACTTCAACTTTTGAACTTCTATTCAACGAGTAATACGAGAGTTGCTTTTTAAATTTTGCGCCTAAGAAAATGAAAAACAGTGGTTTATCAGTGAAAATGCTTTTATATATGATTAAAAGTCTATGATTAATAGACTTTTGCATTAGTTTGAACCAACTTTCGAAACAGTATGGCAACTCTGAAGTTGGGACCTCCGACACAAGGTTTTTGAAGGCCTTAACGACCTGTTTAGACAAAGAAACAAGATCACCACGTATTTATGTGAGGCAACAAGAAAAATTCTTTAGGTGCCCAGTCGGGACTGTAAGGCGGAGGACACATCAATTCCACTTTTTGAGCGCTCAAAAACTCTTTTATTTAGGCTGATGTGTCGGAACTAATTGATCCTCCAAACTATCATTGTCGTGATGGAGGATGATCTTCATTGAGTTGGTTTTCCTCAATTCTCCAAAGACTTCCGGGAAACAACTGGTTGTGTACCATTCAGCTTTAATAGTTCTCCGTTGCTCAAGTATTGCAGTTGCGACATAATCGGACAACTTTTTTGGGTTTTGCTTACTTTGAAAGACCCAAACAATGGATTGCTGCTTTGTTTCGGACTCATAAGCGTAGATCCATAAGTCGTCAGCGGTGATGTCGTAGACAATTTTAAACAACTCCCACTGTATTTTTTCAGCATTTCCTTGCACCAACCGACACGAGCCTTTTTTGAGCAAACGTCAAATTATGGGGTATCCAAAAGGAACAAATCCTCCTGAAGCTTAAATGCTTATATAAAATCGAATATATGAAAGTCCTACTAATGTTCAAGGATGACTCCATCTCAAGGTATTTCTAATTTGCTTCCAACAGTTAACGCACAGCATCGATGTTTTCTGCTACAACAGCCATTCTTGCAATATCTTCACGAAACAGTCGTTGAGTGGGTGTTTGCTCACCAAAAGTCGAACTAAATTGGTTAATGTATTCTCATATTGTCAATCCACGTCGAAAATTGTAAAAAATCATCACCCGAAAATGTTCACGTGTTCATTCCATGCTTTTGCTGGAATATAATTTTCAAACAACTATAAATAACAAAATAAGCATACATACACCAAAACTTTGTGATAACGTTTATGCTAGGAAATGTAAAATTTTCCAATGAAACTGTCAAAATTCATGTGTTTAGTATTTCAAGCCTCGTAATTCCATGCAATAATACTGCTTTTTTGTTCTATAATCTCTCACCTCCGAGATCTGACGACGTCATTATTTATTTTTTTAATTTTTATTGTAAAGCCAAGTATAAATCCTTTGTTTCTGTTTTATAACTTTTACCGTGCCGCATATACGAGTTCTCACAGAGTAATATTGCCATGCAACACCATTGCATGATTGGTTAATATTCAATTTTGTACCCACTTTCTCCACGGTCTCATGACATCAGGACTTTTTTGTGTATTTTTGTGATGAAGGCTTAAAATTGGCCTTTACAGACGTGTTATATTTATTACCATAGCACCTATACATAGCGTGTTATAATTCCATGTAACAAATTCCTCGACGTCCCAATGATATCATAATTTGTTTTATATTTTGTCATAAAGTCAAAGAATTAGCCTTTTCTGCGGTGTCATTACTTTTTCATAACACTTATAGACTGCTGGAGTTCGTAACCAAGTCATGTATCAACTTAGAGAGCAAATTCAAATATTCATAGGTCTAAACCAGTGGGGCCCAAGAAATTTTAAGCGCGGGCCAAAACTTAAAAAAAACAAAAAAACAAACACAAAATGTTGCTCATTGTTGTGTTTGGCAAAAAATCAAACAAAACAAAAAAAAATTAAATTCAATAACATCACATGTCATGAAGTACACTGTAAGAAAATTTGGTTTATTTTTTTTTTAAATATATTCAATGTTTGATAGATATTACAATTATGACAAATCAATGAACTCAATTTTATTTGCCAGTGAACTGCGACAAGGATTAATTTCTATTACAATAACAATGCATGCACGAAAAATTACTCGACACACAAGTAACGAAACAATCAGCTTCAGCATCGACATCATCGAGTGTGCGTTATTTTATTTTGGCTTTGCATGCAATTGTTCTTGTAAAGTTCGCTGGAAAATGTGCTGAACACTGAACGAGTACGGTGTTGTTGTTTTTTGCAGGTATTCTTTGATTTTGGCTCATCGCAAAGACAAAATTAAGATAGAAAAAAATTTGTATGAAGGGCCACGCGGGCCTTACGGGCAACTACGTGGGCATGTTTGGTCTAAACTAAGGAACCATCACATAGAGCGCAACTGACTACAATTCATGCGTCTCAGTCGAGCAATGAAGGAGTACGAGCACAGTCACGAAAATGCTTAACCATATGTTCCAACACCGATCAAAACATACTTGGAAACGCTAAAATGGGAAGTTCTTGTATACCCGACGTATACACTTGACGTATACACTTGAAGGAGCATCCTTATGACTTCCACTTCTTCAGGTCAATGACTCATGGCCTGGCTGAGCAGCACTTCCGTTCCTATGACGATGCCAAAAATTGGGTTAATTCTTAAGGGGTTTCATCACTTCTAAAACCAAACATTTTTAATGGCTTGAATTATGTATAAATATACTAAGAATAATTTAAATAATGAAATTGAAAAAAAAAATATTTAAAATAAATAACTATTATTCAAGTATTTCAACTAATAAGGAGCTCAATTTACGAATAGCATTACTACTTATAATAAAAAATTTTTACAGCGTTTTTCTCGAAAATATTTTTAAAATCTGTGAGTCTTATAGGTAAGCCAATTAGCGCCTTTTATATTTTTTTCCCCCAGATCATTATCCTGGGCCTCTCCGAGCTCTGCAATGTGAGGCCTTAAAAAGAGATGCTCTAAATAAGTAGACTTTGCTTAAGCCGCCATTTTGTATTGTATTGAATAAGATTTTAGAAGAGGTGGTTTGTGTAGAGGTATAGAATTTCCTAGAGGAATAGCTGTCAAACCAGTTGTCAAAGTAAACACATATGCATGACATGTATATTCAGTATACTTTGGCAAATTACCACGCAAAGACTTACACCAGAACAACGGTTACAAATCGAGGAAATTTATTTCCAAAATTCACAAGCTTACAGAACACTTTGCACACATTACGGTGCGCATAATCGTTCATCTGAGCATATTGTGTTATACACAATATGATCAATCGATTTATATCTTCGTTTACTCATATGGACAATATTCATCCTATACAAACTCATACTGGACATACCGAAGCAGCCATCGCCGCTATAGATGTGAGTGTGACCGAGGACCCAAATTTATCGATTCATTCGCAACAAGTCGACTTTTACCTGTCCACTATGTGGAAGAATTTGAGGAAAGACTTTAGCCTACATCAAGAAAAAGTTATTGTCTGGTGTGGTTTTTATACCGAAGGTATCATTGGTCCATACTTTTTCAAAACTGAAGATCGAGCCAACGTAACCGTCAATGGTAAGTGCTACAGGCAAATGATTAGCGACATTTTGGTTCCCCACGGCAATATCAATCGTTTAAATGCTTCAGCAGGATGGTGCAACAATCCATACAGCGCTTTAAGCCATCACTTTATTGGGACGAACTTGTTAACCGAATCATATCAATAAATGTGCCTGTGAATTGGCCACTTAGGTCATGTGATTTGACTCCGTTATACTACTTTTTGCGGGGGTACGTCAATCCACTGGCCTATGCTGATAAACCAGCTACGACTGACCAGTTAGAAACCAACATTTAGCACTTTGTACAACGGCCGAGGTGCAAGACAGACAGACCACCACCAATATTGGATATTTACTTATTTTTCTTATACATTTACACATACACATAAACACTGAATTATCTAAATAAACACATGAATACTAAAAATTAACACACATACACTTTTCATACACGAAAACAAAGGGAGAGCATAAAGAAATGTGTGAGACTTGCAAAACGTACGCAAACACATGCGCAAAGCTGGCGTGATCTTGCTCAGAGTCGAGTAGCGGATCACATAATGCAAGCAACAGAAGGCAAATCGCTGGGCAAATATGTGGAAAGTTACTGAAGGAAGGCAACAACAAAGCTGCACCGTACGAGACTTAATTAAGGAAAAAATAAGCCCAGAACTTTCGATTGCGGTACCTTGTTTGTCACAAGCATTAAGAAGACGAGGATATAAAAAGGCCGTAATCGATAGAGAGGGACAGAATGTATTGTACATTTAAAGAGCGCAGTGTGCCAAAAGAAAAGTGAAATTCAAAATAATTAAAGTAAATTTTAAGACAGTGAAATGCAGCAGTTGGATCAAGTAGTATTCAAGGAAAATACGATGGCCAAGAAAGAGCAACCGCGAAAAGTTGCAAAGGCAAAGGAGGACTAAAGGTTCGTTACAACGTTATTGGCTAGATAAGGCCGAGTCGCGTATGGTGGTCATATGCTCGGAATTGTGTTCAAACACTAAATGTTATAAGATTTGCGAATCAATAAAGTGAAAATATTGGTCATTTCATGAATTTTTCTGTGTTTTATTTGAAAGAAAATTGAGAAATACTGATTTTTTTTAGAAAGTTTTAGAAATACCTCCCTTTTTTGTATGCACTAAATTATGTGCCACAAGCTCTAAATCGTAATATTTTGTTTGCTTCTTTTATTCGCTGCAAAACTCACCTAACATGTCGTATTTTTAAAGCATCAAGTTGATGTGAGGCCTTAAGGAACAATTGGTTCAATCGATAAACTGTATATACAGGTTGTTTTTTTTTAGGCCCATACACATACACACACAAGTGGTCGCTTAAAAGCGATTCTTTCATTTCCGCTGCCATCGGCGCGATAGGAGAAATGGTGCGATATAATTGGTGAGTAACACCGAAATTCGCTCAAAGGTGATTCAACAACGGCCTTAATTGAGATTAAATTGCAATATTTCGAGTGGGTAGCTATTATTTTTCGCAAATAAATAGCGTAGATAACTATTTCACAAATAACTTAAGGCCATATACGAGTACTTGTTTGTAAATAATTTTCAGATGGGCTTTGATTGAATATTATTCCAGTTGGCTTAAAAGCAAATATTTTGAGAGCTTTATTTTAAACAAAATTTCAGTCAGTTAATTTAGTTGTTTTTATTTAAAACGATTTTAAATTAAATTCATTCCATTGAAAACATTTATAAATGTCACAAAATTACACAGAAGTCAATTTATAAGTTCGTTAAAGCCAAAAATGCGTGGGTTTAGATATTTTCTTGATTTGTACATGTTTTTAAGCTCACGTTACAAAATTAAATTTTCTTAAAATTCTTTTAATTCAAAGACGAGCAAAATTTTGTTATTTTATCCTGCTTTATGCGACTGTGTGGTGTATGCGCGTGTGTCTGAGTATTTTTGTGTGTGTATGTAGCTTGTAAGCAAAAAAATATTCCAAGCAAAGACTTCAGAATATTCATCAATGGCAAGCAAAGAATGAACCCAGGTTTGTTACCACGTTTGTAAATTGTATGCGTGGCATGTTTGTGTGTCAAAACTTCAGCAAGGATAACAAATAAAAGTTGGCACATTTTTGTTGTATTGTTTTGTAACTGTTTCTGTTGTTGTTGTTGTTGCTGCTGTTACTGTTGTTGTTGCTGTTCTTGTTGCAGTACACAAAACAAATCCACAATTCGGTGATTCTCGAGAACAAAAGCACAACATGCAGCTTTGGTTGCAATACTTATACACGTCAATGCATTCGCTGTAGTATGTGTACATATGCATATGTGTTGAATTCACTCAACAATCTAGGGATTTCTATCTAAATATTTTCAACAAAACAATGACAGCTGCTGCTGCTGCTACTGCTGCTGTTATTGCTGCGTGTGCAAATTCCACGGATGCTTCTCCAAAAACTGCAACGAAATCAAAAAACTTTTATCAAAACAAAATCACTTCAACTGCTGTTGTATTTGTTATTGTCTTTGCTGTTGTTGTTATGGCAATTGCTGCTATTAATGTGTATTTGTGTCTATGTGTGTGTTTGTGTTTTTTTACATCCTCCGTATTAGTTTGCAATGATTTCGTATTACTTCTGTAAAAATGAATGCCATGCACAAAAGTTTGACATCAACATGTTATACAAACATTGTTAGGGTGGTTCGCTCTTTATTGGTTTTCAGCTTTTTTTTTTTTCTTTCACCCTACACAAAACTAACAAGTTTTAAAGTACTTCTTTCTGTAAATCAATCAATATTTATTTAGCAATTAAATTCAAAGCGTTGTAGTACAAAGCTATTCAATATTTAACTTTTTTGTACACCGTGGCGTATGAGTAACATTAAATTAATTTAATTTGGAAAAACTAGCAAATTTCCTGAATTTTGTGCGCTTTTCAATATTAATTTGTATAAATTGACTGCACGAAGAGCACAGAATATTATTTTTAAGTTTTTTTCTTTTAAGCTTTTGTTTTTGTTTTTGTTTTTGTTTCGTTTTAAGAATGTGAACTAAAAAGCATGCATACTACATAAATATATGTATCATAAAATGTTGACCACAATATAGAACGCAATTAATTGTCATCAATATGCAAATCGGAAAACTGAAGCCAAAACTAATTAAAATGTTTTGCACAGCTTTCAATGGTTGTCGAAAATAAATGAGTTCACATAAAAAACTAAATTAAGTTGCAGCTCGTCGTTCAGCTTGTTTATAAGTTGAGTCAGCGCGCGTGTGTGCATGTGTATGTGTATGTGTGTATGCGTGGTGGCAGTTGGTAATGATATTTTGCTGTTTCCAACAACTTTAATGGTATTCAAGCAAGTTTTTGTGGAAATGTGCAGCAATCTGCAGTTGCAAAAAATAGCAGGAAATCCTATAGTTTTAATCACTTTTCAATTTATTATTTATGTGTGTGTTAGCAACGACATAGCAAAGCTTTAAATGTATTTTTTACAATTATTTAGGGACATAGCTGGTAAGAGCCAAATGTAATGCAAAGATATTAAAAATATCATAATAAATTGGCTTTATTGGCTATATTTTTTATTTGCTCAAAGTTTAAGCATTTTTTTTTCAGAATCTCTAGTAGAATCTTTTCGTTTTCTTATTTTATGACAAGTTACCAAAAAACGTTTAAAATATCAGTGCCTGAAAAAAGGTAAAACCAAAACGAAAAACTTAAATTCTTCATTTGAGTGTATTAAGGGGAGGTTCTAGTAGAAACATAACGTAATTGCAGGATTTTTTTTTTTTTTTTTGAGCGATCGTAAATGAAAAAATCTTTTGTGGCATTTACTAAAGTATATTTCAAGAACATTATAAAATTTTTTCGATGAAAAGTCAATTCAAATGAAGGTCTCGCTGATCAAAGCCGTGCGCGGCCGATGTGCGCTGTACACAGCCCTACCAAGTGATCTGAAACGAAAAAAACAAAAAAATTGTTAACCGAGATGAAATTTGGGGGGGGGGCCTTGTAGATTTCCGATTTTAATACGACCTTTTTTAAAAAAAATGCCCGCCCTATGAAAGAAATCCTGTTTTTCCTCAATTTTCTTTTGATTTAACGTTAAAAAAAATAATGATAATCAATTTTTTTGGTAAAAAAAGCTTCCTGAAGGCCCTTTAAATTGAATAAGCTTTAATTTGGGCCGTCAAACATCGAAATCGGTCAAGTCGTTGAAGCGGAATCGTGTACAGCGCGGAAAAAAAGGTTTTTCGAGAAAAACGCATTTATACCTGATTTTCCGCCGACGCACTCTCTCGTCTAATACGCTATGACTCGTAAAATAAATTAGATAGGGAAATGCCCCTTTGACTACATATCTTCAAGATCCTAAAGATGAAAATAAAGCAAAAAACGAAACAAAAATTTTTCGTCGATTTCTCCTAGAACCTCCCCTTAAATGTCGTCTTTCAAATCATCGAATTATCGAATCGAGCAGAGTCAGTCTTATGCTTTATTTTAACAAAAACAAACAAAATACATTTTATTTTACAGTGTTTCTCTATCCTTGTCCATATTCTTGTCCCTTTCATAACTTTTGTTCATTACTTCTTCATGACTTTGTTGTTGTTGTTGTTGTTGTTGTTGTTGTTGTTATTTGTTGTTGTTTTGTTGTTGTTTTGTTGTTGTTTTGTTGTTGTTTTTGCTTTTGCTTTTGCTTTTGCTTTTGCTTTTGTTTTTGCGTTTTCTTTTGTTTTTGCATTTGCTTCTGCTTTTGCTTTTGCTTTTGCTTTTGCTTTTGCTTTTCCTTTTGCCTTTTTTTTTGCTTTTTCTTTTGCTTTTGCTTTTGCTTTTGCTTTTGATTTTGGTTTTTGTTTTGCTTTTGCTTTTACTTTTACTTTTGCTTTTGCTTTTGCTTTTGTTTTTGCTTTTGCTTTTGGTTTTCCGTTTGCTTTTGCTTTTGCTTTTGCTTTTGCTTTTGCTTTTGCTTTTGCTTTTGCTTTTGCTTTTGCTTTTGCTTTTGCTTTTGCTTTTGCTTTTGCTTTTGCTTTTGCTTTTGCTTTTGCTTTTGCTTTTTCTTTTGCTTTTGCTTTTGCTTTTGCTTTTGTTCTTTTCATATGTGGTTAAGTTTGAATGGATCTAGATCAAACATGCCCACGTAGTGGCCCGTATGGCCCCCGTGGCCCTTCACACAAATTTTTTTTATATCTTAGTTTTGACTTTGCGATGATCCAAAATCAAAGAACGCCTGCAAAAAACAACAACGCAAACCGCACTCGTTCAGTGTTCAGCATATTTCCCAGCAAACTTTACAAAAACAAATACATGCAAAGCCAAATAAAAAAAACGCACACTCGATGGTGCCGATGCTGAAGCTGATTGTCCCGTTACTTGTGTGTCGAGTAGTTTCTCATGGCATGTGATTTTATTGCATTGTAATTGTTTTTTTGTTTTGTTTGATTTTTTGCCAAACACAACGATAAGCTTTGTGTTTTTTTTTTGTTTTTTTTAAGCATTGGCCCGCGTTTAAAATTTTTTGGGCCCCATTGATCTAGATATTGGGGACTTAAGGATGATCTGGAACCTTATCTTGTATCGATTTATGTGGTTTTTATGTATTCATATATTATCAAAGCAGATAACAACAAAAAACTATCATAAAAAAAGGATATCATAAAAATAATTTCGTTTTATTAAGTTACACTCGTAAATTTTTTTAAATAAATAAAAAAATAAATTACTGGCCATTTCAGCCCTTGAAAGGACTTTGACCTAGCTTCTTATGATCAATTGTGTTGTGCGTGTTATTAAGTTTGTACACAATTGACCGAGAAATGGACCTACATGCTTAACGCCGACTCCGAACGGCGATGAACGGAATGTTCTTATTCTCAAGAAGCTTTACATGGCATTTTGATTACTCTCTGAGGTTTGCCATTGTCTGCAGAGAGGTGGCGGCCGTACAGAAAAATTATTTTAATTCAAATAATTTTCTGTCGCTGCTGGGGTTCGAACCTGGGTCTCCAAGGTTCTTTGACATAGCGGCCACGCACTTTAACCAACTACGCCACGGACGCCACAACGTAAATTTTTTTAAGATCATTACTTCAATTATAACATTGTAAAATTATTCTTTCTATTTGTTTAAATGTTGAAAGGTGACACTGATGTCATTTTAGCTCGACATTTTACACCGAGAAAAAAACTTCTGCAAAATTCACAAAAAACCTAGTATAATTTACAAGATGTCTTCGGCAATTCGGTGCCTCCCAAGTTCTTCGTCAAAACATCTAAATTTTACATGTTTAACTTACCGATATTCATTTGGATAAATTAACTAAGTATTTTGTAATTGTAAATTATGGCTTCGATAGTTTATATTAGCGTGCTTGGTTAATCTGACGAAAATAGTGTTCAAGTCCATTACCATTTTGATAAAGTGTCAAAGTTTTCGATGGGTTACCTATACTATTGATTAATATGTTGTATACTTGGCTTGGGTAAATCAAACATATTTTTTTTGGCAGGGTATCAAAGTATGTGCTTTCAAAGCAATGTATAAAACAATATATTACTTTGGTGAATAAGTATAAGTTTTTAATTTCCATACAACTTGGTGCCACCCAAGCTGGCTTAGGTGATTTTACTATTGTTTTTTTCTCGGTGTACTCGTACAATTGTGGCGGGCACGTCTTTGTTTTTTTTTTTTTATTAAGTATTCAATTTGCAGTTTATAATATTTGGAAAACAATTTCATGGTTCGTCAACCTGAACAGTTTTTTTTTTTTGTTTTATTTGCTGCAGTAACAATATTTCACACGTTCAATCCACACACACACACACACACACACACACATGCATACAAACAAGCACATAATTTCACATGAAGGCACTCACACAAGCCACACACACGTGACGTTGAATTACCGTGTTCTATTATGGCGTCAACATGATGCACGACAGCGTTGCCAGAGCGCGCGAATGTGGCACATGTTATGAAAGGAAACTCATAAATAGTCAACAAGCAAATTTTTACGCAGCTAATTAATGTTAAATAGCGTGCAATGGGCGGAAAGAAGAGGCAAAATGGTGAAAAATGGAAGAAAAACTAGGACCTGCAGATGCCGTTAAAGTCAAATAGCTTTTGTTTCTGTTGTTGTTGTTGGTTTCGTTGGCATGTAAGTTACTGTTATTTATGGCGCCATTTATTATGGCGCGCTTAAACTGGCTTTGCTTTGATTTTTATTCTCACTCAAAGTTTCAATTACGGTTTATTTAACGATTTGAGTCAAGCCATTTTTGTGGTAAAACTATTCCGTAAGGTTCGTGTGGAAAATTATGGTATTTAATATTGGGTTGAACATTAATATTTTCAAAATTTTGAAGTAACTATTAAGTAGGTAATGAAATGGTTTGAAAACTCTAAAACAAATAATAATAATAGCAAGGAGTAAAAGTTAATTTTCAAATATTGTTCTTTAAAATTTCATAAAATTAACCCTTCGTTACAAGATTTTTTTCTCTCTGTGTATAAAAATGTTTTATGTCTTTATTTGTAATTGGAGAATTTTAGAGAATGTATAAACGAAATTTGGATGATATGCAATGAATAGGAGCTAAGTTACACAAGATTGCACATATGCAATTTCATGCATGCAAGCAATAAAAATTACTATATGATGGTTTATATATTAATTTTTATTAATTTGTATTTTTGAAATGGAATTATATGCTTTTAATAACTAAAACTAAGATATATTTTAGTTTTTTATATAGTCAATTTAAATTGACAATTGTAAACAAAGGAAAATAAAGAACACTGATTTGCAAGGAAACTAGGATTTTGTTTCTTAATTTGAAGCTCATTGTATAAGAATTCATTAAATAAGTACATAAAACATTATTCATTACGAAATTGTTTAAAACAATTTCTTATTTGATTCTATTTTGATAAACATACTCTTGTCTAAACAATTGGCACCCTGGTAATTTACGTGTTAAACGCTTGTTGTCCCAATGTGGCCAGAGATCAAAATCGTCCAACCGAACTTCTGTTTGAGATAGTGCGAAATTTCTCGAATGTTTCGTCATTTTTTGCAAGGTTTTTGATAATTTGGAAGGTCTTCCACTTTTTGTGGATAGTTTTCCTAATTTGTAAAGACTTTCTACCACTTACAAACGAAAATTGACAAATATTATGTTTTCATGATTACCGCTTTATTCTTACGCACGCTTATGCAATAGCAATGCATTTACTAATATTATCGTATAGCGTATTTTTATCTTGTAGCTTCCAATAAATGAGTTGGAACAAATTGACTTCTCTTATAAATGTATTGTATTGTGAAACAATATTCGGACACTTAATGGATATGTTTTTACACAACTTCGTATCAAATCGTTCAGCTATGGTCTCAGGACTTTTACCACAAAGGTTTGACATAAAATTAACAACTTTATTATTTCTCCATGAAATCAAATGTACGTTAACATCATCATGGTAAGCTACATATTCACAGACTCTCCTCGATAAGTCTTCATTAATATGGGAACACTCGGTAGTTTTCAGTTCGGAATTCTGTTCCGATGGATTGTACCCAATAAATACCCCTTTTGGCTAGTTTAATCATTAGTGGTAGTGTTGATATAATGATTACTTATTATAAAAAAACTTTGTAATTCATATGAGAAGTACTTCCCGTAAAACGCTTTTATAACAATATTTACACAAGCCCAAGATCATTTTCTTCGTGTTGACGAAGACACCGGCTGTTTTCTTGGCCCAAGTAATTTATTTTTAAAATGAATTTTTTTTTAATTTTAGCTTTATATATAGTTAAGTGCATGGAATTGCACATCTGCAATATAACCTCATATCTGCAATGTAACTTCAAAATGTCTCAAATGCATGATATTGCATATTTGCAATTAAGCCATTTATTTTATGAAATTAAAGTTATAATGCATAAAAAAATTAGTAAGCTTAAAGAAAATTAACTTCTATTCTCGAACATCACTTAAATTTGAACTTTTTTTGATATTTCTCGTATAATTATTAAAGAAATTCACTAATTTTTTCTACGTATAAGACAGACCTTGTTCGAATCATCATTTTGGACAAATTACATCACCAATTTGACAAAAGAAGACAACAACTAATAAAAAAATGTCTAAATTTATTTTTAAATAAAATCCCGTTAGGAATATTTACAGGGTGTGTATGCTATATCTCTTAGAACTCAACATTGCATATGTGCAATCCCATGCAACGAAGGGTTAACTTAAAGCCATTAATATCTAAATGCCCAAGATCTTACAATATAGTTTGAGACGTCAGCATTTAATTTATTTTTGAAAAATTTAATAAAATATTTTATACTCAATCAAAAATATTATTTCTAGAGGTGAGAATTGAGGAAACCCAACCATGACAATGCGAGTTCTCAAACATCAGTTCAAACAAAAGAGTTTTTGAACACTAATTAATGTGAAAGTTACATAGAATTGATGAGTCATCCGACTTACAGACCCGACTTGGCAGAACTGTTTCGAAAATTTTTTCAAACAAAGGAAAAGTACTTTGATCATCTTGAAGAATACTTTGAAAAGCAATAAAAGCATTTTTACTAATTAACCGCTGTTTTTTCATTGTTAGGCGCAAAACTTAAAAGGCAATCTACTTTAGAATGATGAAAATAACTAAATAAACAAAGCGATGATTTTTTTCAGTTCTTAACCAAGAATTTCATGTGTTATACCTATTCAGTCAAGTCAAGGTTATCAGGAAAAGGTACAATCAATTGAAACATCTATAGAATATTCTTAAGCGTGGCAAGAAGCCGTAGAAAAACGTGTATTCAAATCTGAGGCAAGTGTTATACCGTTACCCAGCTAATTATAGTTAAAAGGCAATTCTATCCATAAACTTCTCTACCATTAACAACAACTTCTTTAACCCTTTCAGCCACAAATTAGCCCTGGTGGTGCTAAACATTCCAAACTTCTTAGAGTTTTTGACCTAAATAACCTAAGTACGAAGTTTGAAAGCCTATTGCTTTCCTAATAGAAACCACAAATGTTTACCAAATTTTTAAAAACTACAAAAATTTTTCTAAATATCACGTATTTTTTCTAACTAAAAATGTAAAAATGATTTATTACATTCGTACTATATAAGGTGGGGCAAAAGTAACCACCCAATGTTTTTTACTCTAATTTTTTTTTTTTTTAATGAAAAACTTTGATTTTGCTTTTGAAATTTGTTTATTTAATTCATTAGAACTTATTGCATTAAGTTGAGAAAATTATATCTGCCAAGTGGCTGCCGCCAAAGTTGATGACCATACGGGCTCATTTTATGGCATTTTCCATCACTCTTGCCCGACCTCCGGGCGACAGGTTCTCCCATTCTTTGTAAATATTCTCCTAAAGAGCTTGAAGAGTATGAAGCTTGTTGACGTACACCTGCGACTTAAAAAAACTCCATAAAAAAAAAACAGCATACCACGCAGTTACTTTGAGCGGGTGTAATGGTTCTTCGTGGGTGATACACGGATTTTCGGTGCCCCAGAAATGATTATTTTGTTTATTCACGTTACCGCAAAGATGAAGTGGAGCCTCATCGCTCAGGATAATGTTCGATGAAAAATCGTCCACCTCTTCGTTGAGATTCAGGATGGCTTGAGCGTAAGTTACACGTGGTTATCGGTCAACAGCTAACAGGTGATGCACTGTCTGCACTTTGTAATGGAACATCTTCAAATCTTTCACAAAAATTCTGTGTAGGGACCACCGTCTAATGCTTAATTGCGTGGCACGTCGTTTGGTCGATGTTCCGGGCTCTTCTTCGACATCTTGGGTAACATCTGCGATATTCTCTGTAGAACGGCTGCTCCGGGGCCAGCCAGCCTTGGGAAGATCTCGTGTTGTCCCAGTCTCTTAAAGGCGAGTGGTCAAACGCCGCAGTGATTGTTCAGTTGATGCCGAACGGCCAGGAAATCTGCTACGAAATTCACGCTACGCCAACACAATCGACAAATTGTTGCTCAAAAAAATGGAAACAATTATTCCGCGTTCTTGCGGAGTAAACAGATTCATGGCTTGTCGATTTGTATTCTGCGTTTGTTTACTTCACAAATGTCAAAACCGAATTGAGATTTGGCGCCATTTGCAAGAGTTATAGGGTGTTCGAATAGTGTGATTACTTGTGACCCACCTTTTATTACATTTGATTACCTTTAGCTTTAGAAAATTCTCGGAAATATATATGAGTTCACTCGGAATAACTTTAAAAAGCATGTTATAAAAATTCATTTATGTATTTTTTATTATTAAAAATTTATTGTTAAAAATCGAAGGGGTCCCAAACGAGAAACAGAGCCCTAAAGTCAGAAGTTGCCCACAACCAATCTAGGGACTCAAAGGGTTAAGTCGTAAATATTGATGAGTTTTCAATTTCTATTGATAAACAACGTGGAAAGAAAGGTAAAAAGATAAAAACTTAGGATCATGGACTGACCGGGATTCGAACTTGGAACCCCTGGGTGGCAGTCAAGAACGCTAGCTACTCGACTACCAAGGTCACCAATCTTTAATCCTTTTGAAATTGCCGATAACTTTTTTCATATTTGAAACTTTTTTCTACGATGACGACTTCAATGTTTACATTGGGAGTTGAAATGGATAGCGTAGACTCTTAAAAGGAGTTTGACGATGTTATACCAGTAAGATCTTACTGGCAAATTGGCGTCTCCAAAACGAGATATTATGCGACCAGGGAACTTCGTACGCAATAACTTGATTGTTTCGCAACTTTTATGGCACGTTGCACCATTCTGTTGAAAGCAGAGATTGTCTGTGTCCGTATACTCCATATCCAACCACAAAAAATTGTTTGTAATGTCTCTGTAGCGCTATCCATTAACTGTAATTACTCTTCCACCGTTATTTTCAAAAGCATAATCCTATGAATCCTTCGGCCTATAGGCCGTTCCAAACAGTTACTCGTTGTGAGTGCATTGGTATCTCCTGAATCACACGCGGGTTTTCGGATATCTAAATGCGGTAATTTTGCTTATTAATGTAGCCAACAATTTAAAAATTAGCTTCGTCGGAAAACACGATTTATTTTTCATAAACCACCAAAACCATTCATGTATTCCAAGACCCGATCAGAGAACGTACAGCGATGCTAACGGTCGTTTGGCTGCAGTTCTTGAGTCCATTGTACCTAGTACTCATGCAGATCCAAATATTTCGTAAATTTTCGAAAGAACTCGAAAGGTCAACTTCTTGAGCACGGTAATGAATTGAGGTCCTTGGGTCGTTTTCAGCACTTACCTTCATTGCGCAGATATTTTCGGTCTAACCTCCGGGGCAAAGTGGTTTCGGTATCTTAACATCTTGCACTGAGCCAGACTCTTGAAGGTTTTTGATTATATTTTGCACACTTGTCTTAATAGGCACACGATAACGAGGAATTTTTTTTTTTTATATTTTGAAAGCATCAAAATATGCTCCATGATTATAACTAATATTTTAAGACTTAGAACTTTAAAAAGCTCATATGTTAGCTCACTTGTAATGCAACAATCAACAGACTGCCCGCCTGCGTTGACACTTTATTGGTTACGAAAGAACTACTTCAAACTACTTTGTTATTCGTCAAAACAAAAATTTTCAAGAAAAACAACGTGCAGCGTTGCCACTTTATCTAAGCAAATCTCTCGCAGCTATATCACACAGCGTACAGTAGCTACACTCTCTACGAGCATTCAAATAGATTTCATCACACAAAGTTAAAAGTGTTTTCTTAGAATACAAAAAGAGCATAAAATAGTTTCCTTTGCGAAAACAAGACCGTGAAATGTTAGCTTTTTCTTTAATTATGCAAACAGCTGCTGTTTTTGTTCTTGGCTTGAAGGTGGATCTGAAGTTGTTTGCTACACAAACTACGGATAAGGTTTTCTGTGATTTCAAATGCAAATACACACACCTGTGGAGATAGTTGTTTATTTTTTTTTTTTATATTTTCTGATTTTTTTTAATGTTATGTAAAGATTTAAATTAATGGGGTGAAATAAAATAGCATCCATTATGAGGTAGAAACAAGTGCATTTGAATATGTAGCAAGTGTTATGTCTTTACCTCAGTCAATTCAATTTATAAAGTAGTCTCATCTACATATTTCTCTATAAATATTGATGAGTTTTCAATTTCAGTTGATTAGAAATGAGAAAAGAAATGCAGAAAGGATAAAGCGTAGGATCATGGTCTGGGTAGGACTCGACTACCGAGGCAGCCAAACATGGTTGATTTCTTTATAGAACTGATTTGGAATTTTGGATACCTCAATTGTAGAATATAGGTCATAGCCTTTTTATTGATGTGACAACGAAACGTTTTACCGCCCAGGTTTCCAAAAAATTTGAAAGAGACATTTTTCAAAAATGCATTGGCGTTGCATAGAATTTTTAAGTATAGGTGCAATGATAAAAATAATGGTATAACATTAAAAACATAAAAAACTTTGACTTAATGAAATAAATAAAAAAAAAACATTAAAACGTTATTGAGACGTGGAGGGAACGGCTAAAGCAACGAAAATGCAAACTTATTACATAGAATTATAACGCGCTATGGAATATTATGAAAAAATTATTATACACTAGTAAAGGCTGACTTAACCTTAATGACAAAAATAGACAAACAATTCATGACGTCATGAGTTCGCGAAAAGAGATTGAAAATGCTACGATCGTGGAACGTCCGATTACTCGGTGATAATTTTTCGGTTGTATGGTGGCCGTAGACGAACGGGTTTACGTGAGTGGACCATTCGATACAGATTTTACCATGTGTGAGGTTCATGGTTAAACTCAATATTGTTGCATATTATTATTACTCAATTATTATAAGTGTAACGGGTTTTTTTTCTACGTATTACGACTACAACAAAGATTAGTTCTTTTCTATCGAAAATTAAAAAACAAATTTTGACATTATGATACCATGCATGGCGACAACTGCTGAATGCAGTATAAACGCACCAACAATTAAAACACGATGCATGGAAATATAACTCCATTAAGAGAGAACTTATTTTAAAGCTCAGACAATATGGAAAACCGTACAAAGAAATCCAAAAAATAATAGGGTGTACAGCTCCAATGATTGCTAATGCAATAAAATTCAATTCAAAGCCTGAAACTCGTGGTCGAAAAAAGAAAACGCTAAGGTAAATGTAAGTGTACAAAACAAAAGCAAAAGCAAAACAAAAACAAAAACAAAAACAAAAACAAAAACAAAAACAAAAACAAAAACAAAAACAAAAACAAAAACAAAAACAAAAACAAAAACAAAAACAAAAACAAAAACAAAAACAAAAACAAAAACAAAAACAAAAACAAAAACAAAAACAAAAACAAAAACAAAAACAAAAACAAAAACAAAAACAAAAACAAAAACAAAAACAAAACAAAAACAAAAACAAAAACAAAAACAAAAACAAAAACAAAAACAAAAACAAAAACAAAAACAAAAACAAAAACAAAAACAAAAACAAAAACAAAAACAAAAACAAAAACAAAAACAAAAACAAAAACAAAAACAGAAACAAAAACAAAAACAAAAACAAAAACAAAAACAAAAACAAAAACAAAAACAAAAACAAAAACAAAAACAAAAACAAAAACAAAAACAAAAACAAAAACAAAAACAAAAACAAAAACAAAAACAAAAACAAAAACAAAAACAAAAACAAAAACAAAAACAAAAACAAAAACAAAAACAAAAACAAAAACAAAAACAAAAACAAAAACAAAAACAAAAACAAAAACAAAAACAAAAACAAAAACAAAAACAAAAACAAAAACAAAACAAAACAAAAACAAAAACAAAAACAAAAACAAAAACAAAAACAAAAACAAAAACGAAAACGAAAACAAAAACAAAAACAAAAACAAAAACGAAAACGAAAACAAAAACAAAAACAAAAACAAAAACAAAAACAAAAACAAAAACAAAAACAAAAACAAAAACAAAAACAAAAACAACAACAACAACAACAAAAACAAAAACAAAAAAAACATACAACAACAAACAAAAATATAAAATAAAAAAATAAAAACATAAACAAAAATCAAAAATAATAAAAAAGATAAAAATAATAATAAAAATAAAATTAACACTAAAAATAAAAATGAAAATAAAAATAGAAATAGAAATTGAAATAGAAATAGAAATAGAAATAAAAATGAAAATAAAAATAAAAACCAAATAAAAATACAAATGAAAATAAAACTAAAAATAAAAACAAAATAAAAATAAAAACAAAAACCAAAACAAAAAAAAAACAAAAAGGATAATCAAAAGCAAGAGAGCGAGAGAGAAATATAAAAGCAAATGCGCAAGAAAGAAGTCTAAAAAATTGCAAGAAAATGGCACAAGAAAAAGCAAAATCAAAAGAAAAGGCAAAACCAAAATCAAATTAAAAGGAAAAGCAAAAAAAAAAGCAAAAGTGGTAGCAAAAGCAAAATCAAAATCAAAACCAAAATCAAAACTAAAACCAAAACCAAAAGCACAAGCAAAAGCAAAGGCAAAATCAACAGCAAAAGCAAAAGCAAGAGCATGATCAAAAGCTAAATCACGTAAAAAGCCAAATCAAAGCAAAATCAAAAGCAAATCAAAAACAAAAGGAAAAGCAAAGCGGAGGATTAGGAAGTCTAGGAAGCTTAAAACAAGGGTTTTAAAAAAGATTAGGACCAAGAAAAAATAAGATAAACATTTCAAGGACTTGTAACAGAATTAGTATAAGAATAAGGATTTCGACAATATGTAATTAGGACTAGAAAAAAAAAGCGGATAAACCAACCAAATTGAGAACCTCCTCCTTTTTGAAGTCGGTTAATGAGATAAGAATACGCTTAGAACAAGGATTTGGAAAAGAATAACACTAAAGATTAAGACAAGGTTTAGGAAGAGAATAGAGACAAGAATTGGGATAAGGAATAGGCTAGGGATTCGAGCAACGACAAGGTCAAAAATTGGGACATGGATTAAAACAAAAATTTTTACATGCGCAGGACAAGTGTTAGGAAAAATATAAGAATAAGGTTGAGAAAAAGTTGAGGGACCAGGGCATGGATCTTTTTTTTTTTTTATTTCACGAATTCCACCAAAAAGCCAACCTCATAGGTCAAAAATCAAATTGTAAAGAGAGAAGAGAAATTATATAGAATATATTCTATCAAATTCGGACAACACGTTTTAAGTTAAATTCTTCAAGATAACGGTAGTTTTTCTTTGTTTATTTTTACTTTCGCGTGGTGAATAAGTTGAGCGAAAATTTTGCAGTTTTTTTTTATAGTTGCCGTGAGGGTGTGCGCTGTTTATTACAACAATTAAAAAAAAAATATTTGTTTTAAATTTATTAATATTTTCCTAATAATCATACATATCGGTGATTCCAGGTCAAATCGGACGCTTTTTGAAACTCACTCACTCATTCTCATATATGTAAGAATTTGGTACTTTGCACGTCGATAGTACTTTAAAAAATAAAAATATTTGCATATTTTTTTTTTTTATAAAAAAATTTTTTTTGCAAGTTATACACAGTGGAAAATTAAAAAAATTATCAAAAATTGTGAATAGGACATGTAGTCAAATAACTATATCTGCAAAACCGTTAGTCCTACAAAAAAAATTGTTGAGACTTATTTCAAAGATCTTGAATTGGTCTTCCTTTTGGTGTACTCTTTTGCTAACACGTTCATAAAAAATATTAATTTTTTTGGCTACTAAAAATTTCATTCACATTTTTCATGGTCAGCACCACTATTTTTGTGGCGTTTTGAAAACATTGTCGTATAGAAGCATTCATTCTTAATACACTCCCAAAATTTTATGTTGGAGAATCAATGCTTACTATTTTAAATGAACTTTTCAAAAACTGTCTACACAATTTTTACATAAAAAATGTAGCATGTGCGTGACAATATTCATATATGTTTCAATGCAGACCTTAATATAAGACATTTTTTGCGGAAAATGCTGTTATGTGTGGATATTGAGATGGCAAAGCAGATTAAAAAAATTTTTTTTAACTATTTCCATTGAAAAAAATTCCACGCGTTTCGCACATGTTACACTTTTTTCTATACAACAATGTAGTTTTTACACACTACGGGGTCGTTCATAAATTACTGTACCAATTTATAGGGGAAGGAGGGGTTTTGAAATGTATTACAATAAGTAATGAAATGAGGTCTCATATATAGCAAAGTGACCAAAAATAAAATACCTCGAAAAAATTGAAATTAATACATCCCTCATTTAAAAAAATGTCCATCCTTACATCTTCATTAGACGGTCAAACGTTTAAATTGACGGTTAACTATTGACAAGTGTCAATATGAATTCTCATAAGTGAGTTTTATTTAATTTAAACCTTAAATGCCCAGTGTTTCTTTTTGGATACAATCGAGAAAATATGCTATTTATTTTAAATAATTGCAAAAATTAAAATGCTGGATATGTAGTTTCACTCAAAAAATTGCAAATATAAAACAAAAATTCAATTATTGGCATAACTTTGTTGGTTTGGGAAATATTGACCGTCAAATTAAAAACATAGTTTTTTAATTTTTACGACAAGTTCCCTTTTTGACATGAAATACCTTTGAAACTAACAATTTTAGAGTATCATTTAACAAACAAATTTAAAGTTATCATAAAAAGAATCGTTTTCCACGTTATTGCCTTGAACTCCTGCAACCAAGCTGATTGATGGTATACGTTGTAATGCCCACTGTATCTTTTTGGATACAACCATGTTTTCTTTAATAACTCGTAAACAAAAATTTTTTCCAAAAAAACAAACGGGGTCGTGTTCAGGGGATCATTTAGCACAACATATTTTTTTTTTTAAATTAAATCGGTGTTGTTGGGAATTTAAGGGTTAAAATAAATCGGAATAAAAATTATTATTCAAATAAATCAATTAAATCAAAGGCCAGGCGAATTTCTTTGCATAAGAAATAAGGATACACCTGAATAGGTCCACATGGAATCTGTTAAAGAATTCGAAGAGTCCCCAAAGTTCCACCTGTTTTAATTCCAGTGATTGAGAGCATCGACTTTTGGATCGAAGATAGAATAGTTTTTATCGATTAAAATAATTGATTTTTAAATTTTTTTCTTAAATGTATCTAGTCATGACATAAAAGAGATTAAAAAAAAGAAAATAAGAAATTTTTAATCCTTTTTTTTGTATTTCAGTTTTTAGTAAATATGGTGGAAGGTAACAGTAATATGAACGTACGGTGTAATTGTGCGTGACGAATGTAACATGTGCGTGACGGTGTTTAAAGTTGAAAAAATTGTTTTATAATTTTTTTTTCTCAAATAAATTAACTACTAATATAATCTAGGATAACCTCTTATTGCTGTAAAAAAATATGAATATTCTATCTGAAGTCAATTCGCAGAAATTTCAGATAGAAGATGGCATCAAATTTTTAATGGGAAAATTTTGTACGCTACATTTTGCTTAATATCACCGAAATTCATAAGTGGATTGATAAAACCTTTACACGTTTAAAATAGACCGTAAAATTAATTAATAAAAATTGCAAACCAGTTTTCGGAAAAATGTCTTCTTAAGTAAATCAGTTGCAATTATTCGCAAGCTGTAACAGTGCGTGACATGGAATTCATGATTTAAAAAGTTGTGCTTTAAAATTCTCCGCAATACTCTTAGCACGAAATTTGACATGCTAACCGACCGATATGAAAAAATAGGTTTTTTACACTTTGGCGAATTCACAAATATTGTTATTACGAGCCAGATGATTGGAACTTACACAGCTTTACGATGCAGTTGGCTGCATATACATAACGGCCTTAGTTACGCCACCTTTCGATTAAACGCCACCTTTCGATTAATTTGGAAATGTTTGGGAAAAATTAAAAATTTCTTTGGAGACTTACAACAGGAGACTCACATACATACATACCTATAGAGCAGTTGGGGTCATGGAACTATAATCATTATCATTCCTACGAATAAAAATATCACTCTTTCAACTATCATATCATTCCTTAAAGATTTTTTAATCCACTCTACTCTCGACATAATATTAAAGTGTAGCCACTTTATTCAAGGACTCAAGGAAGTAATCCTGATAACGAGCGACCATTAAAAAATTTCGCTGACAAAGGAATAACAAGGTTTTGCTCCAACAACGTTACTCTATTTTATTATTTATTTCTGCTCCCTTTTGTATGCACATAAGTCAAGCCTGTCTCTGAAAAATACACGAAGAATACTAAGCAACATCAATAATGAGGGGGGTGAGCACGGTGCATGTGTGATTAATTTTTATAGCGCTTATTTTTGAAGGCTGCCTTATTTTAATAACAACATGCCAAAAACGTTGTATAAAAAAATGTTAAGTTAGTATGAGGAGAAGTAACACGACACAAGTGAAAAAACAGAAGAAAATAAGAGAGCAATTTTCGGAATAAAAAACATTCCAGCGACCAGGTTTCTTTTTTTTCTTATTGTCCTCTTTTAATGCCGCTGGCACCACGGTAGCTGTTACAACAAAAATACAAAAAAATTGCCACAAGGTTGAGTCTGTCTGTCTCTCTGCCTGTCTGTCTGTGTGTCTATGTCCTTGTGTCCTCGTGGTACTTGTTGTGCGTTCACATTGACGTGGAAATCTTATGAGTAGGTGTGTATGTGTTTGTGTAGGACTCTGCTGAAAAATGTATCGCACGCTTTAAGGACATTTCTTATGCTGCTTTACGGCTGCTCCTTAGCTCTACTCACGTAAATTCCCTCGAAAAATGTAAAAGGAACCCTTTAACGTTCATTCGAGTGTCATTTATTTAATCCTTTTTTTGGATATTTATTTTTGAGTTTTTTTTATTTTTTTTTTTTTTTGTTTTTATTGTTTGCTTTAACTTTAAGAGGGCGTCTGTCTCAGTGAGGGTGACTTTTTGACGTTACGTTCATTTCGTGAAGTGTCTGACTTGTTCAATGTATTAAGTTTCATTACTCGATATCTATGAGGTTCTCAAATATTTTTAACATTTTAAATCATTTCTCAAAGGACTTTATTTCGCTTCCCATGACTAGTGTGTGTCATGCAATAATAGTACATTTTTGGAAAATTTATTTCAGGGATTAGAGATTTGCAGAAATATAACTTAATTTCAACACACACACACGCACACACACACACACACAGTTAGCATTATATATGAACTATTTTGTCTTGAAAAAGGAAAATATTTCGTTTTTCTTCGTGTGTGGTAAACCGACGTTATTTAGTCAAGAAATCATTGCATGGAGTAAAAGTTGTGCATAGCTGAGAAAAGATTATTTTCTTTTTTAAATTAAAAAAAAACAAGTCCCCAAGGAGCTTACATGAAAGTATGTGATAGAGAAACTCTGTGGGCTAGTTACACTTCATCAGAAACGAAAATTATAACAAAACATAAGAAGTTAAAGAATTAATTCACAATTTCAGAGCACGATTTTCTGATTGCTATTCGGTTTCGAAAATCGAATGAAAGTTATAGTTTTTAATGATTATGATTTCAATACCATATTTGAATTTATCTGGTACGTACAGAAGTTAACCACGGTAGTGCTAAAAGAACCCGACCAAAAAGAAAAACAAAGAAAAAATTGGGAAAAAATATATTTAATAGCTTCAATACCCTATTTATTGTGAGAATTAACGAACTCCTCAAATTTTTCCAATATAGGAAATAGCATATAATCCAATGAGGTTTTATCTGGCGAAAAGGGTGCGTGAGGAAACATGGCGAACTTGGTTGGTTAACACTGAGTACACTGGGCCACAAAATTCATTCTTTGTCCAAAAGTCAAAATTTTTAAAACTCAGATTTAAAAAAATGTAATAATTAACCTAAAAACATGAGCAAATAAATAAAAATTACACTGTTCAACACGAAAAAACTAACTACTTTCTAACAACTGATTCTGATAGAGGGGACAAAAAAATATTAAAAATACCCCCTATCTGAACATTCTTATAGTGAATAGGCATAGGAAATCATATTATCCTTACATTTTGGGTATAAAATATGTTGTGAGGATTTATGTAAAATACTACGAGAAATATTTTTGTTTAAATTTTAATACCCTAACTTCCCAATTTATGGGCCTTTTTTGACCTTTTTGTGATAAAGGGCAAAAAAGACCCACAAAACAAGGATATAATAGGTTAAAATGTTCCACAAAAAAAATAGTTGGCTTTGTCGTGGACACACTCGTTGGTTTTGACGTGACGGTGTTTCTTGTTGTTGGTGTTGGTGTTGGTGTTGGTGTTGGTGTTGGTGTTGATGTTGATGTTGGTGTTGGTGTTGGTGTTTGTGTTGTTGTTTTTGGTGTTGGTGTTGTTTTTGGTGTTGGTGTTGATGTTGGTGTTGGTGTTGGTGTTGGTGTTGGTGTTGGTGTTAGTGTTGGTGTTGGTGTTGGTGTTGGTGTTGGTGTTGGTGTTGGTGTTGGTGTTGGTGTTGGTGTTGGTGTTGGTGTTGGTGTTGGTGTTGGTGTTGGTGTTGGTGTTGGTGTTGGTATTGGTGTTGGTGTTGGTGTTGGTGTTGGTGTTGGTGTTGGTGTTGGTGTTGGTGTTGGTGTTGGTGTTGGTGTTGGTGTTGGTGTTGGTGTTGGTGTTGGTGTTGGTTGGTTGTGCTTTTCCTTGGTGCATTAACTTTTCCTTAGCTACATGCAATAAATCCAGCACAAGTGATGTATATGCGTCACTTTAGGTGGTTCCAGGAGAGGCCTCATGACGCTGTCATTTTTTTTTTTTTATTTTTATCATGTGCCCGAAGACCTCGCCTTTATTTTCGATCCTTAAAATTTACCGATACGCCAGTAGTCACAGAGTAAAAAGTTCATGCAACGTTTTTTCATGGTTGTAGCATTTTTACTGCATTATGTGGTTGCTACCCTGAAATCATGACGATAAGAATTTTTTTGTTTTTTAGTTATTAGGCGTAATAACACATATGTCGTAAAACAAAATTTACCGTAGCACGTCTCCTGAGTGAGTAATAATTCCACGCAACGATATTACATTTCTGTTACATATGCTGCTATATTCAAGACCTGGTGACGTCAAAATTTTTCTTTTTATTTTTATCGTAAGGCCTAGTATAAATCCTTCATTTTCAGTTTTAAACATTTATCGTACCTTATATACTCATAAATAAAAAAATAAATAAATAAATAAATAACTGGCCATTTCAGCCCTTGAAAGGACTTTGACCTAGCTTCTTATGATCAATTGTGTTGTGCGTGTGATTAAGTTTGTACACAATTGACCGAGAACTGGACCTACTCGTTTATAACTCGTTTTTATACCTAAATATCTTAAGAAAAATATTTTTTTTAACTTCATTACTTAATTTTTAAAAATAATTCAGTTCATTTTCAATTTTGTTTGAATTAAAAAAAAGGAATTCATACATAATGAAAAAAGCATTGTACGAAATATATGAACCATTATAACTTTTGACGTAGAATACGTCATTCTCGGAGGTAAGTAGGGTGGTTGATAGTGATCAGGTGTCGGTATTTATATAACTTTTTGAGCCTTTGGTGCGCCTAAAGTACTCATCGTACAATGTTGATGTTAGCACTTGTTGGTCTGCTTGATCCTCAATGCGACAAAAATTCATGTTAGAACTCTCTAACTTATATAAATTTTACACAATTACATGAAATATAAAGCCAACATTTGATGTTTTTGTTTCATTAAACTTGCTACCTTTTTATCGATAGTTTCCGGTTTTATCGACAAAACAAAAAAATTTGTATGGGAGCCCCCCTAAGGAGTGGTCGGAGGGAAAAGGTGTCGAAAGCAAAAATGTTCCTTTTGCAAAAGTAATGGGGGTCGATCATACATATTAACCCTCTCCGGCACTCTCTTAAAGGTCATATGCTCAGGTGTATGGAATAAATAAACAAAAACCATAAAATTTTTATGGGAGCCCCCCTAAGGAGTGGTCGGAAGGAATAGGTGTTAGAGGCAAAAATGTTCCTTTTGCAAAAGTAATGGGCGTCGGTGATACATATTAACCCTCTCCGGCACTCTCAGGTGTATGGAATAAATATACAAAAACCATAAAATTTGTATGGGAGCCCCCCTAAGGAGTGGTCGGAGGGAATAGGTGTCAAAGGAAAAAATGTTTGTTTTGCAAAAGTAATGGGGGTCAGTGATACATATTGACCCTTTCCGGCACAAAAACCATAAAATTTGTATGGGAGCCCCCCTAAGGAGTGATCGGAGGGAAAAGGTGTCAAAGGCAAAAATGTTCCTTTTGCAAAAGTAATGGGGGTCAGTCATATATATTAACCCTCTCCGGCACTCTCAGATGTATGGAATAAATATACAAAAACTATAAAATTTGTATGGGAGCCCCCCTAAGGAGTGGTCGGAGGGAATAGGTGTCAAATGCAAAAATGTTCCTTTTGCAAAAGTAATGGGGGTCGGTCATACATATTAACCCTCTCCGGCACTCTTTTAAAGGTCATATGCTTAGGTGTATGGAATAAATATTTTTCTAAATAGTTTTTAAAAAAGATGTCATCAAAAGCGAATTGAATAATTCTACGTCTTGTGTTACGAAATAGTCGAAACTACTGTATCTTTTTTTGTTTTGAAAGTTATTGAATAATTTTTGGGACAAAATGTAAACAAATTCTTAGGACTTTAGTTTTATGAGAAAAAAAGAACAATTTTAGGGGGGGGTAAATCGGGCTAACGAGGTTTACTAGTCAAATATGACCTTGGAAGTAAAAATTTTCTGATAAGAAATTGTGGTACTCATAAGGCACTTTTAAAGGACATATTATTTTTTGAGATCGGATATGTTATGCTCAAGTTATAGAAAAAAGACCATCTCGGCTGTTTTTCCGATGGTCCAAAAAAAGAAAATTTTTTTTATTTTGGAATCCATTCGAGGTCAGGGCTTTGAAATAGGGGGTGGTTTTTTCAAACTTTTTTTTCGACCCACTCTAATATACATACGTATGTGTGGAATAGACTCCTAACTACTTAATGGATATTTATTAAACCTATAGATATCATTACCTATAAATTATTGCACTGACCATAGGCTACATACATTTTACCACGCCCCTCTTACCCCCTATAAATCAATAAAAATGCTATATTTCAGACTGTTTCGGTCGTATTGGACCAAAATTTGTTAGTATAGTTCGTATCTTTCGTTCGTAAAAGGTACTAAAAGTGGGCGTGGTATCACTATAGGTACGTCCACTTTCCAGAAATCATTTAAATTCCCGAGTTGTACAGGTTACGATAGTGAAACTTAGTACGTGGGTGCTATGAGTCCAAGTGGCGTAAAATCTTTAATTTTATTTTGCTTTCTACGCGATTTAATAAATTTGATGTAATTTTAGGCACAAATAAAATTTTCGAAATTTTGAAGCCTTTTTGTAGCTACGCCGCATTTATTAAATAAAAAATTGATGCATCGAATATTCAGTTTGGTTAAAACTACGTTTGCCGGGTCAGCTATTTTTAATAAAACACTGATGAAACATAAAAAAAAATTGAATGACTTTTTACTCAGACAACAAAGTTAAGGTAAACTTAGTAAGTTAAGCAGTGTTTCCAAGACAGGTAAATAAGCTTCAATTAGTTACTTTTTCAAGCAAAACTTATATAAATTTATCTAACTATGAAAAAGAAAAAAGAAAATATTTATCCGAGGAGAAACTTATTCTTAAAACTTAGTTTTTCGTTCTTTGTTGTTAATTTAAATCAACTCAAGCTAAGCCCATCCCCACAAGGTCGGATACTCTGCTAGTATATATGTATACATATATATGTTATATAATTTATGAAATATATTTTGTCAAGTCAATATGAATAAAAGTATCGTGTATATGATTTCAGTATTAAAAGAGATCAGCTCATTAACCTATTTAACATATTTCAAGACAATCATTTTTATGGTGTAAACTCCAGTAGCTCATGGGAGTTGACACAGCAAACAATTATCTTATGTAAAGGCTCATGAAACGCAATGTTTTCATTATGAGAAACTCTCATTAGTTTTGACAGATTATGCTGCTCAGTCAATTTTTTTTTTTTTTTTTTTTATTTATTTATTAACAATTGTCTAATACACTTTATGCATTTAAGCTGGAATATCGCCTATTACGCTCTTAATCCAAGAATAATATTTTGCTACATTCGTGTAGACAGCAACATTATTCCAGTAGGAAGAACTAGTGAAGATGCCAACCAACTCAGGGTTTGCAGGCCAACCAAAGAGCAGACCACTACCAATGTCCAGAAATGATGGTGAATTGAATGTATTACTCCATGGTTTTGTGCAGTATTGCAAATACTCATCGAAGTCTTTGCCCCAATCGGCCTTACAAGCTGCTGCACTCGCAATGCTGAACATGCCATATACCATCTTATTGTCAGAATTGAAACTAGGCGGTGGTATTGTTGAATTTTCATCATTGTAAGAACTAGAATTGTCATAGCCAGACAAAACGACAAATTGCCCAGCAGCAATATTGGACCCACTGTAGAGACGAACTGGTTGCACGGTATCACTAAAATCCAACGAGAATGGCAGTTTGATAAGAGCGATGTCATCGTATTGCGTTGGATACATATGCACTGCATCGCTATTGACAACGGCCGAGTAGCTACCATTTGTTTTGTTCAAATAGAACCGTTGGAAGCTCACTTCTAACGCATCCATGTTTTTAACGCAATATCCTGATGTTAAAATCCAACGATGATTCACAATGGAGCCACCACACAATGCTCTTGCACGGTTATAATAATTATTACTGTACTCTTTGATTAAAACGTGATGGGGAAAGCGGCGCAAAGTCTCCACTGAGCTACCGCCCATCATACGTCCTTGGGGCGCAAAAGAACCATGAGTGGGTGTTACCACCAGGATAGCGCTTAAAACCAAAATAATTCGGGCGCAAAACATTTTTCTGTCTAGCTTGTGTGTTCTGTAGTTTGATTTGTAAGAATGTCAAATGAATACTGATTTTCAACAACGATACAACAGCCATTTATATCTGAAAATGTAATAGATTGCTTATATGAGGTTGTCAAAGAACTCAATAAACCTAAATTAAAAAATTAAAGTATAATCATTTCTTATGAATAACAATTGAAATTTAAGTACTCGAAATAATAAACTTCCGATAACAAGATGGGTTGATACTTTCGCTGATATGGCTCGAAACGCTTATCTAGAATTCAAGCACTAAATGTTTCATTCATATTCTTGGAACAATGCGAATTTGTTTATTTGTACAATTTATTTACTACACAATTTTGGGAAATCAACATCTTGGGTGTTGTTTATATTGCATATCAGCGAGGGGGATTTATTCGAAGAAAGACTAATTGGCTAGCTAACCACAACAAGACGTTTGGACTACCAAATGTGATTGTTTGTTTAAGTACTTGAAATGCTCATTGTGATAAGTGATAACAATTGCCTCTATTTTTATTTTTGGATCCATGACGAAAATTTTGAGTTATCGAAGCTTATCGGTTATTGCATTTATTTTGTTTTTTTTTTATTTTTAATTCTTGAGTTAGCTAGCTCTCAAAAATAATAAAACGAACAAAATTAAAAAAAAAAAATTGGGAAAACTTTTAGTCAATTTTACCAGAGAAGTAACAATAGCAACGCGTAAATCCTAGACAAATGTTTGTGAGTCCATGAAGGTCACAAGTGAAAACGCCAAATTTCGAAAGACGCTATCCAAAGAACTCTAATTCTCAGAATATCTAGTCGGTAGTACAAGTGGTAGTACGAGTTTGTCTGCAAGCCGAAGGGTACCGTGTTCTAGTCCCGGCAGACCTTGGTTCTACACTTTACATTCCTCGATTTCTAATAAATTTCGAATTAATTTTTAATCAATTGAAATTAAAATGAATCAATTTGTTACTTATTTTTTTAAGTTAGTGAAGTTAGGAAGTGTATGGATAAAATCATTTATTAATTTGAATTAACTGAGGTAACAGAGGATAACACTGAGGATAACACTTATCTGCAAATTCACTCATTTCAACAGCATTACTCCACTCAAAGAAAATTTATCTCCCCATTTTCGAACCAATACATAATTGACCAGATGGAAAAAATACCTGAAATTCCTGATTCAAAGCTAAGAAAAGAAGTCAGACAGAGCATGCCACACAGCCAACTCCGTCTACTCACTGGCGTAATTTACACAAGAAAATTATGGCAGAGTTCAATGATTGCTTTTTACGTTCAGAGTAGCAGGGCTACAAAATTATAAAATATTTTGTAAGTTCTTAATGTTGAGTTTTTATCGTATTTACACAAAAATACTTAAAATGTCTTCATTTATAATTAAAAAAATCTTAAATCATGAGTATAAAAAATTTCTTTTAAGAAATTATCTATAAACACATTACAAAAGAGTCATGGGCGTCCGCAGGAATTTTTCGAGGGGGGGAAAAGTTATGCATTGGTGTGCACTTTTATGAAAATGAGCCTGGAATGTTACCTATGAAATTTTATTGCCTGAGATTTGTGAGATCTGTGCAAACTTTGTAAACATTGTTATATGAAAATTCATATTTTTCAATTTAACTTCCAGTATAACGAACTTTTAGTTTACAAAATCATATTTACATTTATTAAATGTATTTAAAAATATTTTAAATAATTGTCGTTCGTTTTTAAATATAGTTAAAGATCCGTGCAGACTGAAAAATATATTTTCAAGGTATTTATTTTACTTTGTCATCATTTTAAATAGCTTTTTAATTTTTTTTCTTTTGTCCGTATGAATGTGTGTGTGTGTGTGTGTGTGTATAATTTATAAAAAGAGTGCATGATTATCTTGTGTTTGTATTTTAAAAATTTTTTTATCAGTTATGAACAGAGCAACATGCTTTAATGTTTTTTGGTACTATTACCGTCTAGAAATTTCAAAAAATGAATTTTTGTTTTTTTTACATTTTTAGATTCTTTATACCTTCAATAATAACTGTCGAAAATATTAAATCGAAATTCGAAGCCAGTGCCGAGATTGACTCAATTGAAGCTCTCGGCTAGCAGGTGTAAAAAAAACTTTACACGCATTTTTCTCGAGTTTAGGTTTTTTAACTGGCGGACAATTAATCTCCGGATCTACTATGCCGTTATTAATAATTTTTGCAGCATTTTGTTTTTTTTTTTTTATATCCTGAGTGATAGTTTACTACAATTTGACCACAAAAAAAAAATATATAAAATTTTTGAATTTGAAAAAAGGTTGAAAAAAAGGCGATTTTTGAAAAACATTTTCAAATGTCCGCCATTTTTTTAGCAGCAGTGTTTTTTCGAAAAGAACAATTTCAGAGCCCTATATTAAATGTACAATTAATAGAAAATAAAAATAAAAAATTTTTTCGTAATCTTCAAGAACTGTTTAATACTGTAAAAAAAGTTTGATAACCATATATAATAAAGAAAGTGAAAAAAAAAACTGTTGGATATATGTTAATTTTAAGCATTCTAGACGGTAATAGTACCTTAATTAGACATGAATGTTTATTATAATTTTAAAAGTTTCTTTTGATTATCCTTAGTTTTTTCGAATGTGTAACATTCAGTCTATAGAGGGTCGAATAATTTTTATTTTTAAATCCTTCTGATGAGCTTACTTGGTTGTAAGCGAAAAGAATTCTTAAAGGAAACACACGCGCCTACACGGCTTTAATCAGGCATTAGGTAATAGGTCGTTTTTCACTTTTTCATTGGGTTGAATATCTTTTTATATTTTTTTGGCTTCCTTCGTTCCTATTGTTAAGCTCCCGTTAAGCAATGGGAAAATTCTATCCTAATATCCAACATTTTATTCATTAAACCTCATTCTCTTTTATAGATGAGCTAGGTTTTTGTTAATATTTATTCAAACAATTTTTTATTTCAGATAGTAAATTATTTGTTTAATTTTGATTTTTATTCATTATTATTATTTATTATACATTGTTTACCATTTATAATATATTATTTATTATTTCTCGTAAGTATCTTCTTTATTTATTTTTAATCGCTACTTATTTTTTATCATACAGTTATTTATTAAAAATTATTTTGCTTATTACTTATGTCTATTTTGGGTATTTTTTTTTTTATTATTTTTTTTTTATTTATTATATATTTTATTACAATTATATATAAGAACAGAATTATATATAAAATTATATACAGAATTATATATAGGAACAGATTAGATTTTGATTAGCAAAAATAATTGACAGTAGCTAGAGTTGGGATGAGAATGATTTAATTCTCATTTCAAGTAAACTAATACTCGGTGAGAGTAAATTATTTTTGCTCTCACTTTGAGTGTAGTTAGATAAGGACTCAGACATCGTTAGACTCAGACGACTTGACAACGGACTCAGATAGGAATTAGTGGCTTTTTTGAAACCGACACGTCTCTAGCTCCCTTTGCCAAGTGCGTTGTTACTTTGTTTAAAAATATCAATATTGTTTTTAACAAAGGTTGCGGGCCGCCTCGCAACTTTTGGGAGGAACAAAGTATTGATACACATTGCCATTCACACATCAAAGAACTTCGTGTTGATTTCTCAAATAATATTTAGACTCCACATATACAACACCATTAATAAAAACAAAAGTTGCACAACAGACGATATTTAGAGAACAAAATCGGTTGTTGATCGTTAGTCAGGGCTGGTTATGCAAACGTAACGGAGCGTGTCGTAGCGCTTCTCAAATTTGCTATATGAACAATGCGCATAAGTAGTTAATGAAATCTTAACAAAACGTGACAAAACTCAGATAAAACTAAGTTTCGTACCACCTAATATCATGTTTACATTACACATGTAACTATGCAGTTTGGCTATAATAGTTTGGTAACTGTCCGGTGTTTACACTGCCAGTAGCGTAGTTAACTGTGTCATTATTTGACGTTAATTTTTCGTTGATTCACATAATTTTGAGACATATTGAAAATTTAATTTTCATGCAAAAAAAAAAATAAAAATATTGCAATATGTGTGATAAAAGCCTTGTAGGAGTTTTTGTTCATCATCAGTAGGAAGTGTTTTCTAAACTGGTGGTCTTTGACCGAATCATCAATAGAAAAGGAATTGTTTTTAAATATTTTTTTGCTTTTTTATGTGACATTTTAATTTCCTTTTGTTCTTGATGAAAACACTGTGTTGCATAGCAAAATGAGATGGTTTAGGTCTCAGTTTCAACTTAACTGCTTTGCGAGATTGTTAAGATTTTTTATGGGAAACTATGCAGTTAAGTGTAACTCTGCTGTATTTGCCTTTAACAGTACTCTTAATAATTGTTTTTTAACTTCAGTGCCACAGAGAAAATCCTCTTTAATATCTGGTCCTGTTTGGTATACCAAAGAACTGAGAAAGCTGAGAAACTTAAAATCGAAATATTATAAAAAGTATCAAAAAACTCATAACATTTGTGATTTTGCTTCTTATACCTCAACTAAATATAACTACCGGCAATTATGCAGGCAATCCTATAATATATATTTAACAAAAGTTAAATTAAACATAAAATCTGATGCAAAATCTTTTTGGAACTTTGTAAATACTAAACGTAAGATAAATTCATATCCATATTTTATGAAATATAAAACATTTGAATCAGATGTTGATTCTACTATCTGTAGTCTTTTTGCAGATTTCTTTAAGACCACTTATTCATCTGCTTCCTACGATAATTTTAGTTACCCTTATAATGTGCAGCCTGGTGACATTTGCTCCCCAATAATTAATGTTGATACAGTTTTAACCTACTTAAAAAACCTCAAAACATCTTATAAAAGCGGTCCTGATAACATACCTTCATGTGTTTTGAAATATTGCAGTGAAGAACTTGTAATTCCCATTACTTTGCTTTTTACAGCGTCTTTGCAACCTTGCTATTTTCCACTGGCTTGGAAATCATCTTTTATTATTCCGCTGCATAAATCCGGCAATAGATCTTTAATAGATAACTATCGCGGAATTGCAAAGCTTAGCGCCCTACCTAAACTTTTTGAGGCTATTGTAACCTCACAACTATCACATAGCGTAAAATCTTTAATGTCCCCATTCCAACATGGATTCTTATCTAGAAAATCTACTGTTACTAACCTTCTAGAATTCACATCAAAGACTATTGAGAATTTTGGAAAAGGTCTACAAACAGATGTTATCTATACTGACTTCAGTAAAGCTTTTGATGTTGTAAATCATAAGCTCTTAATTTTAAAACTAACCCTTCTCGGTTTTCCAACACCATTAGTGCTTTGGATTGAATCTTATTTATTAAATAGAACACAAAGTGTTATCTTTAACCTTGTTAAGTCAGAGGAGTTCCCTGTTACTTCCGGTGTACCTCAAGGAAGCCACCTTGGGCCTCTGTTGTTTCTACTTTTTATTAATGATTTACCATCTGTTGTAATTCATAGTAATATTTTACTATACTCTATTTTACTAACTTTTTCTGTCATATAAAAATGAGCAAGACTCTTTTTTCTTACAAACCGATCTTGACCATCTTTGTGACTGGTGTGAAATCAATTGTATGAAGCTTAACTTGAAAAAGTGCAAACACATGACTTTTTCTCGTAGACAACCATCTCGAAGTTATTACAAAATAAGTGACTATACACTTGAGTTCTTAGAAGTTTTCAACGATCTTGGAGTAACTATGGACCCAAAACTTCGCTTTCACATTCATATTAATAAAGCTATAAGCAGAGCAAACAGTACTTTAGGGTTTATTAAACGATGGTCAAAAGAGTTTAATGATCCTTTCATTACTAAAACATTATTCACTTCGCTTGTAAGGGCCATACTTGAGTATGCGTCAATTGTCTGGTGTCCTAGATATGGGTGTTATATTGACGATATAGAATCAGTTCAGAAACAATTTCTTTTGTTTTGTTTACGCAATATATATTGTCATACTAACATTCACTTACCACCCTATGAATATAGATTAAAGCTTGTTAACCTACCTTCTCTAAGAAATCGTAGAATCATGCTTAATGTTTGCTGGATTTATCAACTTATACATGGATTTGTTGACAGTCCATACTTACTGAGTAAAATTTACTTTAATCTTCCTCTTCGACCAAGAAGATCTTTTGAGCTACTTTACATGAACTTTTGTAGAACTAATTACTTGCAAAATGAACCACTAAGAAGCGCTTGCGGAGACTTCAATTCCGTTTCAGATGTTATATCTTTTAATGAAACCCTATACTCAATTAAACTTAAAATAATAGATTATCTGCAGCACCGCCACTGATTCTCAACATACTGTTCCAAGAATACGGCACTTTTACTGTTGGATGCACCGCCACTGATTCTCAACATACTCTTCCAAGGATACGGCATTTTTACTGTTGGATGAATGAGAGAACGATCTGCATAGTATATATATTAATATAAGTGGCTTATTAGACCAAGTTTGTCTATGTGCCTGCGTTCGTTACCTTTGTCTTAGCTTACTAGGAACTCGGTGTGATAAATAAAAGATGAATCAAGACTTCATCGGCTTTAGAATCACAGAATGAATAATATTGTATATACTATCAGTATGGCGTACCGGGCCTTGTTTGCCTTGATACCTACCACTTTTCTAGATCTCACACTCTGATACTTTGTGCCATATTTATAGAGGTGTTATATGTATATTAATATGAGTGGCCAATGAGACCTAGTTTGTCTTAGTGCCTGCGTTCGCAACCATTTTCTTTTCCACAAGGAAATTGGTGTGGTAAATACGACTCAATTCGTCGGATTACCAACTTGCTAAGCCAAGACTTTATTGGCTTCAAGGACAGAACGATATATTTATTTTATACATATTTTCATTCTTGATACCACCGCTTTGGGCCCTCTTGAAGATTTATTATTAATGTATTTTTTGCTTTATAATACCTTTACTCATGTTATCTATAAGTCTGTATACTTTGAAACGTTCATGTTTTAATTTACATTACATTACAACTGAACTTATTTTACTTTGGTTTTGTATCTTCATTTAAAACGAACTTGAACTCTATATATTAGTATTATTATTAGTATTATTAGTATTAGTTTAATTGGATTATGAATTGTAATTTTAAAATGCTATAAAGCCTAAAAGGCTTAGCAAACAAATAAATAATAATAATAATAAGTATCCAGTTTCAAAGTTAACTGTGTAGTTTCGAGGTAATGTAAACATAGTATAAGAAATCAGAACTTAAGAGCTTAAAACTTTGTCACATATAAACAAAAATGTAACATATACACATAGGAAATAAAAATATATAACATTTTTCAGTTGAAAACAGGCACTTGCCCCCCCCCCCCTTCCTCCCCCTGTGGACGCCCTTGAAAAGATTAATGAACAAGAGCCATCCCTAATAGAAATGAGCTTCTGACTCGTTTCTTTTCTTTCTTCTCGCTGTTCGTTTTAAGTAACGAGCTGTCAAAAGATGCAAATTACGTAAGAAAAGTTGAAATACTCTACTTTTCGTGCAAAAATTGCATTTTTCCAACGCACAGTGCACTTTCTTCGATTTTAGGATGACATTTCAACTATTTTTAAAAACTATAAAAGCTAGAGTAATGAAATTTTGCCAAAACGTATTGTGTTAAAATACACTTCTTGACAAAAAATAAGAATTTTAGGCCAACTGCCTACCTCCCATACGAAGTGACTTTTTTCAACAGCAAAAATTCCACTAATTTTGTTCATATGTGAACTTGAAAAATAAAATGAATTTTTTTAACAACAAAATAAACTCCATGCCAAAAATAATTAAGATCGGACAACTTTTAGATTTTCCTCCCACACAACAAGGCAGTCAAGGCACTATTTTGATAATATTTCATATGTTCGCTAATTTACTTGTGTGTATTCATGCATGCTTAAAAAAAGATTAAAAAGGTTTTAATATTGTGTTATTTTCTGTTTATTCTGAATCAGAACTATCACTCAGACATGGGGATTTTAAAAGACCTAGAACACTTGGAGTTATATTTGATTTTTTTTTATTTAGTTAATTACCTTAAAGAATTTATAAACGGATCGGATGTAAACAGCAATCTGTGAATAAGGTCAAAATTTGTATCTGTTCTTGATGTCTTTCTTGTAAAAAATTCTCTGAAGCGTCTATTGTCTTTATTTCTGGCTTCTCGAGCCTCTTCAGAGAGCTGACCAATAGGCAATATACATGAAGATATTATTCTTTCACCATGGCAGATAACCTACAAGTTTCAAATTAAATCACTATAAAAGTAATGAAATAAGCTGTAATCTTTACCTTATGAACTGTGACTGGCACGCGTAGTGAGTTAAGTAGACATTTCTAGTTTCAATGGCATAAATTCCAAACGCCCTGGAAAATTATTTAAAAAATATTTATGTTTGCCTGTAGCTGGATTCGAATTCAGGTCCACGAAATTTCTCAATATAGCAAAAAATTTTACAACGCATTTGCACTCTCAGGCAAAGTCAATTTTGACTTTTGTAGAAGAATTGCTCCCAGTAGGTAAATTTTCTTCTAAAACAATTTTTACCGTTCTATTTTTAAAATATTTATTTATTTAAGCACTATTATTGCTTATTTGTGTTGTGTTATGTTTGCTTTGAGAAACTCTACTACTAGAAAAAAACTGGGCTTCTATCGAAATACTCTAAATTTCAAAATTTAACTCCTTATTAAGTCTTCAGAAGTCTCGCGCTGGCTTACAATCGATTTTTCTGTAAGTTTTACAAACGTTTACTGAAATGTAAACATCTAAAATAAAATCATACGTTCAAAATTTCAAGTCAAAAAAATAACTTTTGTGCAATTTAATGCGGTTTTACCGTTTTTATGTGGTCACTTTGTATGGGAGGTAGGCGTGGTTTTCATCCGAATAGGCTGACTTATGACCTCGACCTTTATTTTTTTGATAAAATCCTATACTTTGAATTTCATTCAGATCGCGTCAATATAAGAGCTATAATCGCCATAACAGACGCACAGACGGAAACATGGCAATACGCGGGGGAAAACAAAAATATATCTTACTAATTTTAAGTAGCTTTGTTAATTAATACACATATGACATCTTTCACAAACATCTTTTAGTTCAATAACAAAAGTTGTCTTAAAGATAAGTGCGTTTTGAGGAAAACTTGTTTTTTAAGCATTTTTTCAAATGAAGTGTTTTTTCTTATACGCAACTTTGCGCAGCCAATTTTTTAAGAAATATAAGGCAGATATACTATATTTTTTAAAGTATAATTATTCGATTGTAATTAGGTTGAACTATTTAAATTTTTTTTCACTAAATTTTAGTAAAATAATAACTGCTTAATAAATTCAGAGACATACTTCCACTTTTTTTCTAATTTTTGTTTTTTATAATTTTTTTTTTTGTTTGTTAGAAATTCAATGGTAATTAAGTCAGCAAAAAAGCAGAAAAAACCAAACTTAAGTATATACTTTCTCTTCTAAGTAATAAATGTTTCAAATTGCCCTACTTTTTTAGCTTGGAATGCGCTACTTTTTGTCCGAAAAAAGTTGCAACTTTCAAAAATTCCATAAAAATATCAGAAGTGAGCATCAATTTCATAATATCATTTCCATATATTGCATCAATTATCCGTCGAAAAAAAATATATTTTTGTTAAATTTAAAAAAAAAAGCTCAAGCCTGTGTTAGATAACACGGGCGCATAGGTCAGACGTAGAATACGTTAGTCATTAACAGCCTTATTCAATAGATTTCCTTAAACAACCTTTAAACGCTTGTTTAGTTACGCACTGTTTAAGGCTTTACGCAGCTTCTATGCAACCTTGCTAACATTGTTATTCATAAACATTTTTTCATTTTCTGCTTATGACAAAAACATAAAAAGAGAAGGACCTCCAAAATGTTATTTTAACAGAATTTCGTGAGCGAACCTGACGGGCCATCGAGAAGTGAAACATGTTGTGTTTTTGATAAAATCGTGAAACATGTTGCGCTACTCAGAAAAACAGGTTTTCTTCTTGTTGCGAAGATCACAAATCATTTAAATTTTGTGATTGTGTTTGTAATTGCCATTTCTATCAACAAAAATAGCGAAAATTTGCAACAATGCACTTTTTCGCAATTTTGTTTAATTTCTATGAAGCTGGCATTTTTTCGCAAAATTCAATTTCATTGGAATTTGATTGCGGAGGCGTGGGTTCAATTCCGGCGGCTGGCATGATTTTTTTTTTCTTAAAATATACATTTTTAATTATTTTTTTTAATCAATTTTTAGTAAATAATTTGTAATTTTTATAAATTTCAAGCGAAGAACTTATTTGTTTTCAGTCATTTTGTTTTTGTTTTTTTTATTATTTAAGCTTAGGTAATATCGCAAAGGCGCGGGTTCAATTCCGGCGGCTGGCATGATTTTTTTTTTCAATTTCACATTATTTATTATTTTTTTTAAACAATTTTTTAATAAATAATTCTATAAATAAAATTTTGAGCACATAATTTACTTCTTTGCAATCATTTTATTTTGTTTTATTATTTAATTTTAGGTGGTTAATATATATGTGCATATGCTTAGAGTAAATTTTATTTTTAATTTTTATGATGATTTCGCATGGATGTTTAATTGAATTATAATTTTTTTTCCTCAAATGGTTGCATTATTTAAAAAAAAATTATTTCATTTAAAAGTAAGTTTTATTAAAAAAAAACTGACAAAATGTATAAAATTAATTAAATTATTTGCAAGAAATGGTAAAAAATTAAAATAAAATGTACTCTAAACATATGCACAGACAAAACATATTAACTTCCTAAGCTTAAATAATAAAACAAAATAAAATGACTGCAAAGAAGTACATTTTTTGCTCAAAATTTTATTTATAGAATTATTTATTAAAAAATTGTTTAAAAAAAAATAATAAATAATGCGAAATTGAAAAAAAAAAATCATGCCAGCCGCCGGAATTGAACCCGCGCCCATGGTATAATAATACATGGTAGCATTGACAGTTGCTTGGGAAAACATATTATGTCAAAAAATATACTCAAAAAGAGAGCGTTCGCTGGTCGGCCATTGTTATTAAATGAAAACACAAACAACAAACGAATTTTCTGCCAGCATCAAGCCACAGGCATCAATCCACCGCTGGCGACGAGTTTCGTTATTAGGCACTGAATAAAATTTAACATCACGGACTGAAAAACTTTTCGCACAAAGTTTATTTAAACGCACAATATTCTTATTAGTTTTTTATGTTTGTTTTTGTCACTTGCTTTAATTTTCGCTTCGTTTCGCAAACAGCTGTGTTTGACAGTTTATGTTTTCCTGTTGAAGAGAAAATAAGCAGTTGTCAATGCTACCATGTATTATTATACCATGCCCGCGCCTTTGCGATATTACCTAAGCTTAAATAATAAAAAAAAACAAAAACAAAATGACTGAAAACAAATAAGTTCTTCGCTTGAAATTTATAAAAATTACAAATTATTTACTAAAAATTGATTAAAAAAAATAATAAAAAAATGTATATTTTAAGAAAAAAAAAAATCATGCCAGCCGCCGGAATTGAACCCACGCCTACGCAATCAAGTTCCAATGAAATTGAATTTTGCGAAAAAATGCCAGCTTCATAGAAATTAAACAAAATTGCGAAAAAGTGCATTGTTGCAAATTTTCGCTATTTTTGTTGATAGAAATGGCAATTACAAACACAATCACAAAATTTGAATGATTTGTGATCTTCGCAACAAGAAGAAAACCTGTTTTTTACTAAATTATTTACTAAAAACTGATTAAAAAAAAATAAAAAAAATATATTTTAAGAAAAACAAAAAAAAAAAAATGTATATTTTAAAAAAAAATAAAAAAAAAGCAAACTTATAAAGGCCTGACCAAAATAGACGAAACGAGACGATTGCAACTTGCCGAACGTTTGCAGTCGTTATGTCCGTTTTGACATTTAACCCAAAATGAAACGAGTACCTCCAATCGTCTGAAACAAGAAGAAGACTGCTTTGCACAGCTGTTGTTGACGAGTTGAGACGCTAAAAGTTCGGTTGTTACGGAACAGAACGTCTCGTCGCAATGTTTCGTTCAGTTTCGATCAGTTACGTATGTGCATTTTGGGTTTCATCATTGTCTTCCATTTGTTCGAACTTACTCGTTATGTCTCGTTCTGTCTATTTTGGTCAGGCCTTAAGGCAAAATATGCAGGCGAATGACAATCGGTACATTTTGGTGGGAAAATGTCGAGTTGTCACTCTACCCCATAAAATTGCATTATTTGAGCAGGCTAACACGTACGGCCAAATATCCCTCTTATACAACTCTTGCAACAAGAACGAAATGAGAATTATAAGAACTAAGGTTGCAACTGCAAGAGAACAGAGTGCGATGCTGTTGCTGCTTGTCGGAATATGTGTGTACGTGTGCGATGCTGTTGCTGCTTGCTTGTATGGAATATGTGTGTACTTTTCTCACACTGGTTCTGTGATGAACACACAGATATCGTACTGCTCTTACACATGATGTTATAATACATAAAATACAAAGCATATGAAAATTAATACAAAATTTGAAGGAGTTAAATTTTGATTTACTTATAGAATCAAAAAAATTATATGTAGCAATATGATTATTTAAATACAAATCAAAAGAAGAAATATTAAATATGTTACGAGCATACTTGAATTTTCTTCAATGCATGCATAAAGTATTAAAAACTTATAATGAAAGTGACAAACATTTTCTCAAAATTTTGTGCTCCAGATTAACACTCCCGTATAACGTATTCTACGTTAAAAAAAACTTTTGTCATCCTAAAATAGAAAAAAGCGCACTGTGCAACGTAGGTAAGTTTTATAAGTAAGCATAAAAATTGCGTTCAGCGAGTAGACACATATGCAAATGCAGTGGATAAACTTCAAGCTTTTGATACCCATAAAAACTCATTTGCCATGTAGGAAAGATTCGGAGCAAATTAGAAGGGGTACTGCAGTAGAATGATCATTTTCTCTAAAAAAAAAAAAAAATAAATAACTGGCCATTTCAGCCCTTGAAAGGACTTTGACCTAGCTTCTTATGATCAATTGTGTTGTGCGTGTTATTAAGTTTTTACACAATTGACCGAGAACCGACTCCGAACGGCGATGAACGGAGTGTTCTCGTTCTCAAGAAGCTTTACATGGCATTTTGATTACTCTCTGTGGTTTGCCATTGTCTGCAGAGAGGTGGCGGCCGTACAGAAAAATTATTTTAATTCAAATAATTTTCTGTCCCTTCTGGGGTTCAAACCTGGGTCTCTAGGTTCTTTAACATAGCGGCCACGCACTTTTACCAACTACGTCACGGACGCCATCATTTTCTCTGGTTATCTTAAAATAGGTCACGTTGTAAAATTGTAAAGAAACGTGAGAGTAGTTTTCATTCCCAAAGAACCGGATCGGAATGGAGCAAACTGGAGGTATAATGAGCAGTATAATTTCAAGATCAGCTGCGGAATGATCGCTAGGGTCTATGAAGTCCTATAAGTACACAGAGAGTGATGGAAGCTGCCATACGCTATAAAGCTTGTAATAATTATGTTAAGATAGGTTACGTTGCAAAATTGTGGAAAGAAGTGCGAGTAGTTCTTATACTTAAAGCAGGGAAACTAATAAATTTATTTATATTTTGCAGCAAAAGATTGTAGGCCTATTAGTCCCTCATTGTTCTTGAAGAAAATGCTGAAGCGATTTATAGAGCTTTCGGACCAACATATGTAACATGCAACACGTTTATCTCAAGGGTAATTCGGTGAATAAATTTAAGGTAAAGGTAAAGGTAAAGGTAAAGGTAAAGGTAAAGGTAAAGGTAAAGGTAAAGGTAAAGGTAAAGGTAAAGGTAAAGGTAAAGGTAAAGGTAAAGGTAAAGGTAAAGGTAAAGGTAAAGGTAAAGGTAAAGGTAAAGGTAAAGGTAAAGGTAAAGGTAAAGGTAAAGGTAAAGGTAAAGGTAAAGGTAAAGGTAAAGGTAAAGGTAAAGGTAAAGGTAAAGGTAAAGGTAAAGGTAAAGGTAAAAGTAAAGGTAAAGTTAAGGGTAAAGGTAAAGGTAAAGGTAAAGTTAAAAGTAAAGGTAAAGGTAAAGGTAAAGGTAAAGGTAAAGGTAAAGGTAAAGGTAAAGGTAAAGGTAAAGGTAAAGGTAAAGGTAAAGGTAAAGGTAAAGGTAAAGGTAAAGGTAAAGGTAAAGGTAAAGGTAAAGGTAAAGGTAAAGGTAAAGGTAAAGGTAAAGGTAAAGGTAAAGGTAAAGGTAAAGGTAAAGGTAAAGGTAAAGGTAAAGGTAAAGGTAAAGGTAAAGGTAAAGGTAAAGGTAAAGGTAAAGGTAAAGGTAAAGGTAAAGGTAAAGGTAAAGGTAAAGGTAAAGGTAAAGGTAAAGGTAAAGGTAAAGATAAAGGTAAAGGTAAAAGTAAAGGTAAAGGTTAAGGTTAAGGTAAAGGTAAAGGTAAAGGTAAAGGTAAAGGTAAAGGTAAAGGTAAAGGTAAAGGTAAAGGTAAAGGTAAAGGTAAAGGTAAAGGTAAAGGTAAAGGTAAAGGTAAAGGTAAAGGTAAAGGTAAAGGTAAAGGTAAAGGTAAAGGTAAAGGTAAAGGTAAAGGTAAAGGTAAAGGTTAAGGTAAAGGTAAAAGTAAAGGTAAAGGTAAAGGTAAAGGTAAAGGTAGAGGTAGAGGTAGAGGTAAAGGTAAAGGTAAAGGTAAATGTAAAGGTAAAGGTATAGGTTAAGGTAAAGGTAAAGGTAAAGGTAAAGGTATAGGTAAAGGTAAAGGTTAAGGTAAAGGTAAAGTTAAAGTTAAAGGTAAAGGTAAAGGTAAAGGTAAAGGTAAAGGTAAAGGTAAAGGTAAAGGTAAAGGTAAAGGTAAAGGTAAAGGTAAAGGTAAAGGTAAAGGTAAAGGTAAAGGTAAAGGTAAAGGTAAATGTAAAGGTAAAGGTAAAGGTAAAGGTAAAGGTAAAGGTAAAGGTAATGGTAAAGGTAAAGGTAAAGGTAAAGGTAATGGTAAAGGTAGAGGTAAAGGTAAAGGTAAAGGTAAAGGTTAAGGTTAAGGTTAAAATTAAGGTTAACTAAGATTAAGATTAAGGTTTAAGTTAAGGTTTAGATTAAGGTTAAGGTTAAGAATAAGAATAAGGACAAAGATACGTATTCGAATGAGTAATAAAATATGGATAATTTTAAGAAATTTTTTTTAATTTCGTATCGAAATTTTGTTCTATTTTGTTATCCATCCCGATGTTTATCCAAATGTAAATAAGCACTTTTGATCAAAAGCTTCTCATATTTTCTTAATTCATTCTCATTTTCTTAACATGATTTAAATAAATGTATAATCTTTGTTTGTAAAGTTTGGTGTTTCACAACCTTTAAAATGTTTAAAAATTTTAAATATATTGTAAAAAAAATTTCAATCAATGAACAAAAATGATGCGCTAGAAATCTCTCTCTCTCTCTCTTTCGGCCTCTGTGTTTTTATTGTACTTGTACATTTGCCCTTCCTAATATGGCGCCCTAAGCAACACGAACTTTTTTCAGTCCATTTAAGCTCTTCATTAGAAAAGCTTCTTAAATATTCTGCAATTTAATTAAATTTCATCGCCAAGATGCAAGCATGTGGTACTGAAAACATTTATTTGCAAATAAAATTAAGCGAGCGAACGAAGGAAGGAAAAACGCGCATTCTCCTCACAATATGTTCGCAAGAGAAGAACCACGTATTTTGACGTTTATTAAATGAAGAAATTAAAGGAATTCTTCAAGAATAATAATGTAAATAATAATAATAATAATAATGAGATTGTCATTATTTGAAATGCTTTCCTTGTTTGTTATTTTTTTTTTAATTTTTTTTTTCTTTTGCGGAAAGACAATGTTTTAGTCTAGACCCAAGGGGATTCCTTACCCGACATGCGAACAAAATCCTTAAACGCTGCAAGCAGTCAAGCAGATAAACGGCCAAACAAAAAACCGCTATGTTAAAAAACATAAACACAAAATGAAACATGTAGTGGATGTATGTAACTAGTAGGAAGGAGACTGACAGACAGCAAAAGACTCTGTCTCGAACAGACAAAACCGAAGCCAAAAGTGACGGCAACAAATTTTCTTTACAAGATCAAAATCACGATGTACTGTAAGTAATATAGCAAAATTTTTGATAATAAGTCTTCGTTTTTTTTTTTTTGTCCACTCAGAGCTATTTGTAATATTTAAATAAATAAAAATCCTAACCATAAAAATCGTCCAGAACCGCAAACTGTGACGTATTTTACGATATTAACATGGTTTGCTGGCATGTTGATGGCCACTGGGCAACTGCTGTACTCCACATGCTAGAATGGTGTACAAAATATTTGTCATCATTCTCTCTAGTTGGCATTTAAATTCATTTCAAACAGTACACCATGAATAATTCATGTGAGTTGTTTACAATTGTCAATATCCATCACTATCAACCAATCCAGTAACAACTGATGTTTCATCAGAAAAAACTTTTTTTTTAAATATAAGCATATATTTGTCGGATACGCCCTCTATCAGATACAATGACAAAGAATTATAAAATACTTGTCGCTTAGTTTGCAAAAGCGAAAAGATTCAATTCATTAAAACGGCTCCTTGGGGCATATACTGCATGCGAGAGAGACAAACAGACAAATAAATATGAGTTGGATTTAACGAATATTAAACACAGTTAAAAAATAAAAAAAAAATTATCGTAAAAGCGTATTCATGAAATTTTCGTTGTGGTATTTTAATGACGATGACTCGACAAGGCCCATCGTCAAGGTTTTCTTTGGAGGATGACAAAAATTTAAAAGTACTTAAACATAATTAAAAACAATTAAAGACATTCACGCCTAAGCGAGTCCCTTCAAAAGTTTTTTAAGTTCATCAGTATTTGTTGTTTTGAATTTTTTTTTTTTCACCCGACTTTAGTCCAACTTTTTTTTTTCTTTATTTTGTTAACTTTGTTAACCTATGTTTCTTGGTTTTTCTTTGTTATTTAGCTCCGTTTTTGATTCTTAAAGGAGCTTAATATAAAAACTACTTCTGAAACTTATATTGGATGTATTTTTTTTTTTTTTTATATATATGATAATTTATTTTGAAAATATCAGAATGCATGTTTTCCTACATTGCACTTGCCATTATTTAAGACAAAAAAGAATACAATAAGAGAGGGTTCTAAATTGAAAAACTAATTTTTTTTATTTTTATATGGGCCAAAAATTGTGAACACAGTAACAAGTATATGGCGCATATGTTTTGGTACAATAAAATGGCGGGAGCCGTAGAAAGGGGTAAAAATTAACTTTTATTATCTAATTTTGCTTTTCATAGTTTTTTGTTTGAACCTAATGGAACTTATCAGCCAAAGTGCATCCGATAAGGTTCGTTGCTATTGCTAAGAATGATTTGCCAAATGAGTAAAACACTATTTTCATAGAAAGTAACCCCCTAAAACAATGGGGCCCAAGAAATTTTAAGCACGGGCCAATGCTTAAAAAAACAAAATTAACACAAAATGTTGCTCATCGTTGCTTTTGACAAAAATCAAACAAAACAAAACAAAAACAATTACAATGCAATAAAATTACATAGCTATCATGAAGTACACTGCCAGTCTTAATTTCTATTACAGTAACAATGCTTGCATGAAAAATTATCCCGTTACACAAGTAACGGGACAATCAGCTTCAGCATCGACATCATCGAATGTGCGTTTTTTATTTTTGCTTTGCATGCATTTGTTTTTGTAAAGTTCGTTGGAAAGTACTGAATACTGAATGAGTGAGGTTTGTGTTGTTGTATTTTGCATGTGTTCTTTGAATTTGGCTCATCGCAATGACAAAATTAAGATAGAAAAAAATTTGTATGAAGGGCCACGCGGGCCATATGGGTCACTACGTGGGCATGATTGCCCTAAAACCAAATTTTATGCGGCATTTTATCATAATTCTGAATAAGTACAAAATTAACCCTTTAACACATTTGAAGCTTTGACTTATTTCTGGCATTTAAGTTGAATTTTTAGCTTTGGTGTATTCAGAAACTTATATTAGAATATTATGGTAAATGTTTTTGTCCAACATTTTAACCCATTATATCCTTGTTTTAAGCGTATTTTTTACCTTTTATCAAAAATAAGTCAAAAAAGACCCATACATTGAGAAGTTAGGGGGTTAAAATTTTTCACAAAAATATTTATCCTAGTATTTTACAGAAATTCTCAAAACACATCCTATATCTAAAATGTAAGGATAACATAATTTCCTATGCCGATTTACTATAAGAATGTTCAAAAAGGGGGAAAATTAAATCCCCCCTAAAATAAGACTCATACGTAAACTTACAAAACGCTGATACACGTGCATTGTTTTTTGTCCCTTCTACTAGAATCCATTGTCGGAACCTTGTTATTTTGGAAAAAATTGATTTCGTTTATCAGTTACGATGAAAAATGCAATGTACCAGTAAAAACTAGTTCTTAGCCCTAAAAAAATACATAGACAAAAAAATGATGACGTTATCAGGATACGCAACATGAATTCAACGGTGTTGCATTAAATTATTTATCCGTGAGAAGATGCGTCAGGGTACATATAAAAAAGAAATTAAAGATTTATGCTTTAAAAATTAAAAAAAAAAAATAGTAAGAAATGATCTTCGACTGAGCCGAAGTTAAAATACCCCCACGGCCGAACCAAAGTATATTCAAAGTCTTAAGCAATCAATAAAATGTTTATTTGTAAAACATTTTCATCATAGTTTTAACAGAAAACATTTGCTTTTGTTTTTGATAAAGTCACTCTGTATAGGCGTGGTTTTCACTCGATTTCATTGAATTATATTATAGCTAGGGTACGTGGCGTCCGTGGCGTAATTGGTTAAAGTGCATGGCCGCTATGTCAACGAACTTTGGAGACCCAGGTTCGAACCCCAGCAGCGACAGAAAATTATTTGAATTAAAATAATTTTTCTGTACGGCCGCCACCTCTCTGCAGACAATGGCAAACCTCAGATAGTAATCAAAATGCCATGTAAAGCTTCTTGAGAAGGAGAACATTCCGTTAATCGCCGTTCGGAGTCGGCGTTAAGTATGTAGGTTCGGTTCTCGGTCAATTGTGTACAAACTTAATAACACGCACAACACAATTGATCATAAGAAGCTAGGTCAAAGTCCTTTCAAGGGCTGAAATGGCCAGTTATTTATTTATTTTTTTTTATTTAACTCTGTAAAAATATCAACTTTTTACATCATTTTCAGTTTTTTTGCATTGTTCGAGTTTGAGGGCCTCTAGACAAAAAACCAATGAATATTATTCAGAAATATTTTGGATTTATGCTTATTGAACAATTCTTAAACGATGTAAATTAAAAAAAAAATATTAAAAAGAGAGCATGAATTTTGGTATTTATTTCCACCTTTCAACCACTGTGCGGCGGCATCATCGAACCTTATTTATTTCAAAATGATGAATGAGACACATTTACCGTCACTGATGCGATGTTACACGACTTTCTGTGCCCAGAATTCGACAACAAGGATATATATGAGCTGTGCTTGCAACAAGACTGCGCTATATGCCATGCAGGTAACGCAACGCTCGAAGTGGCCAATTAAATAATGTTCTATTTCTATTACATGAATTTGGTTTAAATTAAAACCAAATTTAATTCGATGTCTCATACCGTTGTTGTTTTATTTCAATTTATTTTCCTACTATTGGACACTCTTTATAGTCAGTCGCTCGTATTATACCCTTTAACTGACGAAGAATTCCCAGCTCATTTCTACGAAAACAGTCCCAAGCCATCTCAGACCGATGATTTTCTATTTTTTTTTTTTTTTTTTTTTTTTTTTGACAGAAAATATCAAATTTTTTTTTGATTAGTCTTAATTCCAGTGGTTTCTACTACTGACAACAAATGGGGTAGTTTTATTTCAAAATCGCACCTGGTTGTGCAATATTGAGTTCATTCAATATACCCACATTAATTCACTTCTACAGATATTTAAGTTTTAAATAGATTTTTACGTATCCTTCTCATTTTCGAATAATCAAGATTGCTTAGATAAACGTTTCATTAACTATTTAAATAAGTCACACCCTGGCATTCTATCCACTTCCCCGATGTAATTAAGTCGATTTAGCTTAGAAAAACGTAAGTAAGCGACAATTAAGAAACAATCGTCCAGTTGTTCTGTGGCTCTGAGGACATCTCTGAGCTCAACAGAAATTCTGTGTGAAAACAGAAAAGACCTCGAAGCAAATTAAATGTAATTGCGTTTGAAATAACTAGAAGTGTACTAGGAGATAAACGATGCAATCAAAGAAAGCATTTTTTGTTTCTTTTTTCTTATTTCACCACAATTGGTTTCGCCCCGCATCAGTCATGAAAAGGCTCTTAATAGAGCTGATTAACTATTTAAATACGTTACTTCACGTTGTTGTGGCGTCCGTGGCGTAGTTGGTTAAAGTGCGTGGCCGCTATGTCAACGAACTTTGGAGACCCAGGTTCGAACCCCAGCAGCGACAGAAAATTATTTGAATTAAAATAATTTTTCTGTACGGCCGCCACCTCTCTGCAGACAATGGCAAACCTCAGAGAGTAATCAAAATGCCATGTAAAGCTTCTTGAGAACGAGAACATTCCGTTCATCGCCGTTCGGAGTCGGCGTTAAGCATGTAGGTCCGGTTCTCGGTCAATTGTGTACAAACTTAATAACACGCACAACACAATTGATCATAAGAAGCTAGGTCAAAGTCCTTTCAAGGGCTGAAATGGCCAGTTATTTATTTTTTTTTTTACTTCACGTTGTTGTTTAAGATTTCGTCGTTTTGTTTAAGCTCGGATTTGAAGACGAAATAATCTTAACTAGTATGCCTTTGGTCTAAATTCGACCATTTAAAAATGGATTATTTTTTTATTTTTATTGAAAACATTTTTTTCTTTTTTCACTCATGTGCAAACGTAACTGAGCTCATACCGCACCATACGCTCCACCAGCAGGAATTCACAAAATACTTCACTCTGTGTTTCCATGTTCTGTGACTTTTACTTTCAAGCTATTCAATAGCAAAAATTTGACTTATGTATGCGGTGCCACACCCCTTTGTCCAATGCCCGTCCCAGTACCCTACTTACCATATTCTACTTTTAAGTAGAAGGATATTAGCAAGTGGGAACTCCATATTGAGTTCCATTCTTTTACGGCATTTACTTCCAAAGCTATTCGATGTAAAAACTCTGAATTGTATGGGTGGTGCCACGCCCCTTTTTCTAAAGCTCGCTCAAATTTTTCAGTGGAAGAACACGACTAAATAGGAATTTCCTACCCCGTTTCATTGATTTTTCATATAGTTCGAAAGTTTTACCCAAAATTTTGGCTGCTGAAAAGTGCCACGCCCCTACATACGATTGATTTGAGGCCAAATACTGATTTTTAAGGCTGTGTGACCTGTTCGATATACCTAAAGCTATTCGATATGCCAAATTTGGGTTGTATGGGATGTACCACTATAGATATCCGGTGCACTCCTTCTCCCTACTCTTATTGATTTAAAAAAAAAAATTATCAAATTCAATTGACCCGGGAGAAAATGGTTCTTCATTGTTCTACCTACGCTTATTTATATATAGATATAATAATAATATATATAATATATAAATAAGATAAGGATATGGCTTAAAACATATATTTGTGTATATAACTTTGGAATGGTTTGAAATATTTGAAAAATTTATTCACAGAAATTATTTTTTTAGCTGTAGAACTTTATAAAAAATACAAAAACAACACTTTGAAAAATGTAATTTTCATCAAAAAAATCATAGGGGGTAGCTCATGATTTTCGATGATAGAAACACTTAATTAAATTATGTGTCAAAATGAAGCAATTGTTGCAAATAAATGATATGGTATATGAAAGAGTGTGAGAGAAGAAAATAGAAAAACAAAAAAAAATTACAAAAAAAGAATGTCTGGTCTAATTTTTAAGCAAAAATTGAATATTTTAGAGTGTTTTTGAAAACACCATAAGAAATTGAATTAGTGAGATAACGGTAAATCTTTTCTTATTTCTCAAAAGTAATTTAATTAAACTTTGAGACAAAGAAAATTTAGGGAAAATCGATTGAAAAATGGCTGAAATATTTGCATGCAAAATCAAAATTTGAAATTTCAATTGTTTTTTTCTCATTCTGAGGCAATGACATTGCTTTAAGAAATGCATTGCGTGGAAAAAATCTACAGGTTTCGAAATATCCCAATAGATTTGATATCATAATAACGGGAAATTTTTTTACATACTATTCGTGGGAAAATATTAGCAAAAAAGTTTTCGTATACCGTTATTTTTCTCAACCAACGAATTTTCATACAAAAAACGTTGTACTGAAAACATCTATAGTTTTCAAGATATCACAATAATTTTGATGTCAAAATAACGGAAATTTTTCAAAATTTACTATTTGTAAACAATTTTACCATCACAATATATATTGACACTTGTTACATGAAAAAGTGCTTATTGTAGGGTAACCGTAAACGATGGTGAAAAATATCAAAGTATTTTTTGCACATCTTATGAATGTCTAAATTTCTCTCTTATATCATGTTTTTCTATCTTTTATAGTTTAGCTTTTATTTAATAAATGCTCTTTTTCCACTCATATTTGAGGTCAAAGGTCACCAATCTTATATTCAATCATACTGTGCAGCCAGACCTTTCATCTGATATCACATTCTTCATTTTACCTCTTCCCAGTTCTGAGATCTCTAACTAAAATTGATATAAAGTTTCAACGTTAATATTTCGGGTCAAAGGTCATGAATTTGAAATCTAACATAATTCGGCACATCTATGGTGCAGTACCTTTCGAATGATGTACGTTTCATTGTCCTTATTCTAAAATAAATATTGAAAAAGTGTACGACAACATTCGATGTTTGCGTATTAATATATAAGATATGTATCTAAATAAGTATTTGTACAACAAAAATTGAGTGGGACTAGTAAGGGATCTTTAATATTCTGACAACCTTAAATTTCAAAAATTGAGCAGAAAGGCAAATTGTGTCTTTGGCTACTGTAAGCGCTTTTAACTCAAAAGTATTCCAGAACCTCCTTGCAAGGCCAGATTCTGAATCCTGCATAGAATATAAGCACGTGACGCAAAAAAAAAATTCAGAAAATTCTTTAACTGCATGGGCGCCGCTAAAAAACGTGAATTTAAAAAAGTACAGGGTGGGCCATCTTTTCTTTCCATCGTTTCTTTTTAAATTATAAGTTATTTTGATACTGACAGGTGTTCTATACCCGAAATCTTGACACAAAGTCAGTATCATACTTCCGCTGAAAGAAATGAGTCGCTTTACACTTGAACAACGTTGGGAAATATTGGAAACTTATTTCCAAAGTGAGTGCTATGTAGCCCAAACAGTGCGTTATTTGAAAAGAAGTTTTGGCCGAAATGAATAAGTGGACAACACTCATGATCCCCGTCGTCGTACGGTGCGCACAGACGGAAATGTGGCTGTTGTAGCCGATAGTGTGAGATTCAATTCACGAACATCAACTCGCCATCGATCTCAACAGCTCAACATTTCACGCACTAGCTTGAGAAGAGTTCTGCACAAAGATCTCGGATTATTCGTTACAAGGCCCAATTGCCTCAGCAATTGAAGGCGCACGACCATCTACATCATTATCGCTTCGCAGTTTGAACCATGAAGCAGCTTGAATTGGGCAACGATTTTGGGCGAAAAATCATCTTTTCTGACGAGGTGCATTTTCATATCGGCGGCTACGTTTACAAACAAAATTGCCGCATCTGGGGCTCAGGAAACCCACAAGTTATAATTGAGAAGCCGATGCATCCACAGAGAGTGATAGTTTGGTGCGGATTGTGGAGTGGTGGACCATCGTTGGACCATTTTTCTTCGAAAATGAGGCTGGGAACAATGTTTCGGTCAACGGTGGGTGTTACAGAGGCATGTTAACCGTTTTTTTTTTTTACTGAATTTGGAGACATAAATTTGGACGACCTCTAATTCATGCAGGCATGCCACACAGCCCATGCCACAATCGATCTTTTGCGCACTAAATTCCCAAATCGTGTTATCAGTCGTCTTGCCGGTGTCAATTGGCCGTCTCGGCGCTGCCCGAAACCATCAACAAGGTCTTGGAAAATTGGAGTGACAGAATGCGCTACTGCGAAGCCAGTCGAGGCAGCCACTTGAACGACGTTGTGTTCCATAATTAATGGGAGTGTGTGCTCTTACTAATAAAGCCATAATACATGGAAACAATTTAATTTTATTGCATTTTTTTTTTTTTTAAACTTTTATTTGGGCCATCCTGTACTTAAAACTCAAACGTTTCATCGACAATTGGAACTTCAGAATGATCCATGTTAGTCGTTATTACTGCCAGTATATGAAAAACGTATTCTTTAAATAGTAAATTAGTGCAAATACGGGTACAATTACTAGAATTTTAAAGTAAATAAGGGGTGTTCCAAAAGTCACCGCCAAAAGAACGAAGAAAAGGCAAAGGATCAAAAGCTGCATTTTTATCCAGGCAAAAAAATAATTTTGTGTGGTGTATGGAGTGGTGTTATCATCGGTTCATATCTCTTCAAAATAGCGTCGACTGGAATGTAATTCGAGCTTGGAACTTGAACTTAGAATGTAACTTTGAAATTAAAGCCCGCGATCTCGACAATATTTAGACCCAATAAGAGAGCGGTTCTTTTCACACAACCCGTGAAACCGTAATTTGATTGAGAGATCAATTCGTTGAACACTTGACTTCGCACTTATGACAAAAAAAACCCTCCATGTCATTACTTTAAGATTCAATTCATAGACATTTCAACAAAACAACGCCCTTAATTAAAAAATTAAAATGTCAGTGACTTTTGGGACACCGTTTATGAATGGTTTTGAGATAATCTCTTTATGGTGTGACTCTTGTAGCAGACTTGTAGACTCTTATGATTTTTATAGCACATATATTTTTACATATTTTCTGAAATTTGTTAAACTCTTTTAAACTCATAGGGCTCCATATATTAAACTTACAAAACCTAGTGACCTATATAGAAGGAAAGTAATACACTCTATTATTTCAGTAAGTAGAAAAAGAGCAAATTAAAAACATTTCCTTAAGCCTCGCTTCTGATGCTTCGCTTATTTATGACAAAAACTCTTAAGAAAGAACAAATTCTCTCAACTATCTAACTTCAGACAATCATTTAAGTTAACTTCTTGAGAAATTGCTTCTATTTCTGGCACACTTTAAAAGTTAAACCCTTTTCGAAGCAAAGACGATCAATTTGTGAACAATGAATGAATGCACGGAAAAGCAAAACAAAAGAGGAAACACAAGCCGTGCTTTCCACTTCAGAAGTTGTGCACACAGCAGAAGTTATGGACGGACCAAATGTGAAGCATAAATTTTATTCCACATTTTCGCATTTCTGAAAGCGATCCGGAGAATTTCACAACAACAATAGGTGAAAAATTGAAACAAATGCTAAACCTGAATGGAACCTTGAATGGAAGGAAGCTGAATGGAAACTGAATCGAATGGCACAAAACAAAGTATGAAGAAGGCAATGAAAGGAAGAGGGCGAAAAGTGGGTGGTACAAATAGATAATGCAAAAAACAATAGAATAGCCACAAACGAACGAAATAAAAAAAAATAAAAAGACACAGCAAAAATTGAGATAAAAGTAAAACTCAAAATACAATAGAATAAAATGGAGCAAAGTGACTGAGGCACAAAAAGTGGATAAATTCAATGGATTAAAATTAATGGCGACTTTTGTCGATTGAATACAGCTCAGCAAGTACAGCGATGGTTAAAAATGGCAACATGCCACTCGAATAATATTAAACCTGTTATTTAAGAAATAATAGAGCCGTAAAAAGGTGCCATGGAGTCAAACCTACCACTTCAATTAGAGGATACTTTGATGTTTAACAAGTGGTATGCCAACAGCAACAATGAAAACAATAAATTGTTTGCTAATAGGAAAGAAACGATTCGTAACAATATTCAAATTTTGTGAGCTATGAAATAAAGGGATTTCATGAAAATTTGCTTATAATTAAAAAGAAAGAGAATTTTTTTTAAATATGAAGATTGAAAATCTCGGAAGAAAGGTCGAAATCTCTCGCAATGAGAGCTTGAGTTCCAAAGATGACAAATGTTGATTTTAAATGCAATGAAAGTGGTAAAAGAGGGGGGGGGGTCATTTAGACCCATTCTGAAAACTTTTCTTAAAATAAAAACAATCTATTTTAAGCTTTAAGTAATACCGAGTAAAACATGTTCATTAAAATATAGCCGGTAAAGCACTTAAAAGTTGTGAAAAAGTTTTTCTTAAACCTGAACCCAAGGAAGAAAAATGAAACCTTACGGAATATTTACATTATTCTGTACATAAGTATAACAACAAATTGAAGGAATTAAAACATAAAAAGAAATAAATTAAAAAAAAAAACATTAGCTCGCCATTTTAAAATTCAAAGCTACAATTTCTACATTTTCAAAGTATCCAATGTTACAAACAATAAAAAGGGTCTCATTTATTTTAAGAGCATTTCATGGCATTTAATTTCTTACAACAAGCAAACAGCAAAAATAAGCAACGAATATTAATGGCACAGACAAAGAATATAAGATGACAGCTAAAAACGGTTAAAAGGGTTGCCTGACTCTCTCTATCTCTCTCTCTCTCTCTCTCCCTATTCTATTTAAAGGTTTCACACAATAATGTCGTGGTGTTTCCTGTGTAGCCTTTCAATTGCAATAATTATTATTGCTCCGTTGGGGGAGTGAAGCCTAGACAACGGAATAACTGTTGAATCAAGTGACAGACTAAATGTCAAATGGGTTTGGTGACAAACAATGGATTTTAATGAAAAAAAAAATCTTACAATCTGCATTACTTAAAAAGTAAATGTTGAATGTGGGAGTGCTTAAATTAGACGTTTATTAATGGAAGGATATGGAATTTAAAAAGAAATTAAAATTCCTGACATTTTGAGTAAGTAGAAATATTTCATTGTACCTTATAACTTATAGCACCTGAGCCACTCAAGATTCGATTGAATCAGTTGAGTTGGGTAGAGTACCTAAACGGTTTTCAAATTTCCAAAAATCTATTTCTTTTTGATTTTTTTTTTATCTTTTATTCAAGCATGTCAGGAATATTTTCCCAAAGTTTCCCAAAGTTTCCCAAAGAAGCCGGTTCTACTGGCTGGGAGCGTGCTCCCATTCAGTAGGCACTACTGGCTGGAAGTATTATTCACAGGTGCATAGTCATGGAAAGTGTAATAAAATTCGACCTGATGAACGATCTGAAGCATAACGAATTCCACAGTGATCGCCAATTTGGTTTCCGTAGAGCTCGTTCTATTGGAGATCTAATGGCGTTCCCCACATAGAAATGGAACCAATGCTTTCATTTATTCGGTGAGAGCAGGGTTGCTGCTCTAGATATTTCAAAGGCATTTGGCCGATTGCGGCATAAAGCACTCGTGTCAAAACTACTTACATATGGTGTCAGTGGTAAAATTGCTCGATGCAGTTCGTGCTTCCTTAGTGACAGATCTATCCGGGTCATTGACCTTCTCTCTAATAGCCCAATTAATTCTTTTGCGGACGACATCAGCATTTGTCATTCATATTCGTTAAAAAAAACGGCCGAGCTCTTTGGAGATTGAGAGAAAGAGGCGAAATAATAATAACACACTTCTTAATAACTTGGAAAAAATCTCTGAGTGGAGTCTTTCTAACAGAGTTGAGTTGAATGCAAAAAAAACCAATTGTTGTCTCTTCACTTACAAATAAATTAATTTCCCCTTAGCATTCCTTAAAATGTGGATGTGTGGATCTTGTGGAATTAGTCGCTCTTGACGTTCTGGGTATATCGATCCAATCTGTTCTTCTTGGAATGATCATATTTTCGATGTATTGAAAGAAGCGGCCAAGTGTCTAAGCTTCTTAACACATTGTTGGTGGGACACGTAAAAATACGTTTTTCGCAAACTATATGTAGAACGCGAGTCCCTTAGTTACACATTCTTTATAGATGAGTGGTAGAAAGAACAAAGTAAAGATATACGTGTCTTTATAAATTAAAAACAAAAACATTTAACAATAAAATTCACGCACATTTTTAAATAAACTGCCCTCTCCAACCATTATGCAACGGCACAAAATGCCCGACCACAATATATTGAAATGTCGCAAAACATATTTCACTTCGTATGATCTACACTTGATACATCACGTCGAATATAGAAAACAATTCGCACATTTAGGCATGGGCTTTGAAATGTTATTTAAAGCTTCTGGGCTAAATCCAACGTCTAGTGATTTATTTGATAGGGTATGAAAATATTCATCTTCTCTCAAGTCTCTCGGGAATCGACGCAAATTTGGCTGCCTAGGCCTATTATGTAGGTACTACCATGTAAAGTGTTCAAGGGCGGTACAAGATCTGACGCCAACGGATCAAGTATTTCCCAGATTCAGTCAGTTAGCCCTCCAAGCTCATTCTTATACATATCTTGATACCCAATAGAACATAACATTACAGAGATAATTCGTTTTTCGGTAGCACAGTAAGATAATATCTAATAATCTCTTCTCAGGAACTGCAGCCGGTGTTTCACCAGAATCAACGTACGTGCCTTGATTGGATCTTGAAAAATATGAATAGAGACGTCATTTTTGGAAAAAAATGTGTTTTCTGACGAAGCTAATTTTAGCATTGGCGGTTACGTTAGTTAGCAAAATTGTCGCATTTGGGGATCCGAAAACCCGTGAGTAATTCACGAGATGTCAATGAACTCACATTGAGTGCCTGTTTGTTGCGAATTGTGTGCCGGGCACGTCAAAAATTCAATTTCAATTTCAATTTATTAAGTATAAAACGTTAGCATATAAGAATAATGTTTCTTTTGCATGCTGCACATACGGTAGTATTTATAACAATTAAATTATTATTAAAATGATATAACAACAACAGTTTTGGGTGATTAATTAAACTTATTTTTAAGACAATTTTTAAGTAATTAAGAAAATTCCATGAAGAATGTATTAAAAAATTATATAATTGCAATTTATAAAGAAAACTAAAAATTCAAATAAACTGTGGCGTCCGTGGCGTAGTTGGTTAAAGTGCATGGCCGCTATGCCAACGAACCTGGAGACCCAGGTTCGAACCCCAGCAGCGAACCTGGGTCTCCAGGTTCGTTGGCATAGCGGCCCACCTCTCTGCAGACAATGGCAAACCTCAGAGAGTAATCAAAATGCCATGTAAAGCTTCTTGAGAACGAGAACATTCAGTTCATCGCCGTTCGGAGTCGGCGTTAAATATGTAGGTCCGGTTCCTCGGTCAATTGTGCACAAACTTAATAACACGCACAACACAATTGATCATAAGAAGCTAGGTCAAGTCCTTTCAAAGGCTGAAATGGCCAGTTATTTATTTTTTTTTTATTTTTTAAAAAATTCAAATATTTTAAAATCAATAAAAAAAACTATCTGGTAATAAACGAATTTGCCAGAATTTAACAATATAGGAAAAAAGAAATGAAAAAATATAAGAATTGAATAAAAGAAGAAAAGTAGTAGAAGTCGAGGAAAGAAAGGAATTAAGAGAAATATTCGAAGATTAAATGCTTAAAGGATCTGTGGTCGGAAATGACTTTAATGTTATTTGGCAAAGAATTCCACAGTCTAATTGCACTGACGAAAAACAGCCTGCTAGAGTTTTTGTAATAGTAGCTCGGAATCAAGAGGTTCATACTTCTATGCGATCTGCAGAACTGAAGTTTCTCATACAGGTAGTGTGGGCAACGTGTGTAGATTACTTTATGCAGCAAAATACAATTTCTTGGTTCAAGATAACGAAGTAGGCATCGTGCGAACGATACATGGTCAAACTTCTTCAAACCATATAAATAACGGACAGCGTTATTCAGAGCAACTAGCAACTTGTGGGATGACCGCGAATCAAGATGGCTATAAACGACTTCCGAATAAGTAATAATTGGCATCAGTTGTAATAATAATCCTACAGTTGTAGGACAGGTTTACGTCTCGTTTCAACTGGGACAAACGCTGCAGTCATTCTCAGATTTCTTAGAACAAAGTAGACTTTGCTGACGCAGGAATTTATGTGGTCCTCACAGGACAGGGCACTATTTATTTGAAACCCAAGCCTTACTAACAACTTTCAACTCAACGTCGTTGAGGAGAATGAGGGGAAAATGTAGCTTTGTGAAAGGTGTTTTTGTAATCGGTAAAACGTAAGATTTAAGAGGGTTTAGTTTAAGTTTATTTGCTTTAGCCCAATCTGCTTTAATCTATAAATCTTCATTAATTCTGACACACAGATCTTCAATGAGCCCAATAGGTCTTGACAAATATAAGTGCAGGTCATCTGCGTACGCATGCATTGTAACATTATTGCATTTATCAAAAATGTCATTGATGAACATTGAGAATAGAAGAGGGCCTAAAATCGAACCTTGAGGAACTCCACTAGTAGTATTCAGAAATGTAGAAAGAATATTTCCAACTTTAACTCTCTGTGTCCTCGAACTGATGCATCAGAGAAGCCAAAATTGACTTTGAGTTTTTCGCACAAAATGTCATGGTTCATTGTATCAAAAGGTTTGGAAAAGTCCAACAAGCAGAGTAACGTCAAGTGTCCCATATCAAAGGATATTCTAACGTCGTCCAAGATTTTAATGAGAGCAGAGGAGCAGCTATGTCCGCGGCGGAACCCGGACTGTAGATCCGACATTAGACCGAGTGAGTTTATGTTGTTTGATATCTGCTCAGCCATTAGAGATTCACAGACCTTGGAGATTGAAGACAGCACACTAATTGGACGAAAGTCAGAAGGATCACACGCGTTCGTTTTTTTAGCGATTGGTATAATAGTTGCCACCTTCCAGATAGCAGGATAGCACGAGGCAGTAAATATGCGATTGATTATGTGCGCAAGCGGACTAAGTACATATGGCAGTATGAGTTAGACAAACTTTAGGGAGATTCCATCTTCACCGGAAGCATTTGACTTGATTTTTGTTATGCAGCGAGTGACATCCACTTCACTGACCGCGTTGAAATCAAACAAAGTAGGAAAGTTGTTGGCAGGGTTATTGTACTTAATGGTTTCAAAAGATTCATCGGATATCGTGCTTGCAATGAAAAATTATTGAGAAGATTGGGATCAATTGAGCAAGATTCGACCTTTTTATTGCAAATACCGATACCTTTTAAATTTTTCCACATCTTTTTAGATGGTAACGTGGGACAGAGCTTGGACAAATAGAATTGTTTTTTAGACAACTTAACAGCTGAGGTAGCTTCGTTCCTTGATATTTTGAATGCCTCCCAGTTCGGTACGGTTGGGTTACGTTTCCACCTGCCATATGTTTTATTGCGTTTTAAGAGCCATTTTGACGGAGGAAGTAAGCCAAGGACAGGACGCATTGGTGACTCGACGCGTACGAAGTGGAACATAAGCTTCGAAAAGATCAGATATCTTTTCAATAAAGTAGTGTAATTTATCATCAACTGAGCTCAGAAACCAACAGTCAGTCCAATTAATAAGGGTCAAAATATCAAACAGGGATCCATAATCAATACTCTTAAAATTACGAAAAGAAAAAGTAGTATCAGAAGCAGATGAAGAAAGATCGATATCCAGTGTGCAGAATATTAGATCATGATCTGATACAAATGACAATTGGTCAAAAAGTAATACTGACGTCAGATTTGAAACAACAAAAATATCCAATAAGCTTGGAGGGGCATTGTTAGCAAACCTAGTTGGAGAAGTTGAATTAACTACATGAAGACCCACTTGAGCAAAATTATCCATTAAATTAAAGCTGAGATTGTAGTTTGAAAGAATATTCACATTAAAATCACCACACAAAATGAAATGTTGAAAGTCGATGGCATATGAAGAGATATCTTTAAGTAAAGGTTCTAGGCTACAGTTGCGATTAGGGTTGTACACGCATGAAAGAAAGACTTTGGTACTCTTATTAAATATTTCAACATTCAGGTATTCAATATCTGAACCACTTGATTTATTGAGCACTTTAATATTCAAAAATTTTTTACAATATATTGCAACACCACCGCCTTTCTTATTTAACCGTCATAAGACCGTACTTTTTCGAAAATGACGAAGGAACAACCATTACAGTCAATGGAGTGCGCTACAGAGACATGGTGATGGTGCTATTTTCCATACAAATCGCAAAACAATCGATATATTGCGCACGAAGTTCCCTGGTCACGCAATTTAGCGTTTTGGAGATACCAAAACGATAGATTGGCTACCAAGATCTTACGATCTAATAACATTAAACGCTTCTTTTAGAGTACTGTTAAGAGTAGTATCTAAGCTTACCATTCCGAAGCAATTGGAGCTCTCAAAACACACATTGAAGTCGCGAGGCCTTTTTACGATAACGAAGGTTGCGCCTAATAATGAAAAAACCATAGGTTCTCAGAGAAAATGCTTTTTATTAATTTTCATAGTATTCTCCAAGATGATCAATATACTTTTGCATTCAGCTGAACCAATTTTCGAAACAGTTTTGCCACTTTGGAGTTAATACCTCTGAAACCAGATAACGTATAAAAACTCTCGCAACGCATTTTATTTTTTCTTAATGTCAGGGAACAAGAAGAAGTCATTGGGTGCCAAATCGGGGCTGTAAAGAGGATGATCTATCAATTCCACCTTCGAGCTGATGTGTGCGAACTTGCATTGTCGAGACGGAGGATGATCTTCTTTCTGTGCTTGATTTTCTTCAATTCTCCAAGGACTTCCAGCGTACAAATGATTGTGCATCATTCAGCATTATCAGTTCTCCATTACACTTGCTTAAGTATTACACTTGCATCATACCGGTTTTTCTAAAAATACTGGATACCATTTGATTGGATGTGCTCCGTCCGCTCACAACTTTTGTCGGGTTTTGCTCACTTTTGCTCAAGACCAAAACAGTGGACTACTGCTATGTGAATATATCCAAGATTCCTCCTATCGTAGATGTATTTCGAACAATCCCCGCTGTACTTTTTTCACCAATCGACACGAGCAACCGTCCTTTTTTAAGCAACCGTCAAATTATGAGATATCCAACGGGAACAAATCTTTCTGACTCCTTAATGCTCATGCAATACCAAATGTATGCTACTCCCACTAATGCCCAAGGATACTTCATCTCACGGTATGTCACATGTCAGTTTACTTTCAATAGTTCACGCACAGCATTGATGTTTTCTGCCACAACAGACGTTCTTGGAGGACCTTCACGAAATTTGTCTTGGAGAGAATGACGACCACGATCGAACTCATTGAACGAGCGTTTTACAGTTGCTGGGGGTGGTGTTTCATCACCAAAAGTGAAACTAAGTTGTTCGATGCGTCATTTTTTTCTTGTCAATCCACATCAAAAATTCTAAAATATCTTCACCCGAAAATGTTCACGTGTTAATTTAATTTTTTTGCTGAAATATAATTTCCAAATCACTATAAACAACACAATAAGCGCACATACACCAAAACAAGAAAATGTCAAGTTTTCGAATAGAAGTGTCGAAATTCACCTGGCGATGCAAAGGCAGGCCTCGAACAATTCTCTGTTCATTTGTTCGGTCATGGGCGCTAAGAAGCTGGATGACATCTAAACTTACACTGTAAGCGTGGATTGGGGTAGGTAATGCTATTCATGAGAAAGAAGAGTAAATTCCCCTATATGCCAAAATCATAACGAAAACGGAAGAGAGTACACAAAAACGAAACAATGCAGCGAAAATTACGAAATATTTTCAAAATAATTTCTATGAATCAGTGAATGATTCACTCCTTCCCGATTTCTTTAAAGAAATGCTTCTTTAAAGTTAAGCAAACACATTTGGCGTTTTTGTATTTGCTGGCAACTCTTTTTTTATTTCGTAACAGGAGACAAATCAGCTGATTATTTGTGAAAGTTTTATTAAGATTGGTGCGTAGTGTTAAAGTTATTCCTAAGCAAAAAGGGAGTGAAATTTTAGAAAAAAGTCGTTATATTTAACAATTTTAGTTGGACAAAGGTAAGAATGCGTCACGGGCGTGTGAAGAGTTTTGTGCTGTGTTTGGTGAAGATTCTCTATCCCACTTCAGTGCTAGGAAATAGTTGGTTCGCTTTCATTCTGGAAATTTTGATTTAAAGGATACTCTTCGATCTGATCGATCGACCTATCATCGAAAAAGTCAGTGATATTATGGATAAGGTTTAAGAAAATCGTCATGTGAATAGTCGCGACATCGCTTAGGAACTAAAGATCGACGACAAATCAGTTTAATTTAAAAAAAAGCTCAATGTTTGGGTGCCGTAGGGACGAAGTGCAAAAAATAAAATGGACCCAATTTCCATCTGCGATTCGTTATTGAACCGAAGCCAAATCGCACCATTTTTGAAACGTATGGTAATAGGTGATGAAAAGTGGATCACGTGAGATAATGCTGTTCGAAAAAGGTCTTGTTCGAAAAAAGTTTAAGCTACAAAAAAGGTGTCAAGGCCGGGATTGACGGCAAGGAAGGTGATGCTTTGTGTTTGGTGGGACTAAAAGGGTACATCATCCAATATGAGTTACTACCGCCTAGCCAAACAATTTCTTTCGAATCTCTTCTGCCGGTAATTAATGCGTTTCAAGCAACAATTTGAAAAAAGAGGCCGGAATTGTTCAACAGGAAACGTATTACATTTCATCATGACTAGGCTAGACCACACATATCTTTGTTGACCCGGCAAAAACTGAAAGACTTTAGATGGGTAGTTTTGATGCATCCAATGAAAAGTTCTGTCTTTGCAATACGCTTGGGCATTTTAGTTCACCACAAAGTTAGGTAGCATTGACAGTTGCTTGGTAAACCATATCCCGTCAAAAAATATACTCAAAAAGAGAGCGCTCACAATCGGCCATTGAAAACGCAAACAATGTTGAAAACCTTGAAGTGAAACAAAAAATAACAACTTTAGCAGCTGCAGATGCGTTTTCATAAACTACTGTTTTGGACAGGAGATGTTTTCTTGTAGAAGAGAAAATAAACAGTTGTCATGTATTATTTCACTATGGTTTAATCATATGTAATGTACTAGTTCGTTCATTTAGTTCTTTAAATTTATTCGTTCTTTTTGTTCGTTGCTTGTTTTACTTCGTTCGTTCTTTTAGTTCATTAGTTATTTTAGTTCGTTCGTTCTTTTAGTTCATTAGGTCTTTAAGTTCATTTTGCTTACTCGTTCATGTCCAGGTATATAAAATTAAACAAACTTGGTTGATTTCAAATTAAAATTTAATTTATATATAAAATTCAGTTTTAAACCATCTTATAAAAAAATGTACAGTGCCTCACAAGTCTAACTGACAAATAAAAATTTACCAATGTGAGCCATCAACAAAAAAATTGTCTCAAGCCAAGGACTCAACCATAGTTTGTTAAATTTAGTTATTTTTGCTCTCGTTCGTTTTGTTTCTACTCGCTGCAAAATCAATTCAACTAAAATTAACTAATAGAACGAGAAAATCGATCAATTGAACTAGTTCATTCATGAACTACCGAACCCCAAGAATGATAAAAACAAGATTACGCGTTCCGCAGTCCCGTTATCTAATGATCTCTTTTTTAATTGGGTGCATGACGTCACACGGCACTTCTGCTTGACAAAAACGTATGCAAATGTGCGATCGCTTCGGCAAATTGACGAAATTAAAAATACATTTTTTTGGAAAAGTAAAGTAAAAATATCCACTCTTCTGTATAAAAATATGAATATTTTCGTATACGAAAAATATGAATTTTTAAAATTTCAAAATTTTTATCTCTTAAACTATTCGAGACCGATAAAATTTTATTGTGGCAAAAGGTTTAGAAGGTCCATATACATATTATAAAAATAAGAAAAAATATTTAGGCGTGGGTCCCAAAGTAAAATTATTCCAAAGTCTGATAATATCGCATGTGACGTCATGCTCTCTCTCTCTCATTTGCGGAACGCGTTATCTTGTTTCTATCATTCTTGACCCAACCCTACATTGCAACGTCAGATAGTCATTTATTCCGATCTCTCTAACACGCTCGTGCTGTGAGAAAAATTTACCTCAATCAACGATTGCGAAAAAACACCTGTGTCAGTTTTTCAAAGATAAAATCTCGGAATTCTACAATAAAGTAATCATAGTCAAGCCGAAACATAACAGAAGATAAAATAGCTGAAAAGAATGGGCAATATTTGGATTTATAAAATACGAATATTTTTCCCCAAGCCAGTTTTCACAAATCAAAAATAACTCGCAACAATGAAGATATTTTTAACTCGCTTCCGAGAAATGACAGGAAATTGTCGTTAAAACAGTTAACAACCGGAAGATTAAGCGACCTCTTTTAAATTCCAAGCACACAGCAGATGATGTGTCCTTTTCGCAAAAAGAAAAGTGGATACCAATTTTTTATTGCTCAACAATCTTTGGAATGCGACATTTTCACAGCTTCATTGAAGCGCTGCTTGAATACTAATGCTCTGTCCATCTAAGTGAGTGGCGACAGAAAAAATTTAAGAAGAAGGTGACTTTGCCATTTGCGCTACAAATAACGTTGAAAGTGAATTTGTTGAGGCACAAATATTTTGCATTTTAAAATAGAGCTTAGAAAACTTCGACTAGACCAACCATACATTTCTTTCTACTATACTATCCTGAAAAACTTTGCAGTTGATTTTTTATTTATTTTTTGTTTTTTTCTGCAACTTTAAAGGCGTTCAGCCAAAAGTAAGCCCAAGTTGCCGGAGAACTTTTTAAATCTCGCTTCGAACGCGGACTAAGAAAGATTAAATTAACTGCTTTTCAACCGGTCGCGTAACTTGTTGCTTGTTCGGTGTGGCTTCTGTTGCTGCCAGAGTAAAAATTATTTTGCGGCTTGCTGCCACTCGCTTGCTTGCGCTTCACAGCATCAAGCGACCATGCGACCAACTAGGCACTGGACATGTTATTTATGCGTTCTTTGTTTTTTTATTTTTGTTTTAATATTGTGTGGTTTTTCTTTTACTACTTTTTCATCAATAGAATTGATTGAAAATGTGAGAACGTAATTTTTGTTTAGTTTATTTTTAATAAAAAATAACAAATATATATATATAAAAATGTAATCTATTGACTTGGTTTTCACAACTTCAGAAGTGGTCGCTAGTGTTGACGGACTGTCGAAATTGTCGAAAATTTATGGCAGCTAATGTCTTGACAGAGCATATCCAACCCTCTCTACTTCCAAACCAAGGCCGTTTTGAGCAGCTTTTGTTGCCTCTTTTCTCTTCCTGCTCTTCCTTCGCCTCCTACTTAAAAACCGCTTCTGGCATAAAAATATTATTTTAAAAGTTTTGTGTTCGCCACCGATTTTATGGCTGACTGGATAAATGTTTCGATTAATAAAAAAATTATCGCCTTGCTAGAGAAAAGCATAAGAAAAACTTTGTGACGTTGGTGGAAATACCGGCAACTCACCGAAATTGTGGCGAACGTGAGCAACACACCTTAAAGCTGAGATATGCAACGGTTAGATGTTGCCTGTTGTACGTGGCTTTCAAGCTTGTTGCCTCAGCTATGGCGAAGTCTTGTCAGAGTTTATTGTTGTTGTTGTTGCTATTGCCAAAGTTTGTTGTTTTATTAAAAAATAATTCGCAGTACATGGTGTTTACCTGAAAAGTACGAAATAAGCTGGAGCAAAAAAGCGCTTAACCGTTGTTCCGGTTAAATTAGTAATGAGCGTATCTGAAGCGGATGTAATCTAATAATAATAAAAACATAAATATTTTAAGCCAATTTTATAACCAAGCACCAACACTTTTAACAAATTGTTCATATAAGTTAATCGATTATTCAATCAGATTTTTCGGTGTATTCTAAAAGATATTTTTTTAAAAATTAGCCAGATATACATATATATTTTCGTGACATATCAGAGACTTTCTAAACTTTAATTCTAAAGATTTAAGATTTTAGATATAAGATTTAAGATTTAAGACTTAAGATTTAAGATTTAAAATAAAAGATTTAAGATTTAAGATTTAAGATTTAAGATTAAAGATTTAAGATTTAAGATTTAAGATTTAAGATTTAAGATTTAAGATTTAAGATTTAAGATTTAAGATTTAAGATTTAAGATTTAAGATTTAAGATTTAAGATTTAAGATTTTAGATTTAAGATTTAAGATTTAAGATTTAAGATTTAAGATTTTAGATTTAAGATTTAAGATTTAAGATTTAAGATTTAAGATTTAAGATTTAAGATTTAAAATTGATCACAGTCAAAGTCAAAGTCAAAGTCTAAGTCTAAGTCTAAGTCTAAGTCTAAGTCTAAGTCTAAGTCTAAGTCTAAGTCTAAGTCTAAGTCTAAGTCTAAGTCTAAGTCTAAGTCTAAGTCTAAGTCTAAGTCTAAGTCTAAGTCTAAGTCTAAGTCTAAGTCTAAGTCTAAGTCTAAGTCTAAGTCTAAGTCTAAGCCTAAGTCTAAGTCTAAGTCTAAGTCTTAGTCTAAGTCTAAGTCTAAGTCTTAGTCTAAGTCTAAGTCTAAGTCTAAGTCTAAGTCTAAGTCTAAGTCTAAGTCTAAGTCTAAGTCTAAGTCTAAGTCTAAGTCTAAGTCTAAGTCTAAGTCTAAGTCTAAGTCTAAGTCTAAGTCTAAGTCTAAGTCTAAGTCTAAGTCTAAGTCTAAGTCTAAGTCTAAGTCTAAGTCTAAGTCTAAGTCTAAGTCTAAGTCTAAGTCTAAGTCTAAGTCTAAGTCTAAGTCTAAGTCTAAGTCTAAGTCTAAGTCTAAGTCTAAGTCTAAGTCTAAGTCTAAGTCTAAGTTTAAGTCTAAGTTTAAGTCTAAGTCTAAGTCTAAGTCTAAATCTAAGTCTAATTCTAAGTCTAATTCTAAGTCTAAATCTAAATCTAATTCTAATAGAATTCTGCCGCTCGCATACAGGGAGCTTTCTCTGCTACAACGCGTTTTTTGTGACTCTTAAAGTTATTTGGTAACTAACGTCAGACTCCTACCAATGCTTTAGACCAGTGTTGCCAGATTGAGGTAAATTTACCTAATTGAGGTTATTTTTGACTCATTTTTTGGGCAGAGGTAAAAAGGGTAATTCTTGACCAAAAGTGGTAAATTTTGCGGAAATAATAATTTTTTAGACTTGTTAATTTTTCGAGTTATTCGCAGTACTGTTACCTCACTGAACATTCTCACAAGTAGTTTAATATTCTTGTGAATCATCCTATGTAATTAAAAAAAATCTGAATTATCCATCTTTAGTTGCTGAACAAACTACAAACCCTTTTACATTGGTCAATAATTGAAATCAATTTTTCAAGTTTGTTGGCTAATTGCGGCGAATTGGCTGAGAAGGGGGAAAAAATTGACGGTAAGCTTGAGCTGTATCGTCATTTTTTTGGGTTCAAAAGAGAACCAATGTAAAAGGGGTAAAAGCAACAAATGAATTAAATTAAAAAAAAGCGAAACAAATACTTTACACACGTCAAGAGTTGACGGTTAGCTTGTTGATGAGAGATAAATATATGTATACTAACAAAAAAATTATAACGGTTGTTAATCATTTAAAAAATTTTTTATTTTGGGAAAAGGTAAATTTTCTCCGAAAGTGGTAAATTTTTTCCCAAATAGTGGTAAATTTCAGTTCGTCTCTCTGGCAACACTGCTTTAGACCAGTGGTGTTCACACGCATACTACTACAATTTTCGACTTTTGTGCTTATGTCTGTAGCTCTCTCGCTCTCTGCACTGACAAAAATTGTTGTGCAGGTATTAAGCAAGAATTGTGTTATAATTATCATTGTTATCATCATTATCATTATCAGTATAGTCATCATTATCACTATCATTATGATTGTCACTATCATTATTATTATTATTATTCTGCAAATAACGCATTTTCATGTGCCTCAAACATTTTGTGCAGTGCAAAACATACAACCAAGAGGCGCGGACCGTCCATCTTGAAGTTTCAGAGCCAACTGATTGAGCGAACTTCGTGAATTCGATCGTGTACGTGTTTCAATTCTCGAATAAAGCTTTCGAGTCGCACCACGCGTTGTACTGCGTGAACATCACTGCTTTAGACCAGTGGTGGCCAAACTCTTTACTCTTTAGGCTTAAAATTTCTCTGCCAAGGCTATGTAAAAGTGTTTTTTTGTCTTAATGTAAATATCAGAAAAACCTGTAGTAGTCGCAATGAAATAAAATCCTCTTTCAAGTTCTGAGTCAAAGCAGTTAAAATAATTTAGAATAAAGCTTAAACTAATTTCTTCTGCTCTTTTGTCATAAGCTTTGCTAAATTTTCATTTTAAAATGGAGGATATGCAGGTTTAAGCTTAAAGTTACGTTCATTGAAATATTTTTCATATCCTTTTAGTTTAAATATCCTTTTAGTGTAAAAACCAAAACTAGAGAAGTTTATACTTTATTCCCTTTTTTAAAGTTAAAAGCATTTAGAAAATTCTGTCACAAGGCAAAGCTTTGTGGTAAGATTTTATTACATATTCTATAGAGAAGAAGGAGAAGTAGAGAAAATGTGAAAATTTGAGAGATTGCAGAATGTAATAAAAAAAAATAAAATAAAAAAAAACCCAAAACAGAACATTCGAACAAAAAATATCGCCTTCGTATTTTGCAGGTTGAACAAATGTGAAAATTTCAACAAAAACTGTACGAATAGTTTTTGCTCTATGGCAATGATGCCCTGCAGAATTTTCGCGCCACTTGCAGTTTGGCCATTTGTAATTTAAGAAATACCTAAAAATAAAAAATACAATAGAAAGCAAGGACATAAAGTCAACACGCTACGTCATGCAGTGTTGTAGTGCTTTAGAAAGGAGGAAAATTTAGAATAGGGCTTAACAAAAACAAAAAGGCTCAACAATGTTATTTGCATGGATAACAATTGCATCTCTGCTACATGTAGTTTTTTGGGGTTTTTTAAGTGTTGCTTCTTTTCGGTGCGGTGTTTTGATATTTGTAGCACAACGGCTAAGGATCTACAGCGGAGTCTGAACGGAGGATGTAGTTAAATATACAAAGATGGCCGCAAGGCTGTTGCTTGTTGTTGTTGTTGTTCCGGAATTCAAGTTAAAGTGTGGCAAAACGATAAAATTATTCCTTGGGGCATAAAAAGTGTTTGAAAAGCTCTACAAAACAGAAATAGAAGTAAACATAAAAGATGCCAAGTGTTGCTCTTTTTTTATTGTTATATTTTTGCGGTATTCACAGATAGTTGCGGTAAAAAGTATTGCATACAAATTCGGCATATTTTTAAATTCCGTTTAAATTTTACCTTACCGCTGTAAATTGTACTGAATCAGTTAACACAGTGTTTTTTGTTGGCTAAATTAAACTTTTTATTATATAGCCTTAAGCTACAGCCTAGAATTAATTAAAATTTTTTCCAAATTAAAAACTTTTTATACCTTTAACTTTCTTGATTCTTTACCTTCTCGTGTTCCTACGTATTTAAGCTCACGTAAATCATCGGTGTAGATAGCACACTCATTACTCTCCATAGGAACAATGTTGGAATATGCTGTAAACTTGCTTTTTTCTGCTAGCGACCATTTTCCACATTTTATACTTGTTATTTTTTCTGATATAACGTGCCAGAGATTTTTTCCTTCTGCCTCCTGTATGTTTTTTTTTTATTACCAAACATTGCAGTACTGACCGTATTATTTTATTTTTGGTTTTTTCTTTGTTCGGGTTTTTATGTGTAAGCTTTGTTCGTACGATGACGTCATTAATTCTAACAGAGCCACATTATTTGTTAAAACAAATAGCTGCGGACTTTTTAAGCGTGTACTAAGCCTTAAAGGCTTTCGTTGCTATTGGCAACGCGTAGTGCATTTGAACTGTCGGTTGAAACACTTGGTAGTTTACGAATAGTTTTCACAGGCGAAATTTTGCTGCATTAAATTAATAAAAATTTCTGCAAATGTTTATGATCCTTACAGATACTGATAAAAGTTTTATGTGTTTATTTGTCTACAATCCTGCAAATATCAAAAATTTTATAGTAGTAAAAGAAAAACAAAAAGCCTTAAAATAACCACTTTAATTTTCATGCATTATAAAATCACGGAGGTCTCGTTATTGTCGTACGACTTGTTAATTGTGCATCCCCCCAAACTAAAGCCTTTGTAATGTGGGGGATTCATCAAGAAGCGCAAACTGCTTTTGCAGTACAAGCAGAATGTTTAGAAACGTAAAACAGGCAGCACTGCGAACGTCAATCATTCTAAAATGTCATTTAACTGCTTTTATTACAGCAAAGTCTAAATTGGTCTAATATTATAGTAAAATGTACGGAAAATATATATAGTTTTTATCAGCTGCATCATATATCAAATTGGCAATGTTGTCAGTAGTGCGCATACTGCTAATCGAGATGGATTTCCGAAAAGACCCATAGTCTCAAGCTCTTCACGCAGTGAGTATATTAATACATAGCCATAACCATAACCTCAATCATAATGCCTTACAGATGGCATACTCCCCGAACAATGGAAGACGCAAAAGCTCTTACTTATACCAAAGGGTAGCGGCTCTCCGGATGATCCCTCGGCCTACCGACCTATATGTCTTCTCGACACAATAGGCAAGATCTTCGAGCGAGTGCTGTACAATCGCCTTGCAGAAGCAATCCAAGCCAGCGGAGGACTTTTGAATCAACAGTTTGGGTTCCGAAAATCACGTTCAACGACGCCGACGCCATAAATTATGTAACAAACATGGCAGAGAAAGCTATTCAAGGTAAAAGATGGAAAAAGGGCGCAAAGTAGTACTGTCTCTTGACAACGCTGGATGTGCCCAACACCTTTAACTCTACGAACTGGGAAAATATAATAAAAGCGCTTGCAGAATTTGGAATTCCACGCTATCTCTCTAAGGTAATAGCAAACTATTTTGATAGAAGAGTACTACGCTACGCTACAGACGAAGGCATCAAGATGTATAACGTCTCCGGTGGTGTCCCACAGGGATCGGTCCTAGGGCCCCTGTTATGGAACATTATGTACGATGGCGTTCTTAGACTTACAGTTCCCACAGGCGTCAAGATCTTCGGTTTTGCCGACGACCTAGCGGTTCTGGCAACTGCAAAACACCTCGAAGAAGTCGAGGCGCTCAGTAGTGTTACAATTGGCATTAGTGTTACAGCTGGCTTTTATCACCGGGACTTCGCCTAGCTGAACATAAAACGGAGGCGGTGCTTATACATACATACATACATAACTGGCCATTTCAGCCCTTGAAAGGACTTTGACCTAGCTTCTTATGATCAATTGTGTTGTGCGTGTTATTAAGTTTGTACACAATTCACCGAGAAATGGACCTACAGGCTTAACGCCGACTCCGAACGGCGATGAACGGAATGTTCTTATTCTCAAGAAGCTTTACATGGCATTTTGATTACTCTCTGAGGTTTGCCATTGTCTGCAGAGAGGTGGCGGCCGTACAGAAAAATTATTTTAATTCAAATAATTTTCTGTCGCTGCTGGGGTTCGAACCTGGGTCTCCAAAGTTCGTTGACATAGCGGCCACACACTTTAACCAACTATGCCACGGACGCCACGATAAGCAGCCGCAAAAAGACAGAAGTTGCAAGCATCAATGTTAACGGGACGGTGGTGCAATCAAAGGCATTTATTAAATATTTTGGTGTTGTATGATTGACGCCCGATTAGCATTCAAACAGCATCCTCAGTATGCCCACAAAAAAGCATTCGACGAATGTATAGCCCTATCGAGGATAGTGCCTAATACGAGAGGCCCCAAACAAGCAAGCAGGTCACTACTCCTTAATGTAGTACGATCCATCGTGATGTATGGGTCAACGGTATGGGCCTCAGCAATGAAGACGAAGTCTTACCGGCGAGGTATTTAATCTGTTAACCGACTCGGTGCACTCAGGGTGTGTTGTGCCTTCAGAACAGTTTCCGAAGATGCAACATTAGTCCTAGCAAGCTCGATACCCATCGACCTTCTTGTGGATGAAACGCTTCTGACGGCCAATAACAACGCGTCCGTTTGCAAGAAAGTTGTTAGAGAAAGAAGCATGATGAAGTGACAAGACCGCTGGAATAGATCTCTGAAGGGTCGCTGGACATACCAGCTCTCCCGAACATAGCCGATTGGTGCAAAAAAAGTCACGGGTCAGTGAACTTCTATCAAACACAGATTTTGAGCTGTCATGGGTGCTTCAGAGCCTACTTCTTCAAACTTAAGCACGCGGTAAATCCATACTGCTCTTCAAATTGATTGCTCTTCAATTGAAGATGCAAACCATGCTTTATTTGAGTGCTCCAAGTTCGATAATGTCCGCCTTGAGGCTTCAAACAGTCTCGGGGAAACTGTGACACAACAAAACTTGGTGTCCCAAATGCTGAAAAGCGAAGCGAACTGCTCAGTGGTCAGTATCCTCGCTAAAAGTATAACAGAAGAACTCCAAAGTGTTGAGCGCTCACAAAACACAGTGGGCTGAGAAGAGTACTTCACGTCTATTTACCCCTTAAACGACGATTATGAGCCATACAGTTTTCATCTAAGTGCTGCTCCCTTGCCCCGTGAAGACATGCTTTGCGGCAAAACTTAATTATTAAAACAAAATAGGTGATACAGAAGTTGTAGGCTATCCCATAACGACTTCCCAGACAGAAGACGAACACTAGTCGAACAGATTTCAGCTAAGTGCTATTCCCATGCCCCGTAAAGTGATACTTTACGGCGGTTCCACGGGGTATAACTATGGACGACGTTTCAACGCGGAGGTTCAGGTTAAGTGCGTAAGAATCGCACACTTCCGCCTGCGCGGTGGCGCCTTTTGAAGGTTCCCCTTTCGCGAATAAAATTAAAAAAAAACCATAACCATGACCATAACCATAACCATAACCATAACCATAACGATAACCATAACCATAACGATAACCATAACCATAACCATAACCATAACCATAACCATAACCATAACCACAACCATAACCATAACCATAACCATAACCAAAATCATAGCCATAACCATAACCATATCCATAACTATACCCATAACCATAACCATAACCATAACCATAACCATAACCATAACCATAACCATAACCATAACCATAACCATAACCATAACCATAACCATAACCATAACCATAACCATAACCATAACCAGAACCATAACCATAACCATAACCATAACCATAACCAAAATCATAACCATAACCATAACCATATCCATAACTATATCCATAACCATAACCATAACCATAAGCACATTGGTTGTTTTAAATTTTTTTCTAGAATAGGTTTTGTTAGTATGCAAAGCTGTTGATTGCGTACCAACATTGTCATTTTAAGATAGATAAAAGTGTTTATTAAAACTGTCCAATAAACCGGTTTGTTCATCGTTTCACTTCGTGTTTCCAGAATAATCACTATGAAAAAATAAAAAAAATATATAAAACAATAAACAACAATAAAATTGTGCTCAGTTCAATTTTGATGAAATTTGCAATTTGGGTAGAGGTAAAATAAATATTCGAACTGCATAAAATTTTCATGAAACTTTAAAAACTGTCAGACATGCAGCAACACGTCCAACTTTGGAAATTACTGTCAAAATAGAGTAAAATAAAATGAATAAATGTTGAAAAATATGATTTATTTTATAAATTTATTACAAATATGGTTTTAAGTGCAGAGTGCATAAAAAAGCAACTTGTTTTTTTAAATGTTTGAAATACGCATGGATGTAAATATGCTCTTTTATATAAGAAGATGGTTGGGAGGGGTCAAGGAAGCTTCACAAACTGACCTAAAAAATATCATAAATATTTTGTGCAACTAGAGTGTTGCATAAAAATGCAAATAAATACATGTGCCAATTGCTAACACCGACGTGTTGGTGTCATGCATTGTGTGAGTAAGCATGCATTTGTATTGAAGCAACAGTTTTATAGAGATTTTACAAAATTTAATTTTTGATATATTTTTAAATTTTGTTCACTGCCAAAGCGACTCAAATATAAAGCTACACAAATTTTGTTTGTATTTAAAATGAAAATCAGTTTTTCTCTCAATTATAGAAAGAGCCCAAAGGTATGCAGTGATTATTTCTAACTGTAAATAATTAACGAATTTATTGGTTGCATTCCATATTTTTCGCTGTTTTTTTATAATTTTATGCTTTAGAAATAGCTGTAATAAAAAGTTCAACTAAATCGATTCATTTAAGTAATAAAAAAAACAGATCCCTCCATAACTTCTTGTCAAAGGAAACAAAAATTAAAGGCCGAATGTTACAGCAATATCAGTATAACCCACAAAGCTTTAAAGCAAAAATGATTATTCAGCTTATTGTGGTTTCCTTTTCTGAAGCTTTTGTAGCTATTTTCAAATTAAACAGTCATTATTTTTACTAGCAAATTGAATTCATAAAAGCTACTCCAAAATAAGCTTCTAAATGTCACAAGTACTTGACTTACACTTACACATATTCTCACACTTCTAAAATGAATATTTACACATACACACACACACGCACTAGAAAAACAACCACCACAACAACCACAATCACATAAATTCAATTCAGTTAAGCAAATTCAAGAGTTCTTTCAGTCAATTTAGTGTTTTTGCTGCAACACAACAAAATTTTCCAACATGGCTACTTGCCAGTATTGCCAAACAGTTTGCGTGTATGCGTACGTGTGTGCATGTGTGTTGTATTCGGGTGTGAAAGCGTAAATGTGTAAAGCTCTTTATAGATCGGATATTGAAACAAATTGTTGATGCTTGATTTTTTCTCCTTCTTCTTCTTTTTCTTCTTCTTCATATTTTCCTTTTCTGCCTCATGTATGTGGTAGATTTTGTTACTATTGTGTTGATTGAGTTGCTTCCATTGAGTAGAGGAAAACGGAAATTAAATTTCTATGTATGAAAGCTTAAAGTTTTGTTTACATTTTAAGAATTATTTGTACAATATATTTTCATAAAGATGTAGTAGCAAATGTCGTTATAACACAACCAAGCACACAATAAATGAAGGATCCTTGAGAGTTGTGTGGGAAAAGAATTTTTTGTACAAGTATTTTAGGAATCAAGAGAAAATTATTGGAATTTTCCGTAGCTAGTTCTGAATTAACAATTTTCCTAGTGGGTAGGGGGTTCTTAGACTTCAAAAATATATTGTTTCCGATGTAATATGTTTGTAAGAGGGTTGGAAAATATGCCTTATTTATTTAGCGCAGCAAGGCTTTGCCGACAATTCAGAGCATCAGAATGCCCCACTTGAGAACTTGGAATAAATCAACAGCGACTAGCGCATAATTTTAGGTTTAAGTCAAGTCTGAATTCTTTATTAAAAAGTACTGGTATTTATACCAAGATTTTTGGCATTCTTGTTCTTACTCTAGTTAATGATACATATCTATAATTCTTAACACATATAAATATATTATTATAAAATATGGAAAAGTGTGACATGTGTAAATCGACCATCGTTGACCGATATTTTAAATAACTGCAGTTGACCGATATTTACAAATAGATGCAATGTAAACAAAACATTACATCAAACAAAAAGACAGTCATTGAGCCACATACCTTCTGCTGTATTCAGCTCAAATTGCAATTCGTCACATTTAAGGTTGACGCTGCTAGTGTGTTATAACTATAAGCGACGGTCTTGGTTAGTCAGCATATGTTAGTTGCAGTTGAGAAGCATTTATACATTATGAATTACATGTTGCCTATATGCACACTACATCCTTCCCCCAAAAAAAATAATGATATTTGTTTAAATTTCTTAAAATTTAAATAAATGTCATTTGCTATCTCTTTTTAATCTATAGCGCTGTTTATAACTATGTCTCTTAAAATATCTAATGTTCGTGTCTAGATCTTACTAAATTATTATTGTGTATTTCATATAACTTATCATCTAGTTTTATAACGCTGTTACATTTATTTTGCGAAATTATTTTATATGGGCCTTTATATGGCTTATCAAATTTTTTTTTATTTTGTACTTTTAAATAAACATAATCACCTACATTAAAATTCGATTTATGTATATGTTTTTGATTATTACATCTTATATTCTTAGTTTCTATGAGGTTATTTCTAGCTTGTTCGTGTGAATATCTTAATTTACATTTTAATTCATTCAGATAATTGTCTAAGTCATATATTTGATCTTTGTTTGTCATTACTTCGCATGGTAATGCACATAATTTTCCAAAAACCAATTCAAATGGTGAGTAGTTTGTGCTGCTATGCGGCATCGAATTATAGCAATACGTATAATATGGTAGCGAATCGTCCCAATTATCTTTATCACCTACTGTCATTAAGTAATCGTTTAGTACTCTATGATCTCTTTCTATTGAGCCTAACGTTTCATGATGGAAAAGTGACGAAACAAATTTATCTATATTCAATAATTTACATATATTCCTTAATAACTCGTTAGTAAATTCAGTTCCTTTGTCTGTCAACAGTTTTCTGAAACATCCATATTTAAGAATAAATTTTTCTACTATTGCTTTTGCGACTGTTATAGCATCTATGCTTTCCAATGGAAATGCTTCCACGAATTTTGTTAATTCGCATTGAAGTGTCAATATATATCTTTAACCTTTGGATGGTCTTACACTGAACCAAATATTGTTCTTAAAATCAAAGAATCTCGTTCATAAAGCGAAATTCATTGATTTTGAAGAACTATTCATTGCCCCAAAGAACGAATTCTTTGGTGCAATGAATCGTTGTTCTTAATTTTAAGGAACAGTTCATTGTTCGTGTTCATTAAAATTTTGTTCCAGTTCTTGTGTTGTAATATCTAAAAAACCATTAGAGAATTTAATCTCAATAAGAAAATGATTTTTTAAAATACATCTTGATATTGTTTTAAAATTTCTAAGGACAGACTAACTTATTGTAACAGTTGTATGTGTCATTAATTAATCATTTTTCTTCATAACATATCAAAGAAATAACACAAGAACAAAGATTCATTGAATCAAGGAACTCGTACTTTGGACCAATTTTAATGTATAATACATTGGGACAAAGAACTTTTTCTTTGTTATTAAGTACGTTTTTGGTTCTGTGTAGAGGACCTACAGTGTCAATCGTGATTGTTTCAAATGACGTGTTTGGAGTATCCGTTAATTCGAAATTTTCTTTAGTGTATTTAGTTATTTTTACTTTATTGCAAATTTCACAATTGTTAATAAATTTCTTAACCATTTTGTTCATATTTTTCCAGACAAACTTTTGTTTTAATTTTCCTATACACTTTCTGATACCACAATGTCCTCCTAACTTTGAATTATGATGTTCTCTTATTAACCTGTGCATTTCTTGTTCACTTTTAACCTGCCTTGGAGGTTCATATAACATTATTTTTAAACATTCATTATCTCTCTTATTCTTTTGCAGCTTATTAAATATATCTTTGAACTCACTTATGTTCACATTTTCAAAAATTTTACTATCTCTTGAAAGCGCTACCTTTTTTACATCTGCATTGTTTGTCATGCATATTAACTTCTTCAAAATCAATTTTACGTCTGATAGAGAATTATCGTTAAATTCCACAAGTACAGTGTTTGCTGCTATATTTATTATAATACTTTTGGTACCCTTATATCTTTTTACATTTTTCTTGAATTCTAATTTCTTCACTCGCCTAGTCTCTGATATTGATACACAGTCCCAGATGTGAAGGTGATCAATCCCCACATTTGAGTCTAAGGCAATTGCACGGTTTTCATTTATTTCTTTTTTGTTCTCTTCAAAAATTTTTTTTATTGCGCGCGTAATAACATTAACATCATGTTTTGGTATCATTTCTCTAAGTTTACTGGAATCTAATTGTATTGTGGAAAGTGCGTCCGCGTTTGTGTTCATTTTTCCTTGCTTGAATATTATCTCAAAGTCATAGTCCATTAGGTCAACCCGTATTCTGGTTAATTTTGATGAAGGGTTCTTATGCGTAAAAAGACTTACTAGTGGTCTATGGTCAGTGTAAACTATAAACTTTCTACCAAATAGGTACGGACGGAAAAAGTTTATTCCCCAATGAATTGCTAATAACTCTTTTTCTATTATCGGTTTATTTAATTCATGTTTATTAAAGGATTTGCTCGCATATGCTATTGGTTTGTCTGTCCCTATTTCTCCTTGGGACAACACCGCTCCTATAGCATGATTTGATGCGTCTGTTGTTAAAATGAACGGTTTGGAAAAATTTGGATAACTGAGAATGGGAGGGTTCATGAGTTTTTCTTTTAATGTGTTAAAAGCTCTAGAGCATTCTGCTGTCCAGCTAAAAATCTGTTTTTTCTTTAGTAACTGATTCAATGGTTTAGCAATATCTGCAAAATCTTGAATGAACCTTCGGTAGTAATTGCAAAATGCAACAAATCTTCTAGTTTCATCTGCATTTTCAGGTACTGGATAATTTTTTATTACTTCATATTTTGCTGGGTCTGTACGTACTCCATCTGAGGTAATAAGATGACCGAGATATACAACTTCTGGTTTTAAAAAATTAGATTTCCCTGGATTGAGTTTCAGATTATATTTGCGTAGACGTTGAAAAACCCTTAATAAATTTTCATTTTGCTCTCTTAGATTTGAGCCAAAAACAATTACATCATCTACATATAGAAAAGGTGATGCTTGCAAACCACTAAATGCTATTGATAACATTCTTTGAAAACTGTTTGTTGAAATTTTTAAACCAAATAGTAGTCTTTTAAACTGATAATGTCCTTGATTTGTTGAAAAAGCTGTTACGTGTCGAGATTCTGTACTTAGTGGTCTGTAGAGTGGAGAAATATTTTGCATTTCCTAGTTTGTCCAGTACGTCATCCAGTCTTGTTAGCGGGGATTTGTCGTCAGCTATTTTTTTGTTTAAATATCTGAAATCTACAACTAGCCTCCACTTCGATTTACCTTCTTTGCCTTTCTTTGGTACTATAAGTAATGGGGACTTATATGGACTAGTTGATGGTTCTATTATGTCTTCTTGAAGCAAATTTGAGACTTGTTTATCTATCTCTTCTAACTGTGTGTGTGGTAATCTATAGTTTTTTATGTATACTGGAGTTGTGTCATTTATGTCTATTTTTTGCTTATAAAAATTATTATTTGTTAAAATTTCTCCTTCTAAATGATATATTTCTTGGAACTGTTCACATAATCTTAATATGTCTTCTTTTGCTTTTTTATCTAGACTTTCAACACTTAATTCTTTTATTAGATCCCGTCGTCTTTCTTCATGATTTTGTTTGATTGAGTATGTGAATATTTCAAAGTCTCTGAGCGGTTGTATTCCTATAATAATATTGTCAATTGAAATTTCAGTGTCCCTAGTGTTTAGTATTTTAACATGTTAAATACCGTTGGAAGGAACAATTGAGTTTGCTAAAAATACTCCTTTGCTTATTTCTTTGCCAACCACAACACTGTCACGTTCTAATTGAAATTCCACAGCTTGTATGGTTTCTGTTCTTGGAGGTATTGTAATGCTTTCAATGTTCTTTGTATTCATGTTCATTGGTAGAATTATCTCATCTTCGTTATAGCTAATGATTAAAACATAAGTTTCATAGTCAATTTTACAGCTGTATAATTGCAAGAAATCTCACCCTAATATACCATTAATTGATAAATTGAAATTGTCATCAATGACCTGAAATTCAGGGTTTATTATTTTTTCACCTATTACTAAGTCTATCTTAGACGTTCCTTTGGAATAGATAGCTTTATCTGTAAACCCATTTATTCTACATGTATAATTATAATCTATTTCTTTGAATAATTCCTTCGAATCGAAATGTCTGCTCCGGTGTCTATCAGAAAAGTGAATGTTCCTTCTTCGTCTTTTATTTGAAGTGTCACAAAATTTGTTGTGCACAATGTGCGTGCTAAATTTACCGTCTTTGCCGCACGAAATTGCCCCGGTTCGCTTGACCGGGGAAACTTGCGTTTCCCGATTGGTTTTGTCCAACCCTTTGTCCGCTATTATGTCCAAATCTTAAATTAAATATATATACGGAAAATTGCCTACTCTGAGCAATATAGGTTATTTTCAAATTTTTCTTTATTAGTATTGACTAAGTGGTTGTTAGCAGCATACCTTTAATTCTAGGCTCAAATCCCATCGGACGCAGCAAAGTTTTTATTTGAAAAAAAGTGTTTTTTTTTAATTGGTTCTTGTCGAAAACGACTTATATTTTATTTAATTTTTTGACGAGATAACGTTACGATTTACTGCTCAGGTTTCCACAAAAGTTCAAAAAGGCATTTTTCCCATTGAATTGCTACTAACTGAGTATAGTTGCTATGATGTAAACAAAAATATTAGCAACTGATAAAAAATGTAAATTATAACACCATCGGTACGCTAACTCCGCCTGTTCTCACGAGCAGCCTGTCCAAATCCATGATAAAGGAGGATGGTCGCAGGCAACGGGTTCGCCCAGATCCTGGAGTTAGTCGCTCAATCTGGGGAGTAGGTGGACCGTTTGACTCGATCAACGGTAGCGTATGCCTACAAAGGAATAGCAATGATCCTTAAAATTTGTTAGCACGGGGATAGTCTTTACGCTCGACAGACGTACTATCACAATTTCCACCGGCACATTGGCATTGTGGTCTCATGGATAGTCTTATAAAGACTGGTTAAACGATGAAAAATTGGTGTATATCTTGGTACACATGAGGTGTCAGAGTTAGGTAATCTGAGGTGAAAAGTATATCTTAGTAGCCTCGGAGTGCCAGTTTGCAAAGGTGCAAAATAGTGGTGACCATGTGTCACACACAGCCAGAAGTGATGTGGTCTACGCTGTAGCTCTAACAGTTATGAACGATGGATGCAGATGTGTCGGTGAAATCTCTTTTGCCCGAGGAGACTATCGCAGGACTGGCCCTTCGAGGAGTCCCTTACATTAAGCAAAAACATATGATCAAGGGGTAAGAGGATGTAATGTTCCTGATGTAGCGTCAGCTTATTTTCAAATTATAAAGGGAGCAGATCCTAGAGTGGAATACTTCATATTTTGGGCTGACAATTGTCCATTCCAAAATAAGAATTGGACATTTTTTTCTACACTCGTGTCAATTGTTAACCGGAATTGAGGACCCAAAAAAATTACAATGAATTGCCTTGAACCTGCTCATTCATATATGAAAGCTAATTCGGCGCACGGTAAAATTGGAGATGGCTGGGAGATAGCCGATGTAGTAGATGTTGTTCGTTCACGCGATAGAAAAAATGAGATGTTATGTTTAACGTCGTCTGATGTCCATAAGTTTATTGATGGTGCAAAAATCCGCCGAAGAGTAGAGAATGAAAAAGACGACAGCGTTGCCGAATTTCGACAAGGTTCTCGAAATATTTTTTATAAGACCACAATGGATAGTAACACCGAATTAAGGGAAAGCTGCTCTTTAAAAACGGATTTCAATACAAAAATACCAGCGTTTCATGAAATGAACTTAGGACTAAATATTCTTAAATTAAATAAAACTAAAAGAGAACTTGTGCCACACATGCCACCCAGGAAAAGAATTTTCTGGAATGAGATGTCTTCAAATGAATCAATTAAAGATATCTGCACTTTTTCCAGAGAGTAAAAACTGATTCCATTCGTTTATTATTATTTGTATCTACCCTAGCTATTTGTTTTTATGCTAAAAATATTTTAATTACTATCCTTTGTCAATACTTTAACTATTATAAACCATCTGTTAAAAATAAACTCGTTTCTACAAAATATTTTTTGATAGTTAAATGTAACATGTACATACTATGTTTTGATGTTGTATATTTGATTTAATTCTATTTTCAAAAAGGTTTACTAAACAAAGTAAGTGATTTTATGCTTTAACACAATATTTTGCAAGAATTAAGAGCAATTTTGTTACTTATAAGCATTTTTAATAAGTGGTTTTAGGCAAAAACAACAAAGGGAATGGTAAAAAACACAAAACCTGAGATTTCTCAAAACTATGAAAATGGAGATACTATGTTTTGTCATTGTACGGGAGAATTGGCTGAAAACATATTTTTTTTGTGTGAAAAAGGTGAAATAGTCACCCCGGTGACTCGGTGGACGAACAAGAGTCAAGCAACGAAACTGTACATAAATTTGTTGCATTGGATTATAACTCGCTACGGAATATACTACTTATATTCCTACGTGCTACGGTAATATATATTCTTAACTTTCTCGACAAAAATAAGCAAAATATTCATGACGTCATGAGGCCCCAGAGTGAACAACTTCAAGATCGAAATGCATTGCATGGAATTATTACTCGGTGAGTAGATGTGCCACGGTAAATTAAAAAAAAAAAGAAAAAATTAATTTTGACGCAGAACACTTTTTTGGCATTTTTTTTTTTTTTATATAAAACCTATTACTTTTGAACGGGTTAAGATTTTTCAACCAGGCAACCCGACAACCCGGTTTATTTAATATTTCAGAAAATATAAAATCGAATATGCAGTTTCTTTTTACTACACTGTACTTAATGAAAAACAAAAAAAAAATAAATAACTGGCCATTTCAGCCCTTGAAAGGACTTTGACCTAGCTTCTTATGATCAATTGTGTTGTGCGTGTTATTAAGTTTGTACACAATTGACCGAGAACCGGACCTACATGCTTAACGCCGACTCCGAACGGCGATGAACGGAATGTTCTCGTTCTCAAGAAGCTTTACATGGCATTTTGATTACTCTCTGAGGTTTGCCATTGTCTGCAGAGAGGTGGCGGCCGTACAGAAAAATTATTTTAATTCAAATAATTTTCTGTCGCTGCTGGGGTTCGAACCTGGGTATCCAGGTTCTTTGATAAGCGGCCACGTACTTTAACCAACTACGCGACGGACGCCACAATGAGGGTACTTAATGAGTACTTAATGAGGCTAAATTTATAATTGTTGTAAAATTTATTAAACTTTGCTTAAAAAAATACCAGGGTTGCCTAAGAACATGCAAATCTTAAAATAAACTCTTTTTTAACCGACTTCAAAAAGGAGGAGGTTCTCAAGTTCGTTGGTTTGTCCAAGTGGGCGATATTCGACAAAGGGGCGTGTCAATATAAGAAAAACACTGTATTTCAGTTAATATTGACACTAGGGTACTGAAATTTACAGTAAAAATACTGGGGTAGGCACAATTATTACAAATTACGATCAATAAAGTGGGCGTTATTTGACAAAGGGGTGTGGCAATATTAGAAACACACTATATATCGAACAATACTGACACTAGGGTGCTGAAATTTAGTACAGGGGTAGACAATATTTTTAAAAATTACTGTAAATAAAGTGGGCGTTATTCGACAAATGGGTGTGGCAATATTAGAAACATACCATATATCGAATAATATTGACACTAGGGTGCTGAAATTTAGTACATGGGTAGGCACAGTTACTACAAAATACTGCAAAAAAAGTGGGCGTTATTCAACAAAAGGGCGTGTCAATATTATAAAAATACTATATCTTAGTTAATATTGACACTAACGTACTAATATTTGGTATGCAGGTAGGTGGGTTGGTAGAATCATTAAAAAACTGAGCGGGATTGTACACAGGGTGTGGCACTTTAAGGAAAGTACTATATTACGGTTAATATTGATACTTGGAAACGGAAATTTGGCACAGGGCTAGGTAGAATCATTATAAGGTACGGTAAATAAAGTGGGCGGGTTTAGATAAGGGGCGTGGCACTAAAAATTTCAAAGAAGCAGAAATGAAGAATACCCAACAAACTTTCAGGAATTAACAAAACAAATTTTTTAAGAACAAAGTTTCATGTTTGAAATTTTCCTCAAGAATACTATTACATAAAATATTTCATATTCTCTTAAAAGGAAGAAATAAAAACTTTTTAACAAAAAAAACCGACCTCAAAATCACTACAAAGTAAAAAATAATTTTAAATAACTTTTCCCATTCATTTCTTGGTCATATTTTAAAAGCTATTTATATGTATTATAATATTGGAAATCTTATCATTTTCATTTTTTCTATTTTGTTTTATTATCATCAATATATTAATTGTTTTATGAACATAAAAGCTTTGAAGTCGGCGCTCATCTTTGACACAATAATGATCTTTTACCATCCGTGCACTATTTGGTGCCTTGGTGACACTGTAGTAATTTTAAAAGCTTTGTACACATTAAATTTCTCACTAAACTGGTTTCGGTGAGCTTGTAAAGCTCATATTGAATATGACATAGTGTGTAACAGCTGCACAAATAATGCATGGAACACATTGGCTACATTCAGGGTACTCTAAAATTACCAACTGAAAGAAAAAAAATCGCTAAGAAGCTTTTATATTCATAAAGTTAATAATATTTTTATGATAAAACAAATTAGAAAAAATTAAAATAAAAAGATTTCGACATAGTAAGATAAGCGCCGACTTTAAAGCTTTTATGTACATAAAGCAATTAATATATTGATGATAATAAAACAAAATAGAAAAAATGATAATGATAAGATTTCCAATATTATAATACATATAAATAGCTTTTAAAATATGACCAAGAAATGAATGGGAAAAGTTATTTAAAATTATTGTTTACTTTGTAGTGATTTTGAGGTCGGTTTTTTTTTTGTTAAAAAGTTTTTTTCAACATTATCTTCAAAAGCACTTTGACTTTGTACATTTTTTGTTGCAGTGACGTTATTAATGGGTCAGATGAGACTATAAGCAATTTCATAAAGTTAATATTTTGGTTCTACCTGCTATGTATTTTTTTTTTCTTGTGCGACTTAGTCTGTAATTTTTGTAGTCCTTATTTTTGGTTTAAAAAAAACTGCTATATGATTACTTTCTTCACATGGCGAAAAAAATGTATAGAGAGTTAGAGTTATGTCCTTCCAACTTCCATATGCATTTTTTTATGTAAATCTGCATTGCTAAAGCGAATTTTTCAAAATTTTTTGCGTCAATTTCTAGTTGGCGAGAATTCATGGCACTCGTAATTAACTTTAAGTCCTTTAAAAGCTCTGCATTGATTCTTGTAATTGAAGCAGTCACTTCAACATCTTCGAAAAAACGCCTCGAAGTGTGAGCCCGGTTTCTTCTAGGAACTTATCTTTGCTTTTCATTTCGGCCACAATAAAGTTATTTCTTGTTTTTCTTTGGAACTAAGACTCTCAAGTTCTTTGTTATTTTGTTTGAATTCTTGAAATTCCCTTGAAATTTCATACCCTATTTTAAAGCAATGTTCTATATGTTTCTCGCATGAAGTAGGGAAAGCCCACCAAGTTCATACATTTTTTAAATTTATATAACGTAAATTTTAGTTCTGTGTGCAGTAAAGTCAAACATGGAAAAGGTTTCTTATATTCTGAACTATCTAAGCATTCATAATGTTTTTTTTTTTTATAAAATTTAGTAGTTTGTTTTACATCGCGAACTAACGGGGCTCTAAAAATTATAATTTTAAGATGGGTAAAATTTAAAAATTCCAATAATAAATTTTTTTCGATTTCACTTATTTTTTAGTACATTTCAAGCCAAAAAAAGTGCGTTGTTCAGCGATGCATAGAATTATTTCCTGCGAGTAAATGCGTCACGGTAAATGTTATAAAACAAAAATGAAGGATTTTACTTGGCCTGACGAGAAAAATAAAAAAAATAAATTTTGGCGACGTCAGGTCGCGTAGATAGCAAACAAATTATGCAACAAGAATGAATTATTTGTCGTACGGAATTTTTACTTGCTGAGTGCAGATGCTACTGTAAATTTTATTTTAATTCAACAAACCTTATAACAAACATAAAAAAAAACTAGTAAGAAATGATCTTCGACTGGGCCGAAATTAAAATACCGCCACGTCCGAACCGAAGTATATTCAAAGTCTTAAGCAGTCAAAAAAAAAGTTTATTTGTAAAAACATTTGCGTCATAGTTTTAACAGAAAAACCAGGTGGGTGTGGTTTTCACTTGATTTTGTTGAATTTCAGACACAGAGTACATGTTATATATAAAAGTTCACATGCAAAATTTCAAGTCCATATATTAATTTTTGTGGAATTTAAAGAGATTTTACATTTTTAATAAAATCACTTTGTATGAGAGGTAGGCGTAGTTTTCATCCGATTTGGCTCATTTTCGAACTTTTTTTAGATAAAAGCTTAAAAATTAAATTTCGTGGCGATAGCTTGAAAATTACGGCTGTAATCGTGATCACAGACAGACAGAGAGACAGACGGACAGACAGTCAGGCAGACATGGCTATATCGACTCGGGTGGTGATTCTGATCAAGAATATATATACTTTTCTATACCTGCCACGCCGCCTTATGGGCGTTACAAACGGAGTGACAAAATTAATATACCCCGTTTACGTTTTTTAAACGTAGGGGTGTAAAAATATTTGGCCTCATTACACTACGGTGGCAACAGCTTACTGCAGTGAAAATGCAACAACAATGAAAACATGTTACATGGAATTACGGTAAATTTTATGGATCAAATTTTATGAATAAAAATAAAAAACAATTTATGACGTCACGGGGTTCCTTAGGGTACCTCTTAATATAATGCAAATATATACATCATTGTTGAGTGGATTTATTCCATGACGATAAGGTTAATGTTAATGCACAAGCACAAGGAATAGCAAAAGCGAAAACATATGCAAAAAGATACAGTAGTTTCGACTATGTCGTAACACAAGACGTAGAATTATTCAATTCGCTTTTGATAACATCTTTTTTAAAAAATATTTAGCAAAATATTTATTCCATACACCTGAGCATATGACCTTTAAAAGAGTGCCGGAGAGGGTTAATATGTATTACCGACACCCATTACTTTTGCAAAAGGAACGTTTTTGCCTTTGACACCTATTCCCTCCGACCACTCCTTAGGGGGGCTCCCATACAAATTTTATGGTTTTGTCGATAAAACCGGAAACTGTCGATAAATAGGTAGCAAGTTTAAGCAAACAAAAACATCAAATGTTAGATTTATATTTCATGTAATTGTGTAAAATTTATATAAGTTAGAGAGTTCTAACATGAATTTTTGTCGCATTGAGGATCAAGCAGACCAACAAGTGCTAACATCAACATTGTACGAACAGTACTTTAGGCCCACCAAAGGTTCAAAAAGTGATATAAATACCGACACCTGATCACTATCAACCACCCTACTTACCTCCGAGAATGACGTATTCTACGTCAAAAGAAAAGCAGAAGCAAAACCAAAAGCAACATACAAAAAGCAAAAGCAAAACAAGAGCAAAAGCGATAGGAAAAAATAAAAGCAATAGCAAAGTTATACACAAAAAGCAATAGGAAAACTAAAAGCGAAAGCAAAGCAACAACTAAAATCAAAAGCAAATTTAAAAACAAAATCAAAAAAAAAACCAAGCAAGAGCAAAATCAAAAGCATAGCTAAAGCTTAAAGGAAAACCAAACGTGGACATTGGCACGTGAATACCTCCGGCAGTGTATATATTAAGGTGGGTCACCGCATATGGAAAAAAAAATATTTCAAAAGACCGCCCCTTATTTGAAAGCTAAGTAGCATATAATTTGTTTAGGTGGAAATTAATGAAATAAAGAATGGCAATTCTCCTGACCAAGGAATAGCAGATCGTTTGTTTTTAGCACTGAAAACATTTTGTTTGCTTGTGTGTGAGGTTGTGTGGTTTTACTTTTTTATGATTGTTTAAAAACTAATGAAGTTATACAAAAAAGACCATTTGGGGCAGATTTTGGGTCCACCTTAAAAAATGTGTATGCTACTAAAACCCCCTTAACATAGGCTTTCAAATGAGGGGTGGTTTTTTTAAATATATTTTGATGACCCACCTTAGCAGATATACAGACAACTCCTTTGCATAGGTTCTTTGGAAATTTGAACTATAACGCAATATTAAAAAAAATCTCTATTTGTAATGTATAAACATCACTTGTAGAGATGTAAGATTTTCTTTTTGAATATATCGAAGAATTGTTTGGATTTGTCTTAAATTTCTATTAAATTATATAAAAAAAAACATATGGAACACAATATCTACCTTATCCTTTCTTGCAAATTTTCGATCACTCTTTCGTATAATAAAGGCACTATTTCGGCAATGGTGACTTTAATGTGTTCTCTTTGAGAATTGCCATTATTTGTGAATGGTTAGTGTAGGAGTATTATGGTGTTGAGAAGTATGATGGTGTTAAGCCGCAGGAGCTTCATTGGAGTATCTAAAACACGAAATTTCTTGACCAGGGAACTTCGTATGAATAAACTCGATTGTTTCATTAATTATATGGCACATCCTGTTGAAAGTAGAGTTCGCCTGATGGTTTGCCTGCTGCACTGCTTGAGTCACTTTGACCTTGTTCACATGCAGAACCAAGTCTTTCGTCAATATTCGCTGCAGTGTGGATATGGAGAGGTCGAGTTCTTGAGCACGGTGGCAAATTGAGGTACTTGGGTCATTTCCAACACTTTCCTTCACTCTCTTTCCTTCACTTTCCTTCACTTTCCAGGACGTTTGCACAAAATGCACATGATTATCAAGAAAATATAATTATATTCTTTCTTTCACTATGATGCATTCCATGGTAAATTTCCAGTGCTTGTTAATTACAAATATTAACATTTGAAACGTCCAAGCGACCACCAGTTAAATAATAAGCCTTTGCAACCCTATATCTCTTCTTGATACATCCTTAAGTAAGATATATTTTTCAAAGAATCCCTTTTGTTTATTCTGCACTTGTAAACATTTAACATTAATTAATTTTATAGCTTATTATAAATTTGTTTGGCGGATGAGGAGGGTGGGTTATAAATTGTTCACAATAGTCAACTCTTAACTGAATGTATTTTACTTAATATCCCAGGCAAAGCTAAATTAGCAAACTATACAACTTAAAGCTTAGAGAAAATAGATGACGTCAGTACATGGTCTTACTTATGGTCTTCTTATTAATTTTAGGCAACAGATAATGATACATAAAAATAGAGAGATAAATTGTGAAGAAACTTACCTGTGCCGAAGACAACTAATGTTTCGAGACCATAAATATTGGTTTGAGCTTGATATTTATTACCAGCATTCGTGGCAATAATGTGTTAAATTCTTGCACGTGAACAATAATAAATTTCAATTATGTTCTATTATAGAAGATATTATTCTTAACCAAGCACATTTAACTCTTAGCTTTTTAATACAAAGGATTTTTTGTATTATCAAATTAACGAAGAAAATTGATAAATATATCATATGTGCTGAAGGGGAGTTAAATAAGCTGAACTTTTTTTTTCAAAAAATTTCTTAAAGCTTTAAGTCTCAAAAATATGTGGTGAAAATATCAAGTCGATATCTGATAAAAAAAACAAAGTTATAGCCTAGTGAGTGAATCGCCTTCCAGAGCACGCAGTGCTGGCCCTTATTTTCAAACGCGTTTTTCTCGAAACCATGTTTTCAAAGTCGGTGACCAAGATTTCTCGAAACTCAGTGAACCAATCGTTTTGATTTTTTTGCAGGCTTATTTCATTCATAAAAATCTCGTACTTGTCATAGGATTTTAACGTAGAATACGTTATACGGGGGTGTTGATCTGGAGCACAAAATTTTGAGAAAATGTTTGTCACTTTCATTATAAGTTTATAATACTTTATGCATGCATTGAAGAAAATTCAAGTATGGTCGTAACATATTTAATATGTCTTCTTTTGATTTGTATTTAAATAATCATATTGCTACATATAATTTTTTTGATTCTATAAGTAAATCAAAATTTAACTCCTTCAAATTTTGTATTAATTTTCATATCCTTTGTATTTTATGTATTATAACATCATGTGTAAGAGCAGTACGATTATCTGTGTGTTCATCACAGAACCAGTATGATAAGAGAAGAAGTATAATGACCAAGTAGCGAACGATGTGTACATACACAACATTGATAAGCGAAGCAGAGAAACAAAATTGTGCTTACCCAGTTGGCCACGTCTTTAAGACATCCTCAATGTCTTACAGCCTTATTCATAAACACATTTTAGAGGCAGCGTAACTTTAAACGGGCTTTAAACAAGAAAACGCTATTCATAAACATTTTTCGTAGTTGTTTAAGAGCTGCGTAACTTAAACGCCGAAATTGGCATTTAAAGGTTACGTAAATACAACCATGATTTTTGTTTGTCTTTTCTTTTAATATCAAAGACATGCTCCATATGCGCCCTTTGCAGCATTTTTTTATGCGGCGGCCATTGTAAATACATAGGAATTCTTAATTTTTGTAGAGATTTTCTATAGTTCAGACACAAACCTTACAATCATAAGCAGAAAATGAAAAAATTTTTATGACTAACAATGTTAGCAAGGTTGCATAGAAGCTGCGTAAAGCCTTAAGCAGTGCGTAACTAAACAAGCGTTTAAAGGTTGTTTAAGGAAATCTATTGAATAAGGCTGTTAATGACTAACGTATTCTACGTCTGACCTATGCGCCCGTGTTATCTAACACAGGCTTGAGCTTTTTTTTTTTTTTTTTGTTTTGTAGCTTTATTAATTTTTTTTATAGGCAAAATAATGACGAATTTTTGGTCGAAAATCGTTAATTTACGTTCGGAAGTCTGCCATTTTGTCTTTGTCAAATCTATATTTTCAAAATTGGCTATGACAAGTACGAGTTTTAAGTATCTAGTTTAATAATATTATTAAATTTTTTGTTTCAGGTGAATTTAGGAGGAGCAATCTTGGTCACCGCATTTCACCTTTTTTTCAGAGCGCTTCACAAAAAATGCTGTATCTACCTTAATATTAATTTTTTTAATAAAAAAAAAACTAAACATACTCTTGAATGTGTATATTTTTAGGTATAAAAACCTTCATTTAAAAATATCCCTTAGATTTCCTAAAAAAATGCACAAACATTACCTTTTTTTCGGCCTCTGGGTATATAGTCCCCTTTAATAAAACAGTTGTATTAAAATAAGCGATAAAAGGAAATTCAATAAAAGCTTATAACATAAAAACATATTCGGAAGATTGAACATCGAAGAGTGGCACATTTCTTGCATTTATGCTTCACTTATTGCCATGAAATCTGCTACTCGGGAATTTTTGGCGTCGCTGATTCCAAGTAAGCCATCATATTTATAAAATTCAAAGATGGGTTCCCAGGCTGTGCGAATAATCACCCAAGAGAAAATCGCCCTAAGTGCCGAAATGTACAATCGCCACAAAATTCGTCTAAAAAAATTGTTAAGAAAGTTAACGGTTAATGTAGTATTTTTTTGGCTCCCGGAATTTAAGCCCGATGAACTTAAAATGACAATATGATTTGCTATTATACGGAATGTTGTTTTTTTACCTTCCGTACAAGGGCAAATCATTTTATCATAACGAGTTTGAAATTTGTTTTCGATGTTATTCCATGAACAAAGGGTCCATAAACATTACCATATCTCCAGATAAGGTCAAATTGAGTTTTTTTTTATGATAAAATGATTTGCCCCTATACGGAATGCTATTCTCTTACCTTCCGTACAAAGGCAAACCATTTTATCATAACGAGTTTTAAATTTCTTAACTTTTTGGCTATAAACAAAAATTTGGGCGTTTTTTCATGTTTTAATTTGGCATTTAATTCGGATCCTTATATCTTCTTTCTTTCGTTTGGACGATTGTTCATCGTATTTTTGGACAATTATTCATTATGAAGAAATACCCAATATTTTGGGCTATTGTTTATTTCACTTTTGGGCGATAATCGCAGTTTTGGGCGATTGTTCATCCGTTTTTTGGGCGATTTTTCATTATGAATAAAAGCCCAAATTTTTGGGTGATTGTTCATTTTTGCACTTTGGGAGATTTTCTGTTGGGCGATTATTCCCACAGCCAGGTTCCCATTACTGCGCATGCACTCTTCCAAACAATGAAAACTAGACTAATTGTCCTAAACTCTGTTATTTGGGGGTTGTCGGGGTCGCTGATTCCAAATTACTTGCCAAAAGCGAGAAGTTCATTCACTGCATATGCATATGCGTCCGTTTACTCGCTGAACGCAATGCAATAGAAATATGTAAAAGCTTACAGATGAAAGTTCATTCACTGCATTTGCATATGCGTCCGTTTACTCGCTACGCAAGCAAAGTCGAAAATATTTCAACTTTTCTTGCGTAATTTGCGTTTTTGACAGCTCGTTACTTATAACGAACAGAGAGAAGAAATAAAAGAAACGAGTCAGAAACTCATTACTTTTAGGAATGGCTCTTCTAAATAAATCTTTAAAAATTAAAACTGTCTATAATTTTTCATTGTTAATTTCTCAAAAGAACTTTTTTATACTCGGGATTTAAGATTTTTTTAATAATAAATGAAGAAATTTTAAGTATTTTTGTGAAAATACGATTAAAAATTCCCCATTAAGAACATACCAAATATTTTACAAGTTTGTAGCCCTGCTTAGTCTGAACGTAAAACGCAATCATTGAACTCTGCCATAATTTTCTTGCGTAAATTGTGCCAGCGAATAGACGGACGCGTATGCATATGCAGTGAATGAACTTCCCGCTTTATTTTTTTCACAAATTCCATAAAGAATCTGGTATTTTATTGTATCACTCACAATACAAGTGAAAGGGGTACCCTAAAATTTAGGGCCTAAATGATTGATTGATTGTACATCCAAAAATAATCAAATGCCCGATCTTTGATGAAATAAATAGATTTATCACCGAATTACCCCGCTAACAAATGAGTGTTATGACAAATACGTTTTTGCATATATTTATTTATAACAATTATAAACCATGATGGAATAACAAAAAAAAAACAAATACTTACAGAGCTCAAATATTTTGTACCTGAAAATGCAAAAATACCAGAATTTTACATGAAATATAAAAAAAAATGCAGAAAACAAAGAAGGCACTATAGTGACGCCTGTTACTGAAAGAGTTAACTGTAAAAATTATACCTCCCTTAGATTAAGGGACCATTCTCCTCAACAGGGCTGTAAAAATAACAATTTTCACCATGTTTTTTTATGGGAAGACAAATCAAGCAATCTTTTCAAATATTTTTGCCATTATTTATTATATATTGAGGCACAAAATATGATGATGATTTTTTCATTAAATTTGGTGCAAATTTAACGCTCCCCCTCCCCCCTCGCGGTTACAGTTGACGTTTTAGAAACCGGCGTCTATGGCGGGGGAGTTTCTGTCTACAAATATGATCTGAAATCAAAAAATTTAAATATCTTATCAATCGGTGATATATTGCAAGTCCTTGTAGTAATAGGACGGATTTTTAAATTTTGTATATTAACAAAATGGCGGGGTTTTGAAAAACAAAATTCGTTTTCGGTCTTTTTTTCTACTTTTTTCTGCAATAACTAATGAACGGAATAAAATATAAAAAAAATTAACCCATTACTCCATGCGGACATTCTGAGGAACAATTAAGCCAATTAAAATGAAGATATCTTCATCGGTGCGGCGGGAATCCATCCCGTCATCTCGAAAAACACCGTTGAAACTAAAATTCAGGAGGCTTCGACATACCAGCACTAAACTACATGTAACTTTATTTTCTGATTGAGATATCGATCTGGTATGATCTGGTATGATCTTGATATGATATTCTACACATTTTTGATATTCTAAACTTTTGAAAAAATTAAAAAAAAGATAAAGTAGTTTCGACTATGTCGTAACACAAGACGTAGAATTATTCAATTCGCTTTTGATGACATCTTTTTTAAAAAATATTTAGCAAAATATTTATTCCATACACCTGAGCATATGACCTTTAAAAGAGTGCCGGAGAGGGTTAATATGTATCACCGACCCCCACTACTTTTGCAAAAGGAACATTTTTGCCTGTGACACCTATTCCCTCCGACCACTCCTTAGGGGGGCTCCCATACAAATATTATGGTTTTTGTATATTTATTCCATACACCTGAGCATATGAACTTCAAGAGAGTGCCGGAGAGAGTTAATATATATGACCGACCCCCATTACTTTTGCAAAAGCAACATTTTTGCTTTTGACCCCCAATTTTTTCCTCCGACCACTCCTTAGAGGGCCCATAGGTAGCAAACCGTTCAAAATTCAAGGAAACAATCAACTACAAAAATTTACCTAAGATCTCAATAAACAAATTTTTACAACATATAAACTTCCTGGGAATTATTCTTAACACCGTTTTTTAATTTCATTTGTTTTTTATTTACTTCAACATTGAGATACTATGCTATCTATTACAAAAATAGTAATATACAGGAAGTTTATATGTTCTAAAAATTTGTTTATTGAGATCTTAGGTAAATTTTTGTAGTTGATTGTTTCCTTGAATTTTGAACGGTTTGCTACCTATGGACCTGAACACGGGAAAAAAGGTAAAAAAAATCGAATTTTTTTAAGTTTTTTGCGATTTTGATCTGGAAGGTGAAGTTTTTTTGATTTTATATGTTCGCAATTTTTGTTTTTTATGACAAGAGCTACAACTTTGCCTCAAAGAGTAAATCGAAATTCTGAACGGTTTGCAAGATATGAGCCCGAGAAAATGATCACTTTTTGCGAAAATGATACCGAGGCCCCAAATCTTTGGCGGCCCATAAACAAAAAAGTGCATGACTTTGGGAAAAATTGGGAGACACGGGTCTTTTTTTTTAGTCTTTTATCACGTAGTGGTGTCCGTATATGGTTATTTTTTTTCGTGTTGCACTGTGTTATTCTATATCTAAGAAGTTCTTGACTGCGGGCTTGAGAGATCAATAGGATTAATTTTACATTTTAAGCAGGGAACAGAAACACTCGCTGGCGAGCTCGAGCTGATTTACTCATTTGAACTTTTGTAGCTCCAGCTTACGAGCTGTAGCCATTCTTAATTTCTGCACAACTGGAGCAGGAGACAAACAGAACTGTCTAAACTACTCCAAATTGGGGAATTTTTCAAAATGACTTGGTGGCTTCGATAGTCAAGAAGGAAGACTGCCACGTTTGAATCCCAGCAAGGCCATGGTCCTGCTCTTTAACCTCTTTGCGTTTCTTTCCTCATTTCTAATCAACTGTAATTAGGAATTCTTCAATATTGACGACTTAAAAGTTGTAGATTTTGTAGACTGTAGAAATGTTGAATATTGCCTTATACCTAGAATTTACTGAAGTAAAGGCATAACACTAGCCTCAGATTCTAATTAACATCTTTCTACGGCTTCACGCAGCGCTTAAGCTACATCCTACACATGTTTCACTTAATTGACCCTTTCTCTCACTAGTCCATCACCCCATTTATAACAAAGGAAGGAAGGAAGGAAGGAAGGAAAGAAATAAATCCGTATAAAATCTAATTGACACAAGAACTAATGCCGAAAACCACCAAGCATGTCGTAGATGCACTGATCGAGCTCTACAGCAGTTGGAGACGGATCTAAATATTAACAAAGAAGATCATATTCAGTGACGAAGCTCATATTTAATTGAACGGCTTTGTGAATAATCAAAATTTACGCATTGTGGAGAGATTTATTCACAGAACAAAGAGAATTCTCCATCGCATCAAGTGAAACTTTCAATTTGGTGTGGATTTTGGTCAAGTGGTATCATTGGGTATCGGTTATGAAAACGAATCGGTTATTACGAGTCGAATTGCCTGTTCCGTACACGAAACGGGAATCGTACGAATATAAGTTACGTTGTTCGGTTTACGAACTGTTACTGAATGATATAACGATTGATAAGTAAACACTTCGAGTGATGTTCCGTAGCAACGAATACGTTTGTTTATTCGTTAACGGTAAAAAAGTATCGAATTTCGCAAAGTTTAATTCCATCACGTTTACTATAGAAAATATACATTATGTATTAAGTAACGAGTTATACACGCAAAGAAATTTTTCGTTTACCACAACTGAAAAATTCACCAACTATACTTCGTTTGCGAGCTGTATTTGCCGCAAACGAATATTCAGTTGTCACAACTTAAAAATATATCTTATATATATAAACCGCAAGCTATTTCGGTCATTATTATTTATTACTAGCTTTTTCACGGCGCGCGTTGCTGCACCATGCAACTATATGGGAACATAATAGGTGTATTCAAAACTTTTCTTAGACTCATAGTTTGACACCACTGTTATTTTCCACTGCCCGTTACAGTTTCCCAGTAGCAGGAGATCACCAAATAGTAACTCCATTTTGAGTTTGTATGTAAGTATTGCTACTTTTACTTTCAAAGCTATTCGATAATACAAATTTTAATTGTATGGGCGGAGCCACACCCTCTTATATAATGCTCATTCCAGTTTTCTAGTAGATGGACATTACCCTGTTTTAGTACAGTTGCCGACAGTAAGCATACAGACTAAATTACCAAAATGTAGCCGAATCGACGAAAACCGTAGGAAATATAGCATTTTTATTGATTTGTGGACGGTAAAAGGGGGTGTGACAGAAATTTAAGCCATCTCGTACTTGAAAAAAATGTACTGCCAAAATTTCAGCTCTATCGGCTAAGTAATTTTGAAGTTTCCAGCCATAACACAGACAGCGTTTTGCTTTTTGTATATATATTTTGGATAAACATTATTGGCTATAACTTTCGATTGGCAAAAGATACTTAGATAATTTTTTCTAATAAATTAATTTTTTGGCTTGTATATTTTTTCAAAAATATAAAAACACAATATTGGAAAAAAAAATTTTGTTCGAAAAATTCAAGGGGTAGCCTTGTTTTTTTAATCACAAAAATGGGTTTTTAATTTTTGCGTAAAATTGAAATAACTTTTGAGTATAAATGTTATAATTTTTAAATAGAGTTGAAAATTTGCGAGTTTGAATTTAAATTATTTTTACAACAAAAACAAATTTTGGGCCTTTTTGTGAGGAAAACTCCAAAATTTCAGACCTTTTTTGAAAAAAATATTTAAAATATATATACTCAACTAACGGTATTTTTAAAATAAGGTTTTCATAGTACTTTGATGAAGCTTTAAGACAAAAAAAAATTTAACAAAATGTATACAAAATCAGCAGAGATATTTGACTCGAAAGTCGCAAAATTAAATTTCTGATTGTTTTTTTCTCATTTTTGAGCAACGATGTTGCATTAAATATATCGTTGTAGTAAAATTTTTCATAGTTTTCAAGATATGTTCATGTTTTTGATATCAAAATAACGGAAATTTTTTTAATTTTACTAAATTTAAGAAATATTTTATATTTTGTAAATATTTGCACATGTTACCTAAGGAAACAACTAAAAATATGCGATTTTATAAAAAATTTTTACTACAGCACCATCTGGTGTCCAAGGTGGGTCAAAGAAGATAGTGTTAAAAAACTCATCGTACCTGAAAACTACTATGTACCAATTTTTATTCTAATCGCATGAGCGGTTTGGGAGTTTTAGGTAGTTTTGTAAAAAATTTGTACTATTGCGCCCTCTGGTGTTCAAGATAGGTCAAAAACGATAGCAGCAGAACACTCAACGTATATGAAACCCACTGTATACCACTTTTCATTCTAATCGCATTAGCAGTTTATGAGTTTAAGGCAGTTTTGTAAAAAATTTGTACTACAGCACCCTCTGGTGTTCAAGGTGGATCAAAATTGATAGCCCACAAACACGCACCGTACCAAAAAACTTCTATATACAAATTTTCATGCTAATCGGATAAGTAGTTTAGGAGTCTATTGCGGCCTTACAAACATAAGTTCCTTTTTTATATATATAGATATTAATAATCTTTCTAATTATGTCCGTCCGTCTTCTTATGGATTCCACCTCTGTTGCTATCTTCGTCCGCGTATTAAGCAAACTACCAATTTCCTTATATATGTAGTAACAATTTGTCCAAAAAGTAACTCTAAACTATAAGCGTTATGTTTATACAACGAAGGGAAAAATAAACAAAATTTTCAGTTGGGAAAAACGAAGTATTCAATTGCTGCAATTTAAAAATCACTCGCGTTTATGACAAACGAAATTCATTTCCTTTTTGTTTATTTTTCGTTCAACGTTTATGACAACTGTTGAAACGTTTGCAATAAACGATTTCAAGCACGACAAACGAAGTTCGTTTGCAGCAAACTGGCGATAAACGTTTTTTTTTCTTTGCGTGTACGTTCACGAAACAGAAAATTCGATCCCTGACTGTTTGTGCCTTGGATGACATGGACTTCGGCGACATGTGGTTTCAACACGAAGACGCAATATGTCACACATCGGGCGTTACATTGCAGTTGAATGAAAAAAGTTAACATAACGTGTTACTTACAGAAGAGCTATCGTGCGATTTATATCCATTAGACTTTTTCTTTAGAATTACTTTAAGTCGCTGGCTTATGTAGACTACCCAACAACAATTAACCAACTGGAGAACAATATCATTTGAGCCATTAATCAGATACAGCCCGATTTATTCAACAGACTCATTAAAAAATTGGTCCTCTCGAATAAAGTCCTTTAAATTAAATTGCAGAGGCCATTTGAATGATATATGGTGAATCAACAAGAGGTGTAGGATATAGTTTTGAATAAAATAAACACTTTTTCGGATAGTTCTTTAATTTATAATTATATGAATTATAAAGAAGTCACATGGAGACTACATATTAAACACTATATCTTTTGAGTAGTCGTATTGGTTAAGCTTGCAGACCCTCATGCTTTTTTTTTTGAAATTTTCGATCACTCTTTCGCATAATTGGAAAGCTACATCGGGGAAAATGCTTAACAGTGTTAAATCGCAAGATTTTTGTGGCTAATTGGTGTCTCCAAATCCTTAAATTACGCAACCAATTGTTTCGCGACTTGTATAGCACGTAGTACGATGCTTTTGACAGCAGAGGTCGTCTGTGTCCACATTCTTAAGAAAGCGGTTTGGAAACAATCTCACTTTAAAACTTGTCATATTTTCCAAAAGGTACGATGAGGAATGTTTACAAATCACTTCCATATGAAAGCCTTCCAATTTTTACCAGAGGGTATTTAAATGTTTTCCGAAATTCCCTATTCACAGTACGTTACTCCATAAAATTATGTGCTGCATAATACAAATGTTGCATTGCAATCAATTGATTACTTACGGTGTGCTACATCTATGTACTCAATTCTGCAGTGATGCAGCAACTACTTGTAAGTCCAGCTTACATGCTTATGAAAGTATTTGTAAGCTAAACCTTTCCAAAAATAATTGGAAATTTTAACTAACATGAATTTTTCTAAAGAAAACACTCGAAATAGCCAACTTTTTCTATGCATTTTGCACTTAAATGCTAACGCTTTAATGCTCTGTATTTTCTGTTAACATCCTTTGATTTTACTATTTGCAGATTTCTTTAAAAAAAGTGACTTTGAAGTAAAATTTTGCTCATTCTACAATGTTGAAATGAATATGTTTTGTATGAGGATGACTAAATATAGGGTATTCTGGATTCGGCTATGTCCATTAATTAAAAGCTAAATTAACTTTAAATGTTTAATGAACTAACGGTGTACTAACGGTGAGCAACTCTTAATGGCATTACTTGGCAGCAGAAATCCGGCTGTGAAACAGTGCATTAAGTCGAAAGTCAATTTAATCTAACGGCTCTACACAATTAATTTTCCTGCCAACAACAAGTGCTGCACTATGTGCAAAAACAACAACACAAAGTGCAAAGTTCAACTACATGAATTATGAATGCTTTAACATATTCGAATGCTTAGTTAAGCATAAAGAAAATAAACCACCCACAGAAAAGCTTTCTGAAACGTATCGAAGTTAACATAAATAATCCTTAGATTTCCTACATAATCCTTAAAGTGCTTGAGTAAAATTTTAATATATGTACATAAAGGGTGTTTTTTTAGAGGTATTGAACTTCGAATTGAAATAAAACACAAGAAAATCGTTTTAATGTCCATCAATTTGGCTTTATTGGAAGGATAATTTTATGCCATTAATGTTTAAATATGATTTCGGGCATGTGGCCGCCGTGGCTGGTTCGAATAAAGCCAATTCTACAGGTCCAATTTTCAATCACTTTTTCGAGCATATGGGGCCGTATGTCGGCAATAACGCCACGAATGTTGGCCTCCAAGTCTCCTAACGTTTCTGGTTTGTTGGCGTAGACGAGCGATTTCACATATCCCCAAAGAAAATAATTAAATGTTGTCAAATCACACGATCTTGGTGGCCAATTGACAGGTCCATTCCGCGAAATTATGCGCTCATCGAATGTTCCCTTCAATAAATCGATTGTGACGTGCGCTGTGTGGCATGTAGCGCCGTCTTGTTGGAACCACAACTCATCCACATTCATGCCATCCAATTCGGGAACAAAATAGTCGGTTATCATGGCTCTATACCGGTCTCCATTAACGGTAACTGACTCTCCAGCATTATTTCGGAAGAAGTATGGCCCAATGACTCCAACAGCCCATAGAGCACACCAAACAGTCAGTTTTTGTGGATGTAATGGCGTCTCAAGGATCTCATGTGGATTCTCTTCACTCCAAATGCGGCAATTTTGCTTGTTGACGTAGCCATTCAACCAAAAATCAGCCTCATCACTGAACAAAATTTTGCGATGAAAATCAGCATCGAGATCATTTTCGGCCCATACACCAAAATTACGACGCATTGCATGGTCTCGCGGCTTTAATTCTTGCACAAGCTGGATCTTGTAAGGTCGCAAGCCAAGATCTTTGCGCAAAATCTTCCATAAAGTTGATGGACAAAGCTCCAATTGCTGTGCACGGTGGCGACTCCATTCATTCGGGTCCTCTTCAACATTTTGCTCTACAGCGGCAATTGTTTCTTCGGTGCGCACTGTTCGACGTCTCTGCGGATGCGTATTATCACATAGAGTAAACGTAGTGCGAAAACGACCCATGGTTAACCGAATTAATTGCTCTGATGGACGATTATGTCGACCATAAAATGAACGGAGCTTGCGGTAAACTTCGCGAACTGAACCATTATTTTCGAAATAAATTTGCACGATTTGCAAGCGTTGTTCTTTTGTCAACCTGTTCATGATGAAATGGCAAACCAAACTGAACATAAATGACATTAGAGTTGCCAGATTTGACCACAAAATGCCAGTTTTATCTCTATTCGAAAAACAAACCCCTAAAAAAAACACCCTGTATAAGTGTGGCATGGCGCAAGTGCAAGATAGTGCATTATGCAGCACACTACTTTCACGAACAAAAAATATCAAAAAAAAAACATAAATCGAACTTATCTAAGAAAAACCAAGATTTTCGCAAAATTTAATCAGATACAAATGTTAAATAAGCAAAAATCACAAATTATGCAGTCCTACACCCAAAGATTACTGCAATTATTTCAATAGTTTCCGGTGGTCATAAGTCTATAAAATACACCCACCAAATGATTTTGTGGATTAGCTGAAATAAGAACTTTTTTTTCAAGTCAAACTAAAGTGTTTTCCATTAAGCCTGTCTGAACTTCAAAGTTGAATAGAAAGAGTTTAGGGTGAGATATGAACCCTAATCTCTTTTGGATCTCAGCAGAGTTTTGAACAATATTGCTCTCCAGTTGGTCAATTGTTGTTGGCTGTGTGCCATTAACCAGCGTATTAAAGACATGAACCAGAGAAAAAAAGTCTAAGAACGTTTAATCGCACAATATTGCCGATAATTGCACATCGGCTCTTCTGGTATTTGAAAGCCAATAAACCGTACTGACAAATTTTCATCTAACAACTCCAATACAACGCCCAATGTGCGGCAAGTTGCGCAGTATTGTTGGAGTTACATGTTATTCAGGTCCATGGCATCCAACTTAGGCAACAAAAAGTCAGTTATCATGGCCCTTTACCATACGCCATTTACAATCACCGTCTGGTCATTCTCATTTCGGTGGATATATGACTCAATGAAACCACCCGAGCTAAATCGACATGAAAGAGTAAATTTGTCCAAATCCAATGAACATTCTTCATGCAACTCCCCCCAAAAAAGAAAATTTTGCTTTTTCACGAATCAGCCCAAAAAATGTGCTTTGTGCAACCGAAAATGTGCTTCATTACTGAAGATGATTATTCTGCCAAAATTTTAATCTATTTCCAATTGCTCCACAGCCCTAAAAGCGAACAATGGAAAAATTTGGAGGTCTTTGGGCTTCAGTTTTTGTGTCTATTGTTTATTGTTTATTGGATTAGCTTAATACAAGGTGGCGCAAAAATAACCTTCCGATGTTTTTTGGCTGTAATTTAAAAAAAAAAAGAAAAACTTTGATTCTTCTTGTGGATTATTTTTATTTGGTCTTTTAATTTTTTTTACATCAAGTCGAGGATATGATGTCATGTAAATGGCCGCCGCCACAGTTGATTGTCATTTGAGCCCTTTTTATGGCCTTTTCCATCACTTCGGCCAAAACTTCCGGCGATAGGTCCTCACATTCTTGACGGATATTGTCTTTAAGAGCTGCAAGAGTCTGAGGCTTGTTGACATAAACCCGCGACTTCAAAAAGCCCCACAAAAAGAAGTCTGGAGCGGTCAAATCAGGCGATCTTGCTGGCCAGTGCAAATCGCCAAATCGGGAGATTAGGCGCCCGAGAAAAGCATCCTTCAGCATATCGGTTGTGGCACGTGCAGTGTGTGCCGTTGCACCGTCCTGTTGGAACCACATGTTTTCCAATCCCAATTCATCAAGTTGCGGCAAAAAGAACTCGTTGATCATTGCTCTGTAGCGCTCACCTTTCACAGTAACCGTTTGGCCCGCGACGTCTTCGAAGAAAAAAGGTCCGATGACTCTTCCAGCGAAAACAGCACACCATACAGTGACTTTGAGTGGATGTAATGGCTCTTCGTGGGTTACACGCGGATTTTTGTGCCCCAGAAGCGTAAATTTTGCTTATTTACGTACCCGCTAAGATGGAAATGGGCCTCATCACTCATGATTATTTTTGAGGAAAAATCATCTTCCTCTTGGTGGTGATTAAGGATGGCTTGAGCGTATGTTAGACGCGATTGGTTAGACGGAAACATCTTCAAATCTTGTACCAAAATTCGCTGTAAAGACCGTCGACTGATACCCATTTGCGTGGCACGTCGTCTGGTCGATGTCGACGGCGCTTCCATGACATCCTCGGCTACAGCAGCAATATTCTCTGCAGAACGGCTACTCCGGGGTCTGCCACGCCTGGCAGCATCTCGTGCTGTGCCAGTCTCTTCGAGGCGAGCGGCTAAACGTCGCAGTGTTTCACCAGTAGGCGTTGGACGGCCAGGAAATCTGCGGCGAAATTCACGTTGTGCCAAAGTCACCGACCGATTATTGGTCAAATAAATAGTCAGCAATATTCCGCGTTCTGGAGCAGTGTAGCGTAACATTGTTTATTAACGTGTATTTCGCATGTGTTTACTACACAAATGTCAAAACAGAACTAACATTAGGGGCCAATCGCAAAATTTATAGCATTTTCTGATAGGAGGATTACTTTTGCGCCACCTTGTACAAGCAGGTTAAATACTTAAATTAAAAACTAAAATTTATAATTAAACAGGGAGTATCTTAATTTACAATGGTACCATATCTTAATTGAAAGAAGGCATTAGATAGGGGGAGGAAGTGGCGTTGGAGTTAAGAATAATATTTCGGAGTAGAGATCTGCTCAGATGAAAATCGAGTTCACTGATCAAGTTATTGGTTGCCCGCAGTATTCTGGTTATAGGTTCACTGCATCCATAGTCGGTGCGATGAAAGTTAAGGTGGAAGAGAGGTTTAGACCTAAGGTTACGTGGGTTGGTATTAAAGGATATTAATTGGAGTAGTGCTGGGCAGTTAATGTTTCCACACACTAGTTGATGAATGAAGAAAATATCGGCAACTTCCCTCCGTTTTGCAAGTGTTTGCATGTTAATCAACTTCAGACGGTTGGCATAAGGAGGTAAGTTGAAACTGTCAGAATCGGGAAGACCATGAAAGGTGAAACGAATGAATCTTCTTTGAACTGCTTCGATCCGCATTGAATGGGTGTTGTAAATGGGTGACCAAACCTGGCTGGCATATTCGAGGATGGATCTAACAAAGGAAAGGTAGAGATATTTTGTGACGTAAGGATTGGAGAATTCTCTGGACCAGTGTTTCACGAAACCAAGCGTAGACTTGGGTCTACTAATGATATTATCAATACGAGACCTAAACTTAAGTTCATTATCGCAAATAACACCTAAGTCCCGTAAATAGCTTACGGAGAGAACTGGCTTGCCGAGAATGTAATATGTTCTTGGGGGGGAGGGGGGGGGGGGTTAAATTTGATATTATGCGACTGTAAGTTCAAGTCTTCAAGCAAAAATTGCCAAGTTGAGGTCGCAGAAAGGCCAACACTTGAGCACGAAGATAAATCTAGGCCATGGGTCTAGTCCAGCGGTGATCAACACACGCGGTTCAAACAACAACAAAGAGAGCTTTCCGAGTGCACAACTTGACACTGAAACAAAAAGTTGTTAAAAGCTATCACAACAAAGAAATCTTCTCGAATGTTGAATTTTCACTATACATAGTCATTTCATTTTTATTTTTGTGTTTTTTTTCGCTATTTTAACATATAAAACATCAAAAAAAGGTAAAGTGAAGAATAGAATGTGTTAATGTTTTTCCTGAAACATTCCAAATATTTACGTACATTCAACATTCATAAATAAAACAGCAAAACAGCGAGCAACTCCCATACCACATGAATGCTCAAAGCATACTACGACTTGAAATTTAAAGCACATCAGAAAAAACTAACTTTTACGCAGTGTACAAACACAGCGAGCCGATTGCTTCTTCGTGTGCAAAAGCTTAACAACACATGATGCCCGCGGGCTATGGTCAACCATGTAGTGACCACCACTGGTCTAGTCACAATTTTAGCAACATCAGAATGTTCTCACCAAACCGCTTTGCTCGAATTTCTGCTTGAATTCCACTTTCCTCTCAACGATAATTTCAATAGTAAATATTTCATTAATCGTGAAAAGTTTGACGAACGCATGATACAATTACAAGGTAGGCTCATATTGGAGAGCACAGTGCGCTAGTTGTTGCTTTTGTCGTTTGACGTTTGTAGCTCCTACAGCTTTGTTGTTGCAAAATTTCTCAATTGAGCGACCATCTTAAAATGAGCTTACCTTGTAATTGTATCATGGATGAACGGAACACGAATTTTTATAATAAATTTTGACAATTTTGAAGCCTTATGCCATGTCTAAACAGAGAGTTTAGTTTGAGTTTAGTTTGAGTTCAACCATAGCTGTTCACACAGAGATGCGTTTTCAAAATTGTGTTTAGAGTGACATTTCTATGTTTTCTTTTGAGTTCTCATATTTTTTTGGCATATCCACCACCGTGATATCAATTCCACTTGAAGACAAGGCTGCAGCCATCTCTTCGTACACATGCGAGTTTTTCCTTGCACTACGCAAATCGGAATTTTATCGGACCATACTGATATGAAGACCAAATCTTCTACACTTGCCCAAGTTTTTTTCTTCTCTTTTTTGTTCATTTTTCCAACTAGTAAATTACAAAATTTTAAAACAGCTGGTTTTGACATTTCTCATCACAAAGTTGTTTAACATACATTGTCGTTTAAGAAGTAGAATCTGATAGTACCTTTTTATATTAACGTTTGCATTTTTTTAGGCATTTCTCAAATTGAGTGTTAATAAACACAGAAAGAAGTTGAGTTTAGTTGAGTTTCATCCTGCAAAATTGTACTGGGGAACTCATTATTGAATAGTGTAGCGCTCCATGGTAAGCTGATGACTATGACAGACGAACATAAACCTGAAAGAATGACAGCGTTGCCATCTGAAGCGTCAAATATATCGAAAATATATATTTGGAAACCCTTTATTCGAGGGCAAAGTGGAAAGTTCCCGCAAGAAAAATGAAACAAGAAATTATTTATTTCGTCAAAATTTATTTTATTTCTCAACATAATCTTCTTGTGGCTCGATACACTACATCCTCATTTTTCTCATTTTTCATTCCCTCCCTAATAATATGATTTCAGCAATTCTGCAAGAGGGGCCAAAAATTGTTGAAGCCATATCTTTTTTCTATCAAAAATGTGTTTTCATTATTAATGTTCATAATTACGTTCATTATGTACGAGGCCAAGATAAACAATCCCTGAGAAATAAAACTAGAAATAGTTTATTTGAGCAAAACTTATTAAATATCTCAACATACGCCCTTGTAGCTCGATAGACTTCGTTCAACGATTTTTCATTTTTCGATCCTCCTGAATAATACGATTTCGGAAATCCTTCGGCAAAGATGGTCAAAAAACTATTGAAGTCAAACCTCTTTCTGGCGAGCTATTTTTTTAAGTTTGGTAATAGATACAAGTGCGTGGCCGCTATGTCAACGAACCTGGAGACCCAGGTTCGAACCCCAGCAGCGACAGAAAATTATTTGAATTAAAATAATTTTTCTGTACGGTCGCCACCTCTCTGCAGACAATGGCAAACCTCAGAGAGAAATCAAAATGCCATGTAAAGCTTCTTGAGAATAAGAACATTTCGTTCATCGCCGTTCGGAGTCGGCGTTAAGCCTGTAGGTCCATTTCTCTGTCAATTGTGTACAAACTTAATAACACGCACAACACAATTGATCCTAAGAAGCTAGGTCAAAGTCCTTTCAAGGGCTGAAATGGCTAGTTATTTATTTATTTTTTTTTATGAAAAACGCATTAAAAGCACTCAGGCACCTATTGAAAAAAAATTTTTTTAATTTTTCCTAAATTGAATTTTTAAGAGAAAGCGTGTAAATATGTTTTGCATGGGAAAACAATTTTTTTTTTAATGAACACTTATTCCTCGACAATCATTGATTCCACTCTTCAACATTATTTTGTAGACGTCGAATTAACTTGGATAGTACAGCTATGGGGAACTAATGCTGTGAAGAACTTTTAACAAAAAACACGTTAAAACAACTAAAATGAATTTCATTCTGCCTTTTTTGTCAAAATTATTAGTGATAACCAGTGGCGGATCTACATACGGGCTGAAAGGGCTATAGCCCCCCATCTCCCTCCTTGTAGAATTTTTTGTATGAGGAATAAACTCCCTAAAAGTCGTTTCAGCTCCCGCCTCGGGCTACAAAACTGTAGTTTCAGACCCCCCCTCGGGCGAATCCTAGATCCGCAACTGGTAATAAGCCCCCGAAAATCGGGTACAGGTTCCTACAATTCGCATTAGAGTGAGTTTGTGTCTCAAGTATTTAAAAATAAATTTTTGATCTAGAATCCAAAATTTTAACATGTTTTCAATAATGATGGTCTATTGTACGTATGCCTAAAAATGAGAGAGATATAAATATTTGCGCTTTTCATATTCAATGTTAATGTACAGGATATTTACTTCAAGTATTATATTTCCAATGAATTTCATATAGGAGCCAAAAACATTTGAGTACGTAGATATGCAGAAATAGAGAAAATCTCTCAATACAAGGACTCTTACAGGCTAAACTAGGCTTCTAGGCTTAAGCTTTTTTAAGTCATCAAACTTTTTTAATCTAAAACAGATTTCAATTATTATTCCCGATTCAAACGGTAAATGCAACCCATTTAAAAGTGAAAAATTGTTTCCAACGCGATTGGATACAATTGGATACAATCAACATTTTTTTTCTGGATAAATTAACAATATTAGTACATAGATAAAAACGTGATGAAAGTGTTCATAAAGCAAAAAAGGAAAAATAAGCTCAAAACAGCGATAGCAACATCACAACCAGGGGGCGTGTATTTTATTTCATTTCATGAAAATTTCACCTTTCAGTTTTTGTGTGCTGAACAACCGACCCTTTTCTGTATAGCTACAAACTCACAACCATTCAATATTTTGTTTTTTGTTGTTACTTTATTTTTCCTAACCCTACCGTTAAGTGGAAGGATGTGGCATGCACCAGGATTATAAATTATTGCAACACAAAGCTTGTATTTTTATTTGCTTTTAACTTGTTAGTCTTTTCATTTTGTTTTTATACTATTTGTTGATGTTTTTGTTGTAGCTTTATTAATTCTTTATTTGATTTCCATGAAATTTTCTTTCAGTGCAACGAGAATTGTTTGAATAATTTGCTGGAATTAGTCATCATGGGTTGAAATGTATGAAAAAAGTTGTATACTTTTAATTATTACACAGTGATCCATATCTTGCTTTTTTTCTCATCGATCTGTTTGAATGTCATTTTATTTTTAATTTATAACCATTCCGTCATTTTAAAATTTCAGTTTTTCAGAAAGTTTTACTGGTCATAAATGGACCAAATACAAATTTTGTTGACAAAAAAAAAATTAAGTTAAATTCAGTAGCAAAGTATTAATTCAGCAAAAAAAAACTTTATATTATCCATAGTCTTGGACTCATCATCCTACTGATGTTTACTAAAGCCGATACAATTACCCACCTGAAGCATTCAAAACTTATTTTAACGAAACATATCTGTCTATATGTGGCGGGCGTGGCGCAGTGGGTAGAGTGCGTGACCCATACGACAGAGAACCCTGGTTCAATTCCATCTGTCACAGAAAGTTTTTTCAATTGATTTAATTTTTCTGTTCGGCCGTCACCTCTCTGCAGACAATGGCAAACCTCAGAGAGTAAATATTGCCATGTAAAGCTTCCTGAGAACATGCACATTAGGCGTTCGGAGTCGGCATAAAACTAGTAGGTCCAGTTCTCGATCAATTGTGTTCAACCATTTAATAACACGCACAACACAATTTGATCATAAGAACTTCGGTCAAAGTCATTTCAAGGGCTGAAATGGCCAGTTTATTATATATATATATTATAATAAACTTTATTATATATATATAAAATATATATTATATATTATATATATATATATATATATATATATATCTAACAATATAAGTAGCATTAACTGTTTAACTAGTAAATCTACACTACAAAATATTTCTAATATTAAACTCCTACTTAACTATATTCCAACAACTTGGAGAGAGACCAAAGTTATCTTTATACCTCTCACACTAAACCAAATGGCTTAAGGCCTATCAGTCTTTCCTCCTTTTTAGTGAAAATACCGGAGAGACTCATTGGACTTTTTCTTAAACCGAAACTCGAAAGGCTTCAAAAACCTCAACATGCCTATGTAAAAGGCAGATCTACAGAAACCGCTCTCCATTCTCTTGAGGCTACAATCGAAAAAGCACTTGAGAACAAAGAATACGCACTTGTTGCTTTTCTAGACATAGCAGGAGGATTCAATAACTTTCCTCCCTGTGCGGTTACCCCAGCCCTCTCAGATCTGGGGGTGGAGGATTTTCTCGTAAGTTTCATCAATCAGATGCTATTAGGCAGAGTGGTGAACTCAGAAATGGGAGGATCCTCTACCCATAGGTTTCTAACAGTGGAACTCCGCAAGCGGGAGTCTTGTCTCCACTTCTGTGGTCCGTGACGGTTGACCGACTGTTGCGCATCATGGAGGGAGAAGGTTACAAGGTTATTGCATATGCCGATGGTATTGCTCTCGTCATTAACGGAAAATTTCCTCAAACCCTCTGTCAACTCATGGAAAGAGCAGTCTTAATCCTTACGAGATGGATGTCCTCTTGTGGATGAAGCGTAAACCCAGAGGAAACAGATCTCATCCTTTTCACTAGGAAATACAAAATCCCAAATCTAAAACCATCGCATCTGAATGGCACGAGGTTGCTCTTTAATGATAGCACGAAGTACCTAGGAGTTGTTCTGGATAAGAAACTTATCTGGAATGATAACATAAAGGAGCGCGTTAAAAAGGCAAATTTAGCTCTATTTGCCTGTAAAAAATCTATAAGTAAAAAGTGGGGCTTTTCCCCCAAAATAGTACGCTGGATTTATACGGCAATTGTCCGCTTCATACTTGTATATGGTTCACTGGTATGGTGGAGGGCCCTTGAAAAGGCAACTGCACTTCAGAAATTTGCAAAGGTTCAAAGAAGTGCATGTCTCTATATTACTGGTGCGCATTATCCACAACCCTAACTAGTGCTCTTAATGTCATGCTTCACCTTCCTCCTCTAGATATCTTTGCCAGAGAGTGTGCTAACTCAGCGGCTTTCAGACTAAGAGAATCTGGAAATGGGATAGGTAACAGCTGCGGTCACACGGTTATTCTAAACTCGTCGGTCCCCGATAAAACAGATTACTGTGTACCTTTTTTAAATCTTGAAAAGAACTATGAAGTTCTCATCCCTGCACTGCTGGACTGGGCTAACAAAACCCCCCTTAAAATTAATGGGGGGTTATCTTGGAAGTATTAAATGAATCTTAATACTTCCAAGATCTGGAAATAGAAGCTTTCTTTAGACTCCCAAACTATTGTAGTGTCTACCTAGCGGAGATGATGGCTATATATGAAACCGCTTAGATTCTAGGTCAAAAAGACCTTAGGAGAAAGAATATGAACCTGCATATTGATAACTCTTAAACTCTCACTGAGTGCCGCAGATCTCTTAACGAGATGGCAAGGTTATTCAGGATCCATGTCATACAGGTACTCGGTCATAGGGATATGGAGAGCAATAATTTGGCTGACGAATTGGCAAGGAAGAGTACGACCTCGAACACCCTCTTAAATGATTACTTTATTGGTATACCCATGTATGTCCTCCTATAAACTCCAGTGCAGGAACAAATTCTGGAGTCTTGCACAAATACGCTGGGAACACCTTGTCACATGTAGGGTAGCTAAGCTAACGTGGCCTCGCTACGATTTAAAACGCACTTAATCACTACTTCAATTAAGCAGGGTAAATCTTTAAAAAAAAAAGTAGAAATCCTCACGGGTCACTGACTTATCGGAACACATGCTCTTCGATTAGAACTTACATCAAATGATTTTTGCAGAAGCTGCAAATGTGAAGAAGAGGTAGAAAATGTCCAGCATTTCCTCTGCGAATGTCCGGCGCCAAGTAAAAGGAGATTGGCAACTCTGGGCCATCCCTTCTTAAATGGACTTACCGAAGTCTCATGCCTGGAAATCAAGCATATAATAAAATTTATCATCCGTTCGAACTGGTTTGTTGAGGAAGGATATCTCTCATAGGTTCAAAAGAGATTATGTGGTATCACAACGGGCCTGCACTGGCCTAAGTGTACGAGTCGTCTGCCGGCTCAGCCATTAAAACCTAACCTAACCTAACCTAACTCCTACTTAGTTAAATTCGATTACCCACATAATCATATATTTTCGACCTAGGTTCCCATAGATCCGATTTAAGTACTTTTGACCCACCTGGGAACTAAGATAAGCCCAGCCTATAGCCAGCCTCTGGAGCTGGGAATATAATCATCCATTTTGTCTGTGGAGTCCATGGACTCTATACACATTGAATTGGAAACAGAATTATATAAAATCTATTTTGTCCAGAAAATTAAATTTAAGAGCCCATATTTAAGAACCCATATTTCGCCCAATAATCCAGCTATAACCTGAGATAGTCCCAGTGCATTCGATAATTATCCATTTTTGACCAAGGATTCCATGTGACCCATTAAAGGCCTAATGACCCACCTGTGACCCTTGGAGCTCATGTAATCCAAAAAGTCCGAATGGTGTAATCCGAAGCTAACCAAACCTATTGAAATATCTTGCAAAAAATATCCCTTACTCATGCCTAAAGACTCCACTTTAGGAGTCTAAAAACTCTTCTAATCGCAGACCATAAAAATTAGTAAAATTTCGTGAAGGTCGTAAACGCATGAAACCGTGATCATGTGAACACATACTTCTTAATACTCTCATATGTTTTGCTACACGGGTTATTACTCATAAAATGACAACAAAAAATTTTTTTGAAATTATTTTTGCTATTTATTGAGTCCTTCAATAGCTGTGTATGTACATTGTAGAACAACTTATTTGAAATAGCAACCATTTGCTTTCCAGCACGAGCGAAGTCGATCCAGCCAGTCATCCATCGCAGCACGCACGACATGCATAGGAAATTTCTCCACTGATCGGACAAGAGCGCGCTTTAGAGACTCGATATTTGGGTGTCGAGTAGAGCAAGCCATACCCTCTAACACGGACCACAATTTGTAATGCAATGGGTTCGGGACTAGAGTATACACTCTATCATTCTGTTTATTGAACGATTCATCTACGGTGAAAATTTTTTCGCCAGTTAACAGAATTCCTCTCTGGGCTTTTTTCGGGTGCTTAAGATAACGCTTTCGATTGTCGCTTACGTTGTTCCTTTAACGCAACCATGAGAAGGTAGCCGGTATGTCTTTTTCGCCAGTTAACAGAATTCCTCTGTGGGCTTTTTTCGGGTGCTTAAGAAGTAACGCTTTCGATTGTCGCTTACGTTGTTCCTTTAACGCAACCATGAGAAGGTAGCCGGTATGTCTTTTGTATGCTGAGAGCTCCAAATCATATTTAAAAATGCGAGAGATCGATTGCGACAAGATTTTCTGCTTTCGCAGCGGTTTTCGCTTGGTTTGAGACTTCACCGCCTTGATGGCTCGTGGTACTCTTACAACACACGGACGACTGGATTTTAGACGGTCGGATATTCCACCAGTATCCTCAAACAACTTCACAGTACGATACACAAAATAACGAGTCACTCCGAGTGGTCGCAAGATTCGAAAGATATCGTCTCTTTCCATGCCTCTTAGACCAACTATAACATTACGTTTTTCGAGCGAGCCCCATTCCATGATTATAAACAACTGTCGACGAACACTTTTTCGCGAAATAGGAGAATAAATGCGAAATATCAAATAGGTTTCAAAACGAATTGAGTGCATTCAGTAGTTCACTCATAGTGAGCACGTTCAGTCGTGTACCCAAACATATGAGAGAGAGTACTAAGTGTTAATTGTTAACTTACGTGTTGTTTGTGTAGAAGTAGATGCAGATTCTTGAATACACGTGAAAACGTGCTACTCCTACTCACGTGAAATCGAAAGCTCAAGGCGAACAATGTTTGTAAAATAATTCAAGCTTGTGAAATCGGTGCTGATTCTTGAATACACGAGAATACATTCTATTTCTATTTACATGAGATCGTAAAATAATTTAAGTTGGTGAAATCGGAGAAGATTCTTGAATACACATGAACTCGTGGCACTCCTGTTCACGTGAGATTGAAAGCTCAAGGCCAACAATACTAAGTAAGGGAAAAAAAAAATTAAAAATGGCAATCAGAAAGAATAAATCTTTGAATAAGTTCATGGGCTTCCAAAGTCAATTGAAGGCATGTCATGTGGAAAATGATAAAACAAGAATATGTTTCAGAATAGAATAGAAAAGGCTTTACCCGGATATTACTAAAAGATATTTTTGTGTCTGATCCTAATATTTTTTTTTTCTGATCGTAGTTAACTTGCCAAATGAAACAGGAAAAATATTTAAAAAAAAATTGTTTGATAGCAAAAGCAGAAATAAATACAAATTGATGATAAAAAGTGTAAATTGCTTTAAAATGCAAAACCAATACTATTTGACACCAGACAACAAGCCCCCTCTCCACTCGCCAAATATACTCGTATCATGCAATCCAGTGAGTCATCATCACACCATGACTCAAAATCACTAACGACACCAATACACAGCAAAAGCAATAACAAAATACTTTCAACAGACAGCAAAACATACTTTCACCTTTACATATGCATTTATATATATATATATATATATACATATGTATACAACATACAACAAATATGCACCTAGCCAAAAACAACGACCCAAACGAAAGTCAGCAAATATTAAGGAATTTTAACAGGAAACCAACACCCTCACCCTTCATAAGCAAACACCACATACAGGGTTGGAAAATCAACATTAAATTGGGCAGCACTGCAAGCAACTTTTGGAGTTCGGGGCGGTGTGACGTGCACTGTTTGAGCATTGACCCCATCATCAACGTGGATGTGTACATTTGCACTCCACAAAAAAGTTGTCATACCTAGGATGGGTTTCTCTTTCGATTTCCCGAAGTACGAATTGTTGCTGTATGTTGCTCCTTGTGCTTGAGATTATTTTGAAAGTTTTTGTGCAATTCCTGAGTATCTGTTCGAATAGGAAAACAAATCAATTTCGGTACATTTGGTACATATACAGTACAAGTTTTTGTGCGTATGATGTCGTTGATTGTGACTGTGTGCATAACATTGACTTGGTTCATTCAATATGCCATAATAATCGAGGGTACAAATTATCGATTTTCATTTGGGATAACTTTTGCGGCATGATGCCGTTAGTTGCCGGCAACGTTGCAGACAAGCCTCTGAGGAAATGCAAATGTCTGCCCGTTGGCAATAATAGGGGAAAAGGGTGTACACCAACATGTTGTTCACAACGAATTCATGCGGAAGTAATGACAAGACAAGTAGATATTATTTTTGCAGAACACTGAAAAAATTTTACGAACGATATGAGAGAATTTAAATTTTTATGAAACCTTTTAGGACCGGTCCTTAAGAGATAAAATAATTATATTAATTTTTTTATGATCTCATGCAGTGGCGTATCTAGGATTCGCCAAAGGGGGAGGGCGCTGAAACTGCAGTTTTGTAGCCCAAGGAGGGAGTTGAAACTGCTTTTAGGGCTTTTTTCATTTTATTTCCATACAAAAAATTCTCCAAGGGGGGAGTTAAAGCCCTTACAGCCCGTATGTAGATCCGCCACTGTTCTCAGGCTTAGTGATATAGCTTTAAGAAACGAAAGTATTTTCAAATGTCTATTTTCATATTTCTTATGTGAAAAAAAGTAAGTGACATATACGAGAGCAAGGTGAAAAGTCCCTGAAAATAGAACTGACACGACAATCACAAAATTCCATGTAACATTTGTGATAAACCATTTTTAAATAAGACGCATTCAAATTTTCAGACTGATTAGTCATGCAGTTCTATTTTGACACCCATCGAAAGTAAGCAACCCTGAAGATTTTTGTAAACATTGAAAAAATGGAGATTCACGTCTTGATTTAACATTATTTTTTACTAGGAAAAATCTTTAAGCAAACCAAAATCATCGCTTGTGAACATTATGAGGACTCCTCACCATCGATTGGAATGATACACAAGTGGTTTATTGATTTTCATTGTGATAATATGAGCACAAATTACTCCGAACATTCCGTTCGTCCGCTTCAGAATCCAAAGCCAGAAATCCTCGATTTAGTCCATGGAATGATGTTGGTTGATCAGCGAGTGAAAGTCTTCGAGATGCTATGGGCATCTCAACCGGATAGCTACGGAACATATTGCATAAAACATGGGTCCATCACAACACACCAGAGAACACAGCTGAAAAAGGTCAAAATGGACTTAATTACTAACAAACTTATCTGGCGCTTACAATCGTTGACCGGTTTTGGCCGCATCTAAAAATTTCTCATCTAAAATTGGCCGCAGCCATTACTGTTTTGCGCTTACTGCCGACAGTTGGAAACGCCAAGCGTATGTCAGGTTATCCAATACTGAATCCTTCCAACGAAATGTAGGCGTCCTCTTCTACGTTGACAGTGCCACCGGTGCCACCGGGCACCGAATCGAATATTTTTTCACTGGATAGTCCTTTTCCATTCTCTCAGCATGACTTAGCGGAGCGGCTAGATTTTAATCCACTGTACTATGTCTATGTACTATGACGGCGTACATCTCATAAAGCCTTACGAAAGATCTTTCCCTTAAGGGCTCCCAAAGTATTGTCATCAGAACTGCTCAACGTCCAGGTTTGTGCTTCATATAAGCAATAGGACGGGCATTATTAGTGACATATAGAACGTGAATTTTGTTCGTCTAAAGAGGACTCTGCTTCTCCATTGCCTACTCAGTCCAAAATAATACCGCTTGGCAAGAGTTATCCTTTTTTTTATCTCAATGCTGACAACATTGGAGGAGTTTACGCTGGATCCCAAGTAGACGAACCTTAAACAACCTTTAAGGAGGTGTCAATAGTGAACTTTTTCAAAACACTGTGACTGTTTTTTTATTGGGTCTTTCAACAAGAAGTGTCATTTTAAATTGGCCAAATTTTGTTTAGGTGGCAACATAGAACTGTCATTTGTGACTTTTGACAAAGATAAACTGGGAGATTTTCAGATATGGATCGATACACACTCGCACAACGCATTGAAATAGTATAAAAAAATAGTGACACCTCCTGTTGAAAGAACCTACATATCGTCTTGTCTGCGTTGTCTGGAGAATGTTGCACTGACTTTGCGCATATAATGGCCAATGCCAGCAGCATAATACTCTTGTAGAATATCCTGCAACTACGTTTCTACGAAAGACTACGAAAAAGTTTCACGAATCACCTTATCTGAAACCACGTTTGGGATCGAATAGAGGGATAAGGTCCTTCCCGATTTTAAATGTGCTACTGTGCTAGGTGTTGCTCAGTCTCATTCTTCAAAGGTGGATGAGCTGTGCAGAAATACCAAATTCAGACATGGTGGTATATAGATGATTCCTTATTGGACTGTCGAAGGAACTTATTGGACTGCTTTATAATCGGTAAAATGATGGTATGTATTGATTTGTTTAAATAGGGTATTTTCCAAGATTAAAATAGGCTTAAATATGGTCCAATAAGTCCCGAGACTAAATAATAAAAAAACTTTTTTTTGCAAATATTCCTCTTAATTCATCAACATCGGTTCCTTCAAGAGCAATACATTCATTCCACCGCTTTTCTAACTTTTCAATACCGGTTTTGTAGAACGATTTCAGTTTCAGCCATCACCTCTTCATTGGAGCCAAATATCTTGCCGGCAAGCATTTTTTTGAAGTCAGCAACGAGTCAGTAGTCGCTGGGGGCCAAATCTGGCGAATACGGTGGATGAGGAAGCAATTTAAAGCCCAATTCGTGGATTTTCGCCATCGTTTTCATCGATTTGTGACACGGAGCATTGTCTTGGTGAAAAATTATTTTTTTCTTCTTCTTCAAATGGGACCGATTTTTCGCGATTTCATCCTTCAAACGCTCCAACAACGCTATATAATAATCGCTGTTGATTGTTTTTCCCTTTTCGAGATAGTCGATGAACAAATTCCATGCGCATCCCAAAATACAGATGTCATAACCTTTCCAGCCGACTGTTGTGTTTTTAGTCGCTTTGGTCTGCTTTCATTAGTTGCTCTTCACCCAGCTGACGACCGCTTTGATTCCGGTGTGTAATGGTGGATCCATTACACACCGGATGGTGTGTGGATATGGTGGATGGATAATGGTTCTTTGAACGCATTCTAGAGTAAGAGAAATATCAACACGACTGAAGGTTGTAATTGCGAAGCAGTCTTTGAAGATTGGTCACATGTCTTGTGCCAATGTCCTCTTTATGAAGACATTCGAGATTTAAGAGCCATGGGCATAATCGTAGAAAATGAAGAGTTCGACGTGAGTAATGCGCTTGCATCTAGTAAGCAAATTACTAGGTAAAACGAGTTCGCATGTCAGCTTTTTACTAGACGTCGTAACAGGTGAATGATTCCTGCAGTCATTCATCTGTAAGATAGTCTGTGGATCCAATGAGTTGGATCATTTGAGAAGTTGTTCTTGAGGAACAGTTTTAAATGGCCGCCAGTCCGGAGCGGTGATGAGCTCAACTGGCAGTAGCTTGCTACGAAGTCGGACCAAAGACTTAAAAACTGGTAACATGGACAGTCGGCGACCCCTGACTTAGATCAAACCGGCTGATTGGGTATGGCTCATCTGGGAAAATTGTGGTGGTTGTGGTTTACTACCCATATCGCGGGTAGAGCAATCTTGCACGGTGTGGAATTGCATTCTCTACTCGGGTGCTGTACCCTTTAGGACGAAAGAGGTGTTAGATATGGCCTCCACCCAAACCAAGGGTTGCGACATGTCGTCACAAGCTTATTTGGTACCTTTGAATACTCAAAGGGGCGCAGTTCCACGCAACGTTTTGGTCCCGTGCTTGGAACATCGCAGAATTAAGTCGGTCGTCAACGCAGGTGTCTACGTTAAACACATTCGGATTTTTTGACCTAAAAGGAGACTATGTTGAGATGTAAAATAAGTTTTGATAGATTGGTCTTGTTTGATTTTTCAATGGCTTTTCACCTTATTCTCGTATGGCCCACTAGGTCGATTACAACCATGATTAATGCACAGTACGATAAATCGGTTTTCGTATCGTATCCATATCATATATGCAATTTTTAATTTTGGACCACAGCAAAAATAGGTGCCTTCTTGTCATAACTTTGTTATTTCGCAGCAGATCGTCAAGTGCAAGCATGATTGCAAAGATCTCAAAGATTAGATCTTATGAAGCTCAAATTTTATTTTCTACGGTGTCTATGTACTCCGAGGATACTGCGAATTCACAAATTGGTATTTTTACTAATTTGAATTTGGCACTAGACCCTCAAACCTTCATGATTTTTTTAACATCTCTGAATTAAAAAATTGACAAAATCGAACGAAAAATGCTCTCAAGAAGTTTTTGAATTTCTTAATAAAGCAAAACATTTATAAATTCCACAACAAAAATTCACTGCCAAAACTGTATTAAAAAATATAAAACCTTCATCAGGTTCAATTCCAAATCACGGTTCATGATGATCCGTAGAAGTTCCATAAACTTTCATTACAAGTTCCTAAATGTGAGTGACTTTTTTGTTTTCATTTTTGACATGGTTTTATTTCATTTGATGCTTTCTTATTTTCTCCATGTATTATATTTGGTAAACATTTCCAGTGTATCTCCCTTTTGAGCCCCCAAAATATCTCAAACTACAAGAGGAAATACAAAAGGTACGTCGGAATTCTGTTATTTTTGCAACCACCGAGTAAAAGTGATATTTGAAGGCACACAATGTAGACAAAAGTATATAAAACACCCCAAGGAATGAAAGTAACAAGATTCGCGTCTGTATTGCCTCAAACAACCGTCACCACCCCTGGTAACATCACCAGATTGGTTAATGTGGCAGCCCTGTCGTTAGTGACTTTTTCGTCTCATTCACTTACAACCTCATGTTTTCAATGTTTACGTCGTTAGCTGCTACGTTCGTACGATATGCTTGTTGTAGACTTTATTACGCTTCCACTGTAGTTGCGACTTTTTTGAAAACTTTATTCAACGCATCTCATCTCTTGACTGCTACTTAGAACTGTAGCACCGGCAGCACCAATCGCTGCTCCTTATTATTTGTGCATTTCTGGCTGGGTTACGTGAGGCAAGCAGCCTATGTCGCAACACAAAAATTCTTAATTTACATTCACAACAAAATTAAAAAGTAAAACAAATGAATGTGTTTTTATAACTTGAGAGAAAGAAGAACAAGAACAGTTATATGCTTCTCATTCTTTTTCCAGCGTCGGTATATTAGGTCTAGGTTTTCTTATTAAGAGCTAAGTATAGTATATATAGTAGGTTGCTGACACATATGAAAATAAATTAAGGAAAATAATTATAAAATAAAATCGAGCAACCCTTTAACAAAGATTCAATAATTTTTAGAAAAATTCCAAGTCTGTTTAAATAAAAAAAAAATTAAGATCAAAAATGTTCATAAAAAACTCCATAAAATTGTTAAATACATTCTAAGAAATACCCAAGTAGAAGTTTTTCCATGAAAGAATTTATTGATTTAAGCAAATTGAAAATTTGTTTGGTTTAGGAAACATTTATTTCTACATGTTTTCAAATCATAAAAACACCACAAAGGCATTCATTTGAAACTTGTTAACTTTTCGAGCCATCACATAGAACTCAAACTCAACCTCAACCCTGAGTTCTGTACAATCTTAAAGTCATAATCATAACGCTGAATTGTCAAAGTGTTGTTCCCTTAAGTGTCAAATTTCAGACGATAAACAATAAATTGTGGATTGGTTTTTTCAGTCTCTAAAGAATATTTTTTTTTTTTACTTTTTTCCTCTTTTGTTTAACGTGTTTCGGTTTCTATTTGTATTTCATTGATATTGTCGAGTTTTGCCACTCCTAGTGGGTGTGGTTATCAACTCCTATAAATGTTCATCTTCTCACCATAAACAGCCAACTAGTTGTTACTTGCACTCTGACTATAATCACTTTCCCAACCATTGCTTGACTTTGCTAATAGTTTTCTCACCCACCCTTAACATGATATTTTCGCCAACTTATCAGAAAAGGAATCAGAGTGTAACATAAAAACTTTTACAGCTTGTGTTGTTTTTACGAATTCAATTCAATTTCATCGATGTCGTTACACTATATCTTCCCTTCATGTATCAGCATTTTTTATATTTATTAGTAACTATTAACGTTATTGGAACAGAATGTTCCGTATACATAGGGTAGGGTTTTTGTTTGCTTATGTTGAACATAGAAAATAACCATAAAAACTATATGTTTTATATGCAAAACCAAAAGAGTTAAAGGAATTGACTTATGGTGAAAAATCTTAATGTCAGAAGAAGAGCAGTTTTTTTATTTATTCTTAGGAAGACTTTAATCAGGGTCAAATACATATGGTCTAGGTCATGGAAGAGAAATAAACTCCATTCACTCTGAGAGAAATAAACTCTGTCTCCAACTCCAACACTAACTCTAACTCTAACTCTAACTCTAACTCTATCTCTAACTCTAACTATAACTCTATCTCTAACTCTAACTCTAACTCTAACTCTAACTCTAACTCTAACTCTAACTCTAACTCTAACTCTAACTCTAACTCTAACTCTAACTCTAACTCTAACTCTAACTCTAACTCTAACTCTAACTCTAACTCTAACTCTAACTCTAACTCTAACTCTAACTCTAACTCTAACTCTAACTCTAACTCTAACTCTAACTCTAACTCTAACTCTAACTCTAACTCTAACTCTAACTCTAACTCTAACTCTAACTCTAACTCTAACTCTAACTCTAACTCTAACTCTAACTCTAACTCTAACTCTAACTCTAACTCTAACTCTAACTCTAACTCTAACTCTAACTCTAACTCTAACTCTAACTCTAACTCTAACTCTAACTCTAACTCTAACTCTAACTCTAACTCTAACTCTAACTCTAACTCTAACTCTAACTCTAACTCTAACTCTAACTCTAACTCTAACTCTAACTCTAACTCTAACTCTAACTCTAACTCTAACTCTAACTCTAACTCTAACTCTAACTCTAACTCTAACTCTAACTCTAACTCTAACTCTAACTCTAACTCTAACTCTAACTCTAACTCTAACTCTAACTCTAACTCTAACGCTAACTCTAACTCTAACTTTAACTCTAATTCTAACTCTAACTCTAACTCTAACTCTAACTCTAACTCTAACTCTAACTCTAACTCTAACTCTAACTCTAACTCTAACTCTAACTCTAACTCTAACTCTAACTCTAACTCTAACTCTAACTCTAACTCTAACTCTAACTCTAACTCTAACTCTAACTCTAACTCTAACTCTAACTCTAACTCTAACTCTAACTCTAACTCTAACTCTAACTCTAACTTTAACTCTAATTCTAACTCTAACTCTAACTCTAACTCTAACTCTAACTCTAACTCTAACTCTAACTCTAACTCTAACTCTAACTCTAACTCTAACTCTAACTCTAACTCTAACTCTAACTCTAACTCTAACTCTAACTCTAACTCTAACTCTAACTCTAACTCTAACTCTAACTCTAACTCTAACTCTAACTCTAACTCTAACTCTAACTCTAACTCTAACTCTAACTCTAACTCTAACTCTAACTCTAACTCTAACTCTAACTCTAACTCTAACTCTAACTCTAACTCTAACTCTAACTCTAACTCTAACTCCAACTCTAACTCTAACTCTAACTCTAACTCTAACTCTAACTCTAACTCTAACTCTAACTCTAACTCTAACTCTAACTCTAACTCTAACTCTAACTCTAACTCTAACTCTAACTCTAACTCTAACTCTAACTCTAACTCTAACTCTAACTCTAACTCTAACTCTAACTCTAACTCTAACTCTAACTCTAACTCTAACTCTAACTCTAGCTCTAACTCTAACTCTAACTCTAACTCTAACTCTAACTCTAACTCTAACTCTAACTCTAACTCTAACTCTAACTCTAACTCTAACTCTAACTCCAACTCTAACTCTAACTCTAACTCTAGCTCTAACTCTAACTCTAACTCTAACTCTCTACCTTTACATTAACCTTACTTCAACTTTGACTACATTTTTTAGAATTTTAATTTAAAGAAATCCCAAATTTGTGTTGCCTGAAGCTAACATTTCAAGGTGCCGAACAATGGAAAATATATACAAGTTTTCAAAGTATCTCCTGCACTTCAGGATTGTCATCGGAGAAAATCTTGACCTCTATGAGAATGTCAGGTAGAACAAAGTCTTGGTTGTTATTCTAATTCCTTTTTTATACGTTTCATTCCTTTAACAGCAACAGTTCAACTGCGAAAGAAACAACAACAATATTGACCAACTTTTGACTTACATATATGTATACATGTACATACAGTTCACTTTTATTAAATTTTTAAACAAATGCTGCAGCCACAGCAACACTGCCAAAAAATCGGCAAGGACACGTTTATTTGCGGTACAAATAATCGTGAACGCCATGGTGCAAACAGAAAAAATAACTGCTACGCTTTGTAGTTCATCTGCTGATATCGTATCGTCACATTTTTGTTGCTTTAGAAATTCTACAAAATTGATAAGCTCGTTGGCACATCTGAGCAACTCAAACTGCTGTTCCCAACTAACGGTTTTATTAAAACCAAAAACCTGAACTGCAACTTAATGGCACTTTTTCCAGCAACAAGTGTTGCTAAAGCTTACTGTAGCAACATGCTGCATCTCTGTTTGCAACAAGCTTAACAAATCCAAATTTTTTTGTTGTGATGCATTTCTCTCAACATAGTGAGTGGATTTTTTTTTTTTTTTGACATAATTCAAGAATGGTATTTAACTTCGCTCAAGTGCATGGGAAAGGGCCTTAAAGAATCATCTGTCTTTTATCTATAGACTTCCAGGACTAATGAACTATAATTCCTTTCGATGACTACAAGTATAGTAAATGGATGATAAATAATGTTAAATGTCAGCATTATCAGCATTTGATGTCTCCATATAAAGTTTTTATGTATTTAATCCTAAAACTTAAGAGTTAAAAAATTATGTCATTTTGATTTTCTTCGTAAACATCATTATTTAAATACCTACATAACCTTTTCACTTGAAAGTCAACCCTCAATTTCAACTTTTAACAAATCATATTGAATTTTTAACAGTTCAAAACTTCAATTTGTTTAAAATTGAAACATTGAAAGCGTCTATTGGTACTAAGAAAATATTGAAAATTGCAGTGCTTCTTAAGACAGCTTAATATTCTGACAGTTGGCAACTCGTCAGCCAGAAACTAAACAAGAGTCCGAAATGGTTGGTATTTCAAGATAATTTTTTTTTTATTTCTGTCGTCGTACCTTCTCTTAAGTTTGACGCAAACACCGAAATATTCGGCTTAATTCGATCGTGCCTCTTGGCAAGGAGTTTAGGTTCATGGAGTTGACGCCCAACAGATAAATCTTCTGGACGTTAGTACTCACACAAACGTCCATCCAGCCATCTGCTGGGCGTCACTTCCATGACTGCAGACGCGAACAACGCCCCTTCATAGTAGTTTCAACACCGGTTACACACCATACTTAATGGTATATTTAATTAAAACATATACTGTATGGATAGCTACCAATATTGGAACACAATAGTACCAATTTATGAACGATTAGTTGGATCACCATCCATATTTATTGGTGGAAATCGAGACCCGTCTAAAATTTCTGACAAAATTTTCCCTACAACTCGTTTTTTTCCCGTATTTGAATTTTATTTATACCACACACGTACACACATATTCCATACAAGCAAGCAGCAACAGCATCGCCCACGTATACACATATTCCGACAAGCAGCAACAGCATCGCACTCTGTTCTCTTGCAGTTGCAACCTTGGTTCTTATAATTCTCATTTCGTTTTTGTTGCAAGGGTAGTATAACAGGGATATTTGGCCGTACGTATGAGCGATTGCGTGCTGAAATAATGCAATTATATGTAGGGTGGAGTGGCAACTCGACATTTTCCCACGAATGTCTCGCACCGATTGTCATTTGCCTGCATATTTTGCTTTATTATTGCCATTGGCATGGTTACTTTATTTTCTTTTTTCGTTCTTTAGTTTTATACTATTTTTGACATATGGTGTCATAATATTGCACCGACTGTCAAAAATAATATAATATTTTATTTAATATAATATATTTAATATTTTACCTTAGTGTAAGGTAAGCTTTTCACCTCTTCGTACCCAAATCTGACAACTCAGATAACACCTAAAAAGTCGGACACTCCGAATTTACTCGGAATTAACCTTTCATTTTTTCATGTTCCCCTGGAGCTCCGAAAATACTCTAGCCCGCTATTCGCCCCAGAGTACCCTTACATACTCTGAAACTACTAAGTCAAGCTATTAAGTTTCTTCGCATCCTCTCTCTCTTCTCCGAAAGTACTTTAGAACGCTATTTCGTTCTGTCACATCCATCATCATCACTAGGCCGTTAAACATCTCTCGGTGGCTCTTTATCTTTTGCACTCAGCAAAAACTCCAATTTTGCAGTATATACTACCAGCCTTATTTCAAACTATCCATAAGACATGCAAATATCCCAGTGGAAATTGCGTTCGTGTGTCTGCCTAGGTAAGAACTATCCTCATGCTAACAAATTTTTTATAATTGTTGTTATTTCATTGTAGGCATAACGCTACCATTGTTTTAACAACAGTCTAACCTACTCCCCAGATTGTGCGACCAACTCCAGGATCTCTGCATTTACACAGGATAGGGCGAACCTGTTGCCTGCGAATATCCTCCTTTATCCTGGCTTTGGGCCACTTGAGAGAACAGGCGGAGGTTTCGTCATCGTACCATTTAACCATCGCAGAGCGGTCAGTTTTGAATACTACACCACTATTTAGTAACAAAAGTTCTCGAAGTGTAAAGGAAAACAAACCGCCGAGAACGGGCAATCATCCACCACGTGAATGCGAACTCAAAACATTATCTGCCCCTAAAATTAAGTAGCAACCCTCGTACCATATCGAAAATCGCCACGCAAATGAAAATATGATTTTTCAAAACTTTCTCATTTTTTAACGATTTTGATAAAAATGAATTTTCAACTGTTATTGGAGTGCTCCATCTAAAAGCTCCAAATATCAGAAAAATGCATCTGAAAATGGCGCCAAAACATTGCAACATTGAAGTTAATTTTGGGGACGTTAATTTTAATTAAAGGGACGCTCTCTTATTGGTTCATGAAATGAAAACTAATAGACAATTTTTTTTAAAACTTTGGCAACATAATGTTGAATGGTTTTTCCAACAATTTATGCAATAAAAAAAATAATTTTTTTAAATCATCTTAACCCATTTCCCTTAAGCATTTGCCCCCTTGGTGTCATGGCGCCAGATTTTTTTTTATAAAACGAAAGAACCAATATTTGCAAGCAATATCTCGCTATCTTAAATTAAAATTAACCGTAGCACTCTCACTGAGCAAGTAATAATTCCAAGCAACAATATTGCTTTTTAAATTTTATTTCACAATAGCTAAGAATGTTTTTTATACATTCATTTGGAAAAAACATTTTTGGAGCATCGACATCACAGAGGAAACTGCTTAATGCAGTAAAAATGCAACAACAATGAAAAAACGTTGCATGGAAATATTACTAGGTGACTATTGTCATAACGATAAATTTTATGGAACGGCAGTTAGGTTGTGGTTTTCCGTCACATGATAGAGATAAAAAATAAATTTATTGGCGTAATGAGACCTCTAAGGGTACCCCTTAAAGTAGCCTAATTGCAACAAATGTAAAAGCAAAAGCAAAAATAAAAAAAAAAATTATTTATAATTAAATTAATGACAAGTATTTTAAGAAGGATTAGAAAAAGGATGAGGGTAAGGATGTGTGCAAACATTAGGACCAGGAATAAGATAAGGAGTTGAACGAAGATTAGAGCATAGAAATGGACAGGGATTAGGACAAGAATTCAGACACGATTTAGAAAAGTGTTATGATAAGGATAAAGACAAAAATTAGGACAAAGATTTATACTCACCTAAAACAATATTTAGAACAAGATTGGGAAAAGGATAAAAACAAGAAATGGGACAAAGGATAGAACAAGGATTTGGATGCACTTGGAAATTTAGAACAAAGATTCGGGAAACAAGTGGAACAAGGATTAGGCAGGAGAATCAGTCGTCCCCCCAGTGAAAAACTCTCACAATAATTTTTTTTGAATACAAATGTTTTTTGTTTTCACCAATTTTGTTCTCGTTTTGAAAAACAAATTTTTTTAACTTGTTTCTAACCCGTGGAGTCCATACTAGTGCAAATTCGCACCAGAAAAAATAAAGTGGTTGTTTAAAAAATTATAAATTTAAATATAAACTAATAACTTTTTCGTTAAATATTGAAGTTAAATGTTTTGTTTGTTTTTACATGCTTTTATAGAACTTATTTTTACATCAATCTTTTCGTAATATTTTATTGATATGTTTTTTTCATCTTAATGACATTTTTAATGCAATAAAAAATGTTCTGCCCCCCAGTTGTACTGCCCACCCAGTTGAAATGAGCTTCCGGCGCCTCTGGGATTAGGAAAGGAATTCGAACAGGGATAGAGTCAGAGATTTGAACATTTTGTTTGATAGGGTCAGAATGGATTAAAACAAAAGTTCGTACAAGAAGGTTAGGACAATTATAAGGTCAAATATAAGAATAAGGATAGGTATGAGGACTTGGGAAGAAATGAAAGAATGGGGACAAAAATAAGGACAAGGATATAAATAAGCTGTCACGTCAAAACTTACTGTTGTGTCCACTATACATCCAACTTTTTTTTTTTTTTGCCGTAATTAATCGTTTTCATTGAACTTTTTTGAATGACATTGAATCTGTATGTAAGTAATGTAACCAATATATGAGTATGGATGTTTTGTAAGTGGTAGTGGCTGGATTAAACTGACATGAAAAAATATGAGCATTTTAATTTAATTAATTGTGTCCACGTTAATTTAAAATATTTATCCAACTTAAATATTTTGCGACGTTGTTAAAGTATCATAAACAAACAGGAAACTTTATAATCGGAAAAACAAACATTGCTGCAATCATTAAATGTAAAAATTTAAATTTTTGTTTAATAAGCTTAAAGCTCAAAAAAGATGTACATAAAAAGGCAACACAACGAGTAAGTAGAATCATCTGCATATACAGGGTCCGTACGATATTTGAGGACAAATTGACATCAAAACTAATTTTCTCATATTTTTTGTAAAATTTATTGGAGACCCTGAGAATTTTTACACATTATTAATTGTTCTCTAGACTATACCATTACTTAATGAAATCGCCCTCAGCGGCAATAACAAACTCAAACAAGCTTCATACGTAATAATTAATTAAGGGATTAAGGTCTGGGGAGCTGGCTGGCCATAACTTTGGCTGTAGTTATAAAAATGTTCGGTCCAATCCAATCCAATCCAATCTTGTGTCGTCATAGCTTTGTGTGAAGGAGCAGAGCCTTGGTGAAAAATATATGGTCTGTCCCCATTAGAGCTGTCCTCCAGTTGTATGGAGCAGAAGTTTTTTTCGAATTTTAACTTATATTGCTCGGAAAAATGTGACATTTGGCGTCAAACCGAGTTTCCAAAATTTTTATGCTGATCGCGTAGTGCCTTACCCTGCCTAGTTGGGCTAAAAGTTGAGGTAATGCGAAAAAATGCCAATATTTCACTATTTTTTAGTTTTGGTAATTTTTTAGACACTAATGACCAAAATGACCAAAACTAGTCATCCATTTAGTTTGTTTAAAATATTTTACACAGTTTGTTTCGTAAAGTACACATAATTACCTTTCCGACAAGCAAAATAAGTTTAAAATCGGTTGATATACAAGAAAACTCTGTCCAATCGAATTTGATGGAGATGCCATGATTATGAATCTCAATCCAATGAATTTCACCAGTAATGAATTTTGGTCGAGAACGTAATTTCAAAGCAATTTTAACATTATTTTCATTATTCACTCAAGCAATAGTTAATTTTATCAATATAAGTATGATAAGGCTTTCTTTGGCAAATCGAAGATGATCATTTGTGGAACGGTAACCCGTCTTGAAAATTACTTGGTCACTCCTCCTTGGTCTTTACTATGTTGAAGTTTCCAAAAACATGTAAACAAACTTTTGCTTCGAGCAATTTTTTAAGCGTTTTTCGCAATATCATCTGCGCCTGAGGTAACTGCGTTTGATCGTTTTGGAAAACAATGAAAAAATATAGATGCTACCAAGTATGAGTCAGAAATTATTGATGAAATTATTAAGAGAAGTATCAGTCTTGAGGAATGCTAAGAATTTAAAGCTTTCTGTCGTTTGCATCTACGGGATAAGCAACCGCGTGGCGACTACAAAGAACTCTTGGAAGTGGCACTTCTTTTTCTAGGCAGTGATGATTACAAACTTCGTACTTCTGGAGCAATTTCTCATGCTCGCTTTATGGACAAGGCCATTTACTCATTTAAAATGTTCCTGTTTCAGAATCAATTCCACATGGTAAGAAAAGAACTGGATGGCTTGCATGAAATATACAACGTCTTGATCCGCATTTATATAAAATACTGGTTTCGATGTGACAAAGCGATTGAAGCCCCGATGAAAGACTTAACTTTCATAAAAAAAAATAGTTAATTACCCAAATCCAAAATTTTCTGCTGCTTTGGTTCACAAATTCCGAAGACATGTGTCATTTCTATCGGAAGAGCCAGCTGCATTTGTGTTCTTTGATCAACAAGTGCCATTAGAAACGAAGAAGAAAATGTTAGCAGCATTGCACGTTGATGACGAAGATAACACAGATTGTCGCACAAGAAATATTGTTTCTATTGAAGAATTCAAGTCGTTCGCTGAAAGAGATGTAAGTGATTTCATAACAACCGACAGCAAAGGATTATTTCAACATTTGGAAATAAAAATGGATTTTTTAAAATGCGATGCCTCAACATGGAGTGAACATGAAGACTTTGCCACATGATTGCAAATTTGTAAGAGTATTCATGTAGTAAATGATCCTGCTACAAGAGCGGTTAAATTGATCACTGCGTACAATCGCACGTTTAACCAAGACGAGGAAGAGAGGCAGTATTTGTTGCAAGTAAGAGAATTTTATAAAGATAATTGGCCATCTCACAAAAAATCTGATTTTCTGAAGCGAAATAGAACTCAATGAGTTAACATTCTATTGCGGCCTCGGTAGTCGAGTAGGTAGCGTGTTCGATTGCTACCCCAGAGATCCTGGGTTCGGTTTCCGGCCAGGTCGTGGTCCTACGCTTTAAACCTTTCGCATTTGCAATTTTCTATCTTCATTTCTAATCAACTCAAATTGAAAATTCATCAATATTTCAACTGGATGGATGAGAGTGCCTTATAACTTGAATTGACTGAGATAAAGGCATAACTTGCCTCTTCAAATTCAAATTCACATGTTTCTTTGGCTTCTCACCGCTTAGAACATCCTACACTTGTTTCACATAATTGCCCTTTCCTTTCCACTAACCTATGACCCCATTTCGAACCAAGGCAGACTTGACTTCCACCTGAAATTCTTGGTTCAAGGCTAAAAAAAAAATATCGAAAACTTTAATATTCTCACGGAACCTCAAATCTCAACCGATTTTGAACTTATTTTGCTCGTTGCAAATAATTTCAGCAAACTAAATGGTTGCCTAGTGTCCAAAAAATGGCAAAAAAATCAAGATTTGTGAAATTTTTGACTATTTTCCAATTGTCACAACTTTTAGCCCCACTAGGCAGGGTAACGCCTTACGCGATCAGCATGAAAATTTTAAAGATTCGACCTGACGCCAAATGTTACGTTTTTCCGAGCAGTATGAATTAAATTTCGAAAAAAAAATTTTTAGGACAGCTCTAGTCCCCATGTACACTATCAATCTAGGGTTTCGCAACTGTTTCTGAAACCTCGATATAGGCAGCGAAATTTTCCCGAAGCCCCTGGCGAAAGAAGTAGGATAACATTACATGTGCTTCGTTGCTCACAACTCCTTTAACTATGCCTGTGGCAAGAAACTTCGCGTGCATAACTCGGGAAATGTCTATAGCATCCGAGAATAACCACCTGTCATTTCTTCGACTGATTTTTGTTCTTGGTCAAAATTTTCTTCATCTCAAAAAAAAAAACCCGATATGTTTAGAACTTCAGGGTGGTTAAGCTTGTTCAAAAGATATTTTGTGTGGAAGAATCTCTGTTCCCGATTTTTTTTCCGATATAAACTGTCCTCTGCGCATAAAGTAAGATTGATAGCAAAGATCTTTCTGAACAACTCGACGGATTAGGTTCTCAAAGGCATTCAGTTTCCTTGAATTGGCTCTCATTGATTTTGAAGGGCTTTCGTCGATTATCTCCTTTTACTTTTTGGAAAAATTGTGCATTTCTGTAACCTCCAAACGTCTCTCATGTTTTTTGCGTTTTGCAACAGTTTTTTCATCGCCAGCAGATTCTTCCAATCACGACGAACCTTATGTACGAATAATCGGGCGCAATTGAGAAAATTGGATACTCTAAATTGGTGTGTTTCGCTCATAAAGCGACGAATGTCTTTAAATTTCATGCATTATACACTTTATTTCAATTCTATAAGACCGCTTAAATTTTGGCTTGATTGCTTTAACCTAAAAGATTTCGTTAACATAAAATAAAAATTAAGCATTGGCAACTCAATCACTTTCTAAGAACTTTGAGCAACATAACAGATTAACTTTAAAAGGCAGAAAAGAAATTGCATTAAACACGTGTTGCAGAAGTAAAGTATTTATAAGACCGATACTAATTCATTCTATTTCGAGCGTTAATCAGGAAAAGAAGTCTTCAAGTAGTCATTAACTCTAAATTTAAAATAACATAATTTCTTATTAGACAAGATGCCAGAAGGAAACCCCCTAACAGAGTTTGAGAAAGTTTGAGAAAGGGCAAAAAGGGTAGATGCAATTACATATAAAATAAGATTTAGTCATTGCGTTATGTCAAAATTTTTTATAAAAATTCGAAGAGATACGTCACAAAAAAGAGATGTGGCAGAAAAATAAAATTAAGTCCGTAAGCAACTCAATGAAAAGCTGTCGTTACCTTTCCGCCCTATAGAGCCCTTAAGTTTGGCGACAAACCATTTGGAGGATCTTGAAACGAAATGGAAACATACAACGAGCCAATATGAACCCAGTGCCACGCCTGCTGACCCAAAGTCGCCCGAATGATATTCGCGGAGAAATATGCTCAATTGATTGGGCCTAATGATATTTTAAATGATATTTTAAAAAAAATTAAAAAACCAATTGTTCTATTTAATTTCTTTTTTTAGGTTATCTTTTCAGATGAAAAAAAAACTAACCTTGATGGCCCATACGGTTTCAATGGAACTGACATGACATTCAAAAAGAACCGCTTTATTTTTCGAATCGAAATTTTGGCGACGGCAATGTTATGGTATGGGGAGCAATATCGTCAACAGAAACATTAGAAGTTCAGTTTTGCTCGAATCGGATGAACACCAATGATTATGTTGCCATTCTGCAGAGTAGTTTGTTCCAATTTTTAGATTCAAATCCCGAAAAAATTTCATCTTTCCACAAAATAACGCTGCAATTCATGTAAGCAGGCTTACTAAAAATTGGATAACAGATAAATCCATCAGATTGTTGGAATGGCCGGCATGCTCCCCTGACCTTAACCCAATGGAAAACAATTGGGGAATCCTGGTCAGCTGAATTTATTCTGAAAAAAGGCAATTCGTTACAGTAAAAGAGCTAAAAGAAGCCATAATAGCAAAGTGGAATAATTTGAAAAGTGATTAGAGATGATGACGTTATAAAAACGTGTTCTCAAAAGATGTTTGTATGTAACCGAAAAACTCAAGAACTATTGCACCGACTAAGACAGAAATTTATATACATATTCTATTTTTAAGCTTTTTCTTTTCAGTTAACTCACATATAGCCACACCGCCATTTATTGAAAAAAAAATAGATACATCGATATTCAGTTTGGGCAAAACACAAGAATGATAGAAACAAGATTACGCGTTCCGCTGTCCCGTTATCTAATGCTCTCTTTCTCAATTGACTGCATGACGTCACGCAGCACTTCTACATTACAAAATGAATGCAAATGTGCGATAACAATGCATTCAAGCTTGCATTCAAGGTACACTTACTTTGTTATTCGAATCTAGAACTGAAAACCTTTTTGTCAAATTCAGAAATCAAACTGATATATTCTATGCACTTCGGGTAACATTTTTTGTAACGGCCAACTTTTTTTTTAGCTTAGCGCATTTTGTAATTATTGTCAGTTGGCTTTGTAAAACTGAGCGGTTCGCACGTAAAAATTTGTTTTGTTAACAGGGTTAATTTTGAAGCATTTATTTCATTAAAAAGATGAATTAATAGTAACAAAAAAAAAATCAGGAAAGTATTTCGGAAGATAAGCTATGAAGTATTGTCACTAGAAATATAAATTTTTATTTAATGAGTTAAAGTAAGCATTTAAAGTTATTGTGACTAAAGGCATCGGTATGCATTAAGCATTTAAAAACTTTTTTGTAAATTTTTATTTTTTTTTTCAAATTTTATCTAGGAAAAATAGAGAGTTGTAGAGAAATACGATCAAGTAGTTTATGGAGTATGACAGATAAAGAAATAGAGACATTTTTGAACATGGTAGATGTTGAAAGCTTCGAAATTAGTGAAGAAGTATTAGCAGAAGAAGATAACAATGAGGCCGAGCGGGATATTGTTGAGAGTGATGAAGTAAATAGTAGGGTTTCCAATATGGGACTTCAGACTGACCACACCCTGCACACCTCTAGCTAGAGAAAAATATTCTGAAAATGGGAAAGTAGACAGTACATCGCCTTGCCGCCCAAAAAGACTTTAAACATATGAATCAGGCAATAACCATTCAATTAGAAAATTTAATAGTAGGACTCCTCATGGGTCACTGTCTAATTGGAACGCATGCTCTTCGGTTAGGACTAATCTATACTAATATTATATTTTGAAGTGCCTTTTTTATGTTCGGAACAATCTTGAGAAAGGCCCGGCCGTTTTTCATGAAATTTTTTATAATAAAAAGCTCTCGACTTGGTGAAGGTTATAGGCCAAAAAAATTATTAAAAAGTTTATTAGAAAAGGAGATTCATGGCTTTCAAAATCCTAAGTAAAATTCACCTGCAAGCACAAACGGACATGAACGACTCATAGCGTATAAAAATTGTTGTTGTGTAGTGAAAAATAAAGCAGTGTGCGGCACATCGACACGATGCGAGTGTTCCAATATTTTACTCTCCCATCCTACAGTGAGTATTTTGTTTTTGTTTTGCCTACATATGCCCGAGCGTGTGTGTGCTATGGATAGCAACAGAGAATGGCAATGTATTTTGTTTTTGTTTTTTTTTTGTCGTACGCTATGCGTGGTGACGTGAAAAAAAGACAGAGGCAAGCAAAAACAAATATAGCCAAACACTAGCTGCCCGTATGCGACGTTGTTCGCATTTTCTATTAAAATAAGCATTTTGAAAGAAAACCATAGAATGCATTTTTTTAAATTTATTTTAAATTTATTATAGGTAGTTTGTTATTATTTGCGCTGATTATCTCTTATATATAAAAATGACTGACGTCCGTGTGTACGCGCATAACTCAAGAAGGGGTCGTTCAATTTTTACAATTTTGAGATTGATGGATTCGTATTGCCCCAAGGAAGGACACTATGTAGAAAAAAAATTGCCACACCCTCTTTTACCACCCACAAATCAATAAAAATGCTATATTTCTGACGATTTTGGTCGTATTAGACTACAATTTGGTAATTTAGTTTGTATGCTCACTGTCGGAAACTTTACTAAAACTGGGTTGCCACACCTCCCATTTACCGCCCACAAATTAATAAAAATTCTATATATCGGAAGATTTTGGTGGTATTATGCTTAAATTTGGTAATTAATTTTGTTTGATTGCTGTCGGAAACTGTACTAAAAAAAGGTTGCCACACCCCCTTTCACCGCCCACAAATTAATGAAAATGCTATATATCGGAAGGTTTAGGTGATACTAGACTAAAATTTCGTAATTTAGTTTGTATGCTCACTGTCGGTAACTGTACTAAAAATTGGTTGCCACACCTCATTTCACCGCCCCCAAATCAATAAAAATTCTATATTTCCGATGGTTTCGCCGTATTAGGCTACAATTTTGGAGTTTAGTTTTTATGCTAACTGTCGGCAACTGTACTAAAACTTGGTTACCACACCCCCCTTTTACTGCCTACAAATCAATAAAAACTCTATATATCAGAAGATTTTGCTGGTATTATTAGTATAGAAAATTTGGTATTAAAAATAAATTTTTATATTATTATACTAATTTATTTTGGTTGCTTGCTGTCGGAAACTGTACTAAAAATATGTTTTACCACCCACAAATATATGAAAATACTATATTTCAATCGGGTTTGGTCATAATAGACTAAAATTTGGTAATTGTGTTTGTCTTTCAAAACTACACCGTCATCTATTGAAAAAGTAGAAACATCGAATATTAAGTTTGGGCAAAACAACGTTTGCCGGGTCAGCTAGTGTATAATAATTTTTGAAACTGTAATTGTGAAGAAGATGTAGAAACTGTTCAGCACTCCCTCTGCGAATGCTCGGTACTTACAAAAAGGAGAATAACAACTCTCGAACATCCCTTCCTAAAGAGACTTACCGAAGTCTCATGCCTGGAAATCAAGCATATCCTAAAGTTCAACATCCGTTTGAACTGGTTTACTGAGGAAGAAAATCTTTCTTAGGTTCAAAAGAGATAATGTGATATCACAACAGGCCTGCACTGGCCTAACTGTACGAGTCATTTGTCTGCTCAGACACCTCAACCTAACCGAACCTAACTTAACCTAACCTAACCTAACCCAACCTAATTTAACCTAATCTGGAAGAAGAAAAATATAGATATTCACGATTCATGTATGCTAAAAATACAAAATAATATTTTTATAAAATTTTAACGTAGAATACGTTATACGGGAGTGTTAATCGTGAGCACAAAATTTTGAGAAAATGTTTGTCACTTTCATTATAAGTTTTTAATACTTTATGCATGCATTGAAGAAAATTCAAGTATGCTCGTAAAATATTTAATATTTCTTCTTTTGATTTGTATTTAAATAATCATATTGCTACATATTATTTTTTTGATTCTATAAGTAAATCAAAATTTAACTCCTTCAAATTTTGTATTAATTTTCATATGCTTTGTATTTTATGTACGATTATCTGTGTGTTCATCACAGAACCAGTGTGAGAAACGTACACACATATTCCATACAAGCAAGCAGCAACAGCATCGCACACGTACACATATTCCGACAAGCAGCAACAGCATCGCATTCTGTTCTCTTGCAGTTGCAACCTTAGTTCTTATAATTCTCATTTGGTTTTTGTTGCAAGAGTTGTATAAGAGGGATATTTGGCCGTACGTATTAGCCTGCTCAAATAATGCAATGTTGTGGGTTAGAGTGACAACTCGACATTTTCCCACCAAAATGTCGTATCGATTGTCATTCGCCTGCATATTTTGCCTTATAACTTGGCTTTTTTTTTCATAAATTATACATTTTTTATGTTTTTTGTTTGTTTATTGTTTGTTTTTTGTTTGTTTTTTTTTATAATATACATTTTTTATTTTTTTTTTAATCAATTTTTAGTAATTCATTTGTAATTTTTATAAATTTCAAGCGACGATCTATTTGTTTTCAGTCATTTTGTTTTTGTTTTTTTTATTATTTAAGCTTAGGTAATATCGCGAAGGCGCGGGTTCAATTCCGGCGGCCGGCATGATTGTTTTTTTTCAATTTCGCATTATTTATTATTTTTTTTAAACAATTTTTTAATAAATAATTCTATAAATAAAATTTTGAGCAAAAAATTTACTTCTTTGCAGTCATTTTATTTTGTTTTATTATTTAAGCTTAGGAAGTTAATATGTATTGTCTGTGCATATGTTTAAAGTACATTTTATTTTAATTTTTTACCATTTCTTGCAAATAATTAAATTAATTTATACATTTTGTCATTTTTTTTTAATAATACTTACTTTTAAATGAAATAATTTTTTTTAAATAATGCAACCCTTTAAGGAAAAAAAATTATAATTCAATTAAACATCCATGCGAAATCATCATAAAAATTAAAAATTAAATTTACTCTAAGCATATGCACATATATATTAACCACCTAAGCTTAAATAATAAAACAAAATAAAATGATTGCAAAGAAGTAAATTATTTGCTCAAAATTTTATTTATAGAATTATTTATTAAGAAATTGTTTAAAAAAAATAATAAATAATGCGAAATTGAAAAAAAACAATCATGCCAGCCGCCGGAATTGAACCCGCGCCTTCGCGATATTACCTAAGCTTAAATAATAAAAAAAACAAAAACAAAATGACTGAAAACAAATAAGTTCTTCGCTTGAAATTTATAAAAATTTTATTTATAGAATTATTTATTAAAAAATTGTTTAAAAAAAATAGTAAATAATGCGAAATTGAAAAAAAAATCATGCCAGCCGCCGGAATTGAATCCGCGCCTTCGCGATATTACCTAAGCTTAAATAATAAAAAAAAAACAAAAACAAAATGACTGAAAACAAATAAGTTCTTCGCTTGAAATTTATAAAAATTGCAAATTATTTACTAAAAATTGATTAAAAAAAAAATAAAAAAATGTATATTTTAAGAAAAAACAAAAAAAATCATGCCAGCCGTAATCACAAAAAAAAAAAATGCCAGCCGCCGGAATTGAACCCGCGCCTTCGCGATATTACCTAAGCTTAAATAATAAAAAAAAAAAACAAAAACAAAATGACTGAAAACAAATAAGTTCTTCGCTTGAAATTTATAAAAATTGCAAATTATTTACTAAAAATTGATTAAAAAAAAAATAAAAAAATGTATATTTTAGGAAAAAACAAAAAAAAAAATCATGCCAGCCGTAATTACAAAAAAAAAAAAATGCCAGCCGCCGGAATTGAACCCGCGCCTCCGCAATCATTTCCAATGAAATTGCATTTTGCGAAAAAATGCCAGTTTGCTAGAAATTAAACAAAATTGCGAAATAGTGCGCTGTTGCAAATGTTCGCTATTTTTGTTGATAAAAATAGCAATTACAAACACAATCACAAAATTCAAATGATTTGTGATCTTCGCAACATGAAGAAAACCTGTTTTTCTGAGTAGCGCAGCATGTTTCACGATTTTATCAAAAACACAACATGTTTCACTTCTCGTTGGCCCGTCAGGTTCGCTCACGAAATTCTGTTAAAATAACATTTTGGAGGTCTTCTCTTTTTATGTCTTTGGTCTTCTCTTTTTATGTCTTTGGTTTTTGTCATAAGCAGAAAATGAAAAAATGTTTATGAATAACAATGTTAGCAAGGTTGCATAGAAGCTGCGTAAAGCCTTAAACAGTGCGTAACTAAACAAGCGTTTAAAGGTTGTTTAAGGAAATCTATTGAATAAGGCTGTTAATAACTAACGTATTCTACGTCTGACCTATGCGCCCGTGTTATCTAACACAGGCTTGAGCTTTTTTTATAAGTTTTGTTTTTGTTTTTGATAAAATATGAATTTTTTTTTATATGAACAAGAAAAATTTTTATAATAAATCAGAAAATAATGTCATTCTATGCCAAGGAGTTAAAATAAAAAGTTCTTGTGTAGCTACAAGTGTTGTTACGTAAACTGCATAGCAATGCCTTTTGGTACTCTTTTATTTTTTTACTTTATAGCAAAACTATACGTTGTATCAAAAAAACTGATATCAAATTCTTATCTTGTGACATAAAAGTCATTTAAGAATTACTTTTAATTTGCAAAATAAAAATTATGCATTAAAGGGTTAAGCAAATTGAGGAAATTGAAAATAAATTCTTGCGGAAAAGTAAAGTAAAAATATCTACGAAAAAATGAAAATTTTTCAAACTTTCACGATTTATATCATCTAAACCATTCGAGATCGATATAGGTCGAGATCGATACAGCAATAGGTTGTAGTTAATGTAAACAAAAGTGCTATGTGACGTCATGCTCTTTCTCTCTCTCTCCCTCTCTCATTTGCGGAACGCGTAATCTTGTTTCTATCATTCTTGGACCAAACTTTAGCCGGGTCAGTTAGTTAAAATAAAAATACATTTTTTTTTTTTTAATAAGCTCACAGAGTTGTAGACAAAATAAAGCCAATACTTAAGTAGTCACACCTCCACATTTTTTATAGATTCTGTACATTTTGGCTTGTTTTTGTCTTTTTTTTTGTTTTTGTGGGACATGTCAACAGATAGATATTTTGCAAATCTTTGCCTTGAGCTTTAAAATTAATTCCCTCGATTTTTGCAGAGTTATTCATTAAATCAACGCAAGATAAAAAATTGTTACTCCAAACTTTTCAGTAACTTTCACTACAAAAAACTACATTTTCACCAGAGCAGCAAAGCATGCAGAGATTCACTCAATCGAATTACTCTAAATTTCACACTGGTAAAAACGATTCTCAGCACTTTTAAAAAGTATGCAAAATTTGCACAGTATATTCAGTCAAAATATCCTTGTCCATTTCCCATCTGTGATTGAGTGAGTGAGGTGATTTACCTGCCATTCAATTTCTTGCGAACTCATTGCAAGTAATTGAAGTATTTTCTTTTATACGGAAAATAAATTTGAATTCGGACATCCTGTTTGTCCGTCCGCAGGACATTGGAAATGAACACATCTAAAAAAAATGGTAGATCGGTGCAATAACTAGCAGCAGCTTTAGAATGTCTGAGAAAAAGCAAATTTCTTGTTAAATGTAGTCAAGTGAAGACATTTAGTCATTTGTTGAATGTCACAAAAATGACAATCAGCACAAACTCACTTTAAAGTCGAGTGAAATCTAATTTCATCAAAATGCAAATTATGACATGGTCTGAAATTCAGTAGCTGTAGTTATGTTTCTTTTTTTTCTGTTCTTCAACACATTGCATGTATTATAAGCGAAAAAAAGAGATAAATAAGATTTGTGCGTTTTTTGATACCTACTTGGTAACCACAGCGTAATCGATCCTAGCGCGTGATGCCGTTGTAATCAGATCGGAGAGTAAGTCTGTGTGGAAAAAATGTTTAGTTCGATGGAGAAGCTAATAAGAGTAGAACATATAAAAACATGGTGACAGAAAATCGAGATAAATACATTCCATTTATATCAGCAAAAGTTGGTTGAAAGTAATCTCTGTAGGTACTGTGTGCATTTTTATTCCATTAAGGTAACCTCGACTTTGCAAATTTTGCTGGTAGCCAAATCAGTATCACAAAAGACAAAAATTTTTATAACAGTGGTTAACATAAACAGCTAGTTTATAACAGAAGCTCTCTTAGTTTTAAAGTTGGCCCACAACCACTAGAAAAAATCATCTAAAAATACTTTGAGAGTTTTAGAGATTTCAGAAGAAAGTTTTTACAAAAACTAATTTAGACATGACTATGTGACAATGACAATGTTACAATTAAAACGTGACAATGGAACGTTTTATCACCGAACAACGCGTAAAAATTATTAAATTATTCTACAAAATTTATGATGTTTCGAAGCAAATTGTCTTCAGCGATGATGCCAATTTCGCGCCAAATGAATACGTGACTAAGCGAAATTGTCGTATATGGGACTCCGAAAATCCCCAAGCGATTGTGGGGAATCCATTGCATTCGCATAAAGTGGCTGTGTGTTGTGCATTATGGTCTGGTGCTATCATTGGTCCGTATTTTTTTGAAAAAGATAAAGGAGCAACCGTTACAGTCAATCCCTAAGCGCTATGGCCGTATGTTACCCGATTTTGTTTTTTTTTATCTTTAAGGGGGGTTATATACCCAGAATCTTTTTTTTAAAGCTTTAAATTCTCAAGAATATGTGGTGAAAATTTCAAGTCGATATCTCAAAAAATAACAAAGTTATAGCCTAGTGAGTGAACCGCCTTCTAGAGCTCGCAGTGCTAGCCCTTATTTTCACACGTGTTTTTCTCAAAACCATGTTTCCAAAGTGAACCGAAACTCAGTGAACCGATCGTTTTGATTTTTTTGCAGGCTTATTTTATTCATAATAATCTCGTACTTGTCATAGGATTTTTTTTTTTCGTAGCTTCGTTCATCAGTTATAGGCAAAAAAATTACGAATTTTTGATTGAAAATCATTAGTTTATGTACTAAGTTTAAAGTATCTAGTTTAATAATATTTCACAGCGCTTTATAAAAATGCTGTTTCTACCTTAATATTAAATTTCTTTTAATAATAAAAACTAAACATCTTGAATGTGTATATTTTAAGGTATAAAAGCACTCATTTAAATATATCCTTTAGGTTTCCTTAAAAAAATTCACAAACATGACGTTTTTTTCGGCCTCTGGGCTACGGAAAATCCAAGGGTGATTCAACAGAGACAATTACACCCTGTTAAGTGTACTGTTTGGTGCGGTGTTTCGTCGGAAAAGATAATTGGCCCATATTTTTTGAAAATGAACGCGGTGTTCGATATCGGACAATGTTGCAAAATTTTTTAAGGCCAGCTCTGCAAAACCATCCGCAAGTATGGTTTTAACAGGATTGAGCCACATCGCACACTGCGAGGGACACAATGGCTCTTTTAAGCGACATCTTTGAAGACAGAATTATTTCGCGTAGAAGCGATTTTAATTGGCCTCCGTGTTCACCAGATTAAATCGCTCCAGACTGTTTCCTTTGGGGTTATTTGAAAGGAAAAGTGTATGTTAATAAGCCTACAACCATCCAATAATTAAAAAACAATAAACGCGACGAGATTAACAGAATAACACCTGAAGTTTTGCGAAAGGTTATGGAAAATGTGTTGGAAAGAGCACGAATATGCGAAGCTGAAAATGGCCACCACTTGCGGGATATAATTTTTCATATTTAAATCAAAAAGTTCCCCATTAATATATTGTATTAAAAAAAACATATATTAATTATGTCTTAAATAAAAAGTTATAATAAATTCAAACCCGTTCGTTCATTTTGCTTCACCCTGTATTTAGACTTTTATAATTTTCCAAAAGATATCCCCATAAATAACAGTATTTAAAAACATCATGTATCTACAAAACTTCACCGTGGTTGCATCCTTTACGTACTTGCTTTCTATATAAGCTATATCCTGTACTTTCCACTATCATCTGTACGAACTTAGCACAGTAAAATCCAAAGAGGATTTAATAAAATCTGGACTCAATTAGGCAAGTTATAAGGTCAAATTTAAGCTTTTTATATGAAAACTTTTTTCTTTCCTTCCTCAAAACCACTTCAAGCTTTTAAGTGGTTAATTTAAAAGCATGTAAAAAAAAGGGTATGAAAATAAATCGTTCTTAAGAAGGAACAAGTAAGCAAATAATTGAATAACAATTTTTTAATAAAGATTAAAGATGGTTTAATTGCATTTTAGAGCAACAGTGCTCTTCAAGTAATGGGATTAAATTCAACATTTGGCAGGCTTGGAGAAGGAAAATTTCAAAAGCTCTCTGTACTCTACCCACACAAAGCAAAAAATGAAAGCCATTTTTAAAAGGGCACAAAATTGAATGAGGCTCCTTCCTTTGCCCAGTTTGAAATGCGTCAACGTATTTGGCTGTCACAACCACCTTGCAATGACCTCCAACACCAGTGCCAATAAATTATGAGCAAAAAAAGCCAGCAACATCCTGCGCATTTTTTCACAACGTTAAATTTATAAATCAATAAAACTTGTACAAACCGGAAATAAACGTTATTGAAAGCAACACTTGAAGAGCAGAAAAGAATCTTTAGCATGTCACCCGCACACCAAAGTTTATTCAAGTGGCATATTTAATTAACTTTTTCCAACTTCAATAACGGTGCAAGTTGGCAGCCCTAATTGCGTACGACATGCAATATAGGAGCACCGCAGTCAAGCGCCATCTTTGACGGTTTTTTAATTAAGATGGTGTCAATCGCCATGCAAGTGAGTGTTTGTTTGTGCGTCTGAGTGAATGTGTGTGTGTGTGTGTGCGTGAATTTAAAATGCATGAACCAACATAGCATAGCATAGCATAAAAAGAAAAGAAGATATCCAAGTGAGATTCCCAAATGTATGCCATGATGCTACTTCGATAGATGTGTGCGTGGCAACTCTGGCACGTTGCTGACGCAGATCAGTAGGAACAAAAGCGAAATGCACCCATTTTCAAGTCATTGCTGATAGAGATTTGGTCTTAAAAATGAAAACTAAATCTCGTTGTGCGCTCAAGTGGACGTGCTAGCTTTCACGAATATGCATAGGAGTGATGCAGCATCAAGCTTAGGATGATGCACACATTGTTGTTGCCATGGGCTGCCACATTTTCTAACAGCCACACACTCGGCACACATAACGGCTTTGCCCAGACAGAGCTGTCAAAAATGATTCCCAGGTGAATAACGTGCCGACACACGTGCTCAACACTCTACAAAATATGATGTAAAAACAACAACATGGATAAGAATAACAATGAATTTAAGCTTTGAGAAATTTTTAAATTTTTGAGGAGCATAAATTTTTGTTTTACTACGTTATCTACACGCTTTTAATTCACTTTTCATTTCACATTTCTGAAATCTTGCTGTTTTCTATGGAAACCGTAAATGAAATGAAAAATTTTTGCAATATCATCGAATTTCCTGAAATATTTCGCATTATCTAACTTTAAGGTATTCCAAGAAATTTTTTAAAATACACATTAAACTTTTAACCTCCAACTTTCGGCTGTTGAGAAATTCATCAAATTCCTGAAATTCAATACTTGAAAAATAAATTTTCTTGAATTTTCGATATTGATACGAGTATTTGCAATAATTAAACCCACATTGCAAATACGAGCTATGCAATAAAAAGTGAAATTATTGTAAAAGGGGTTTTTTTTGCTGGTTGTGGCTGCAACTTCGTAATTAAAAAAGTGAAAATATAATTTTTATTATAGCTTTAAACATACCCACAAGCTTTCATTTTCACAAACTAATAGCAAAAAAAAACTTTTGCAATTTCATTTTGTTTGAGGCAAACTTTCATACATTTCATTATACATACATATATACATACATACAGTATTGTGCAAAACTAAGGAACTTGGTCTCCACATTTGAATGAAGCTTTTAATTTTTCTTAAGGGGGTTATAGGCATTCAGGTAGAAATTGGGTTTTATTTTATTTTCGCAGTGTACATATACGTCTGTTCAACAAGAAATAAATTGCGATAATTCATAGTTAAAATGCATAAATACTCTAAGGGAAAAAAATATTAAATTTATCCAAAAACTTTTTAATTTATCCAAAAAGCGAGTCATTTTTGCACCAATAACGCATTTGAATAAATCGACTACGTAAATATTTAAAATTTATTTGAATACTTTTTTAATTAAATTAAATATTTAAATATTTACTTTTTTAATTAAATTAAATATTTAAATATTTAAACAGAATTAATAAAATATATATTAAAATTATGCACGATTTTTTTAAAATATCTTTCAAATATTTACTATTTGAAAATAAACTATTGCATTTAAAGAAAATTTAAATAAAAATATTGAATTTAAAAAAAAATATTTAAATTGAATATGTTATTATTTTTTTTTTCCTTCATATTGCGTTCATCAAATGCCATTGCCTGTATAATTTATTATCGCTTCACTTTTTTCGTTCTCTAATTTATACTATTTTTGATAGTTGGTGCCCTAATATTGCACCAACTGTCAAACATAGTATAAAATAAAGAACGAAAAAGTAATGTTCAAAATATATGTAGGTAGAAGCAAATTATGCAGGTATGACAACCGGTCCAAGATGTTCTTGAGAAAATACCGAGTCGTCACTCCACCCTACATAATTTAATTTCTTTGCCAAACATGCATACTATATTACTCTTGCAACAATAACTAAATGAGAACTATAAGAACTGCAAATGCTAGAAATAAACTGCAGGAACAGAGTGCGATGCTGTTGCTGCTTGTCGGAGTATGTGTGTACGTGTGCGATGCTGTTGCTGCTTGCTTGTATGGAATATGTGTGTACGTGTGTGGTATAAATAAAATTCAAATACGGGAAAAAAACGAGTTGTTAGGAAAACATTTGATTTATCCACGTAAATATTTGAATAAAATTTATACTCAGGCGTGGATAATGCTAATATGCGTTATTTCCCTTAGTGTATATATATATAAAAATAAGTTGCATTGTGTATGCAATTGATGTTCTTTGTAATGCGTGAACCGATTTTATTTTCGATTTCCCATCAAAGGTGACGTCAATATGAAGGTTTTTATGTATAAACGGTCTTTGTATGTGCATTGGTTCATGAATTATAGGCATTTCAGTAGCTCGTTTCTGTAACCAAATCGGTAAGTTACCGATTTGTGTGACGTCACATCGACTCGATTGAAAGTTACCGATTTCGTGATAACTGCTGTTTCTGTATGTTGAGATCGGTAAAAATTCGGTCTGTGATGGAAAGAAACACAAATCGGAAAGAAACGTCAAGAAATTGAAACAGATGACAAGCAGGTGATTATTTGCATTTGTTTTCATTATATGTACAAATATTTTATAATAAAAACACTGCTTTTCAATTTCATATTTTCCGGTGCCGGTGTTGTTTCATCAGCTCCAAGAGCCGATGGCGCTGAGTTTTTGTAACTCGCCCGGATTTTACCTGTTAAACAATTATATTCATTTAAATATAACTTGTATATTTAAACAACTTAACTTGACTTACCTTCTCATTTTTCTCACTCATATTGTTTCAAACAAAAATCAATCTCAAACCAAACAAAAAGCAAGAAATTAAATAAACTAAAAGTTGGTGATGTATAATGAAAGTAAACAAACATTTGCACTCAGTTTATTTTACATTAACATACCGATTTCATTGAAACCGGTTAATAAATTTTCGTAAATTACAACACGCTGTCACCTTAAATGTTTATGTTTTGCTACTTATTTTCAAACAATTAAAAAAATTTTTTTTAATAAAATATTTATTTGTATAAAATTACAGCAATAAAATTGTATTCGGTTCAAAAAGTTAAATTTGATTACTTGCTTTCTCATAGTTTCAACAACATTATAGCAATCGGTAGAGTTCTCACTTAGCTTAAAGTCAGTGAGAAAAGTATCGATTTCAAGTTTTGTCACTTTTCGTACAGAAACACTTTTTTAAGCGATTCCTATTGAAGTAGAATTGGAACAAATGTCATATTACCGATTTGGAACTAGGGAATGGAATAGGGATCGACAATTTTTTTTACAGAAACAGTGAAGGTGAGAATGACGTCAAATCGGTAATTTCAGTCGGTAACTGCGATCGGTAAGAGTTACAGAAACGAGCTACAGTGAAGTTATACAACAATACAGGTGCGCACATATGTTGTATATGGGGAAATATTTGCAAGGTAAATTGGAAATAAATGGAATATTGGAATAATTTAGCAAGTCTCACTTTAGTTTGCATTTGCGCGAAAAATATAGGCATAATAAAAATTGTCCATACCCCTTTTTTTCATACCCCCTTTTACCGCCCACAAATCAATAAAAATGCTATATTTAAGACGGTTTTAGTCGTATTAGACTAAAATTTGGTAAATAAGTTCGTATGTTCACTGTCGGCAACTATACTAAAACTGGGCGTGGTCTTACTATATATATACGCCCACTTTTTAGAAATCATTATTATTCCTGAGTTGTATATATTTTGATAGTGAAACTTGATATGTAGATGCTATGGGCCCAAGAGGCAGTTACTATATATTTGAGCGAACATTAGACAAGGGGGAGTTTGGCCACACAGGCCAAATTTATGACATCGAATTACTTTGAAGGTCTTTCTACTGAAAAACTGGCACGGGCATTCGAAAACGGGGTGTGTCTCCACCCATACAAGCCAAATTTATGACAGCGAAAAGCTATGGAAGTAAAAGACAAAGAGCATAGAGTAAGAATGAAGTTACTACTTGGTAATATCCTGCTACTGGGAAATGAAAAATGCAAAAAATTTACAATAGAGAACGCTGCTATAGACTCCAAAACTACTGAGCCGATTGAGCTCAAATTTGCGCAGTAACTAAGGGGTCATTCATAAATTACATTACCAATTTAGTAGAGAGAGAGGTTTTAAAATATAAGTAACTATAAGTAACGAATGGGGGGGAGGGGGTCTCAGATATAGGCAATGTGACCAAAAATAAAAAAAACTCGAAAAAATTGAAATTAATACAACCCAACATTTCAAACCATTTTCATCCTTACATCTTCATGTTTAGCCATCTAAATTGACTGTTAACTAGTGGCAAGAGTAGTAAGGGCATCATTTTTCTTTGCTTGCTTTTCGACAGTTATTTTTTTCTATTTTCGAATATTTGTTAATCAATTAATTTTTTTTATTTCATATACTACGTTACTTTATGGGGGTGGATGGGAGTGTTTTTGAAATGCACTACGAAGAGTACCAGAGGGGGGTAAAAAAAAAAATTGAAAATCCGTCCTGTAATTTATGAATGACCCCTATGTTTCGAGTATGAGATGGTTTAGAATAATAACGTTGAAGGCATTGCAACATTTTCCGGTACTTATCTAGATAAGGTGTAGCAAAGCGTCCGTGTGGCGTCCGTGGCGTAGTTGGTTAAAGTGCTTGGCCGCTATGTCAACGAACCTGGAGATCCAGGTTCGAACCCTAGCAGCGACAGAAAATTATTTGAATTAAAATAATTTTTCTGTACGGCCGCCACCTCTCTGCAGACAATGGCAAACCTCAGAGAGTAATCAAAATGCCATGTAAAGCTTCTTGAGAATAAGAACATTCCGTTCATCGCCGTTCGGAGTCGGCGTTAAGCCTGTAGGTCCATTTCTCGGTCAATCGTGTACAAACTTAATAACAAGCACAACACAATTGATCATAAGAAGCTAGGTCAAAGTCCTTTCAAGGGCTGAAATGGCCAGTTATTTATTTATTTTTTAAGGTGCAGCAAAGCGCACCGGGAAAAGCTAGTAATATATACAAAATTATGCCATGCACATGTTTGCCTACGTCATGATCGACTCATTGTCAAAATCAGCTGTTTTTCAATGAGCAAAACGTAAACAAACAGAACTGTAACTGAAAAATAAATCGCACAGAACGATTTCGCACTATATTTCGCCTCTTCTTGCACGAACAGAAAATTAGTGGGAAAAACAGAGAAAGTGTATTTTCCTTTCTACGTCACGAAAGACCAAACGTCTTGCGCAGAACAGTGCAACTTTTTTTGCCTCTGTTGGCGTAATCTGATTTCTATTATTTTTGGTTAAAATGTTCTTATATCTATCTCTTTCAGCCTATAAGATTTCAGCTCAGTAGCACGCGATTTTTTGATTAGGGAGGACGTTCAACAACATGAGTTCCGTGTACGCGAAGCCGTACGAGGCCGTGTTTTTATGCACATACCCAAAAGGACCGAAAATGTCATATGCCTCTGCAGCTAAAAGGATGAAAAAGTCAGAATGTTTGTTCAGAAGTGGGTAAAACGTTACAAAAAATCGAAAACGTCGACGACCTTCCAAACCGCGGAAAATCGAGAGCGACGTCCAGTCAGCAGAATAAAGTGATCTTCAAATTTTTCGAGCAGAATCCCACTCTACGGCTGCGGGAAGCTAAAAAGAAACTTTCTAAAAAAGGAATTAACATTAGTCTCAACACAATCAAACAGCGCTTAAATGAGGCAGGGGTCAAATTTCGTTCTTCGACCTTAAAACCTTTGCTTAAGGCAAAACACATAGAAAGACGAAGAACCTGGGCAAGTGAAAATATTAATCGTAATTGGTCAAATGTGATATTTACTGTTGAATCGGCCTTTTGGGCACGATATCCGGTGAAGCATGCCTGGTTAAGTAATAATAGACAATTTATTCAACGCACCGTCAAACACCCTGTAAAAGTCAATGTCTGGGGATGCTTTTTAAAGCACGGTTTTGGCAAGTTAGTCCTTTTTTCGCAAAATTTGAATGCGGATTTCACGGCCAAAATTTACAAGCGTCATCATCCAAGACATCAGCCAAGAAGATGTTTGTACCACATTATAAAAATTGGGTTCTACAAGAAGACAACGACCCAAAGCAACGAAGTCGTCTCTGCCGTGACTGGAAGGATGCAAATGGGGTTACTACAATGGATTGTCCCTCACAATGGCGTATGAACCAGGGTTCTCTGGCGTATGGGTCACGCACTCTACCCACTGCGTCATGGCCACCACGGCCTTTTTTTATATACCTACTAGCGATACCCGGCGCGCATTGCTGCACCCGACAAGTATATTGCAAATAATAAGTAAATTCAAAACTTTTATTAGTCTGACACTACGCTCATGTTCCACTGTCCATTGTTACAATCGGTATGCTTGTCAGGTGTTTGAGAGGCGGCGTACCAGGCGGAATTAGTGGCAATATTTGTGTGTATTGTGTCTGTATGAGATGGTCCGTGATTTGCATGGTGTGTGAATGAGGAGTAGTAAATTTTTTGTTTTATGTTTGGCAACCGGTCCGGAGCTGTGATGAGCTCAACTGGTAGTAGCTTGCTGCGAAGTCCGACCAAAGACTTAAAAACTGGTACCACGGGTAGTCGGCGGCCCCTGACTTTGTCAGGCCGACTGATTGGGTTGGCCCTTCGGGGAGTATCGTGGTGGCTGTGGTTTACTACCTATATCGCGGGTAGAGCAATTTTGCTCAGTGTGAAGTTGCATTCTCAACTCGGGTGCTGTACCCCTTAGTACGGAAGAGGTGTTAGATAGGCCTCCACCCAAACCAAGGGTTGCGAAATGTCATCACAACATGGAGCTAATTTGGTACCTTTGAACCCTCAAAGGGGCGTAGGCCGACGCATTGATTCGGTCCCATGCTATGGAGCAACGTGGAATTAAGCCTATACGGCAGGTGTCCACGTTAAAACAGGAATTTCTGTCCATTGTTACAGTTTCCCAATTGCAAAACATCACTCCTAGGTGGCAATTCCATTATGAGTTTCAATGTCCTGTGATTTTACTTCCATAGCTATTCTGTATAGAAAATCGGGCCACACCCCCTTTTCTAATGCACGTACCATTTTTCCAGTAGAAATACTTTGGCAATTAGTAACTCCAGACGCAGTTTCATTGTCGTGCGACGTTTAGTTCCAAAGCTATTCAATATCAAAAATTTGACTTGTGTGGTCGAAGCCATAACCTCTTTTCCTATGCCCGTCCCAATTCTCTTGTAGAAATACATTCTCCATTCTGAGTTTCAATGTTATGTGACTTCTACTTCCAAAGCTATTCGATACTTTAATTTTAATTGTATCGGCAGTGCCACGCCAACTTGTCCAATGGTCACTCAATTTTGCCAGTCAAAACACACAACTAAATAGTACGATTTTACCGAGTTAAATTGATATGTGACTTATAGTTCGAGAGTTATACCTTAAATTTGGGCTGCTGAAAAAGTGCCACACCCCTCGTCCAACGCCCATAAATTTTCACCAGTGGAACGGCACGTGAAAATTTCATTCGAATATTAAATTTTGATGATGTGTGACCTATAATTCCAAAAATATTCGATATCACATATTCGCAGAAGGAAGTATCCAATTTGGCCAGTCGTTTTCAAATTCTAAGCAACCGAACAAACCAAGATAGATTAGAATATAGATAGATATACATATATAAGAGAGGCGGAACCCCCAGCATATTTGTATAGCTCTCCCCCACTTGTAGTACTGTTGCCAACAGTCACCATATGAACTAAAGTACTAAATTTTAGTCTGATAAGACCCAAGCCGTCTGAAATATAAAATGTTCATTAATTTGTGGGCGGTAAAAGGAGATGTGGCAAAAATGTTCACATACGAACCATGGTACGGCCAATAAGAACACAACAAAGAAAACCTCAAGCAAATCGGACGCTCTGTTCTTGAGTTATGGAATTACAAACACAAATCACGACTTTTTTTGTGTATATGTATATAGATATGGGAAAATCTTTAAAATGCCATATCTCCGGAACCTATGGGCCAATTTCGTGCAAACTTTCCCAACGTATCCCGAAATTTTATTTGAAATCGGTCGACCCGTTTCTGAAGTAAGTGATGACATAAAAATGTACACTACTTTTTATATAAATAGATTTTATATTTACAACTATAAACTAATGCGCACATACTTTTCCAGCTATCAACAATATAAGGTATTCTGCTTCTGCTGGTTAGCTAATATGGATTAATTACTTTCATCAAATTAGCATAACCATTATTTTGTCGTAGCCGTATTACCATCACACATAAAAAAGGGCACGAAAAGGGATCTTGATAAGTGTTTTATCAAAACTTCAACCTTTGTAATGTGAGCTTACCATTAATTCGCCTTTTACAAAATTCGCCCTTTCATAATGAATCATCAAAAATTTCCTTTAAAGGTTTCGAAATTCTCCTTTTCTAAAGTTATCCTATAAATAACACGTTTTGAGCTGAGTAAAAATTTGAAATCTTCAAAATTAAATAAAACTATTAAGGAATTATCTTTGGCTTGATCGAAGTAAAAATACCTCTACAGCCATGTTTAGATAGGAGTGGTTTTCGTTAAATTTTTCCAAATTTCTTCTAACTTCAAACATCAAAGTGTATGGCTGAGTTCTAAAACGTGCTTATATTTACAAAGTATAAGTGTGGTTTTTCGAATTTTTGCTTGGTAGATTCACTAAAACTGCGCAACTGGATTGTTATTTTTAAGCATGCTTTGGTTGCGCAGTTTTGGTGAATCTACTAAGCACCATTTCAAAGAAAATTCACACTGATGCTTTGCATAAACACGTTTTGGAACTCAGCCTATATGTACAATACTATGTGTACAAGTCGATACCTACTCCGTGGCTCGATTCCCACCTGACAAAGTTATAGCTCAATAATCCATTTTTAATTAAGGTGGTATAATCAAACATCGATTAGTAATTATGATTGATAAACAAAATAACAAATTGCGTGAAAGTAATTACTAAAAAATAAACATTGGAACAAATAATAGACAAGAGAGCAAATCGAACTTCGCTTTGGATTCATAATATATAGAGAAAATATTCTAAGTTCTATAAAAGGTTGCTTAGCTTTTGTACAATACTGTACATAACGAAATACATATCTATGTATGAACATATATATTCTCTCGTTAATGTAAAAAAAACGCAAAATAGAGGAAGCGAAAAATTACCAACGCGCTAAAAACTATCAAGTAGTCGTTTGCAAATTTGCAAAAAAAAAATCGAAAGCTGCCCCGTTTTCATGGCATCAAATAAAAAACTATGCAGAAACTTTTCGCGGTCTGACCAATGAAGTAGTTTTTATGCCGTTTTTATGGGTCACATATTAAAGCTTATCATATGAGTATCAAATTTGAAAATTTAAATAAAAATTTATTGAAAGAGAAAAAGAAGAATTAAAAAATTAATTTGATCTTCGTCGACAGAGAGTATTATTTTTTGATAAATACATATGTATAAAAGTGACCGGTGTGCATATTCATAACAATATACATAGCCATGGCCATAACTATAAACGTAACAAAAATCATAACCATTACGATTACCAAAACGCAACCATTACCAAAACCATTACCACAACCATCATCATAACCACTACCGCAACCAAAACACAAATGTAACTATAACTACAACCATAAACATAAACATAAACATAGCCATAACCATAACCATAACCATAACCATAATCATAACCATAACCATAACAATAACAATAACCATAACCATAACCATAACCATAATCATAACCATAACCATAACCATAACCATAACCATATCCATAACCATAACAATAACCATAGCCATAACCATAACCATAACCATCATCATAACCATAAGCATAACAATAACCATAACCATAACTATAACCATAACCTTAACCATAACCATAACCATAATTACATTCATAACCATGAGCATTGCCATATCCATAAGCATTAGAGTGTCCCTTATTTTGCGATTTTTGGAAATGTCAAGGGGCTGAAAGGTTTTTTTATGCGTTTTTATATTCTAAGAACGAAACTAAAAAAAATTTTTTTTTACGACAACGTTTACCCGTGCCAATCGGGCCCGTAAGTTTCGAAAAAATGCCCATATTAGACCATATTTGCACAAATTAAAAAAAAAATCTTTTCTCTGCTTTTTATAAATGTTTTACATTTTTTGGAACACATGCATAAGAAATATGATATCCACAAAGTTTTTTTATGGTGGGCGTGGTTACCGCCCCTGCTGCGTCGAAATTTCTCCCGCAGCCTTTTCCCACCTTTTCATGAAATTAGTGCAATTTAGGTATTAATATCAACAATAAATAAATACATTTTTATTATGCTAAAAGTATGATTACATTTCATTAAATTCACATTATGTACTTACAAAAATTAACAATAAATTAAAAAACTAGTATTTTAACCTGTGGAGGGCGCGCAACAAGCTAATGCCTACATGCAGTCTTATTGCGGCTTTTCAACCGAAAATTTCGGTCAGAAATCATAGTTTTTTTTATAAATAAAAAATATCAAAAACCAAAAATGTATGCCCCGTGAGGATTAAATTATAATAAGAAATACAAATTAATTAAAAAAGACAGAGCCTTATTTGGAGCTTTTATGCTATTCATTATTATCGGAATCCGTCAAGTCTGTATTTTTGTAGTTCTACTATACATCAAAGTCTGGTTTGAAGCTACTAATAGCATAAAAGCTCCAAATCAGGATCTGTCTTTTTTAAAAGGTTTGGCCGCATACAAGACAATTAACAAAAAATATCCATTGGTGCAAGTCAAAAATTTGGTCGGCATCTTTGGTACCTTGGCGAAGAACTTGTAGCACTCGCTTTTTTCGATGATGCAGTTTCTATTGAGAGAAAACGCAGTATGGTGACAGCATTGCAAGCTCAGAAGTTTCCATGTAATCGCAAACCCAAATTCTTTAAATGATTGGACAAAAAAGATTTAGATTGTTTTGCATCTTGTCGAACAACAAATCTATTTCGTAGGTTTAGTTTGACATGCAATTTTTTAATATATGATTCTGACGAATGAGAAAAAGATGAAGAATACCAGAGAGTAAAAAATTATTTTAAAGATCTTTGTATTGTAAATGATGTTGCGGAGCGTGGGGTGTAACTTGCTCAAGAATTTCTCGAGCTTACAAAATCAGAAGCGCAGCTACAAAACCTACTTTTGTGGCCCAAAATACTCGAAAAATATACTCGAACTGTCAAAAAAAAAAAAAAAATACATGCTCTTAAAAAAAACTTATAATTAATTTGTATTTCTTATTATAATTTAACCCTTCAGGGGGCATATATTTTTGGTTTTTGATATTTTTTATTTATAAAAAAAACTATGATTTCGGTTGAAAAGCCGCAATAAGACTGCTTGTAGGTATTAGCTTGTTGCGCGCCCTCCGCAGGTTAAAATACTAGTTTTTTAATTTATTGTTAATTTTTGTAAGTACATAATGTGAATTTAATGAAATGTAATCATACTTTTAGCATAATAAAAATGTATTTATTTATTGTTGATATTAATACCTAAATTACACTAATTTCATGAAAAAGTGGGAAAAGGCTGCGGGAGAAATTTCGACGCAGCAGGGGCGGTAACCACGCCCACCATAAAAAAACTTTGTAGATATCATATTTCTTATGTATGTGTTCCAAAAAATGTAAAACATTTATAAAAAGCAGAGAAAAGATTATTTTTTTAATTTGTGCAAATATGGTCTAATATGGGCATTTTTTCGAAACTTTCGGGCCCGATTGGCACGGGCAAACGTTGTCGTAAAGAAAAAATTTTTTTAGTTTCGTTCTTAGAATATAAAAACGCATAAAAAAACCTTTCAGCCCCTTGACATTTCCAAAATTCGCAAAATAAGGGACACTCTAATAAGCATAACCAAGATGTTTGTAGATTTCTTGGCCAAAAACCTATCACTTTTCTGTTTCTGTTTTCTGTTCTGTTGACTTTTTGCAAACAAATCTATTATTCTTTAGCCAATGGATATCACTGGCGTAATCTATGGTTCTATGGTTATTTGAACTTTTATGGATTTTGTGGACTCTTTTGGTAAAAATATATTAATGTGAAATATATGAAAACTAGTTGGATCATTGGAACTTTTTTGAGTATTGTGGACTTACTTGGAATATATACGAATCTATTTGGAATATTGAATCTTATATTTGGACTATTATGGAGCTATTTGGGTTATTGCAACTCTTTTGAGTTTTTTTGGACTCCGTAAACAAATATTTTATATCATCATACGAAATATTAAAGTAATATACCACAATAACAAAACATATTTTAAAAAGAAATTGATAAAAAACCAAAGAGTCCACCAAACCCCAAACATTTTTGATGCCCAACTAGTTACATGAAAATTATAAACTATTATCAATGGAGTTGACATAACCCTTAAGGGGTTAATTCCAATAACGTAACTAACCAATATAGGTACCTACCAATTAAAATACTCTAAACATACTCGTATTTGACTGATATTCTTTGGACTCTAATGCAAGAAGTCCACAGAAGCTAAACTAAATCCAATAATCCAACCAATTCCATCTATAACTCAATGGAGCCTTTTTATCGAACATCCTAGATTTTTGTCCAAGGAGTCCACAAAACCAAAAAAGTTCCAATGAATTAAATAGTTCCGTAGATAATCCATATGGAACGTTTTGGCATTTGAACCATCGAATCATCTCCTACCTTAAGCTTCACGACGTTAACCTCCTCAGTTTTTATTCGTAACCTGTAGAGATCATTTGTCAAATTAGCTATAACTGCAGTGTTGTTACCTTTCTGAATCTTGCATATATTATTTTCAAATATAACAGTGTATTCTTTCTCGGTTAACTTTTTCACCGATAGCAAATTACTCTCTATTGACGGAACGTATAGTACGTCTTTAACTGGAATCTGCTCATTCGTTGACAATTTTAATGTAACCTGAACCTTTGCCACTAACATTAATCCGATAACCATTTGTGACATTGACTGGATCAGTATATATTTTTAATTTAGCGTGGTAAAGAAACTCTTTTGATTTGAAATGTGGCAAGTGTCACCCGAGTCAATGTACCAATCCGAATTTGTCAACTTGCTTAGCCAGTAACATTGATCTGATGTCTTGATGTTTTCTTTATTAGCACCAGTCAGATTAATTCTATTGTTCTTCTTCTTTGCTAGATACTCTTTGAATTGCCTGCAGTCTTTTTTTATGTGGCCAATATTCTCACAGAAGTAGCAATGAGACCTACTTTTGAAGTTCGTCCCTCGGTTTTATACTTGTTACCTTGTACCTTCATAACTGCAGTGTCCATTGATTCTCTTTTATGACATTTTCGTTTGGCTTCCTCAACAAGCTTACTTTTTACAAAAGTGAGCTTAAGTTGTACTTCATCTCGAGCTTCCAATGCTACAATTAACGGATCGTATGAATCAGGCAGACTACTTAACAGCATTGCAACAGTCCATGACTCGCTTAGTGGATCACCCATGACTGCAAGTTGCTTGATGTATCCCATCATTTCGTTGATATGTGCTTCCATTTTCTCATCGTCCCCAAGCTGCATCTTACAAATAGTTTTCATTATATAAACCTGTGTGCTGAGAGATGGTTTCTCATAGTGAGTTTTCAGATTATTCCAATAATCTCTTGCTGTTGTAGCATCTTTAAGATGAATGAATTGATCATCAGCAGTCATTAGACCGATGCATGCCCTTGCCTGTCCATCGCGCTTCATCCATCCTTCGTCCTGCTCTGTGGACTTTGCTGAACAAACCACATCCCACAGATCTTCTTTGATGAGAATTAGTTCATCTTCATCTTCCAAATTGAATAATTAGCACCATTCAATTTGCTAATGGTTGACTGAATATCCTGCCTCGAAAACATGATGGCCCATAACCTATTGGAGTTTATATTATTTTTGGAATATATATATCCAATTTGTCCTCGAGGTGAAAATGAACTTTATTTAAATTTGTTTTGCTTGTAAGTATGAAGATATATGCTCGATACTAGTTCTTTTAGAACTACAGAGCATATTAATATTAATCATCCTTAATTTATTTTAGTTAACGTTAAGTTATTTTAAAAATGTATACTATTAGACTTAAGCCAAGGAATGATTAATAAATGAAAATTGAATTGAATTTAAAACAAAGCTATAGAGAACCGTGTTTTCTGAAAAACTTGATTTATTCGAGTGAAAATTTTGAACACAAAATACTAAACATAATTTGTTATATTTTGATATCAATGCAAGTATTTATTACATTTCAACAAAGGTAACTCCCATAAAATTTAAAAAAAAAGTATTTTCTCATCTGGAATTTATATTTGGTCAATGAACTTTATCCTTTAAATCTTGCCTCAATAATTTATCGCCTGTTATGTGTGTGAAATACTAAAAATTAAAATAGCTTTTCTTAAAAGCCGATTACACGCGGATTACTTTCCTCTTTAATTTTCCAGTAAATAAGTTAAAAGCTGCAACATAATAAAGACGAGTCCACACAAAAGCTTCTTCAGAAAAATATAGTACAAAGAACAATTATTAAAATGTCGTTAAGAAAACAATAAAGAGGAATCGTTTGTCTTGAAAGCATTTCACAGCAAGTGCGCCGCCACACCCACAAAGTGAGAAATAAAAAAAGAAATAAAAAAAGAAAATAGTGAAATGAGTATAAATGAAAAATAATTGCAACTTGTAATTGCAAGACAGAGATGGAAAATTGCAAAGCGTAAGCAAGAATATCAAATTGCATTTAGTGCAATCATTGTAAGATGTTCCCATTGTTTTTATTGGGAGGAGAATAAAACGGTGAGTCAGCTCGAGTTAAAGCGGGGTTGCGTGCAATAATCCTGATTGAAGTTTGAAGTTAAGAAAACGATATTCATAAAAAACAGTTAACCTGAAAGAACTGACAAGGCACACTCGTGTAAAAGAATGCAATATGTCTCTGAATAAATTCTTGATACTCGTATCCTTCTACGATGATACTTCTTAGGACTTTCGGGATCACCCTACAAAAAATTGCCACATTCGATTATATTAAAAATTTACAATTTTCTTGTTGCATCTTAAACATTTATGAAATTCAAATCGTCAATAGTTGTTGAATCAACATTTGTTTTCAAGTTCATTTAATAGTAGTGTCTGTCTTTTGAGTAGGTCTAAACCTAATTAATCCAGTTTAAATATTTTAATTCTAAGGACTTTGTACAAAGATACAATTGCTAAGGTACTTTCCATTTGAGCGCCCTTTTCATTGTGAGTCACCACCCTTCAATATTGCAAACATCAATGTTTGCAGATAACTTTGAGGATTAGGTTTATTTAAATAATTATCAGGCATTTATATTCATATGGTGACAATTTAAGTTGTCACACAATGAAATTATGTCATTTGATAATGACTTGAATTATTGTTGAAACTATTATTAGTTTAATTATTGGTGAGGTGTGAAAATATATGCATTGTGTCCATTGGTATTGATTATTCAAATATACTTGTGCATTTGTATGTGTTAGCATCAGTAAATCTTAGACTTTTTTTATAATCCGATAATAAAGTTAAACTTTCCTCGGACAGAAAGAAGTAAAATTCAAATTCATATCGCACACCCTCTTCAAAAGTGCCACAACTCGAAATTTTTCAATTTTAACGTTTAAATATAAATCAATTCGTAATGCACATCTCTATCGACTGTCAAAATTTTGTTTCAATCTGATAGCTCGTTAATTTAAAAAAAAACATTTTGCATTCTTCTTTTGTATGAAGTTGCTTGAAAACGAAATAGTTTTTGACTCTCCTGAAAATTTTAAAATTTTGAGTTGTGTCACTTTTGAAGAAGGTGTGCGATATGTATGTACAACATCTATTTTTTAGATTAAAATTTTAGAATAAAATTAAAAGTCAATTATCACAAACTCACATGGTGATGCAAATATTACAGTTTTTTTTTCTAATCTTTTCAAGTCCAGTTTATTCCACATTTTGATTTAAAATTTTGAATTTTTTTTTATTTAAGAAAACCATTTTGAAATTATACCCACTCAACCATAAGCGATGGTTTTGCGCAAGGTGGGAGTTTTGGGAACTTTTTTCGGTTAGCATTTTTTTTTATTTTCATTTTTTATTTTTTACTAGCCTTTTCCCGGCGCGAGTTGCTGCACCCTGCAACTATATGGGAACATAAAAGGTGTATTCAAAACTTTTCTTAGACTCATAGTTTGACACCACTGTTATTTTCCACTGCCCGTTACAGTTTCACAGTAGCAGGAGATCACCAAATAGTAACTCCATTTTGAGTTTCTATGTAAGTATTGCTACTTTTACTTTCAAAGCTATTCGATAATACAAATTTTAACTGTATGGGCGGAGCCACACCCTCTTTTATAATGCTCATCCCAGTTTTCTAGTAGATGGACATTATCCAGTTTTAGTACAGCTGCCGACAGTAAGCATACAGACTTAATTACCAAAATGTAGCCAAATCGACGAAAACCGTAGGAAATATAGCATTTTTATTGATGTGTGGGCGGTAAAAGGGGGTGTTACAGAAATTTAAGCCATCTCGTACTTAAAAAAAATGTACTAAACTGGAGGTAGGCGTGGAGGTAGGCGTGGTTTTCACCTGATTTAGTTGAATTTCATACTCAGAGTGTATATTATATATCAAAGCTCATACGCAAAATTTCAATTTCATATATTAATTTTTGTGGAATTCTAAGAGATTTTACCGTTTTGATAAAGTCACTTTGTATGGGAGGTAGGCGTGGTTATGATCCGATTTGGCTTATTTTCGAACTTGACCTTTATTTTTTAAATAAAAGCTTAAATATCGAGTTTCGTGATGATAGCTTGAAAATTACGGCTGTAATCGTGACGACAGACGGACAGACAGACGGACATGGCTAAATCGACTCGGGTGGTGATGCTGATCAAGAATAAATATATTTTATATACCTACCACGCCTCTTTATGGGCGTTACAAACGGAGTGACAAAATTAATATACCCCGTTTACGTTTTTAAACATAGGGGTATAAAAATGTACTCGATTTGCGCAGATTTCCCTGGCCTCATTAGCATGTAATATATCGAAATAACACCCCCAGACCTATTGGATCATACTATGCGTGGTTGAAACTAAATTTTGGTGGGAATCAATTGAAAAAAAATCAAGGTAGAAGCGAGATATAAGCAGGTAAAAATGGCTAAAATGGCTAAAATGAAGAAAAATGCAAACTTCAAAGCGCTATAACTAGGCAACAAATGGTCAAAACTGATCGTTCTGGGTCGCAAAATGTTGGAAATTGAGTAAACAAACAAAATGCAACCCGGGAAGTTAGAAAATATTATCGTTCGTCAAAGTTATAAGCCCAAGAAGATGCTGTAAAAAGGCTTAAATACGTATGCATATATCAATGAATAATACATTTATAGTCCGTTACTTTGGGTTTTGCAATTTTTTACTAAAAGGTACGTATTATTACAAAGAGAATGGCGTAAGAACGAGTTTGAAATCTTATTTCTACGCCGAGATATGATTTTTTTAACACATGACCTAAAACAGTTGTTTTTTGAGCTTTGCTAGTGTACCGTAGAGCAGGGGCGGTGGTTCCGAAATTTGAAATCTATGAAAATCATCTAGTATTCATGCCAACTGTCGATGATCAACCTGGCGCAGCGATTCCGGAGACCCGTGGTGACGCTGATTTTGCGAAATTTCATGGAATTACCCATATATAAATATGAAAACATATTCAAATAAAGACTCGATATTTTGCGCAGCTGTTCAAGCCACAACCTAACGCAATGACATTTCAGACCGTTGAACACACAACAGCCATGGTAGTACAAAACATTTCACCCCCACAACCTACATGCAATAGAAATCACCATCATGAGTAAATTAATAAGGTTATCTTGGGGCTGATCGTACTCTCTTTTCAGTACCCACAATTGTTAAAATCAATGAAAAGCAACAACTTCATCGGCTTTACATGTTATCAATTTTCGCTTTCAGATTTTGTATGAGCTGTCAACTTCGGTTTGACATTTTTGGGCACTCGCTCTTACCCTTGCGACAACCTCATTAGTTCAACTATGATTACTACCATCCAATTTTACCATAAGATCATAGAAGTTAATTTCGCCATTAATAAAAATATTAATGGCCTTTACTGACAATCATATATTTTTTTTTTGTTTTACTCAGCTTTATTCTAAAATTATTTATAAATTTATCTCAATCTATTTATTAGATTTTTAACTCAGTAGCTATTGAAATAAAAAGAGTGGCAAGCAATCTTAATATGAAAATCAAAATAAATACGATATATTGGGCTTATGGCAACACTGCAGCAGAAATAAACTGAGTGCAATTATCCACTCAAGATGGCAGCGCGGTGAGTTATAGACTCTCACCTCTCTCTCAACAAAGAGCTTAAGCTATTGTTTGTTGTTATTTTGTGCTGCTTATACAATGAAAGCATGGATTAAAATGCATGAATTCTTAAATAATTAAATCAAAACTTTTACCAAAAACGTAGTACCCAGTAGCAGGGTCGCTTATTATAGCAATTTAATAGTGAAAGAATTATTAAAATCGGTTCAGCGGTTACCCCATGATTGAACGACAAAAATCCGAGAGAACCCTTTTATATAATAGTAAAGATAAAGATGTCTTGTGTTACAACATAGTCGAAACCGCTGTATCTTTTTTGTAACCAATGGTTTCCTTCGCTGATCTGCAACTTCTTAAGTGAACTTCCAAAGCACGTTGGCGAACAGTACTAGAGTCCACGTTTAAATTAAGTTGATTAACCACAGACTGAGATGATAAAAAAGAATATTTTTGAAAAGCTAGGATTATACAAGGTTCTTCAATAGGGACTTGACAACTTTGAATTAAATTTCTGAATGCACCTTCCCACATCGAACCCTGTCACTCTCTCACCTCTGATCATCGAACTGTCACTGTCAATTTATTCAGTAAACTCAACATTTTCAACATGGTAAAGTACACGAACGTACAACGTCTGCAAATTATAAAAATTTATTACCGAAATACGGAGAACTGCGTGAAGTTAAATTCGTAAATCCGACGTTAACTTAGCAAAGACACAAACCAATATTTCTTCTCTGTACAAAGTTGATACGAATTTAACTAACCACACAACGAAGTTAAATTCGTACTTCTATGCAAATGATTTTAACTAACGACGCTACTAATTTAACTTTATTTGTAAGGAAATAACTTTGATATCGACTTGGAAACACAGAAAAGTTGAATAGTTAATGAAACACTTCAAAAAATATTGTTTAACTCAAAAATATGCATAGAAATTATTTAAATAGCAAATTTCGGAAATTCATCACCAGAAATTTTTGAAATATAGTGAAGTGTTGTAGGAACATTGTGGCCACTTTAAATGAAAAATTCCTAATATCCGAAATACAAACCTAGAATGTGATGCATACCGCTGTACAGGTAACTGATGCACCTTTCCAACGATACATCATTCATATGTGCACACTCAAGATTTTGTCAAAAGGAAATTTTTGAAAAAGTATTGAAATGTAGGCATATGGTATTAACTTTGAATGGGAACATCGGAATCCTAACATCGGAAATACAAACCTAGAATGATATGTATACCAATGGACAGGGAATTGATGCACCTTTCCAACGATATATTATTCATATGTGCACACTTAAGATTTTGGCCAAAGGAAATTTTTGAAAAAGTATTGACTATTTTTCCTTTGGGCTACGTCAAGTCATTGGTCTATGCCAACAAGCCGACAACGCACGCGATTGGTACAAGTTAGACGGAAAATATTATTTTGTGGATTTTTTTGGTAGTTTCTGGTGTTTTAGGTATAGGAAAATGCAAAAAAACCTATTTCAGAAATTTCTGACAAGGGGGCCTGGCAGCTGCCATACAACTGAAACATAATTTGCGCTATATTTTAGAAATTATATAAGCTACGACAACAAAATCAAACGTAAATTTTTTGTATATAATTTGAAAAAAGTGAAAAAAATTTCAGCGTGATTGAGCAAGTGGGCGTGGCAGCTGCCATACAACTCAATCACATTTTTCGCTTTAGCTTAGAAATGAGTTAAGCTACGATAACAAAATTAAACGTAGATGTTGTGTATATAATTTGCAAAAAGTAAAAAAAATTTCGGTGCGATTGAACAAGTGGGCGTGGCGGCTTCCATACAGCTTAATCACATTTTTCGCTATATCTTAGAAATCAGATAAACTACAGTAACAAAATTAAACGTAGATGTCGTGTATGTAATTTCGAAAAAGTGGAAAAAATTTCGGCGGGTTTGAACAAGTGGGCGTGGTAGCTGCCATGCCTGTGGACTATATTTTGGTCCATAACTAAGAAATGAGAAAAACTATGAAATATTTCGATAAATAAACTTTTCTCTGAAAAATAAAGGTCAAGTTGGAAAATGAATCAAATCGGATGAAAACCACGCCTACATCGCCTAACAAAGTGACTTTATTAAAAAGGTAAAATGTTTTAGAAATCCACAAAAATTAATAGATGGACTTGAAATTTTGCGTTATGAGCTTCGATATTTAATATGCACTTTGAGTATGAAATTCAACGAAATTGGGTGAAAATCGCGCCAACCGCCCTCACAAAGTGGCTTTATTAAAAAGGTAAAATTTCTTAGAAATCCACAAAAATTAATAAATGGGCTTGAAATTTTGCGTATGAGCTTCGATATTTAATATGCACTCTGGGTATGAAATTCAACGAAATCGGGTGAAAATCGCGCCTACCTCCCATACAAAGTGGCTTTATTAAAAAGGTAAATTGTCTTAGAATTCCACAAAAATTAATAAATGGACTTGAAATTTTGCGTATGAGCTTCGATATTTAATATGCACTCTGAGTATGAAATACAACGAAATCGGGTGAAAACCACGCCTACCTCCCATACAAACTGACTTTGAATATACTTTGGTTCGGTCGTGGGGCTATTTTAATTTCGGCCCAGTCGAAAATCATTGCTTACTAGTTATAAATTTAATTTGCAGTGAATATTAAAAGCACTAGCAGCTTGGGCTATCGGCTTATCACAATTATAAAAAACAGTTGAAACCTGGTTTTGAAATGAAAATAAATAGCATTTTTATGACCATCAAACAGGTTATAAAACAGGGAAACCGGCCATTTGCGCACCTTGGCACTTTTAGAGCTTAAATAAGACATAATAATGGTTAAATAAAAAACATATTTTTGCATATATAAAATGGCCCTTTTTTTTAATTTTACAAAATATTTTACCAATTTTTGCGTTTTTAAAAAAAAAAAAACCTCAGCTAAAATATTTTTTTTTTTTTAATATATATTACAATATTTTTTTTTAGTTTAAAAATATTTTCTAATGTATTGAGAATATTTAAACACCACATATAGTCTAGTCGACCTCAAATTCAATACATTTCATACAAAACGGTCAGGACCTAGTTTATACATGCATTTTTAGGACCATCAAACAGGTTAAAAAACAAGGCGACTGGCCATTTGCGCACCTTGGCACTTTTAGAACTTAGAGTAGACATAATAATGGTTAAATAAAAGATACCTGATGATAAAGATGGCGCTTTTTTAATTTTCCAAAATATTTTACCAAATGTTCATTTTTTACGCAGTTATATCGATAAATACCGTTTTAAAGCGCAAACATTTTAAAAGATATGTAATTGAAAATATTTTATTTTAAAAGATCCTATCTTTTTCATAAAGTATGCCAATTTTCAACTTATTTGGATATTGGGAAATATTTTAAAAAAATAATTAAGTATAACTAGAAAACTCATAAACAAAAATTTCAAAAAATCACCTTTTGGGTCAACTTTCAAGAATTTTTGCATTTTTTCTAGAAAGCGGAGGTGAATAAAAATATTATTCCTGAGATCATTGGACATTATTTAATAGTTTAAAATATTCAGAATGTAAAAATTCGATTTCGACTTTTTTCCGTCAAGCATGCCCTTTCGCATCACTGTGCTACGTTGGAAGAGCTCAGAGCCAACATTGAACGCGAAATAGCGGCCGTTTCGGCCAAAATGTGTGGCCGAGTCATCGAAAATTGGGTCCAACGAATCGACCGCTGCATACGTGCCCTCGTTGGCAATATGAACTAAGTCGAGTTCCACTTGATTGTAAATGTTTTAATTGTACTTTAAGCCGATAATAAAGTTTTTGAGATATCTCATATGGTTTGCGTTTTATTTAAAAAAAAAGTTGTCAAGTCCTTAATGGAAAACCCTGTATATATGAATAAAATATTCTCATAGATTTGATAAATCATAAACATTCCTTGTTTGTAAAAAACAAAATCATCAAAAATCAATAAAAAAAACATAATCGTAAAACTATCTACCCCCTTAATTGTGTTGATAAAGGAATCTATTAAGTTTGCAAATAAAATCTATGGGCTTTTAATGAAAAAATAAATTTGTGTAAGTTACGTAAAAACATTATTTTTTTAAATGAATAGAAATTTTAAATAAATAAAGTAATCTCTTAGTTTGGGAATTTAAATTCTTCGGTTAGTTATTAAATTTGTCTAAGTTACTTAAAAGCTTGAATTTTCAAAATGAATTTAATTTCACAACCTATAAAAAGAACACAGATGAAATATAAGCCCTTTTAAAAATTCGACAGAAAACAGAAAGCCTAGGCCATATTCCTAAATGTTTTGCCTGAATTGAAACAACATTTCAAATTTCGATTGAGCACAACAAGGTTTTTTTTCTCTTCCCTTGACCATGTTTAATTAAATGCCATACAAAGACTGCCGTTATCAAAACCTTGTGTTAAGACGATTTACTGCTGTGATTGGCCCTTTAATTGGATTGCTGAACCCTGAAGCATTCTAGTTTCGAGTAATATGCAAATTTGACTTTCATTGTTTCGATTTGGTTTTGAGCATCTGCATTCATCCCACAGTAGCAACACATGAAAAAAAAAATTATCAATTGCCATCAATTTGTATGGAACTGCAAAAGTAGACAGTAGAAATTTCTGTGTTGAAAGCTGAAAGGTAATCGACTTTATTGTAATGCCATTTGAAAGGAACGTAACTGTCTGTCGGCAGGAGGATTGGTTAACTTTGGGAGAAAAATTATTGGCAGCAAAAGAGCGACTGTCAATCGATTGAAATTTGTCTCAAATGTGCATCCAACGTCAATAATTACTGGTGCTTGTGGTCATGTGTACGGGGTATGAATTATACTTCTTTGGTATGATATTTTAAATTTAATAATTTCACAATAAAAATTGCCAATTTTTTAAAATATAGAAAATGCTCATCGAGGGTATGCTTAATGGGGCGTGTGCTTATTGCAAAAGCAAAAGCATAACAATAAGCATAAGCATAAGAACAAGCATAAGCATAAGCATAAGTATAAGCAAAAGCAGAAGCAATATCAATATAAAAAAAAACAAAAACAAAAGAAAAAGCAAACGGAAAAGCAAAAGCAAAAGTAAAAGCAAAAGCAAAAGAAAAATCAAAAGCAAAAGCAATAGTAAAAGTAAAAAGAAAAGCATAAGCAAAAGCAAAAGTAAAAAAAAAGTAAAAGCAAAAGCAAAAACAGGATAAAGATAGAATAAGCATAGAATAAGGACATGAGTAAAAGCATAAGCATCAAGACAAAAATTGGTTCAAGAATTAGGACAAAAATTCGGACAAAAATTGGTATAAGGATTAGGACAAGGAAATAACAAGCATTTGACTAAGAATCCCAGAAAGGATTAAGAAAGTATAGGAACGAGTTCATAGCCTCGTTTTAGGAATATGATGATGATAAGGTTTGGAGCCCATATGAGGACAAGGATTTGGATTAGAACTAGATGGAACAAGGGTTAGCACAAGATTTCGGAGAAGGATTAGAAAAGAGTTAGGACGTCGATAAGGCCAAAGGTTGAACATGATTTGGCACAAAGTTTAGGACAAAGATGAGGATAAAGATAAGGATAGGGATTAAGATAAATATTTAAAGAAGGAGTAGTATTAAAATAAGGACAAAGAAAATAACAGGGATTTGGACAAAGATCACCAAAAGGATTAAGACAAGTATAAGAACGAGGCTTTGTACAAGTTTTAGGAATATGATTAAGGCAAGGTTTGGAACACACATGAGGACAAGGATTTGGACTAGAACTAGAACAAGGGTTAGCACAAGGTTTGGAAAAAGGATTAGTAATCAGATTAGGACGACGATAAGGACAAAGATTGGATTAGCACAAGAATTAGGACAAATGTTAGGACAAGGATGACAACAAATAAAAGGCAAAGGATTAAGACAAAGATTTTGACAAGTATCAGACAAGTATAAGGTTGAGAACAAGATGTAAGATAAAGATTTGAAAAAGTTTAAGAATAATGATACTGAAGATAGTTAGGATAAGAATTTGGACAAGAACAAGGACAAGGATAAGGATAAATATAAGTATACAGATAAGAGAATTTTTGAGACAAAGTTAAGGATATGAATACGAATGGGGAAAAAAAGACGTTCGCACATCAAAATACCTTCGGGTGTGTCGGTTACCAGCCAACTGCATTCTGGTGTATTTAATTTGAGGTTTTCGGCGACTAACTTTATTCTGGGGCTTAATTTTACTGATTGGACATGATCTATATTAATAATTATTTTCTTAAAATGGTAAAATTATATTTTTTGAAATGACAGTGTTACGAATTAGCTCGCAAATCTCCAAAATAGTTGGAAAGACATTTTTAACAAAATGCAACGGCGTGTCATGGAGCTTTTACTCGCTGAGTAGAGGTGATATAATTAAAGTTATGACACGAAAGTAAATGCTACTTATTTGCCTTCATCACAAAAATAAACAAAAAGTAGTAAGGAAGTATCTACACTTGGCTGGAGTTAATATACCTCGACAACCGTTTTAAAGTACAAGGCGGTTCAATAAGACTTTGGTTTGTCACATACACAGATGGCATCGCTATCAACGCGATTTTATCTTTTTAAATCTGACATCTTTCAAGCGATGACTATCAAAATTTGTTTCAGGCAGAAATTTGTGGGTGACAGTCATTTGATGTAAACAACTTTTGTTCCTTTTTTACTTAGGTTGGTACATATATTTCGGGATCAGGCAACGTTAATGTCATTCCAGCGCATGCTACTATTTAGTTTAGACACAAACCTGTGTAGCCTTCATGTAAAAGAAAAATAATAACCTTATTTTTTCCAACATCCTAAGTAAAAGATAACAAAACCAAACGCTGTTTTTGGCATACACGGTTAATATTTTAACCCTTAAATGCCCAGTGTATCTTTTGGGATACAACCGAGAATATAAGCTATTTATTTTAAAATATAGCAAAAATTGAAATACTGGTTATGTAGTTTCACTCAGAAAATTGCAAGTATAAAACAAAAATTGAATTATTCCCAATAAACCACAGAGCGGACTCGCATGGGTTTCGAATTCAAAACGGACCCGAGATTTCGGATCCGAGTTCTCGCTTTCTATTAGAATTCGAGATGATTCCGAGAATATTAAAAAAGCGAATATTTTATTTTATGAAATTTGTCTGTCTTGTGGAGAATATTAATAAAAACAATATTTTAAATTTTGTTTCTTTATTTACACGATTTTAATATACCAAAGGAATAAAATACAATTCTTTACTTAATTTTAAAAACTTTATAATATCTTTTACAATGTGTTTACAAAGCACTTCAAGCACTTCAAGCACTTCAAAAATAAAACACAAAACCGTGGCAACTATAGACTTAAATGTCAAAAACAAAATAAAAACAAATCACTTACTACTCATTATGAAATCTTTCAAAAACGTTCGCATTTTGACATTTTAAAGTTTATTTTTAATAAAATGAAACATATGAGAATTTTATGTCATTTTTCATCATCAGGGAGCTACACCACGCCTGGTAAAGTATAAATAAGTAGTTTAAGTATATTAAATAGGTTAAGAGAAGCCACCCGGTAGAGGGGTAGATTTCTTACTGAAGTTTCCGGCCGTGACTGAAGCTGCTGGACATAAGAAGTTCCTCTGCAGAAGCAAAAAGAAAATTCATTTCAAAGAAATGGATGCACACGATGTCATCGAGACAGGATATATATACATATTTCTTTGCAATTAGATAAACATTTTTTCCAGCACCTTCCGTCACGGCCGTGAACTGCATTTGGGAATTTTCCCTTCACCGAACGGCTTCTCTTACAAAAATTTTAGAATACAAAAAGAATTTTATAAGCTGCAATAAAGTTATAATTCAAAATTTTTAAAAATAAATAAAAATTATTAAAAAAGTTATTGGTTTCATAAGAAGAATATTGAAATCATAAGATTTGAGAATATAAGAAAAATTAAAAAATCTCGTTTTGAAAACGAATCGATTGTTCCAAAAATCTCGTTTCAAAAACGATGCGATTATTTTAAAAATCTCGTTTCTAAAACGATTCGATTATTCTAAAAATCTCGTTTCGAAAACGAAGTGTGAATTTCTTCCGATCGCGGATTCGAAAACGAATGTAGAACGAATTTCGTTTTCGAACTAAATGCCATCTACTAACGTATACCATCAATCAGATCTCGGTTTCACCTCGAATTCGAAACGAATCCGTCTGGTTTATTGGGTTGGCATAACTTTTTTGGTTTGGGATATATTGACCGTCAAATTAAAAAAATAGTTTTTTTTAATTTTTACGGAAAGTTCGCTTTTTGAAATGAAATATCTTTTAAGCTATTAACAATTTTAGAGTAAAAAAAATTACTAGTTGGTCTAGTTATCATAAAAATAATCGTTATCCACGTTTTTACTTGAACTCCTACAACCGAGCTGATTGATGGTATACGTCGGAATGCCCACTGTATCTTTTTGGATACAACCATGTTTTCTTTAATAACTCATAAACAAAAATTTTTTCCAAGAAAATAAAAACGGGGTCGTGTTCACGGGATCATTTAGCACAACGTAATTTTTTTAATGTAATTGGTGTTGTTGGGCATTAAAGGGTTAAATATATATAAATCTCATTTGATTATAATAATTTTGTGATTTGCAGAGATGGGTAAATCCAGAGCCGAGTATATGCGAGATTACCGGCAGAAAAAAAGTGAGGAAAAATTTAAAGTTGGAAAGGTAAAGCCAAAAAAAATTGAGAATAATTCAACTCCGCGTAACAGGGACTTGCGAAATGTTTTTAAAACTTTTCAGATGATTTTAATCAATATAAATGTTTTTTTAATCAGGGTTATTACCAAGGCAGACAATGGCAAACCTCAGAGAGTAAAAACTGCCATGAAAAGCTTCTTGAGAACATAAGCCGTTCGGAGTCAGCATAAAGCTTGTAGGTCAAGATCTCGATCATTTGTGTTCAAATATTTCGCAAAAAGCACAGCACAATTGATCATAAGAAGTTCGGTCAAAGTCATTTCAAGGGCTGAAACGGCCATTTCCTTTTTTTTTATTACCTAGGTGAAGTGTCAGATGTTAAGCTAGGTCTACACGATACAACGGTTGTACCAATATCGGTTGCTATTTGACGGTTGTGTGCGATTATTGTATCGTTTGGATGCAAGCGTGCGACGAGTTTGTTGCAATATTGCACGGTCGAATGGTAGAATTAGCCAACTGCTGTACGATGAGCGATTGTACAGCCGTTGTATCGTGTAGACCTAGCTTTACATATCATATGCGACTACTGTAAGGCTCGCTCTTTTTTTTTAATTTTCGTTTCGAGATTCCGTTATGAAGTCAAAAAACCATTTTTTTTTTCTGTTGCAAATAAAATTTTTCGTAGCACTTCTACTCAGAGAACAATAATTCTCTACAATAAGAATTGCAATGTTGTTGCATAAGCTGTTACCTCCACAACCTGATGACGTAATAAATTTTTTTTTCTTCTTTTTTTTATCTTAATACCAAGCATAAATGCTTAATTTATGTTTTATAACATTTACCATGCCGCATGTACTCACCAAGTTATAATTCCATGCAACGCCGTTGCATTATTGATGCATTTTCGATCTTGTAGCGGCTCTCCCCACGGCCTCATGACGTCATAAATTTTTGTCATGAAGACTAAGAACCAACCTTTATTGGCATATGATATTTTTTACTGTAGAACCTATCAACTCCGCATGTTCTCACGAGCAGCCTGTCCAAAGCCAGGATAAAGGAGGATGGTCGCAGGCAACGGGTTCGCCCTATCCTGTGTAAATGTAGAGGGACTTCCCAGATCCTGGATTTGGCAGCCCAATTTGGGGAGTAGGTGGACCGTTGACTTGATGCACGGTAGCGTATGCCTACGAGGGAATAGCAACGATCCTTAAAATTTGTTAGCACAGGGATAGTCGTTACGCTCGACAGACGTAATTTCACAGTCTCCACTGATACATATCGCATTGATTCTACGGGATAGTCTTATAAGTCTTGTAAGTCTTATAAGGCTGGTTAAAACGATGATAATCAAGATGTGTCATATTGTGTACTCCGAGTGTGAAAAGTTTATCTTAGTAGCCTCGGAATACCAGATTGATAAGAGGTATATTCAATGAGTTGTTGATAAGGTGTATAATCAATGAGTGTTGATAAGGTGTATAATCAAGGAGTGCTCCATATTGGGTGCTCTAAGTGTGAAAAGTTAATCTTAGTAGCCTTGGAGTCTATTGAAATGGAGCAAATAGTGGTGACCTTGTGGGACACACAGTCAAGTGCGATGTGGTCTACGCTGTAGCACGTCCACGTAGTAGTGGCTTTTTCCTTCTCAGTCAAGAGTGATGGATGCGGATGTGTTGGTGTTGTGATAAGTGCGTGTCGAGAAAAATCCCTTTTGCCCGGGAAGACTATCGCAGGACTGGCTCTTCGGGGAGTATCGTGCTGGCTGTGGTAGTTCAATGTCGCAAACAGGTCTGTGATCGGCGTGGAGTTGCGCTAAACAACCCTACATTGCAAGAGATGTTAGATGGGTCTCGATTTCCACCAACAAATGTGGATGGTGACCCAACTTATCATCCATAATTGGTACTGTTGCGATCCAGCATTGGTTGATATCCATAAAGTTTATTTATTAATTTAAATATACATACACTTAAGTATGGTGTGCGACCGATGTTGAAACTACTATGACAAGGCGTTGCACAGTGTGTTATTTTCAATTCTAGCGTGCCAAAAGTCATATCTCAAAAAGTATTATAGCTAGAGACATGATATTTTGCACACAGCTTAATAAGGCCAAAAAAAATAATTTTTGCAAAAAATGGGCGTAATCGGTCAACTGGCACGCCTACCTCCCATACAACTGGAGCATATAAACCGACCTAACTTGGGTTGTAGGCATGCTATGGCAATGAAATTTTGTTTCTTACTTTGTTTTACCATTTGCAACCATCTGTCAAAAAGTGGGCGTAATCGGTTTGTTTTGTTGTTGTTTAAGATTTTTGAACAATCAAATTATCCACAGATAAATAATGTTATATCTTAAAAAGTATATATGATATTATTATGAAATTTTAAACACAGATATATTATATTGTAATAGTAATATGTGTAAAAAATTATTTAATTTTGCTCAGTAGTTTGCCTGTAGTAGAGAAAAGTAGATTTATACCATAAAATCGGTAAAAAAATAAAGTTCATGCAAATGAATACTAAAAAATTTTATCCAACTTGTTAACTTTACGATATCTAATATTACTCCAAAAAATAAACTCGATACTATTTCATTAACACAATTTTTCTTAAATGTGTTGTAATTTTTCTTATCATTTTATATGAATTTTAGCATTTTTGGAGTCATTTTTAAATGAAGATTTTTTCCGTTTCCGCACCTTTCCGTACGAGGTTTTTTCATAAATGTTTAGTAAAAATATATATATTTCTTGAAGTTATAATCATCGCGTTGGATATCGTTGGATTCTGTTTTTTTTTTTCTTACTGAAAATCGCATTTTAAAAATTCTTTTTTTTATCAAATTCAGATTTCAATTTTTGGGACTTTTGGCACGCTAGAATTGAAAATACCGCACTGTGCGTTGGTAGCGTCTCGAGTCATGGAAGTGACGCCTAGGAGAGGTATGATGAACGTCGTATATACATTAGCATGGCACTGACGTCCTGAAGATTATCTCCTAGGCATCAATTCCATGAACCTCGACCCAATTGCCATGGGGCAACGTAGAATTTAGCCACACGGCAGGTGTCTACGTTACATAAAATGTTAAATAATGAATACCTTTCTGTAGAACCTATCTAATGAACTTACCTAGCATGAAATAAATTTAAAGTTTCGTTGCTTAAGCAGATCCCTCTGCGACCCGATCACGTCTCTTTTGTTTTTTTTTTTTTTTTTTTTTTCATAATATCATTTTGTCACGTTAAAACGCCCAAATTGCATTTTTTCTGCCCTCTTTGAGAATTCTGCCCTTTATGTGTTCCTTTCTCGAAAAAAAATTCTGACCTGTAAATTAAATCGTGTTCTTTTCTCAAAAATGATGACCTCGAAAGTAGAAAAAATGCAGAATTCTTGCACTCTCAAGATCGACGGTTCTAAATTCTGCCTTCAAAGGCAGAGGCCAACTGAATGAACAAAAAAGTGACATTTGAGGAAAATATTAAACGTTATCATTGACATTTCATTAAAGTTTGACCTTTTTCACGGTTGACAAAAAAAATATAAAAATTGTTCTCAAAAGTAAGCAACAGTACAACCAAAACAGCATCAAATGTTGCATTTTATCTGATCTTTTCTCGACTAAGAGCAGGTCATCATTCTTTGAGTTCAGGTCAATATGTAAAATATTCTGTACTCTCAGTGGGCAGAATTTTTTGAGGAGAAAAGAAAACGCCATTAAATACACTGGGCTTGAAAGAGATTACAGAAAGCTGTGCTATTGGCAGGACAATGACTGTATATCTATTAATTTAGGGATTGAACTTTACAAATTGTTATTGTCGCTTTCTTTATATGAACTCCAGCACAATTTTACACACATTGCACACAAGGTCATAAAAAGTTTTGATTATCTATCAAAACGTACTAAATAAAACTTGTGGTTAATGACAAACTTGCTTAGGGCGAATTTTCTTAACCCTATTCCACATGATATACATATAAATTCCCATCAAAGTTGAGCTTTTATCACAGACCATTTAAGAAAGTCCTTAAACCTCTTGAGTAAATGCCACAAACTTAAACTATGTCATGCTAATTTCTAAGCAAATTGAATAATCTTCAGCCACACTTTGTGGCCTGTTCATTTTATATCGAAGTTATTTGCCTCATGTCCAAGATATGCCATCAAAAATTAAGCTATTAAGTTTATATACTTGTATATAGCACAAATAAAAAATAAGCCAAGACAAATTGAGGTTCAAAAGAGAAATACAAAAAACAAAAAATTATAATTATGCTCTTAAAGAAACAATACGAATGAAGCCTCATTAATTAGCACCATTATGGCATGCATGACATGAGGAATTCAAGGAATTTTTCGAAGCAAGACTGTGACTCAGCATTGATTAACGAGAATAACCCAAAATATTTTGCCTATCCATGGCAACTTCTGGCTTTTTTATGGTGGCAATCAACTCAGAACAAAAGCAAAACCGTCGATAGAAACAATATTAAGGTGTTGGATTTTTGGCATCAGGATGAAGGATTTGAAGCATGTTGAATTATAGGAAAACGTCCTTGGAAATATTTTAACGATTTCATCATTCGTTGTAATTAATTAGTTAAAGATATTTTCGTAAATGTATTTCACTTGATAAATCGAACCAATTATTTATTATATGCATATGTACAGATATTAACAACATTCCTCCCTTAAATTAGATAATAACAATAATTAATTACCAAGTTTCGACGATATTCGTGACATGTTATGATATTTAAATCTTTTTTTTTTTTTTTTTTTTTTTTAATTCATTTATTTGTTCCCAATTTAACAATAATACATACATATTTAATAATAGCACAATGAATACTATACACTAGAATTAGTTATACTGAAGTAAATGACCTTATAGGTACTCAATACAATCTTTATATTTACATATTTACATTGCTTTTAATTTAATCAATATTTATTTTTGTCATTAGTGATACTTTTCCTCAATATGTGGATTTTTTTTTTAAAGAAAAAAGGGTGAGAAAAACTTTTATTCGATATGTATTTTTTAAGATAAAACTGAATAAACTACTTAAGAACTAAGGTAAGTAAATAAAAAGTATGGATGGCTAATGTTCTGTGCCACCAGTTTGAGATGCGGTAGGCTTATTCTTCACGCTGATCGCAAGAACACTAGCCATCCATGGGAACTGTTTCTGATCTAGGCCAGCCACCAGTATTTTTTAGTATTTGCTCGGTCATTGTTGCAAATATCGCGTTCAAGTATGTCGCTGTCGTATCTCCAATTTTGGTTACGATTATCTATGCACATTAACGAATGCAGAATTCTTTTATCAGTGGCTCTTCAGGCTACATGTATAATAACAGGTATATTCCTTGAGTCGGATAGATAACCCAGTGTATCTACATATAGGAAGGCCTCAGGTGGTATGAATCCTCTCTCTATTGCGTTTTCAAAATACCCTGGATTAGGATATAATGCTCCCGAAATTAATGAGTTCTCGTTAAATGTTGCGCGTTCAAAATGATTTCTTGTTAGATCTAGCGTGTAATTATCTATTCTGGGCAGTTTCGAAGCTTCTAAAAGTTTCTTATTAGAAATAAAACGTCTATAATTTGAATGTCGACTTCTATACATAAATAGACAAGCTCTTAAACATTTCCTCTCGAATAGCCGTATCTTCTCTATATATGAGGGGCTAATATTCCACCAAATTGGGCATGCGTAGGTCAGAATTGGTCGAACAAACGCTTGGTAACAAACTATCTTTACATCACTTTGCAGGTGTCGCGAGTAAAACAGCTTTTTTAGTTCCATAAATGCTGCCATTGCTTTTTCGAGTGTAACCTTAACGTGCTCTTTATAGTACAAAAATTTGTCCAAATAGACACCTAAGTATCTAACACATGTCTTGTTTATAATTTTAAGACCATTATCATCTGTAATTGCTAGGTTTTTCCAATTTTTTCGGAGGTCGTGGTTTCCACGCCTTAAAGGTGGACGAAATAATATAACTTCGCATTTTGGGTAGCTAATTTTTAGTTTCCATGTCTTGCAGAATGCTTGAAAGTCATTAAATTTGAGTTGTAACGATCTTTCGTCAATTTTTGGACCATGTGTGTACAATACCACGTCATCAGCAAAGGCTAATGATGAATCGATTTCATTTAGTATCTTAGAAATATATATGTTAAATAGAATTGGGGCAGTGACTGTGCCTTGTGGAAGGCCATTCGGTACGTCAAATATTCTATTTGTTGTTATCTTACCATTCGTTACTACGAATTTTTTCTCCTTTGTTAGAGATATTATCATTTTTATGAGGTGTTGGGATATCATCGACGATATTCGTGACATGTTATGATATTTAAATCTTATATGTTCATGAATGGATACCCATTGTAAGTTCTGTCCTACGAAATCAAAGAATTGGATATGAACAAAAATTTTTCAACTCCCATTTGGTACAACTCCCAGCCAGATATTTTGATTTAAATTTATTTAATTCGACACATGAATCGTTTACCACTTTAATTTAAGTATATTAAGAATTGAACTAGCGTAAAGTACATCTTGCTTACTTACATACTTACATATCTGGCGCTTACAACAGTCGATGGATTTTGACCTTGTCAAAGTATTTGCGACAGCCATTTTTGTTTGGCGCTTGCTGGTTCCAGTTGATGTTTCCCATTCAGCTGATGTTTCGTCAGGTTGTCCAACACTTGAGCCTTCCAACGGAGATGTGGGCGTCCTCTGCAGCGTTGATCCCCACCGAATCGAATATTTTTTTCGTTGGATCATCGATTTACATCCGCTCAGCATGACCTAGGCAGCGGAGCCGCTCGATTTTTATGCACTTTTTTGAACTACAGTTTTGTGCATATTAAAAGCATATCTAAAAATACATATCATATTGGCGTAGCAAACTTCATCATATTTATACCCCTACGTTTAAAAAAACGTAAACGGGGTATATTAATTTTGTCACTCCGTTTGTAAAGCCCATAAGGAGGCGTGGCAGAATAGAAAAGTATATATATTCTTGATCAGCATCACCACCCGAGGCGATTTAGCCATGTCCGTCTGTCTGTCCGTCTGTCCGTCTGTGATCACGATTACAGCCGTAATTTTCAAGCTATCACAACGAAATTCGATATTTAAGCTTATATCTAAAAAATAAAGATCAAGTTCGAAAATGAGCCAAATCGGATGAAAACCACGCCTACCTCCCATACAAAGTGACTATCAAAACGGTAAAATTTCTTTAAATTCCAAAAAAAATGAATAAATTTTGCATATGAACTTTGATATATAACATGTACTCTGTGTATGAAATTCAACCAAATCGAGTGAAAACCGCACCCACCTCCCATACAAAGTGACTTTATCAAAAAACAAAAGAGAATATTTTCTGTTAAAACTATGACGAAAATGTTTTTACAAATAAACATTTTTTTGACTGCTTAAGACTTTGAATATACCTCGGTTCGTAGTTTTTTATTGTCTTACTTCTTTCCTCAAAATTTTAATAGTTAGTTTTACTTAATCATGTATGGCGCTCAATATAGCATAAAAAGAAATTAAGTAAAAAATAAAGGTTCAGCAGTAGCAGTAGTAAAGGTTCATTGCTTCAGCAATGACAGCAGTATACGGAAAGAGCAATTTTTGACTGTGCATAACAAAAGCCACTTACTTGAGCCAAATAGTTTTTGCTCCGATTAACGGTAAATGTCGCTTATATTTTTAATTTTTTACGTAGTTTATACTGATTTATACTGAAAAGAGTCATTTGCATATAAGTCTTTGTGTGAAGAAAACATTTGAAATTTCCAAAACGGTATTTTGTGTGATAAATACCCCAAGTCCTTTCAATAGCAACAATTGGTGTGTGTCAATCAGAAGCATCACAAAATTCTTTATCAAAAAAATACAAAAAAAATCAATAATTTCACTAACTTGGGTGGTCCGAAGCGTAATACAACACAGAGACAGGACCGGCATATAATCCTAGCTTTTCAAAAAGATCCTTTTTTATCAGTAAAAATGCCTATATTCCAGAATTAATTTTGCAAGAACTCACCTAAATTGGTCTGTTGACTAATATAAAACAGTTCTTTTTAGTGTAGAGTCCAAATTTATTCTCTCTACCAGCGATAGCATGGCCACAATATAAAATTAAATAAACTGGCCATTTCAGTCCTTGAAATGGCTTTGACCGAAGTTCTTATGATCAAATTGTGTTGTGCGTCTTATTAAATGTTTGTACACAATTGATCGAGAACTGGACCTACTAGTTTTATGCCGATTCCGAACGGCTAATGTGCATGTTCTCAAGAAGCTTTACATGACATTATTTACTCTCTGAGGTTTGCCATTATCTGCAGAGAGGTGACGGCCGAACCGAAAAATTAATTCAATTGAAAAAACTTTCTGTGCCTGATGGAATTGAACCAAGGTTCTCTGGCGTATGGGTCACGCACTCTACTCACTGAGCCACGGCCGTCCCAGCATGGCCACAATACATCGTCGAAAAGGTGAGCGCCTTAAACATCAAAACTGTCAAGTCACAGTTAAACATGGAGACGGCTCGGCCATGAACTGTGCTTATTTTTCTGTATTTGGCCAAGGTCCAGTTCATGAAATTACCCAAACAAGGGACCGATTTATTTATGAAGGGATTTTAGAGATAGCCCTCTGCTGAGCGGGAAATGCCAACCAGGTTAACACTGACACAGCAGTGCCGATGCAAATCACAAACTATTATTGATAACCTTATAGCTTCAATGCAACGCAGATGTTTTACGGTTATTCAAAATAAAATTTATTTAACCAAATACGAACCCTATAACCTGTATTTTCAAACGATTTAAATCTTTAGTTTAAGTTGCCTTAGTTATCACAGCATAATTTCTGCTTTGTACTTAATTTTCTATAAAAAAATTTAAAATTCTGCAATAATAAAAAATTTCGAGTTATTTTTTAACAATTTGTGTTTTAATGATTATCGAAAAATATCAAACTAGTATTTTAGTAAAAAACTGAACAGTTTCAGGGTAATATTGACAATGCTTTTTTTGGTTGCTTATGATATGCACAACACTTTATATCGATGGCCTTATATAACTAGAAAAGGCGTAACTCTATTTTTTTGTTACTTTACAGGAGAAGAAAAGAACTGAATAAAATCTGGAAAACTATGGAAATAAAAACTTTTTTAATGCTGGGGCCCTACTCTGTATTGCGATGCGAAAAAAAAATCGCGTAATCGGTACTCCGTAATGCGATAACCACGTGCAATTTGCTATTTGAATGCGCATCGCGTTTCATTTTCGCAACGCATTGATTTACACACCGCAATATGGAGTAGGGCCCCAGTTTTTATTTAAAATAGGCAACAATAACAAAAAAGCGCATTGATTTTTTTATAGTGGTGTATTTGAGAGTGGTCTACCAAAATATATTAAAAACGTAATTTCGAAAAAAAAACGAGTTTTCTATATTAACCCTTCAATGCACCGTGTATCTTTAAAGATACAACCGTTCAAGAAATTCCTACGGCTATATTTTTGATTTGATTTTTTTCCAATCGGTTCTATATTATTTAGAAAATTATAAGTCTTAAATAAAAAAATAGTTTTTACTTCTATTTGTCATACTTTTTAAAAGAATTATGTACAAAGTCAAAAAAAAAAAACTATTTTTAACAGTTTAACTTCTAGGAACGGATAAATAATTTTGATTAGGAAAAAATGCTGACTGCTTTCAAAACATGTCCTTTAGTGATTTTAAGTGGTTCGAAAAAATTTCGATCATATGGCACCTCACTGGGTCACATAAGTTGGTTGTATCTTTAAAGATACAGTGTGCACTCCCTGCAGTTTTTGATAATTTTAACTTTTTAAAATTAATGAATTAATAAAAATTTCATAACACATTTCTTTTATTTAAATATATTTGAAAAGGGATTTTAGATTTGGGTAAATTGACATTGTATCTTTATAGATACAACCACTTTTTTAAAAAAAAAAAAAAATTTCAAAACTAAAAACGCAGTTTTTATTTTTACTCAATTTTACATAAAATATATTTTTTCGGTCAAAATCGGGCTCCTTGTGCATTTAAGGGTTAATGGCATCTTGCTGTAAAACGAAGACTTCGGCTGAAGCCTCGTTCGTTTGCAAACGATGTCGGATAAAATTGGCTTCCTGTATTTATTCTTTCCGTCATCGTGCACTATTACGTCGCTTACATTACTCAAATACTCTCGACGTGAATATTTGTCAAAAGAAGCATTACCAGATAATAAAATTTCAATTTCCTTCGTAAATTTTCTAAAATCCTTAAAAATTTTAATGTTAAATCATTACATCTTTTTACGTTGGCATTGCTTTTTTCCATCAGCTGTTTCATTTATTTTTGCTTGGAAATAATTGCTGACTTTTGCAGCAATCTGCAATTTGTTTTCATATATTTTGTTAAATTCGACTAAAATAGTATTTTATAATAGGGGTATTCACGATCCGGAGCTCTTTGTAGAGCTCTTGTGCAAAAAAGCGCAACAAACTGTGAACACGCCTTAAACACAGACCTAGCAATTGAAGTTAAGTTCAGTCAGCTTTGAAAGTTAGTGATGTGAAATTATGACCGAGCGTTTCCACCGCCCGAACGAACGAAGATTTTTTCGTTCGTTCAGGCAGTGTAAACAGTTTGGTCCGAACCAAGGTTCGGAACATTGGTTTTTTACAAAATGCTCGCGAGCGCTATTCGCGCAGTGTAAACACTTTTCCAGCACGAACGAACGAAGATTTCTTCGTTCGCTCTGATCGGCCGACGCTCGATCTTTTTAGGCGAATCCAGTGCTTATTTGCGCATAGGTAGTAGATTTGTTGAAATTGTAGTTAATAACGTAGGAAAAACAAAAAAGAAAGAAAATATATTGAAAATTTAACGCAAAAGAACTTTGTTTTACTTTGTTATTTTATTAGCACTTTATATAAGCAAATTATTTACATAATATTCGTTATATAATAAATTCTTTACATAAATACTTACATAAAACCTAAATTAAAAGGCATAAAAGTAGTAAAAATTAATCAAATTTAGTACGTTTGCATAAACAAATATTGATCAACGCTGATGCTCGCAAGCATTGAATTTAAGTGTTTCCACTGCACGAACGAACAAGATGGCGACTTACCAATGTTCGCAACTTGTGTTCGTGCGGTGGAAACAGTTGGACCGAACGAAGAATTCATCGCGACGATTTGTTCGCGATGATTTCTTCGTTCGTTCGGGCGGTGGAAACGCTCGGTGATATTAAAGAAGTTAGTACCTAGAAGTGTACCATCACTATTTGTTTGCTGTCAAAAATTCACAAAATGAACTCAAGAGCTCAAACGCACTACAAAAGAACTACAGGGTATTACCAGTGTGCTTGAGCAAAAAAGAACAACTTTGAAAGCACGTGTATTTTGTTATTGTAGAGCTCTTTTTTGTTGCACTTTTGCTCTTTTGCACAAGAGCTCTACAAAGAGCTCCGAATCGTGAATACCCCTAATGTTTCTTGTGATAGCATTTTATAATTTTAACAACGAAAGTGAAAGTGATAGCAGTGCATTTGTACAAGAACCTGTAGTGTACAAGAACCCAAAATTGCTCGCTCGTAGTTTTCTTTGTGCTGAAAACATATAAAATATTGTTAATATATGTTTTTATTATTAGTTTTTATATTATAATGTTAAATATGCTTCTGAAAATGTATTTACATTTTCTTCACAGCAACTTCCATTATTAAAATTTTGTGGACGATGGCAATTTGTTTATCGTCGTTTTTTGACGTTCCGCTTCGGGTAATTTTCTTACAGCAAGCCAAATTTGACTGCTGTTACGTCTTCGTTCGTAACTGAATCAGCTGTTCTCGTTTGTGTACAATATACCATGATACAATTATACAAGGTAGGAGTGACAACTTGCTTTTTTCTCACTAGTACCTTGCAGCGACTGTCATTTGCCTGTATATTTTGTTTTCTATTTTCTTTTCTTCTTTTTTCGTTCTCTAATTTATACTATTTTTGACAGTTGGCGCAAGACGAAAGAACTGTCACTCCTACCTTGTATAATTGTATCATGCAATATACATTTTACATCAAGCAAAAACAGCTGATTATTGGCTTTTGAACGAAGTCTTCGTGAAATACACGTTTAGTTTGTTTTACAGCAAGATGCTATAAGCCATCAATGTCGTTGGCGGCGTACAGCTCATACAGCTCGTGGTTCTATCAAATTCGGTACTCGCCATTGAAGCAGATTGGACCGAAAATTTTGCGAAAGATCTTTTTCCCAAAGGCTCCCAGTCTTTTCGTTAGAAATTTCGAATCTGAATTGTTCCCGTTTTCACTGAAGAATGTTCCCGAATTTGAGCCAATGTCCCCGAAATTTTGGCCGAATGTCCCCGAATACCACAAGTTAGATGGTCACACTAACCATTACCCATTGCGCCTAAATCTCAGGTCGATTCCATAAAAACCTAAAAGGAAGTAAAAAATTTCAACTTTATGACAAAACAAAGATGAAGGTTAAAGTAGTTTTCGGACGATTTGTTTATATATTAAATTTTTTAATTTAAATATTTTTTTATTATGCGTTTATTATCCGAACTTAGCATACATGACACGTACAGACTTTATTCTTGCCTGTTTTAACTAGTTCTCTAAACTTTATTCGGCGGTCATCCAAAACCATTTGATGCAGTTTTTAGCAGTCCCAAACGACGTTCATCTTCAAAGCATATAACGACCACATTTGAATTTAGTCACCCAATTTTTAACAACTGCATATGACTACTTCTGAATACATTTCGGCAAAACGCTGACTAGAAAATGTATAAAATTAACTTCTGGTTAGTTTCAAAACTCCAACGATTTGCAGTACATTCTTTTCCAAGCACAAAAACATCAAAGATTTGTCATAGAAAAAAAAAACGGATTTGTTGCAGTCATTTAATTTTATTTACTATATATTTTTCTTGTAATATATGTTAAGAATATTAAGAATAAAGATACTTGAAACACTACATCATCAAGTCGAATAAGTCATCTCTTATTTCGCTCCTATTTTAATATTCTTCAAATTCAGATACTGTTGGGATACTGTTGTAAGCTAAAGATACTATTTTTCCAAATGTAAAAATAATATGTATATGTTAGATGCAATTGAAGTTTAGAGATAACTGCTTCCATCTGATGTAAAATTGTTGTAAAATTGTTGTAAAACTGTTGTTACTAGAATGCATACGTTATAAGTTTTATCTGTAAAATATCTGTAAAAATAAATAACAAGAAATATTAGCTGTTTTTTGTAATTAGTTTAGTTATGTTGATAAACTTAAATTAACCAGTTTTACTGGAAAAATTTAGTGAGACAATTAATTTTCAAAATCACATTTAATGGATGTCATTCACATTCTTATTTATTGAATGTTGTGATCATCAGCTTCGAGCGTTCAAACAAAGACAAAAATGTCTGGTATCAAGATGAAAATCAATATTTTGAAGGAATTGTTGTGAGCGAAGGGGGTTGGTTTTGATATAATAGGAGGAGGACCACCACTTCAGTGTATTTGTAATCCAAAAATGGTTGAGAATGGTTGAAATGGTGAAGCAGCTGAAATGGATTGTTGCATTAAGTCTGCCTGAAATTAGATTATTTTTGATATTTTTCACTGAACTGAGGGAAGATTAACACCACTTATTATGTATCACCAAAGCGGTTAACTGAATATCATTTGTAGATTTATTCAAAAAATTGTCTTTGTAATGATGTGAAATGATGGCTAATTGTAATCAATTCAGCCCAACCCCATATTTAGAATAGTGGAGTATCAAAAAGCTTTTAAAGCCTTTATTGCACTAAATCTGTTTACTAAAACCAGAGTGCACAGTATTTCGAATTTAAACTCGAATTAAAGAAGATTCCTTTTCTTAGATTTTTATTATCGAGCTTTTAATTTGTGCCATAATTAATAGGTTTGATTAGTACACTGAGGAGAATCAGATTTCAAACAGTCCAAACGTTGGCAAACATATATTATTTCAATACCACATGTGCCACATTACCACAAATGTGTCAAATTTCTACACATGTGCCACACATTTGCCTCTTTCCATGTTTTTAGGGCTAATAATTAGCCAACATAAGCAAGTAAAAGCGAAGATTTTCCCACTATATTAAAAATGGTTTGTTGGTAGCATTCTAAAAACAGTCTAGAAAATCTGCTTCAAACATATAAATTTCAATTAGACAAACATTGAAATAACCATCGAAACTGATTCTCAAACAGTTCTCGATTTTTTTCAAGAAAAAACTTTGAATGATAAATTTTATTCGCCCACGCTCACGAGCTTTAACCCAAACACTACCCAGCACTAATTTGGTAGTTAATTTCAAAAGTCAACTTATAGTCGATACTAGTCGATACTAGTCGAAAACGATTCATTTTTGAGATCGTTCATGGATTGTCAAAATCAAATGAATATGTTTGTTTTTTTTTTTTTTTGGCTTTGCTTTGTAGGATTTTTGACAATTCATGTTCGATTGAAAACTGTCACACCTACCTGATTAATTATATCATGGTTCAGGAATATATTTGAACGAATTTGTCAATTTTTGATTTTAAATAAATAATAAAAGGAGCTTATGCGTGCAGATGGAAGGTATGACAATACCTACAATAGAAGTTATGATACAATAAGATGATAGTCTCATTTTTAGAATGATCCTACCTTCTGATTATAACATAACTTTCATTGCAAGTGATATTATTGTATCATAGTGGAAATGTAAAAGATCAACTCAAATTGTATTAAAATCATGTATTTTACAAGATCGGGCGACATTTTAATAATTTTCTCCATGGTTCCCACAAGACCAACAGTTCTTATATCTGCATAAAAACAAAGTCTGAAACTAACCCTATTCGAAATAATATTTGACAGCAGCAAAAAGCAAGTGTCGAACTATGAATCATAGAACAAGGTGAAATATAGGGAAAATGGAATACTTAAGTTGGGCCAGTTGCCTTTCCGCATTACATCAACCCGCAAAGAGTCACTTTCAAACAATGTAAAAGGACATTGTAGTGGGACATGGTACTGTTCCCGTTTCAGAACTTTTTAAATTTGTCCTTTTTTCTGTATGGTGTATAACTATTTCTTCAAAATTAATGTACACAAACATCATTCTGTGTAACGATAAAATGCAGTAGAAAATTGAAGTAGAGAAAAACCAGTTAGAAATAAAAATAAAATTAATAACTCCACTATGGCAGCAAATCTTTGGAGAAAGAAGAAAAGGAAAAACGTTTAAGGACAATAACAAAAAATTCAACAAAAAATATTTGGCCTACACAAACACTACGATGCTGTCCTTTTTGGCAGTAAAACGCTACAGAAAGAAAAACGCTCATACAGCTCTCAAACGCAGGCTTCTTCTGAGGAATATTGCGTCATGCATAGATAGTTAAAGCAGTAATTTTACTTAAGACGTTTTTAAGGAAATCGCAGTGGTAATTTGCACTGATTAAGGCATGTCGTTTCCCCTACCCTGCTCTATTCCCATGTGAATTTGTTGTATCTCGTCCTCGTCTCTCTCCAACATAGAGTAAATTTTACGGTCAATTATTGATCAGTATTAACCTGGATCTACCTAACACCAAAAGTATTTCACTCGCTGTGGTTATCAATTTTATGTGAAGGAAGACTTAGCATTCAGTGAGAATGCGCTCAGTTTTATTCATGCTCTATCTAGTCTACGCCCCGTATTTTCTGACAAGTTCAAACGTTGTCCAAAGGCATTGATGTTGATTTTTTGAGATCATAAAGAATGTACTAGCGTTCGGGCAGATCAACAAAGCATTTTAGCATTTTGACATTATACCTACGCCTTTGTTACTGAATTGTAGTCATAGAGAGCGTGTTTTAACTGAGCGTATCTTATAAGTGTATCATTATCGTAACTAGAAAAATCCGAAATTATTTCGAAGTAATATTATTATTCTAATGTTTTCTTCCAAAACAATCAAGTTGACAGAATTAAGGGGTGCTTTTGATTTACTGTGACTTTTGCTTTAGTGTCAAATATTTATAATGAACTCAAATCGATTTGATGAAACTTATTGCTAAATGAAGTGATCTTTTTTTTGTTAGGAAAGGCCTTTAATCACCATAATCCACATCCAACATGTGCCTTTTCTTACAATCGGATATGACTTCATACATAGTTTAAAATTTTTCAATTCAATTTATAGGAATTATTCTTTTTCAATTACAATCCATACAATTTTTGGAAAAGTATGGTATATAAAATGCATATTGTATTATTCGCCACAACAGTTTATTCGAATACAAATTTATTCATTTTCAAAACGTTCATGTGTTCGAAAAATGTAGCATTCGGATTCTAAAAGAAGCAAGATTGGTAAAAAAGCAAGATCGACAAAAGAAGCAAGCCATTATGAAAGCAATTAAAAAGAAGTATTATAGGAACGAATAAAATTAAATGAGGCTCGTTTCCACGTGACAAAAGAGACCAAGATAAATTAAGAAGATTGTTAAAAGTATTTTTTTAGCAGTATTTAAAATGATTTAAAACACAAAAGGCGTTTTACTTTATTCGCACCGTATGTTATACAGTCGAAAAGTTATTTTGTTTCCCTTTTTCATTGTGACACGGAACATCAAATAGTTGCTTTATGCATCGAGAGAACATTTGGAAAGTTCCGATCACTCTCAAGTGTTGTTACCCAACACATAGCTACAAGTCGACTTGTAGTCAATCAAGCCATAAGATGATGGGAACACACTCTTAAAATATTTCAGACATTAAACTAAATAAAATTAATTGTTGCAATCATGGTTGAACGCTTTAAAATATTTTATCCTTTCAATGTCTATGGTTCGGGGTTTCCCTTAATCGACTCCAGCTTGCGGAGAAACAAAACCATGCAAAGCTTTTTGAGAACATGAACATCAGCCGTTCAGAGTCGGAAAAAAACTGTAAGTACAAATTTAGATAACTTGTATACTCCAGCCTATAGGATTTTATTATTTTAAATTAAACAATTATGCCTTTGCTTCTATAAATAATCAAAATAAATTTTTTTGGCTCAAAGTTTTTGGTTTTTGAAAGTACCTGGAATAGTGTCCAAAGAACACTTTGGACAAAAAGTGCCTTAAGCGCTCAATCTATAAACACGCCTTTTAAGAAATAATTTACATTAAAAGCTTGAATGATTGTCTTGATCAGAGCTTGAACTCATCCAAAGATAGGATTCTATTTATCAATCTCAAATGGCTTTAAAGTATTATAAACAAGTTGCTATAATTTATAAACAAATAAATTTCAATATGCATATCTAACCATATTTGGAAAAATACACCAGAGTCCTTCACCGTTGATACAGTTTGTAAGTGATACAAACTGAACAGTGAGGCCTTGGCATTTAATTGTGAAGCATTTATTTACCTCTTTATTTCAATTTAATCTCGACAAATCAAAGTAAATTTGCAAAACTGCACTAGCAGCTGTTATCTATTGGACACGGCGAAGGAAATGAGCTCTTAGGGGTGGTTGCATCAAAAAACGTCCGGGTGGCATGCGTTGCATAGCAGGTGAGCGTAACAGGATCTGAATGAATCTTATGATTGCATCAGTTCATGCTTCTGCCTTCACCTTCACCTCCCCCCTTAACTGCAAATATTCCCCTACGCCATTGTGCCATTTTGCTTTCTACTTCGATTTTTTGGCTTCGATTGGGGGCTTGGATTTCCAGTACCCCCATTGGAAACTGCACCCATGGGTTTTTTGCCCAATCTAAAGATGGCATTACTTGTCAAAAAGAAAACGCGTCCCTCGCATCTTTCTAAGTAATCTAAGGATTGCTTGTCGATGCCCAAAATGAGTAGAACGCCATCATCTCTCTCTTTCTTATGGAAAACATTCCACTTATCTGTAGTGAGACCGGCATTTTGACGCTCAAAAATCAAGAGGATTTCCTCAGTTGAACGACCAATGGCACCAGACCGTATGAAAACTGATGCTTTTTGTAATTTTAAGCGTGGCTGAAACGCCACCAAACGCAACTTGGAGCCAGGCCAAAGTGAGGGCAGTCTGTCAACCAAGTTTTGCAGCACTTCTACGCATCTTCTGGATGCGACACTGATTTTATAAGTATCCTGAATAAATCGGGAAAACTTAATTTGTATTGGCGGAAATCTACGATCTGCGTTTAGAACAACGTCGGCCAGAGCTTGATTAAAAGCAGACTTGAGCAGCTCCTGACGTTTACCAACTATCTTGCCACCCGGCATGTTCATGTCCATGATAGCAAACTTCAGCTCAGCCGAACTTCGATCATATTCATCATTTTGTTGATCATTGAAATAATTGTCATTTCCGCCAATTTGTTGGTCTTGGAAATATTCGCGTCCACCAGCATTTCTTGGGTCATCACTCCATTTGCCGCCCCACATCGAATTGGACTGCATGTCAGAGACGTTAAAATCGCCTCCACCACCCCCACCTAAATTGATATTCTGGTTCTGGTTCTGGTTCTGATTCATATGGCCAGCATTTCTCAATGTGGAATTATCAATATTATTGTTCCAACGTGGTGGTGCAGGGGCTTCTGGACAGGGAGCGTCCCATACAGAGATGTTGGAGTTGTTGTTTTTATTCATGTTAGACTGTGATCTTTGTAGGTTGTTGCTCCAAGCATTTGGCATGTTATTTCTCGCATCAAAATTCAAGTTACTGTTGCTGCTGCTGCTCCAAATACCGCCGGAGTTCGACATTGCATGACCAATATTATTGTTGTTGTTGTTATTATTGTTATTATTCCAACCCCCTTGAGAGTTTGATGGTACTCGGGTATTGTTTTTGTTATTGTTTCGACCCCCTTGAGAATTCATTACTCCGCGATCAAGGTTGTTGTTAGTGTTATTATTCCAACCCCCTTGCCCTTGCATGTTTGGTCCAGCACGAGACATATTATTGTTGTTATTATTAGTATTGCTCCAATAGCCACCACCATTATTCATATTCATGTTGTTGTTATTATTATTATTATTGCCCCAACCGCCATTATTCATATTGCTATTGTTGTTGTTATTGTTGTTGTTACTCCAAGATGCCTGATTGGTGTCATTGTTCCAGTTTCCTTCATTTGTCTGTGGAAGTATCTGCATTAGGGATGCAACTAACTTCTGTCTGACAATGTTAAAAGCTTGTGATTGAATAGCTTCTTGCACCTTTGTAGAGTTCTTCCCTTTTTTTGCTGCAGCTACGGGTACTAATGCCTGTTGATCGGTAGGTTTTTTACTATTTTTTTGCTCCACCTGCTTTATGAAACGAGCAACCCGATTATCTGTACTGATGGACTTTACAACCTTATTTGTATCGCCACTTTTATATTGTCTAGCCCGAGTACGTCTGGCAGCGCCTGACCTCTTCCTTTTGCCTTTTGGTATTTCATTTTTAGTGGCTTCCATTGATATCCTCTGTTATGTTTACAGTTGATTTAAACAGTATTTTAGTGATTAGACGCTGATGTTTAAGTGCGATTCTTTTAATCTTGCAAGAAGAAACCTGCAATATGATAAAAAAATTTTTTTAAAAATCTGAAAGGGTTTTTTGCAGGAAAAATATATAGTGGAACTATAGATAAGAAAAGAGTAAAAATTAAACTTTAAAAAAGGTGATTTTTTTCGATTTACTTGTATGGCATGGAAGAAAAGTAATTCCCAATTTTTTTTTTTAGCAATAAAATTAAAAATTCTCAAAAATTCTCAACGGATTGAACACGTCAAATTGAACACATTGTCAAATTAAACCCAGATGTAATCGGTAGACACCTTATAGTCTACAGTTTAGTAGCCCAAGGAATAACATAGCTCAAATTTTTTTTTTCAACTGTTCAGGAGAGGCGTTTGAATCGATATAATTTATGATATTTAAAATACTACTTTTATTTATTTAAGTTTGATTTGTTTATATTACTTTACTATGTTTCAACATTTTAATTTTTTAATTTAATTTCATATTTTGTTTCTACTTTCAATTTCAACTTTATAATTTTTTTAGTCAAAAAATTGATATTAATAGTTCACATAGTGAACAGAGAGTTTTATAAAATAAAAAAAAAATTAATAAAACCTTCAACAAAATTATTTAACATTAACTTATATCAATTCAAATTGATATTAAATGAAATTTTTAAGTTTTTATGTTGACAATTGAGATATTGTTACGTTTTGAGCAAAAATCATTATAAGTTTACTATTACTAGCAGAAAACAGTTTTTTTAATTTCAAATGGGTTAAACTTGAGTTGTACTTTTGCGGCCGTGGCCGAATGCTTTGAGAGGCGCATGGACCACTCGATGCCAATTTGAGACCAGGTTCGAACCCCAACTGACAAAAAATTTTTCAATTGAAATTAATTTTCTGATCGGCCATCACATTACTATTATTATTATTTATTTTTTATTAATACTGCAAACAGTTACCTTGTTTATCCGACGCTTCAAATGGTTTGACTCAAATCATTTTGGTTAAAAACTTTGCATAAATCGCATTTTAAACCGTGTTGAAAATTTCAAGCCGATTGAATAAAACCTTATTTTAATTCGCTTCTTATTTTTTTATAATACATTTAAAACGTGTTTAAAAATAACAACGTGAGCAGTTAAGGGGGTTAATATACCCAAAACTTTTTTTTGAAGTCTCAAGAATATGTGGTGAAAATTTTAAGTCGATATCTCAAAAAATAACAAAGTTATAGCCTAGAGAGTGAACCCCTTCTAGAGCGCGCCGTGCTGGCCCTTATTTTCAATCGAGTTTTTCTCGAAACCATGTTTTCAAATTCGGTGACCAAGATTTCTCGAAACTCAGTGAACCGATCGTTTTTTTTTTTTTTTTTTGCAGGCTTATTTTATTCCTAAATAGCCTTTTCCCGGCGTGCGTTGCTGCACCCTGCAACTATATGGGAACATAATAGGTGTATTCAAAACTTTTCTTAGACTCATAGTTTGACAGTTACAGTTTCCCAGTAGCAGGAGATCACCAAATAGTAACTCCATTTTGAGTTTGTATGTAAGTATTGCTTTTACTTTCAAAGCTATTCGATAATACAAATTTTAACTGAATGGGCGGAGCCACACCCTCTTATATAATGCTCATCCCTGTTTTAGTACAGTTGCCGACAGTAAGCATACAGACTAAATTACTAAATTTTTTTTAAATTTAATTTAAACTAAATTACAAAATGTAGCCCAATCGACGAAAACCGTAGGAAATATAGCATTTTTATTGATTTGTGGGCGGTAAAAGGGGGTGTGACAGAAATTTAAGACATCTCGTACTTAAAAAAATGTACTGCCAAAATTTCAGCTCTATCGGCTAAGTAATTTTGAAGTTTCCAGCCATCACACAGACAGCGTTTTGCTTTTTGTATATATATTTTGGATAAAAATTATTGGCTATAACTTTTGATTGGCAAGAGATACTTAGATAATTTTTTCTAATAAATTAATTTTTTAGCTTGTATATTTTTTATTTATTATAAAACTATAAAAACACAATATTGGAAAAAAAAATTTTGTTCGAAAAAATCAAGGGGTAGCCTTGTTTTTTTAATAACAAAAATGGTTTTTAATTTTTGCGTAAAATTGAAATAACTTTTGCTTATAAATGTTATAACTTTTAAATAGAGTTGAAAATTTACGAATTTGAAATTAAATTATTTTTACAACAAAAACAAATTTTGAATCTTTTTGTGAGGAAAACTCCAAAATTTCAGAACTTTTTTGAAAAAAATATTTAAAATATATATACTCAACTAACGGTATTTTTGCAATAAGGTTTTCATAGTACTTTGATGAAGCTTTAAGACAAAAAAAAAATTTAACAAAATGTATACAAAAGCAGCGGAGATATTTGACTCGAAAGTCACAAAATTAAATTTCTGATTGTTTTTTTCTCATTTTTGACCAACGATGTTGCATTAAATATATCGTTGTAGTAAAATTTTTCATAGTTTGATGTGAAAATAACGGAAACTATTTTTATTTTACTAAATTTAAGAAACATTTAATATTTTGTAAATATTTGCACATGTAACCTAAGAAAACAACTAAAAATATGCGATTTTGTAAAAAATTTGTATTACAGCACCATCTGGTGTCGAAGGTGGGTCAAAGAAGATAGTGCTGAAAAACTCATCGTACCTGAAAACTACTATATACCAATTTTTATTCTAATCGCATGAGCGGTTTGGGATTTTTAGGTGGTTTTGTAAAAAATTTGTACTATAGCGCCCTCTGGTGTTCAAGATAGGTCAAAAACGATAGCAGCAGAACACTCAACGTACATGAAACCCACTGTATACCACTTTTCATTCTAATCGCATTAGCAGTTTATGAGTTTTAGGCAGTTTTGTAAAAAATTTGTACTACAGCGCCCTCTGGTGTTCAAGGTGGATCAAAATTGATAGCCCACAAAGTTATGGGCAAAATAATGACGAATTTTTGGTTGAAAATCGTTAATTTACGTTCGGAAGTCCGCCATTGTGGCGTCCGTGGCGTAGTTGGTTAAAGAGCGTGGCCGCTATGTCAAAGAACCTTGGAGACCCAGGTTCGAACCCCAGCAGCGACAGAAAATTATTTGAATTAAAATAATTTTTCTGTACGGCCGCCACCTCTCTGCAGACAATGGCAAACCTCAGAGAGTAATCAAAATGCCATGTAAAGCTTCTTGAGAATAAGAACATTCCGTTCATCGCCGTTCGGAGTCGGCGTTAAGCATGTAGGTCCATTTCTCGGTCAATTGTGTACAAACTTAATAACATGCACAACACAATTGATCATAAGAAGCTAGGTCAAAGTCCTTTCAAGGGCTGAAATGGCCAGTTATTTATTTATTTATTTTATAGTCCGCCATTTTGTGAAAAATCAATATTTTGAAAATCGGCTGTGACAAGTACGAGTTTTAAGTATCTAGTATATTTTGAATTTTTTTGTTTCAGATGAATTTAGGAGGAGCAATCTTGGTCACCGCATTTCACCTTTTTTCACAGCGCTCTACAAAAAATGCTGTATCTACCTTAATATTAAATTTTTTTTAATAAAAAAAAACTAAACAACTCTTGAATGTGTATATTTTAAGGTATAAGAACTCTCATTTAAAAATATCCCTTAGGTTTCCTTTAAAAAATTCACAAACATGACCTTTTTTTCGGTCTCTGGGTATATAGTCCCCTTAATAGATGTTTTATAAGCAAAACTCTTCTTTTTTTTTTAATATAATTAATTAAGGAAAAAATAAATTCAGGTTATAGTTTTCCATTGATTTTTAAGAAAAATAAATGTAAAATTTTCAAAACGCTTCTATAACCGTTTTCAGTGAAACCACTTGCTACATGCGTATAAAAACACGGCATAAAATCGTTCTGCGTAACAAACCTCAGGGAGTAAATATCGCCATGTAAAGCTCACAGGCTGAGCACATCCAAGAAATTGCCAATTTAAATTTTTTTTTAATTTAATGGCAGTACAATTACACTGAAAGTTTTATTTAGTACATCGACTCATGATAAATTTTACATAATTTAAAATACTTAGATATATCATCATTTTAAAAACAGAGACACAGCCGTATTCATAAAAATATTTTAAAATAGCTTTAAAACAAACATTAACTATTGAACTAATTGTGGCGTCCGTGGCGAAGTTGGTTAAAGTGCGTGGCCGCTATGTCAACGAACCTGGAGACCCAGGTTCGAACCCCAGCACCGACAGAAAATTATTTGAATTAAAATAATTTTTCTGTACGGACGCCACCTCTCTGCAGACAATGGCAAACCTCAGAGAGTAATCAAAATGCCATGTAAAGCTTCTTGAGAATAAGAACATTTCGTTCATCGCCGTTCGGAGTCGGCGTTAAGCCTGTAGGTCCATTTCTCGGTCTATTGTGTACAAACTTAATAACACGCACAACACAATTGATTATAAGAAGCTAGGTCAAAGTCCTTTCAAGGGCTGAAATGGCCAGTTATTTATTTTTTTTTTTTTTATTGAACTATTGACCGTTTTTAATGTTAAAAAGTCTTTTTAACATTTTATTATTCATAACCATATTGTTATGCTGCTTTGTAGTTAAAATAGGGACACTTTATATTTAAAGTGGGAAGAGTTTAAATATTGGTTTGTGTATTAGTTAAATTTAATGAATTAATAAAATTATAATAATTTTAAATAAAAATTAAAGTTAAATAAAAATTTTTTATTTATTTGTACAATTTCATTAACATTTTGATATTCCATTTAGACATAATGAATTGCGATGCCAGTCAACCGGATTTGCAAAAATTCATTGATATTTTGAGAACTTGAAAGAAAAACTATGTTTATTGTCACAGTCCTCAATCTTCATTGTAAAATACGAAGATGCAGGTGCTTGGTTTTATATTGGTGTTGTCCGGTTCTCCCCGTTTTTTCCTCCTTTGTGAGTAGATCGTTAGAGTTGCACCATGTCACTATCTTTTGCTAGTTTGGCATAGTAATGGGCTATTCTAGTGTAGAATTTTAATAAAATCGATTTTTTTTTTTTGTTTTTGACTCACTTTCCCCGATTAGTAGAAAAAATTGTTGTAAAAAAAATTTAATTTATTGAAGCCTACTTTAGATTTTTTAGCATAATAGGTATTATTACATTTATTGATATTTGCATTGTCTATTTTATTCGCATTTTGCTTAAATAAATTTTTTAATTTGATGTTTAACTTCCGTTTAGGTTATTTCGTAAAAGGGTGAACCGCCAAGTGTGCATATGTAAAATGCTATAAATATAAAAGTAATGCATTGAATGATAGCTCGTTGAAAATATAACAGCATAACCTTTCTTTTGATACCCATAATGCTAGGTTTTGCAGGAAAATTTAAAAAAATATCACAAGTTTTTGAGGTCCATTTTCCCAACTTTCAAGCCTTATAACTTCTAAACCAATTGAGAGCGGCGTTAAAGATTAAAAGATTTGGGCTTGTCTTAAGTTTTAAGTTTTCGCTCAACTTCAATTATGCCCTTTTTAAAACATTATGAGAAATATGTATACAAGACCTGAGAAATATTGCAACACTTATCACCCAAGAATAATAGATAATCATAAGAATTAAAATATATGATTCCTGCTTATCACCTACAAAATACAATAAATCACAAAGAAAAAATTACACCAAGCTGCCGCCATTTTTTTTTTCCATATACACCATAATATAAATACAATTTTAATAACAATTGTATGCAACTTTAAACTTAAGTTTGTTCTAAATTAAAAATGAATTTTAAGTACTAAAGTTTATTTTACCTCAATTAAGTATTATATTTAATATCCACAATAGTTTTAAGCTGTTTTCACAATAAAAATACCGAAACGAAAATTCACGCGGAGTATACTCAAGAATACACTACAAAAGAAAGAAGTGATGCCACCTCAAGTTAACTTGATTTTCAGAGTTGCATTGATACTCAGGTTTTAGTTAACATATATGCGGCGATTTTTTAGAATAAAAATTGCAACGCAATATTTTAAAGTTCATAACTTGGGACAAAACAGGAAAAACGGCACAATTACGATTTCCGTGGCCCCAAGATCTGAATATGCAGTTTTGAAAAGCTCATTGAGAAAATAAGATTCACCAAAGGATTTATCGATATATTGATTAGTTATCGAGTTCTCAATTTTTCAAAAAAAAATTTAGTAAAAGAAGTCGTAATGTAAATTCGACTATATCTATGCTAATACTTGACCGATCGGGATAATTTTGATACCATTCGATAACTTACTTAAATATATTTAAAATAAGATATAAAACAAAAATTTGGTACTTAATTTAATAACATTACAGATGGTTTTTCGGCATGATATATATTTCTTTTTTCATAAAACCGTTATTTTCTTAAAAAAATACGTAATAAAGGTAAGTAAAACATAACATATGCTAATAGCTGAAACATTAACCTTTCGTTTGGTGTATAATATGTTTATTTCCCCTATTTCTACCATTATTCTCAGTTTTATATTGTTACTAGATTAAACAGAGCAATCATACGGTTTTTATTTTGTTTTTTAAACGCACAATTTTGACTGTTGATAAACATCAACAACTTTCATCTTCATCACGAAGCACAGAAGAATCGCAAGCACATCGCACACCTATGTAAAATAAAAAAGAATATTCGAATCATATTAATTATGATTCGCATCATGTTCTTTTTAAATAAGATATACGGATTCTCATTTTATTTCACATAAAAAAAAAAAAACAGAATAATTGTGCAATTTGTAAAAGGCAGAGCCACTTTTTTTTATAAAAATTAGTTAAAATATCAATATGTGCTTCAGAATACAACAAACAACCTTTGATAAAAGTCTATCCGTCACCTTTCACAGAAAAAGTACATTTTGTAAAAGGCAGAACCATGATACAATTATACAAGGTAGGAGTGACAACTTGCTTTTTTCTCACTAGTACCTTGCAGCGACTGTCATTTGCCTGTATATTTTGTTTTCTATTTTCTTTTCTTCTTTTTTCGTTCTCTAATTTATACTATTTTTGACAGTTGGCGCAAGACGAAAGAACTGTCACTCCTACCTTGTATAATTGTATCATGGGCAGAACAACTAAAAAAAAATTATTCAACAACACAAAAAAAAGGTAGGAAAAATATCAATATGTACTTCAGAATACAACAAAAAACCTTTGATTAAAGTCTATCTGGCTCCTTTTACAGGAAAAGTACATTATGTAAAGGCAAAACCTTTAAAAAAAATTATTCAATAACTCAAAATACAGTATAAATGCACATTTATAGTAAAAATGCACAATTAATAAAGCAAATCAAATATATTCAGCCCAATTATGAAACATTTTCCCTATGCTATATGATTGTACTGATCAACTTAAAATATAACATAACAGCGAAAATCGGTCAAAATAAAATAAAAAGTATAACATGTTGTATATCAAACAAAAGGTTAATATTTCAGCTTTCAACTTATTATATCTTTATTTAATCCTTATAACGCATTTTAAAGAGAAAATAACGGTTTTATGCAAAAATAAAACATATTATGCAGAAAGACAGTCTGTAGCGTGGCCGATTTAAAAAAACATTTTTTTTTTTTCTTTCAAGTATCTTTCAAATGACACCCAAATCATTCAGATCGGACAAATATTAGCAAAGATATAACCGAATTTAAATATTGGTTCCGTTGAGCAAAAATTTTTTGGAAAAATTGATATCTCGACAACTAATCGAAATATCGATAAATCCTTCTGCGAATCTTATTTTCTCAAAGCGTACTTCAGGCTACATACTCAAATTTAGGGGCCACGGAAATCGTAATCTCCCCGATTATACTGTTCAACCTAAAATATATCATAAAGCGAAAATCGGTCAAAATGAAAGAAAAAAGTATAACATGTTGTATACCAAACAAAAGGTTAATATTTCAGCTTTCAATTTATTGTATCTTTACATAATCTTTATAACGTATTTTTAAGAGAAAATTACGGTTTTATACAAAAATAAAACATATTATGCAAAAAGACAGTCTGTAACGTCGCCGATTTACAAAAAAATATTTTTGTTTTCATTCCATATTAAAAACATTAAAAATTAAAATTTTTTTTTTAAAATCGATATCTCGATAACTAATCGATTATCGATTAGTTCTGGGGTTCGAACCTGGGTCTCCAGGTGTTAAAAAAAATTTTATGTAAAAACAATTATTAGCATTTTTCCTGCTTGAAGCTCAAAGCTCTCTATATCTTCAACAAAGTTCATGTTTTATATTCAGGTCCAACAATTCATGTCACTAGATAGAGAATCTCCATCGATACTTCCATAGTAAAATATGCATGAATTGACATATGCTTTGCATTATACATTATGAAATTAAAAAATAGTCATTATATATTACATACGCTTAAGAAAAGCTTTTTAAAGTATATACATTCTTTTGAATTTTATAAAATTTTAAGAAATATGTATATAAATATCTTTTTATGCTCGTATCAGGCGCGCAGGAAGCTATTTTTATTTGGGGGGCGGGGGCAAAACATTTCACTAAAAAGTTACAATTTATTCTTAATACGAAGAAGTGCCGAAGGCTTTAGACGTTCTTGAGTCATATTATACCGAAGGTATGTTTTAAACCACTAGAGAGCTCTAAAAGATGGTAACAACCAAAACAATTAATTTTACAACTTCATGTAAGAATTTTAACACTAGGCCCATTCTTTTGCTACCGATTTACAAAAGAACACTAGGTAGGATCATAGCTGTTAAGTAATGATTACTCGTCGTAATCATTACTTATTCGATTCTTTTTTTCAAAAAGGTAAAATAATTGATTAAGTACGATTCTTTTCTGTTTGTAATCGTAATTACATGATTACGATTACAAATAATCAAAAAATAATAACGATTACTTGAGATTAAGCAAAATAATCAAAAAGAATCAAAAGTAATCAAAAAAATAATCCGATTACTTTTCGTGATTATTTTTGATTCTTTTTTGATTATTTTAAGAATTTCAGTCTAAGGTACAAAAAATGTTGTTAAATTTTATTAAAAAAAAACAAAGTTATGTATTTCATTATAAAACAAAGATTGATAAAAAACAAGAACGAGAACAATAATGTATTATAATACAACATAAACGAAACAAAAATAAAACCTTTTTACTCTAAATTACTATTTGCATTCATAAGAACTAATTTTTCAAAAGAAAAATCAGACAATGATTGTCGTCTTGGAGTGTTTACTTTGCCGGCAAAAAAAAAATAGTCTCTCAACTGGCGCTGAGGACATTAAAGGAGTTTTGAATAAAAGAAATGGTTTCTTCAACAAGCCATGCTTTTGCCAAATCTTTTCAACACTTGAATTGTCATGCAAGTAGCAAAAGAGTTGATCTGTTGGGATCATTAATCGGGTTTAACGGTGTCCTGTGAAGAGCCAGTTGTGTCAATTTCATCATCACTTTCACAAAATATTCCGTACTTTTGACTGAAATTCTTAAAATAATCAAAAAAGAATCAAAGATAATCTTTAAAAGTAATCGAATTATTTTTTTGATTACTTTTGATTATTTTTGATTATTTTGCGTAATCTCAAGTAATCGTTATTATTTTTTGATTATTTGTAATCGTAATCAATTACTAATCATAAAATTCTTGCTTAAGGATTATATAATCATTACAATTCTTTTTAAAAAATAATCTAATTGATTACTAATCGTAATCGGAATTTAACAGCTATGGGTAGGATAAGTAAATACATGCAAAACAACACAATCTTGGTTACTTATACGAGTTCTGCCAACTCGGTAAACTAATATCCGACTTGATATGCAGTGTTGAAAATTAAGAATACTCCTCTATTGTGAATGAGCTCTGAAAAAATCCTTTGGAAATTTCATGCAAAAGTCAAACTAATTTTTTTATTATTCTTTAGTAAATTCTTCAGTAATCAGGTCTCAGGTCGCTTATATAAAAATCTTTTGAATATTTCTTTATTTACCCCAGAAAGATGGTCTGAGTGAAATTTACACATGCTTGTTCGAAATTTTGCTCTTTATTTATAGAAGATGTTTGAAGTTTAAATCAATTTAAATCAATTAATAAAACTTACAGCTATTTAAAACGCATGTGCCAGCTTTACGCATGATTATCTTTTAAGTACATCACAATATAATTATCTATAGCTATTGAACAAGCACTATCTCATAAAATGTTTACAAACTCATTTCATGGTAAGCATTTCTTGTTACAAATTGAAAAAAATTTAAAGTTAAAATTTAGAAAATTCTTAATGAAACAGCATTACAATTTACTTAGAAAATTCTGTTAATATCGATGGAGTCATTGTGTTTAATTATTTATATGTAATTTTAGATTCTTTTAACTGTCGAAAATAGCACATAAATTTTAGAAAAATTGACGAGCATCGAGGTTTCCGAAGCAATAACAAGTTGTCGGAAAAGTATGTCAACACTTTCATGCGAAGCAGCCTTAAAAAATTACCTTAAATGTTTGGCAAGCGATTTATCTTCACTGCAGATGTTACAAACAATATATCTGTATGTGGCAGCACTGCAAGAGCTGAGTTGAAATTTCATTGTATTCATTTTCAACACAGCAAGCCACCTTAAGGTGAATATTATGTTAACGGCAGGGTTGCAATCATTGCTTAATACATAATTTGATGTATTGAATGTGCTGCGTAGGAGTAGATGGTATTTTGCATTTTGTAATGGGTGTTTTTTTTAGGGGTTTGTTTTTCGAATAGAGATAAAACTGGCATTTTGTGGTCAAATCTGGCAACTCTAATGTCATTTATGTTCAGTTTGGTTTGCCATTTCATCATTAACAGGTTGACAAAAGAACAACGCTTGCAAATCGTGCAAATTTATTTCGAAAATAATGGTTCAGTTCGCGAAGTTTACCGCAAGCTCCGTCCATTTTATGGTCGACATAATCGTCCATCAGAGCAATTAATTCGGTTAACCATGGGTCGTTTTCGCACTACGTTTACTCTATGTGATAATACGCATCCGCAGAGACGTCGAACAGTGCGCACCGAAGAAACAATTGCCGGTGTAGAGCAAAATGTTGAAGAGGACCCGCATGAATCGATTCGCCACCGTGCACAGCAATTGGAGCTTTGTCCATCAACTTTATGGAAGATTTTGCACAAAGATATTGGCTTGCGACCTTACAAGATCCAGCCTGTGCAAGAATTAAAGCCGCGAGACCAATGCGTCGTGATTTTGGTGTATGGGCCGAAAATGAGATTGATCTCGATGCTGATTTTCATCAAAATTTTGTTCAGTGATGAGGCTCATTTTTGGTTGAATGGCTACGTCAACAAGCAAAATTGCCGCATTTGGAGTGAAGAGAATCCACATGAGATCCTTGAGACGCCATTACATCCACAAAAACTGACTGTTTGGTGTGCTCTATGGGCTGGTGGAGTCATTGGGCCATACTTCTTCTTCTTGTGGTTCCAACAAGACGGCGCTACATGCCACACAGCGCACGTCACAATCGATTTATTGAAGGAAACATTCGATGAGCGCATAATTTCGCGGAATGGACCTGTCAATTGGCCACCAAGATCGTGTGATTTGACACCATTGGATTATTTTCTTTGGGGATATGTGAAGTCGCTCGTCTACGCCAACAAACCAGAAACGTTAGGGGACTTGGAGGCCAACATTCATGGCGTTATTGCCAACATACGGTCCCATATGCTCGAAAAAGTGGTTGAAAATTGGACCTGTAGAATTGGCTTTATTCGAGCCAGCCGCGGCGGCCACATGCCCGAAATCATATTTAAACATTAATGGCATAAAATTATCCTTCCAATAAAGCCAAATTGATGGACATTAAAACGATTTTCTTGTGTTTTATTTCAGTTCGAAGTTCTATACCTTTAAAAAAAAAACACCCTATATTTTGTTGAAGATACTCCGTAGAACGACAAAACATGGTTCTGATTTTTTTTTGTGTTTACATTTATAGATTTGAAAAAAATATAATTTGATTTATTTTTTATATCTTTGTTTCAATAGGAAAAAACTTATATCAAGCATAATGTCTCGAAAACCATAAATCGTAGACAGTGGCGGATCTACATACAGCTGAAAGGGCTTAATCCCCTCCTTGGAAAAATTTTTGTATGTGAAAATAATGAAAAAAAGTTCAAAAAGACGTTTCATCCCCCCCCCCCCCTTGGCATACAAAAGTGTAGTTTCAACCACCCCTTGGGCAAGTGCTAGATTCGCCACTGATCGTAGTGTCAAGGGAAATCACACTGAAGTGCCATAAAATTATAAAATAAAATAAAATATGAATTGCTCTTTTAATTAGCTTTAAAAACTGTGCATGCTAGGTTTTGTTAATGGACTGAAAATAAAAATAATATGAAAAATGAAATAGGATATGAAAAACCTACCGGCTTTATTACTAATATTTATTTCTGAAGAGCCACCAACATGGGCTACAGGTCATAACGTTGCAGTTCATGACATAAGTATTTAACTTTTACTTAAGAGATATTAAAAAAAGACATCATCATAAATCACATAAATTAAAGTCATATAAATGAAATAATACATATGTGGCTTAAGCCCGTTTTTCTTGTACCTGACCCATATGAGAGTCAAGAAAGGGACAGGGAAAAAAAAAAACTAAACTTTTTTTGTGGAATTTCATCCAAATCGGACAAAGGAGTTAGGCTTAGCTATTTATGAGAAATATTGTAATTGTAACTTTGCAAGTTATCAATTTAGGAATTTTCGGATGTCAGTACAAGAAATCCGGAATTTGGTCCAACTCAAAAGTCTTAATGTTAAAAATGTCGAATCAACATATTAAATTTTAATTGAAAACTAAGATTCTGAAATGGCTTGTGTTTAATGTTGTTTGTTGTCTTTTATGAGAATAGTTTTTTGAAAACTAATGTTAACTCCATGTCAAAAAATTGATATTATAATCTTTGATTTGAGACAATAAAAACTGATTTTTTTTTTTAATTGTCATCATGTAACACATGGTCCAATAAGTCCCGAGACTAAGTAATAAAAAAACTTTTTTTTGCAAATATTCTTTTTTATTCATCAACATAGGTTCCTTCAAGAGCAATGCATTCATTCCAGAGCTTTTCTAATTTTTCAATACCGGTTTTGTAGAACGATTTGTACTTCACCTCAAAATACGCTTCAGTTTCAGCCATCACCTCTTCAATGGAGCCAAATCTCTTGCTGGCAAGCATTTTTTTGAGGTCAGCAAAGAGCCAGTAGTCGCGGGGGGCCAAATCTGGCGAATACGGTTGATGAGGAAGCAATTCGAAGCCCAATCCGTGGATTTTCACCATCTTTTTCATTGATTGGTCTTGGTGAAAAAGAATTCTTTTCTTCTTCAAATGGGCCCGATTTTTCGCGATTTCATACTTCAAATTCTCCAACAACTCTATATAATAATCGCTGTTGATTGTTTTTTCCTTTTCGACATAGTCGATGAACAAAATTCCATACGCATCTCCAAATACAGATGCCATAACCTTTCCAGCCGACTGTTGTGTTTTTGGTTGCTTTGGCCTGCTTTCATCGGTTGCTCTCCACTCAGCTGACGACCGTTTTGATTCCGGTGTGTAATGGGGGATCCATGTTTCATCCATTTTCACATACCGACGCAAAAATTCATGTTTATTCATTCTAAACAGTGCCAAACAGCTCTCCGAATCATCGACACGTTGTTGTTTTTGGTCTGGTATGAGAAAACGCAAATGGGTGCCATTTGGAAAGCAATTTCTTATCGAAAAATTTTCCTGTAATATTGTTCCCACACTGCCTTTCGATATCTTCATAGCCTCAGCTAGCTCGAGCACCTTCAGTTTACCATTTTGTGTATTTTTTTTATGTTTTGTGGAACAACTGCCTCATTTAGGCGTCCTGAATGTTCAGCATAATTTGTGTCTATACGACCAAGTTTAAACTCAGCATACCATAGGCAAATGGTTGCCTTTGACGGAGCAGAGTCCGAAAAACACTTTCGAAGCCATTGCTGAGCTTGTACGGTATTTTTTCCCATTTAAAAACAGTGATAAATCAACACACGGAATTGCTTTGAAAATATCAACAGTAGCGTCACTTAAATCACTGCAACTTCTGAACTAACCCAGCGAACACATGAGACAATTTGTCATAGCAATTTCAACACATTTAAACTTTTGTTACCAACACACTCATAACTTTTCAATTGCCAGCATAATTGTTTGCAACAATCACATTGCAAGTCGGCTTGCAAGAAATTTGATATAGAGTAGCAAAATTTGACGTTTACTTGAGAAAGTGTAAAAAAAAAGACAACCTGAAACTGAAAGAAATGTCACTTTTTGTCATGCAATTTTTATGCCACCTACATCACTATCGGCAATTGGCTTGATGGCGACAATAATTTGACAACTTATACATATTTTAAAATTGTTATGCCAATTTGTCACGTGTGTTCGCAGCGAAATTTTTACACGTATTGTTTGAAGGTTGGAACTATCGAAATATTATATTAGCGATGTTTCGTTAGAGGTGCCACCTAGAGGTAGTTAGTCTCGGGGCTTATTGGACCATGTATTATTATTATATATCTCTTCGATTACGGATTAAAGTTGAAAAAAAAAACATTTCACAAATTATTTCGTAGAATATAAATAATTTTTGAATAAAGAAACTGTTGCTCTGTTGCTCTGTTTACGGCTAATATTATTTTCAAAGATGAAGCTTTTTTCGGCTCAAGGCCTGAGACCAACCGGAATGTAACTATGAGTGCCGCCCGTTTTCACGCCATGATAGCAAACTATTTGTTGCTTGAAATGGAAGCACTGATCTCAACGCGACACTTGTTGCTAACTAAATGACTTTACTGGCCACATTGCGCTTGAAACCATTGCGAGAACAATAAGTTGAGCAGTTAATGTCGTGCTTTGAACCCGTGAATTGGTCACCCAGATCATGAGATATCACACCCCTAGACTTTTGTCTTTCGGTCTGTTCCCAGTTTGTTGCGCTTTTTTACTCTTTTGCACAAGAGCTCTACAAAAAGCTCCGGACGGTGAATACCCCTAATGTTATTTTTTATAATTTCTGTTCTATTAACTTTATTCGAGTCTTGATTAAACCATTTTTAATTTATTTCTTCTCAAGTAAAATAACATATTCGAAATTTAAACAAATGCCAAAACCATGAGTTGTGCATCCATTTATTAAATGCTGCTTCTTCTTCCAGTTCCATTTTAAGAGATAAAAAATTAAATTCAGATCAACCGAAAAAGAATAATAAAGGCTTCAATAACAAAAGTTCACTAACCCACAAAAAGGGAAAAAAATGTTTTAACAGAAAAGTTGCTGCACGTCCTTTGCGGTGATGATGGTAGAACAAGGATGCTACAGGCGCTTGAAGTTTATTCGATTAAATTGCTCGGAATCAAAGAATTGAACAATACAAATACAACATACTCGTAGCTATTGGGGGAAAAAAAAAATACATTTACAGAAAAATTGTAAAGAAAACCCAATTCAATAAAGTACCAAAAACAACAACAACATCAACAACAACAACAACAAGGGCAAAAAATCAATTGTTAATCGGTGACAAGGGCTTAAAGAACTGGATAGAACAAAATAAAAAGGACTCTGTTGTTGGTTTGAATGTATGACAGTCGATGGCAATATATGACAAAATATATAGAAAAAAATGCGGTGGCACAAAAAATCCCTAGTTCTCATACATATATGACGTATTCGGGCTATACTGCGTAAATGCTGTAAAAACTGACTGAAGTGCAAAAGCCGAAAATACCCACAAAGTACTGAGGCTTTAAATGTTTGTGTTATTAATTTTAACATATCGCTCATTTACTAAAAGAGTGTCATAACTCAAAAAACGCGATTTTGCAGAAAACGCGTTTGAAGTTTTTAATTGACTCCCATCTTGCACGGCATCCCAACGGCACTTTATCTTCTCACGCAGAGAGTATATAACTTATGAGTGTGCAATTTTTACACAATATAAAGCATGACATTACGAATAATTCTGCATCAATAAGTCGAAAATGACGTTTTTTGAGTTATGACAGTCTTTTAGTAAATGAGCGATATATTAAAATGAACCCTTAATGTCCCACTAGTAACTGACAGAAACCAACCGACTTAAATCAAAACTTTTTTTATTCTTTTTTGAATTAATTTGTTTCTAAGAACTCGATTGACAAACTCTCTCGTGATTTTTCGAGTATATTTTCGCTCTTTATGACAAGTATAAAATCGAATAGTTATGGAAATGTTGGTAGTGATAACTTTTGTCACAAAGTTAAATTCTGCATATATGGACTATGTCATCTGGCAAGACGAGACCAATTTCTGAGCGATAAGAGCGTGACCTGACAAAGAACGTAATTTTATTACTGAATTGTGTTCTCAAATAGCTCTGCCTGAAATGGAAAGTAGAGCAAAAAATCCAAATATTGTTTCTTATCCTCATCCTCTAGGAAACGTTGTATGGAAGAGATTTGGGAACATTCCTCATTGTATGGAAACTTATGGAAAGTTTTAAATCGATATTGTTTCCAAATCGCTCTCTTAAGAATGTATGCAGAAACAATAGCATTAGAAGTGATGGGGAAACATTCCTCATCATATCTTCTGGAAACTTATGAGAAGTTTTAAATTGATATTGTTGAAACCGCTTCTTAAGGAATACATGTGGAAACTTTTGCTTGTTTTGGGACAATTTCAATTTATTTCCAGTAATAAAATTTCGAATAATAAGGCAACCTCGGTAGTCAAGTAGTCGAGTAGGTAACGTGCCGGGTTTGAATCCCGGCCAGGCTTACCATTTTTAGTTGTTATTTATTTGTTGTTGTTTCCACATTAATTTTTAAAACAACTAAAAGGAATGATTCCACATTAATTTTTAAGACAGCAGAGAGGAATGTTTCCCCATTAATTTTTAAAACAGCGGATGAGGAATGCTTCCACATTCATGTAAGACAACAGAGAGGAATGTTTCCCTCCAATGACATAGTGTGTATAAAGAGAAATGGAGTGTCTTACGAAAGGGAATGCTTCCTGAATTCTATGGAATGTTTCCTGCTTATATCCGGGAATGTTTACATTTCCCAGAGAGCAGCTTCAACATGCCTTTGCAAACCTATGGCGCAGTAAGTACATATAATACGAGGGTTGCTACATATATTTCAGGAATAAATATAAAGATCGACTTTATTTTTAACCGACTTCAAAAAGGAGGAGGTTCTCAAGTTCGTTGGTTTGTCCGCGCTTTTTTTTTTTTTTTTTCTTTTTTTTTAAATGTATGTACATCGATAACTCCTAAAGCACTTGCCCGATTTCCATAATTTTTTGTCAACAGATAGATTCCATGAACGCGGAGGTCCTTATTTAAAAAAGTGGGCGATATTCGACAAAGGGGCGTGTCAATATAAGAAACACACTGTATTTAAGTTAATATTGACACTAGGGTACTGAAATTTACAGTAAAAATACTGGGGTAGACACAATTATTACAAATGACGATCAATAAAGTGGGCGTTATTTGACAAAGGGGTGTGGTCATATTAAGAAAACACTGTATCTCAAATAGTATTGACACTAGGGTACTGAAATTTAGTACAAGGGTAGACACAATTTTTTAAAATTACTGTAAAGAAAGTGGGCGTTATTCGACAAAGGGGTGTGTCAATATTAGAAACACTTTATATCGAATAATATTGACACTAGGGTGCTGAAATTTAGTACATGAGTAGTTACAGTTACTGCAAATTACGGCCAAAAAAGTGGGCGTTATTCAACAAAGGGGCGTGTCAATATTATAAAAATACTATTTCTTAGTTAATATTGACACTAGCGTACTAATAGTTGGTATGCAGGTAGGTGGGTAGGTAGAATCATTAAAAAAGTGAGCGGGATTGTACACAGGAAAGTACTATATTATGGTTAATATTGATACATGGAAACTGAAATTTGGCACAGGGCTAGGTAGAATCATTATAAGGTACGGTAAATAAAGTGGGCGGGATTAGATAAAGGGCGTGGCACTAAAAATTGTAAAGAAACAGAAATGGAAAATACCCAACAAACTTTCAGGAATTAATAAAACAAATTTTTTAAAAACAAAGTTTCATGTTTGAAATTTTCCTCAAGAATACGATTACATAAAATATTTCATATTCTCTAAAAAGGAAGAAATAAAAACTTTTTAACAAAAAAAAAAACCGACTTCAAAATCACTACAAAGTAAAAAATAATTTTAAATAACTTTTCCCATTCATTTCTTGGTCATATTTTAAAAGCTATTCATATGTATTATAATATTGGAAATCTTATCATTTTCATTTTTTCTATCTTGTTTTATTATTATCAATATATTAATTGCTTTATGAACATAAAAGCTTTGAAGTCGGCGCTCTTTGACACACAATCATGATCTTTTACCATCCGTGCACTATTTGGTGCCTTGGTGACACTGTAGTAATTTTAAAAGCTTGGTACACATTAAATTTCTCACTAAACTGGTTTGGGTGAGCTTGTAAAGCTCATATTGAATATGACATAGTGTGTAACAGCTGCACAAATAATGCATGGAACACATTGGCTACATTCAGCGTACTCAAAAATTGCCAACTGAAAGAAAAAAAAATCGCTAAGAAGCTTTTATATTCATAAAGTTACTAATATTTTTATGATAATAAAACAAATTAGAAAAAATTAAAATAAAAAGATTTCGACATAGTTAGATAAGCGCCGACTTCAAAGCTTTTATGTACATAAAGCAATTATTATATTGATGATAATAAAACAAAATAGAAAAAATGAAAATGATAAGATTTCCAATATTATAATACATATGAATAGCTTTTAAAATATGACCAAGAAATGAATGGAAAAAGTTATTTAAAATTATTTTTTACTTTGTAGTGATTTTGAAGTCGGTTTTTTTCAAAAAGTTTTTTTTCATTGAAATAACTTTATTGTTTTTCGAATTTATGATAAATACATTTTTGCATGCGTTGAAACCATTCGTCATAACATTCATCCCATTCCGTTTGAGGTGTGGTTACATGATAAACAATTTTTTTGTGGTTGGAGATGAAGTATACGGCCACCGACGACATCTTCTTTCAGAAGGATGGTGGTGCGGGTCAAACAAGTTGCGAAAGAAACGAATTATTGTACACGAAATACCCTGTTCGCATAATTTCGCATTTTAAAGACACTAATTGCCCACAAAAAACTTTCAATTTAACACTTTTAGAATTCTTCCTTTGGGGTAATAATAAGAGGAAGATACTCTAACCATCCCCAAAAAATTTCAACTCCCAAAGCGAATATTAAAGTCGCCATCGCCTTAATAGAGCGCCAATTATGCGAAATTATGATCAGAAATTTCGAAAAAAGAACTATTTTCAAGTATATGTTTAAATTCTTGATCAGCACCTGTGTCCATCGTAATTTTAAAACTATCTTAATGAAATTAATTACATATATAAAAAAGGAAGATCAAGTTTGAAACTAAACCAAATCAGATGAAACCATGCCTACCATACAAAGTGACTATACAAAAAGGTAGTATCTCAAAAAATTTCCCAAAAATTAATCTAAAACCTTGAATTTTTACACATAGGATTTTATTACAAATACGCAATATTGAATTTTTGCAATTTTCATATGTATTTCTCAAAACTGAATTAAAAGCACGCCTACCTCCCATAAAAAGTGCTGCCATAAAAATGGTAAAATCTCTACAAATTCCACAAAATTTATCTTAACACTTGAAATTGTACACATGAGCTTTGACGTACTCAGTTTAAAATTTGTCGAAATTTGATTGGGAACCACGCCTACCTCCCAGACGAAGTGACGTTATCAAAATGGTAAAATATCTAAAAGCTCCACAAAAAATTTAACAATTTAGCAATTCCAATTCTGCCATATATTTTAAAAAATGAGACCGGAGCGAACGTGACGGTCAATGGAAAACACCATCACGCAATGATTGAGGGCTGTTTGCTGCCAAACTGTAGCCACATATGATTTCGGTGTGCACTGGTTCGAGCAACATGGCCCACCGAGCTATACATCACCCGAAACAATCAATCTGCTGAAAGAGACATTTTGTGTGCGAATTTTGTCACATTCTGGACCTGTCGATTGGCCGATGCGATAGCGCGATTTAAGCCCCTTGATTATTTCTTGTGCGGTTACGTCAATTCTATGCGAATAAGACGGCAACAATTGAACAGTTTGAAAGCAACATTACGCGAGTCATCAACGAAATTCGGCCAGAAATGCTTGCAAAAGTGACAAAAACCAGGGTCGATCAAATGTCGTACGCCCAGCCTAGCCGAGGTGTTCATCTAAAGGAAATCATTTTCAAACAAAAATTTATTTTGAGCTACATTCATGCCATTATGTATGGAATATCACATCACTTAAATGGCAGCCTCGGCTTCCCTGGCTGTGCTTCAAGTAGTTGGTCCAGTTTTTGATGACTCCATTATGTGAGCCGTCATTCCGGTAATGGCGTCTCGAAAGTTAATCTCGAGCTCATCCAAATGGATTGCCTTGCTAGCGTAGATAAAGGATTTAGCATAGCCATAGAGATGATAATCGAAGGATTTCAAGTCCCATAATCGCGGGGATCAATTGATGCAAGCTCGCCATGAGACGACTTAATCGCCAAATTTCGTCTCCACCACTTCAAGTGTTGCGTTGCTTGTATTTCATATAGCGTCGTCTTGTTGGAACCACAGCTTGGCTATATCGATGTTGTCGAGCTCCGGCCACAGAATATCGGTTAACATTGCTCGATACCAAGGACCATTGACGGTAATGGTGTCTCCTTCCTCGCTTCGAAAGATATAAGGTCCAATGATCCATCGTGCCATAAACCGCACCAAACAGTTAATCTTTGTGGATGCTTTAATGCTTGGGCCGACACTTGTGGATTTTGGTCGCTTCAATAACGGCAAATTTGCTTTTTGACTTATGCCATGTCTACACAGAAAGTTAAGTTTGAGTTTCCAGTACAAAATTGAGTTTTGCCATTGAACACAAAATAAACTCTTGAATTCCACAGTACAATTTTGCAGGATGAAAATCCACTAAATTCAACTTTTTTTCTGTGTTTATTAAAGCTCAATTTGAGAAATGCCTAAAAGTATGCTAATGTTCATATAAAAAGGTACGTTCAGATGCAAATTTTTAGATGACATGGTACGTTGAATAATTTTGTAGTCAACAAATGTGTCAAAAACACATTTTGTAAAATTGTGCAATTAACTATTTTCAAAAAATGCACAAAAAAGCGAAGAAAAGAAGTGTAGAAGATGAGGACTTCATATCAGTATGGGCCGATAAAAATTCCCATTTACGCAGTGTAACGAAGAACTCGCATGTGTACGCAGAGATGGCTGCAGCCCTGTCCTCAAGTGGAATTGAGCACAAAAGTAAACAAACAAATGTCACACTAAACACAATTCTGACGACGCATCTCTGTGTGAACAGCTATGGTTGAACTCAAACTAAACTCTCTCAGCCCTAACATGAAAAATTTTCTCGTCTCGTCAGAGAAGATGATTTTTTGGCTAAAATCCGGATCTCCGGCCAACATTTCCAGCGCACAATTTGTGAACTCACGATATTGTCTATGGCCGTCCGGCTTCAATTCTTACATCAGCACAATATTATGATGTAGGCCAAAATCAAACTGCAAAATAAGTCTGGTTGACTCTCTGGTAATGCCCAATATAGCTGATTGGTGACGGGTCCACATTTCATGGTCTTTTTCGACATATATTTTTTTCATTTCGCACCAATCTCTGTCTGCTTGGTGGCTTGTATTGTGTATTCACGCTCAATGCCATGATGCCATGAATCGCAATGACTGTGCATTGAAACCATGATGACAACCTCACCACGAAATTCCCGTTTCATATTTACAACTGAGCCGAAATTTTTTAATAATTTTCACACGTTTGGCAAGCATGAAACAATGCATGATGAAATGGCAAACATTTCACTGATTAAAAATATTATTTAACATTGTTTTAGGCTCTTGCTCTCACTCTCTTTACCGAATTCTTGCAAATTTTTCGAGTTCGGAAACGCTCTTCAGACTAAAACTTGCAGAGTGGACTAAAAATAACTAGTACAACAACAGGCCCAATAATAACTATTATTCCTACTTTCTCATTAAGACATATAATCGGTATCTATATTGCCTTCACGTCTGCCAACAAATGCTTTGAGTCTTCCACTTGGCAGCTTGCCAATTCTTTAGTATTCTAACATTTTCATTGCACTTGACAGTGAACTTTGCTGTTTGTCGCGCCAAACAGACAATCTGAAATTAAAAAATGACAAAGCCACCACTTACATTTTTTTTATTTGTTGGGGAAGGGTATAAAACTCCCCAACAAGCTAATATTTCCATCATTGCGGTGGAGAGATAGAAAAAAAATCAGTCTGAAAGACATTTTTAATTACAGTCAACGAACGTTTGGTTCCAGAGAGATAAAAACAAAAATAGTACAATGGCGGTTAAAAAAATGCAACAGAGAGCATTAGTTTTGCATGATTTTCCTCTATTGTTGCCTCTCATGATGCGGTTACAACTCTGTGGAAATAAGCTTGTAATTGGAAAATATTAAATATTTTTATGCAACAGCTGATTAACTGTACCGTATTCTTGAAATCAAATGCTGCTTCATTATGTTATGAACAATAGTAGTTGTGGTAGTGAAAAAGCTTTTAGCATAATATAGATAAAAAACTGTTATTGTGACGTCGTTTTAATATCCTCGGTTAGTATTTCATTGGAATAGCCATTTTAGTTGCATGATGGTCACAGATTAGAGAAAAATCTATTACTTTTATTTTTTAGTTTTATTGTGACTTATTTGCTTGTTATTAATCAGGGGATTGCATCAAAAAGCTTACTTGTTTTTGTTTAAATAAAGCTTCGATACGAAAAAATTGGCTGTATTTGATTTATGGGCTCAATTTGGACCATAAGAGTTGGGTTTCGAGGATTAAACTGTTCTAAGAAATTATTATCTTCAGGTAATTGTTAATGTTTCACTTGTTGTCAAGCCGATAAAGTCAATGAAAAAAAGTTTTTGTAACAAAAACTGCATCAACATGTACTTGACCTTGAACCTTGAATTTCTCGAAAACGGATTGAAAAACGGTTAACTCCATTAAATTCAGAGTCCTCGAACTATGCTGAAATTAATTTGCTGAATTTAATAGAAATTTAAAGTAGTGAAGCCAAAAAAAAATGTTCGAGATATTTCCCTTTTAACTAAATAGTCGGACTACAAATATAATAGATAAATAATATATAATAAATAACTGGCCATTTCAGCCCTTGAAAGGACTTTGACCTAGCTTCTTATGATCAATTGTGTTGTGCGTGTTATTAAGTTTGTTCACAATTGACCGAGAACCGGACCTTGTATGTACATGTTTAACGCCGACTCCGAACGGCGGTGAACAGAATGTTCTCGTTCTCAAGAAGCTTTACATGGCATTTTGATTACTCTCTGAGGTTTGCCATTGTCTGCAGAGAGGTGGCGGCCGTACAGAAAAATTATTTTAATTCAAATAATTTTCTGTCGCTGCTGGGGTTCGAACCTGGGTCTCCAGGTTCGCTGACATAGCGGCCACGCACTTTAACCAACTACGCCACGGACTACAAATAACCGAGTTATAAACAAAAAACGGATTCCGCTGTGTTTGCCAAGCCCACGAAAAATGTCTTTGCACTTCCGTAATCTTCTTGATATAACATTTAATAGAAGGCGGTTTTTTATATATATAGAGCAATACGGCTTAAATCATAGTTGAATAAATAAGGTTGTCTCGTGGCTGATCGTACTCTCTTCTCAGTACCCATAATTGTCAAAATCAATGAAAAGCAACAACAACAACTTCAATGGCTTTTCATGTTATTATTTTTCGTTTTCAGATTTTGTATGAGCTGTCAACTTCGATTTAACATTTATGGGAACTCGCTCTCAACCTTATTTATTCAACCATGGCTTAAATAACGTTGAAATGTTAATGCACGGGCTATGTTTATGATTAAAAATCTATGATTCATCATCATTAAGCGTAATATTTACTGAAAAACCAATAAACTTCTCGACATATATCTTGTAGCAACCTGTTGCTTCATGAATTATTTGGCATTAAGCTCACAATATAATTCTTAAAAAATATGTTTTTTAAGAATTATAAAATAAATAAACTTATTATATAAAAAACATGCCACAATTTTATAACTCATGTAAACTGGTGCGAGCCCGACCTACGAAAACATGATGAAATATTATATGTTTGCGCATATAATGAACATCTGCTTTCAAAAAAACCTTCTTCACGCCTTCTATGGTTTAATACCAACAAAATGTTGGAGCCTAGATTGATACGTGATAAAGAAGTAAACAAAAAAAGCGCAACAACAAAATCTTTGCAGAATCAATGCAGTCAACTTTTTGAAATTTTGCTACTAGCAAAAGAGTAGAAAAACATTGCTTTGATATAGTATAGGCGCTTCTATAATTCCACTTTGGTTTTATTGCTCTTACGCTTATTAGCTTATCAAAGTTAGTGGACTGCTAGAACCACTGAGACTACTGATGAGTCGGAGTAGCGTCCGACGAAACCATGGTCTAGTCAGCTTGGTTTAGTTCTGCAAAGAACGTTGTTGTTGTAGCAACCTGTTGCTTCATGAATTATTTGGCATTAAGCTCACAATATAATTCTTAAAAAATATGTTTTTTAAGAATTATAAAATAAATAAACTTATTATATAAAAAACATGCCACAATTTTATAACTCATCTCGACATATCATTTGACATAAGGCGGTAACTTCTAAGATATTTTTTTTTATACGGCTCAATGTCCATGACTCAGCCAACTGTATCCTTTTTGACGTGACGAAGTTACGTTTTACCGTGCAGGTTTCCAAGAAAGTTGAAGGAGGCATTTTTCAAAATGTATCGGCGTTGCATGGAATTGTTACTCGCTGAGTATAAGAACTATGATTAAAAAAATGGTAGGACCGTAAAGGTTATTTCTTTGACTTCATTATAAAAAACAAAAAAAGAATTCTAAACGTCAACGACGCGGTGGGAGTTGCTTAAGCAAAGCAACTGAAAATTTGTTACATGGAATTATTACTCTCTCAGTATAAGTACTAGGATTAAAAATATGATACACCAATAAAGGTCTGTTCTAAGCCCTCACAACAAAATTAGACAAAAAATTTCTGACGTCATGGAGACACAGAGAGAGCCTTTCAAAGATCGACAATGCAACATTCATGCAACGGCGTTGCATTGAATTTTTACTCGGTGAGTATATAAGCTACGATAAATGTTTAACCCATTTTCTACCACTGTTCGTTTATACTTGGCCTTACGACAAAAAAAAAAAAAAAATTCTGACGTCGTCAGGTGGTGAAGATAGCAGCTTATGTAACAGAAATGTAATATCGTTGTATGCAATTATTACTCACTCAGGAGACGTTCTACGGTAAATTTTGTTTTACAACAGCAAAGATGTGTTATTACGCCTCACAACGAAAATACAAAAAAAATTTTTATCGTCATGATTTCAGGGTGGCAACCTCATAATGTAGTTAAAATGCTACAACCAAGAAAAACGTTGTATAGCATTTTAACTTCATTTTATAAGATTTTTTTTTTTTAGAATTTATTTTTTTTATAAGAATTTTAATTTTTTATCGTCATAATTTCAGGGTGGCAATCACATAATGCAGTAAAAATGGTACAACCATGAAAAAACGTTGCATGGAATTTAAACTCTGTGAGTACTAGCGTTACGATAAATTTTAAGAAACGAAACTGAAGGAGAGGTCTTCGGGCACATGATAAAAATATAAAAAAAATTACGCCGTCGTGGGGCCCCTCAGGGAGCCGCCTAATGTAACGCATATGCATCACTTTTGATGGATTAATTGCATGCAGCTAAGGCAAAGTTAATGCACCAAGGAAAAGCCCAACCTATAGAGAAGCAAATAAAAACAAAAAAACAAAAGCAACAAAACCAACACCAACAACAACAACAACAACAACAACAACAACAACAACAACAACACCAACATCAACATCAACATCAACATCAACATCAAGATTTACATTAAGATTAACATCAACATCAACATCAACATCAACATCAACATCAACATCAACATCAACATCAACATCAACATCAACATCAACATCAACATCAACATCAACATCAACATCAACATCAACATCAACATCAACATCAACATCAACATCAACATCAACATCAACATCAACATCAACATCAACATCAACATCAACATCAACATCAACATCAACATCAACATCAACATCAACATCAACATCAACATCAACATCAACATCAACATCAACATCAACATCAACATCAACATCAACATCAACACCAACATTAACATTAACATCAACATCAACAACAACATCAACATTCACATCAACATCAACATCAACATCAACAACAACATCAACATCAACATCAACATCAACATCAACATCAACATCAACATCAACATCAACATCAACATCAACATCAACATCAACACCAACATTAAGATTAACATCAACATCAACATCAACATCAACATCAACATCAACATCAACATCAACATCAACATCAACATCAACAACAACATCAACATCAACATCAATATCAACATAAACATCAACATCAATATCAACATCAACATCAACATCAACATCAACATCAACATCAACATCAACATCAACATCAACATCAACATCAACACCAACATTAACATTAACATCAACATCAACATCAACATCAACATCAACATCAACATCAACATCAACATCAACATCAACATCAACATCAACATCAACATCAACAACAACAACAACAACAACAACAACAATAACAACAACAAACAACAACAAAAATCTAGTTAGTTATGATTTCAATAGTTCTTTTCGTAGCAACCAACACTGCTCACAAACAACAAAATACCACAATGAAACCGGACTATTAAACCGAAAAAGGACTATGACATTAATTAGGATTTGGATAAGGACAAAAATTAAGACACACCTTTCCAAACTAGGAAAGGGATTCGATATATTTGATTAAGTCAAGAATTTGTTATGGAACTAAATAAGAGTTTGGACATGAAATAGGAGTATAAAGAAACATCGTAACATCAAAACACACGGGTGTGTTCACCACACAGCCAACTCTTTTTTCAAGTTGAGAAGTTAATAAAGAATGTGAAATCAACAATTAAATTTTTTTTCACCGTTTAACCTTAATAATAATTTTTTTATTAACTATTTTCAGCGTGCTCAAGGTTAGGTGAGCCTTTACAGCTGACTTTAGTTTTGACTATGTGAGCATAGCCATTGTAGATTTAAGCTTTCAAATAAACGATACAAGACCTTGAAAACATCGTGAATATCCCAAGCAAACGTAAACGACCAAATACACTGCATTTTGAATATATCTAATAAACTTTTTTCGCTTCTTCCTATGCAACATGCTCAACTTAAGTTTAAACATTTTTAATATCGCATTTGCAATAAATTGCATTCACTTATTGGGTTGTAATATCATGCTTTTTAGCAAAAACTTGTTCTACAAAACACTTGTATAACGCCTTTGTACAGCACAAAATATTCAAAAGAATTCAAGAAAGAACATTTTATAAACCACTCTCAATAGATTTATAAATTCAGGCATAATAATTGTATCATTATGGAGCATCTCTCACAAAGGCTGCAATCACCGTCTTTGTTAACTTTAAGTCAACCTACATTGTGCATCATTTTATCGGTTCAGTCTTTTCAAATGCAACAACAAATAAAACCATTTTACTATATTTTTTACAATGAAATCGCTGAATAAATGCATTTAACAAGGTATCACCGAAGCAGCATGGCACACACAGAAGCTCACACAAATATACACATTCAAACACAGCCACACAATGCACACTGCAAACGATGAAGATGCCATGCAACATGGAATATTATATGGCCTGAATTTACATATCCGACTGCCGCTTCCGGCCACACAGTGTGCCAAAGATACTTATTCTTTACTTCAGCTTTTATTTACATCAATTGTAAGATACGAGTAGTGCATTGCATCTACTATATTTATTTATTTGTTGCTCTACTGGTGATTTTTTTTTCATGGTGCTCCTTGACAATTCGACATTTATGGGTTTCTCAACAAATATAGCAGTTAAACATGTTATATATGAGCAAATAACGGGTACCATATGAAACAGGTAAATTTAAACTATTGCAAAGCAAGCATAAAATTTACAGTTGGACAGTGATGGTTCTTGTACGAGAGTAGAAAACAGTAAAATATTTGATTTAAAATTTATATCTCTCAATGTCTCTCCGTTTAAATTTTAAAGTAAAAGAAAATTACAAATTTTCTAATTTTCTAATTTGTTCCTTAAGAGGCTTGCTACATATATTTCGGGAATAAATACAAAGACTATTTTTCTGCTTTTTTTAGTTTAACTCAGTGTTGAGAAGCACCCGATTTATCAACTTATATGACTTTAGGGAAAGATGAACTTTTATTAAGAAGGCTCTAGGGGGCTTTTTTCCGTATGAAAGAACTGATTTCATGATGCTAAGAAAAATAGTTTTCCTATTCCAAGCATAAAGCAAAACAGGTCCGTCTTATGCCTTTGGATTGTTTTTTTTTTTTTTTTTTTTTTTTTTTTGTTGGCTATAGGTGCTTATTAAACTTCTAAGTATACCAGTTCTTTTATTTTTTTCATCATAATTCCTTGAAAAGTTATGGGCCTTTCAATTCTGGCCATCATCTGAAAAAGTCAGAATTGGGTAATTTTCAATAAATTGTATCTACGTCAGTTTTTATCCCATTTCAATACATAAGGTACCGTTCGAAAGGTATTGAAAAATTGTTTCTGGGAAAAATATAATATTTTTGGAGTTTGGATGTCAGGGTTGCCAACATATTTCAAAAAAATGTATTTGCTAATTCCTCAAAAATGCATAATTTTTTCCTTTTTTTCTAATTTCAAATTTGAAGTAGAATGTTACCTTTTAATTAAAAAAAATTAAGGGTGGTGTTTTAATAAATTTTTTTCACAATTTAAATTTTTGTGCACCCATCTTATCATTGTCAGACACTTTATCGCCTATAACTTTCATACCGCTTAAGATATTTGTAAAATTGTGTGTCTTATTAGAACCAACATTTTATTCATACATTTTGATAACCTTACCCATGACCTTGGTATAGAAAACTGGTAAAAACCGAAAAAAGGAAAAAAATATTTTTAATTTTTTTACTTTTATTTGTATGAAGGTAAATAAAATTTTGACTGCCATATTATAGATCATTAAATTCTTATTGATTTTGTTCCAAAAAGTTTTAAAATCGGTCTTAAAACAAAAAAGTTACGATGGTTGCACTGACGCTGAGAGAGTGAGAGAACACAAACTGATATTGCGTTTAGTTGCAAGCAGCAGCGAAGTCAGCTCATAATCCCACCAAAAATCCCTTTTTCCCTCGAAGCAATAAAATAATGATAAAAATAAAAAAAAATAGTAGCGTCTTAAGACCTCCTAGGGAACCCCTTAAAGTAATTTTAAAGTAACCTTGCAATAGCAAAAATAAAAACAAGAAATATACTAAAATTAATATAAGGACAAGCCCAACAAACATTTGTGCTTCCAGAAGGTTAAATATTGAAATTTATAGAGGTTCAACCATATCGCTTCTAATACATTTGTACATGGAGGTTAAACACTATGTTCCTCGATAAGGCTTCCATGGCACTTGTGAATGCAGGTTTCAAATATCGGAACGTGAGCTCATTTCGACTGTTTCGATGAAGCCCTTGTAAAGCGCTCTATCGAGGATTACGCATTTTCGCGTATTGAGCTCATGGCTGTTGCTTCGAGGAAACCTTTGCGAAGCACCTAATCAATGTTATCTGGCTCAACGATTTGTAACAGCAAAGGTAACAGCAAGTGTTGTAGAGGGTGTATGACGAAGGTGTATGACGTATTGAACAACGGCGTCGGCTTGCAAAAGCAAGTATTATCGAAGGATTTCGTTGTTAAAATCAGCCCTAATATAGCCCTTGTTCTATGGTTAAGGATAAGGATAAGGATGAGAAAAAGTATGATGGGAAGAATTTGGACAGAGGTAAGCATCATGAATTAGACAAGAAATAGCCTGAAATTGGACAAGGGTTAGGACAAGTATTCAGACAAGGAAAGGGAAAAGGACTACGATAATATTTAGGACAAAGGTTGAGAAAAGAAGTGTGAGAAGGATTAGGAAAAGAATTCGAAATGGATAAGGTCAGAAATTTCGCAATAAATTAAATCAAGAGTTGGAATAAGTATAAGTTTGGGATCAAAGGAAAGGAAAGTTTCAAAAATAATAACATGGATGAAGATACGCTGTCACCTCAAAACCTACGTGTATGTCTACGATAAATTTTTTTTTTACATTTTCTTCTACTGAAAAGTAATTTTTAGAGAATCTTACTAAGAAACTTATTTCCAATTGAATCGCAAATGCATATGTTATATTACTCCTTTGTTAATTCTGCAATTACTTACAAAAATTGAACAACAATTTCCACATTCTTTTAGTTTATGATTAAAAAACTTTACTTTCGATTTCAAACTGAATTATTAACCAATTTTGTAAACTAATCCATAGATTCCATTTCATATTTGGAAATTTTGCAGGCTTATTCAATACATAAAAATGTAGTCTTTCATTGTTCGATTATTTTTTTCGACAAAAAGTGACTGTTTTAGAGTTAAAAAAACTACCGTTCTTATTAGTGAAAATCAAACCATTAATTTTAACAAACCATCACCTCGTCCGCCATTTTGTCAAAAATGAATATTTTTTAAATCAATCGATCAAACACTAGTTTACATTGTCTATTAACTAAATCCGTTGACATTTTTTGTTTCAGGTAATCCAGTTCGCCAGAACGTTCACCGCAAAACTAAAAACACAATTCTTTTTTACGGCCATTTGTTACAAAACTATACATACAATTTTTTTTCATTAAAAAAATTACTGTAAAGTGTTGTATGTTTTTTATTATAGATGATATTTTGATCGTTTTTTTTTTTAGCTTTGAACCAAGGATTTCAGATGGAATACCTATTCAGTCAAGTCTGCCTTGATTCGAAATGGGGTGATAGAATAGTGGGAAGGAAAAGGCAATCAAGCGAAACATGTGTAGGATGCAGTGTTGCCAGACTGAGGTAAATTTCCCTAATTGAGGTAATTTTCGACTAATTTTTTGGGCAGAGGTAAAAAAGGGTACATTTTGATCAAAAGTGGTAAATTTTGCGAAAATAATAATTTTTTAGACTTATTAATGTTTTGAGTTATTACCAGTACCGTTACCTCTCTGAACATACTCACAAGCAGTTTAATATTCTGTTTTATAAAAAAAAAAAATCTGAATTAACCATCTCTAGTTGCTGAACAAAGATCCCTTTTACATTCGTCAAGAATTGAAAGCAATTTTTCGAGTTTGTAGGCTAATTGCGGCGAATTGGCTGAGAAGAAAGGGGGAAAAAATGACGGTTGTGTTGTACCGTCAACTTTTTGCGTTCAAAAGAGATCGTCAAAAAAATTGCTTTCAATTCTTGACCAATGTAAAAGGGGTAAAAGAAACAAGTGAATTGAATTCAAAAATTACAAAACAAAACAGTCGGTAAGTCCCGTTTTATACATGTCAAGAGTTAACGGTCAACTTATTAGTGAGAGATAAATTTATGTATACTAACAAAAAAATTATAACGGTTCTTAATCATTTAACAATTTTTTAATTGTTTTATTTTGAAAAAAGGTCAATTTTTTCCGAAAGTGGTCAATTTTTTGCCAAATAGTGGTAAATTTGAGTTCGTCTCTATGGCAACACTGGTAGGATGTTCTAAGCGTGGTGGAAAGCCGTAGATTTTAAGGCAAGTTCTGAGCCTTCACATCAGTCAATTCCTCTGGGACCTCTGGGATGGCAGTCGGGCACGCTACATACTCGAATACCGAGGCCGCAATACATTGCTAATTGTACTTATAGCTGATATATTGATCGTTTACAAAAGTTTAGTGGCTTTCGTGAAAAAAAAACCATGATAATTACCTATTTTTTGCGCTTTAAGTGGGGGTAACCCCTTAAGGGATTTACTAAGAAAACTTAACTCTTTTCTAGACCGTCCTATGAATTTATCTAGCAAAATAGAACAGTTATTAAAATTACACAAATTCTTTAAATGGAATTCATAGCCGTAACAATTGGTAAAATTTGATTTGGTGGTTTTCATGCCATGGAAAACACGTTATTTATTAACGCAACGTATTTTGAACACAATGTGCTACCATCTGTGACCCATTTTGAGCAGCTTGCTGAACAAATGCATTGTTGTGTGCCTTCCACAAGTACACACAAGTGCGTATACAAGGAAAGCGGAAATTGCATTTTGTGACTATGGAAGTGTGTGTGTGTATAGCTTTATAGGTGTATGATTCCATAGAATTATTGCCAAATGACGCGAAAAATTTAATATCAAAAAACTATTGAAAGTAAGCAGTGAAAAGTGTTTTTCCGCAGGTGAGGCCTCAAAAACATTGAAATAGCTAGATTTTTCAGTAAAACAATCGTCAATTATTTAGCTTAAAAAGTGTACATTTTTTTTTTAATTCAATGTATTTGGTAAACGCAAATTTTAGAAACTACGAGGGCAATTTGATAAGTCAGTGACTTTTTGAATAAAAATTTTTTTTTTCACAAAAAAGCGTTTTATTCTCAACATAGATCCTTTTTGAATATTTATCACATTTATTCCAACTTTTTTTTTAATTTTTTTATTCCTTTCAAATAATAGGTTTCATCAAGGTCCCCAAAATAGACGTTTGTTTCAGTGATGACCTCTTCATTAGACTCAAATCTCTTACCACCGAGACATTTTTTTAAGGTTTGGAAATAGTTTCAGGCGATCTGAAGAATATGGTGGATGGTGTAGCAGTTCGTTGCCCAATTTATGGATTTGCCAAAGAGGTGTCAACAGCCTCTGCCATCTCACGCACTTTCATTCTCTGATCGTCTAATATAATTCCATGGATTTTGTCGACGATTGCTGGCGTGACAACCTCTTTTGGGCGACATAAACGTTCAACGTCACTTGTGGTGGCACGACCAAAGGGAATTCAGTAAACCATTGAAATTTATAGTTTATTTGGTAAATCACCCGAACAGAATCAAAAATCGTTGCGATTGACAACATCGCAAAGGAATAGAATGCATGAAAACGTATTTACACGTCCAGAATGAAATCGCAGGTCGTCAGCCGCAATGATATATCGCACAATTAGAGTCAGAACATAATCACAAATCGTTGCGATTGACGACATCGGTAAGCAGTAGAATGCATGAAAATCTATGAACACGTCCAGAATAAAATCGCAGGTTGGCAACGATATATTGCACAATTAGAGCTCGAATAGAATCAAAGCGATTAGCGATTAGCGATTGGCGACATTTTCAAGCAATAGAATGCATGAAAACGTATGAACACTTCCGAAATCAAATTGCTGATCTTCGACCGTGACGAAAATTCGCCAGATTAGAATCTATATTATTTTTTTCTCTGGCAACCTGGCGATCCTTTATTTAAGTGGTGTCAAGCATGATAAGTGTTGCCGTATTTTTCCTAATGATGAGGTACGTTCAGTGCTATTTTCTTAAGTTTTATTATCTTCTGACATTTGTTGTCTGTGTTTCTGTTTTCTTCATGCCAATTATGCATACACAAAACAAAACATTCTGACAATTCAGTCTGAATAGTTCGCCAATCGCTAATCGCTTTCATTCTGGACGTATTCTGAGCGATTGGCGAGAAGAGAGGATCGCCGATCGCCAATCACTTTGAGAGCCTGAACAGAATCAAAAATCGTTGCGACCGCCGATCTTTGTTGTTGGAAAATACATGCAAAATGAAGAAAAAAACGCAGCTCTTTTTCCGCAACGATAAATCGCACAATTAGAATCTATTCTATTTCTTCTCTTGCGACCGACGATTCTCTCTCTGAGTGTCATTAGTGTTGCCATATTTTTGCTAAAAATGGGATATGTTCAAAGACATTTCCTTAGTTTTTATTATGTCTTGACGTTTCTTCTTTGTGTGTGTTGTATTCACACAATTGAAGAGACCAATACATTGAAATGAAATAGAAAAAATAAATAAAAAAATACTAAATAAAAGCAACTTTGAATCGTCAGTCGCAATCGCATCATTCTGGACACATTCTCTGCGATATACGACCAGAGAGGATCGGCGGTCGCAACGATATTTGATTCTGTTCGGGCTCTGATTCTGTTTGGGCTCTTAGAATCTATTCTATTTTTTTCTCTTGCGACCGACAACTTTCTCTCTGAGTGCTATTAATGTTGCCATATTTTTGCTAGAAATGGGATATGTTCAAAGCCATTTCTTTTCCATTTTTTTTTTTTATGATGTCTTGACGTTTCTTCTTTGTATATGTTGTATTCATACAATTGAAAATACCAATACATTGAAATTAAATAGAAAAAATAAATAAAAAGTACTAAATAAAAGCAACTTTAAGACCCCGAACAGAATAAAAAATCGTTGCGACCGGCGGTCCTCTCTGGTCGTCAATAGCATGAGAACTCGTCCAAAATGAAACGATGATTTAAAGTTGCTTTTATTTAGTATTTTTTTTAGTATTTTTTCTATTTCATTTCAATGTATTGGTTTCTTCAATTGTGTGAATACAACGCACACAAAAAAGAAACGTCAAGACATAATTAAAACTAAGGAAATGGCTTTGAATATATTCCATTGCTAGCAAAAATATGGCAACATTAATAGCACTTAGAGAGAATATCGTCGGTCGCAAGAGAAAAAATAGAATAGATTCTAATTGTGCGATATATCGTTGCGGCCGCCGAACTGCGATTGCATTCTGGACGTGTTCATACATTTTCATGCATTCTATTGCTTTGCGATGTCGTCAATCGCAACGATTTTTGATTCTGTTCGGGATCTAAATCGTCAGTAGCAATCGTTTCATTCTAGACGTGTTTTCTGCGATTGACAACCAGAGATCATCGTCGGTCGCAACGATTTTTTTTTTTCTATTCGGGCCCTTAACAGTAGTCTAGTAGCAGATGGTAGTTGACAGGTCCAGTGTTGCATTTAAAGTTACTACGCGAGAAATTATAAAAAATCGCTGACTTCTCAAATTGCCTTCGAAAAGTCAAGTTGATGTTCAAGAATTTCTTCTACAAATTAAAGTATTTCGTAGTCTTATTTAATTCATATTAAATCATTACATTTTGTTGACCAAAATAATAAAGAAAGACTTTCGTCTAGACCGGAAACGATATCAGACATGCGAAATTTTACTATCACACATACGTACAGACCTCTCAATTTACTAAATAAAAGAACAAATACACAAGTATACACAATGTTCTAGAATGTTTGTCGGACTTGCTCACCCCGTCAAATGGTCTAATTTTTGGTCTGTACGAAGCACTTCTAGTGGAAAAAAAATGACGCTATTAGCACGTTTGTACTTAAATTTGGTCACGCAAGGTTTCAAACATCAACTTCAACTTAATTGTAGCGAATTATTTTTATGCCATGAGGGAGCCAAAATGTTAGCCATTATAAATATGTGATAGAGCAACGAGTTGTTGGGAAAGCATTCAAGAAAAATGCAATAGTTTTTGGCAGACACAAATTGTCGACTGCATGATTGCAATTTTAAGCTGCGTGGCTGGAATTTCTTGGAGACCCTACTCAACTTTCATGGCACAATGTGGATAATTAAGAAGAAATAAATTACATCAATATCAAGAAAGAAATAACTTCTGACGCTTTTACCTCCTTCAAAAACTCCAGAAGTACAAAAGTACTTTGTAGTTGTCTCAAAGAAAGTAAGAAATAAAGAGTGAATTTGCGAAAACAAGGGAATGAGAGGAAATTATTTACTTTCTAAAACAAAAAGTATTCCCACAACCGCTCCTTTGAATAAATTGTTGGGTTGCCATCAATTAGAACAAGCAATTGGTAGAAAAGTGTACAACAACTCGTTGTTGCTACTTCATGCCAACAACTGCCAGGATGTTGCTATAGATGCAAGGAAGTAGTTCTAATTATTAAGTTTAGTTTTTATTTTATTTATTTTTTATTTCTTGCACCACTGCATTGCGATTTCAGTCGCTTTACAAATGATACTCTGTGTTATGCTTTTAAATGTCGCTATTTCCGTTTCCACTACTTATTGTCATGCTGTCTGTCGACAACTGCTTTCTTTGTGCGTGTATCTGTCTCTCTACTGGATGATAAAGTAAGATTAATTAAATACACAGTAGAAATAAAAAAAAAAACTAAGGTAGGTTGTTAACATTTCTATGCGTGCCAAGTTAGTCGCCTGTGTGTTTGTGCGCATTTTCCAGTTGCAGCAACAGTAAAAAGGGATAAAATTACAATAAGAGGATAAAACTTTGCTCTATATTTTTCCTGCAGCTCTTTTATTAAATTTTATATAGAAATAATGAAAAGTTTTCTGCCATCCTTGTATCACTGGCATTTTTTTATCTCGGTTCAACTGTTAGTTCACTTTAGTTAGTTATCCTTTATGCTTTGTTTTAAACTTTAAGTGCCAACTTAAGATACTTGAGTGTATGGATGGGTGAGTTTTTTTTTTCTTTACGTTAGCCAATTTATTTATTAGCGTGGTTATAGTGATTCTAGGTTTTATTACGTTTTTTTTTCAAGTGATTTAAACAGATAACATTGTTCAGCCGGTTTATTTTATTCTACTTGTTAAGGCATGTATATCCTGAGCGTTCAAAGCGTTTGCTTAAGCTTTATATGTATGACAAAGTGAACTTATTTCTATGCATTCAAAGTAAAACTATGTCATTGGAGTAAACTTTTTAATCAATTCAATTTATTTCTTATATTTAAAAATAAAAAATTGCATTCATGCAATAGGTAGCCCGAAGCCAAAGTGGATTACAGCACAAGGATTATAAAAAGCAGAAGTTGATATTTTCCATTTAAAAGATGTTGAGATAATGTAAATGGAAGCTACCAAGTGTCATAGGATAAAATTTCACATTTTCTATTGGAAGAAAAAGATAGGTCGAGCATTAAGGGGGAATCGTTTCAAAATTTAAACGAAATCGCATTTTTTTTTTGTTAAATTTAAAAATTTTTCTTGTAAGATATTATTATATTTTTTTTGATAACTTTTTGTCTAAATTATCACTGTAAAAAAAATGAAGAACAAAAACTTTTTATGAGCCACTTTTTATTTATTCTGGTAGCGTACAGTGTGACCGTTCCATATAAGTGAGAGCTCAAAATTCTGAAATAAGTTTTTTTCCAAAAAAACTCGTTTAAACTATCAATTTCAAGTTAATATTTGATGATTTACGCCATTTGTGACCATAATTTAACATATTTGATACCATGTTTCAACCCATTAGTGACCAAGTTAGCATTAATTTAAAACAATCGTCTACCAAAGCCGTTAAACTATACTTATAAGTAAATTTAAAATTATTGAACCCATAGATAACAATGATTTAACCCTTAGGTGACCAAAATAATTTAAATTTACACAAATTTGGCTTGTAAAAGTTGAAGAAAGTACCAGAGAACAGCTTGATTGTATTCAAATGGCGTTTCAAATGTATCCTCAATATACGAACACCGAATGTGCCTTCTACATTAAAATTAATACGCGAATACATACACCAATTGCTGCGAATACGAATACCATAGAGTACGAGCGGTCGAGATTACGAATGCCTACGACACAAGAATAACCATTTTTTTGCAACACCGCAAAAAGTTGGAGAACGATATCGTCATACTAGACATAGGGAGGGTTAATATAAATTAATTATAGAAAGAAGAAATGACATAAGAGAAGCATACAAAAAATCAAAAAGGGAGAAATTCAAGAATGTTACAGTAAAAAAAAAATATGTCTGTATCGTGTACACACCCATAAGTTTTGACGTGACAGCTAATCTTTATCCATGTCCTTATTGATGTCGCTATCCTTTCCTTTGTTCCCATATATTCCCATTGTTCCCATTCTTATATTTGTCCTAATATTTTCTTACTTCTTGTCCAAATTGTCATTTTGATCCATGTCCAATGCCTGACCTTATCCTTGTTCGAATTCCTTTTCTAATCGTTGTCCCACTTCTTTTTCAAACCTTTGACCGAAATCTTATCCTTAGTGTGTCCAAAGCCATGTCCCAATCCTTATCCTTATCCTTTTAACAATCTTGTCAATTATTTAAAGTGTTCCTAAATCTTTGTCGAAATCCTTGTTCTAGTCCTTGTCCCAATCCTTGCCTGAATCCTTTTCCGAATTCTTGTCCAACTCCATACTCTAACTTTTATCCAAATCTTTGTCCTCCTTTTCTCATTCCTGGTCCTTCTCTTTGTCTAAATTTTTGCACTCGTCCTTTCTTTAATTCTAAACCTAGTCCTTATCGAAATTCTTCTAATAATTCTTGTCCTGATTTTAATTTTAATTTTATTGTTGTTTATTGTTTTTGTTTTTGCTTTTGCTCTTGCTTTTTCTTTTGCTTTTGCTTTTGCTTTTTCTTTTGATTTTGCTTTTGTTTTTGCTTTTGTTTTTGCTCTTGCTCTTGCTCTTGCTCTTGCTCTTGCTCTTACTCTTGCTCTTGCTCTTGCTCTTGCTCTTGCTCTTGCTCTTGCTCTTGCTCTTGCTCTTGCTCTTGCTCTTGCTCTTGCTCTTGCTCTTGCTCCTGATCTTTCTTTTGCTCTTGCTTTGGCTCTTGCTCTTGCTCTTCCTCTTCCTTTTGCTTTTGCTTTTGCTTTTTCTTTTGCGTTTGCTTTTGGTTTTGTTTTTTTTTTCTTTTGCTTTTGCTTTAGTTTTCCTTTTCCTTTTGCTTTTTATTTTGCTTTTGTTTTTATTTTAGCTTTTAATTTTGCTTTTACTTTTGATTTTAATTAGCCTTCACTTTTTATTTTGCTCTTACTTTTGTGTGGTACATAACAATAACTTTAGCGTCATGCAACATATCCAACCATTTTTTTTATTTCATCACATGGCCGAAAATCTCAGCTTTTTTGTCGTTCAATCTAATAGTCGCGAAGTTATAATTCCTTGCAACGTTTATTCATAGTAGTTTCATCTTTACTCCACTAAGAGGTTGCATTGCTCCGTGGTGTCTGGTCTCAAAATTTTTTTATTTTATTTTCGTCATGAGGGCAAAGAAACAATCTTTGCTGTTGTAATATTAATTAACTGTAGCATCCCTAGTAACCGAGTGATAATTTCATGCAACGATATTGCATTTTTGTTGCTTGGGCTGTTATCGTAAGGCCAAGTATAAATCCTTCATTTCTGTTTTATTATATTTACCGAAGCACACACACGCACCGAGTAATGATCCCATGCAACACCGTTGCATGATGGCTGTATTTTCAATCTTAGAACGACTATCTCCGCGGCTTTATGACGTCATAAAATGTTCATCTAAATTCTTATTCAACTCCCTCGATATTGAATAAGAATTTATATACCTTTATTTATCTTTCAGACCTTTTGAATGGCGTTATAAATTGCTTGGCATAGTTAATATACCCAATACGCAGTATGTATGGTACCTTTATACCTTTTGAAATTTCTACATATTTTTTTTAAATCTCGCGAGTACAATACAGCAATATCTTGTTTCTTATGATCTATTGCTTCAACCTGTATTTAATGTTTCTTACTTGAAATGAAAGTGATGTTATTTGTTTAAAAGTTGTACTAATTTTTTTTTAAATATTACCATTTTTACTGCTTCTTCCACCTTGCAAAGTCGCTTAAAATTTATAACTTTTCGTACTTTTATGTTTATCAACACCCTCAGAAGAAAATTTATTGAGTTATTGAATTCGAAACTGCGTTTTAGTTGCGATAAAATTGAGTTAATTTATCTCACAACTAAAGTTCATGCTTGTGGAAAAAGTTGTGCAATTATGCAATGTTTTCTTAGCGCTGACTTTTTTCCTATTTGATCTAATTAGAAAAAAATTTGAATTTTCTCATATGTTTAACTTTAACAGCTCTATGAATTTATCTTAAAGGTGGGATAAGAAAAAATTATGTTGAGTTCTTATCACACTCAACGTTTGAAAGAATTTAAAAGTTCTAAAGTTTAAGAGTTAGAAAAGAGGTGGAAGTTATTGGGATGTTTTTGTTTTTCTAAAGTTATATAAGTAAATATTGATTTGCTATAAAATTGATGCTGACAAAAGTTTTAGGGATGAATTCTGGTTAAGATAAAAATTAATTTATTTTTATATGTTTCATTTATTGATATCCATTTATATCCATTTATTTATGGAACTTCACTAGCAAGCAACATGTATTTAAGATTAACATTTACTTATGTTATAATACCTATACTCACTGAGAAACAATTCCATGCAACTCCGATGATTTTTGAGAAAAAGCTATTTTCAACTTTTTTGAAAACCTGCAACGCAACGTTGTCAAGCCAGAATACAATAATATTTTCTCAATTTCGATATTTTTTTCTCTCTTCACTATTTCCTATAAGTCATATGAAATACATTTAATCATATTATTTAACGTATTATTTAAAATTTATAGCATTTCAATTAGTTCTTCTTATAAATAAATCAGTTTGGAAAAGGTAAACAAAATACTGATTGTCTTACGTGATCTTCTTATCATATTTGAGAAGACATAAATCATGAAAATATTAGCACATACTGTCGAATGTATTTTACACGCTAAAAGTTTAACAATAAATAAAAATTGGACGATCAGATTTAATTCACCACATATTACACTATGCGACAACAACATTAGCTGTTATGATTATTTTCTAAGGTATGTCACATGTTTAATATACGTGTAAATTTTTCGAAAAAAAAAAAATTTTTTTTTGTTTAATGTGTTCTTTATAGTTTTAAGAATATACATAGTATGTATGTATTACATACACATTTTTAAATCGATATTTAAGAAAAAACAGAAGTTATAACGGTTTTCGTTAACCTATGTCTGAGCTCCATACAACAAATAAAAGACTCTAAAGTTTAAACACGATTTCCTCGAAACTAGTTTTTTAAAACGGTTCGATAGATAACTCGAAATCTATTGGTTCAATTTCAATGATTTTTTTTTTGCATTTTGTTCGTTATTTTGTCCTTTAAGCATCCCCCCTAAATTCAAGTATCTATTTTTTTTTTGTTTTTTACTTCAACTTCTACCATAGTTAAAAAAAAAACCCCGGGGGTCTTGCGTAGGGGGGATGCTTAATATAAGGTCTATGCTTTAAAATGTCATTTGATTTTTTTGTTCGTGATACATGGGAAAGGCCATATCCATCGAACTGTTTTGGATGTTTTTTTTTTCAATGCCATTTTCAGCGCCCTCTATATGAAAGCCAGAACTGAAATAAAGAAAAAATATATATTTTTAAAAAGAATTTATTATGTACAATAACCTGTATAAATTTAAAAAAAAATAATAACTTCTTATACCTAAAAAATTGTTTAAAAACAGCTCCGGTTTTTGGTTGTTACACGTATATTACACCTTAAGGGAAGGAGATGCACAATTATTTACTACGATTTTTAGGTCTTAGAAGTTTAAATTTATGAAGGGATGATACATTTTTCCTATACAAATACAACATCCACTTTCTCGCAAGTAATATAGTAGCTGCTTGAAAGCATACTTAGCTTCCAGAATGTGCTTCGCAGTCTCGCTCTCATAAGTAATAAAGAAATTATAGACAGAAAACAAAAGAAAATTTGACATATGTCAGTTTTTGCGCAAACGTAATTTAATTCTTTTTAATTAACAACTTTAACAACCTCAACTTTAACGAGGCTTGTACAAGGTTATGCTCTCACGACCTCGATAAATCACTTCGCAAGAGCTTCTCGAGCATACAAGCTCGTTCACAAAATTTAAAAAATTGCCTTCACAAGTATACTTACGAAGTATTATCGAGGGAACAAATTTCCAACTGAGTCCAGCCAGTTCCAACCAAGTGATTTAGAAATTATATCGGTGATATCTCTAAGACACCTCTCAGAAACCACAAAAATAGAACTTGTAAGGAGTTAAATTATTAGTTTGACAGCTTTTATCTGGAGTTGAAATGAAGTGCTTAATTTTGTAGCACAGTGTAAGATATGAGTATAATCATTTATTAAAAAGAATGCGTATAAATTGTAAGGATTTACTTAAAAACAATACAGAAGGTGGTAAAAGCATTATTTTCACTAACTTGGCAGGTGACAACTTTATTGTTGGTCATAAAAATTCTAGATAATATAAATAATATTAAACGATAATTATGACAAATCAAATGATTTATAATGACAATTGTATTGCAAAATGGATTTTTTATTCTTATCACAGCCCTATAAGAGTCGATATTTCGAGCCATGATTCTTAGTTAATAGTTACAACTTATAAAGCGTGGCAGTAGCTATTTTGACATAATGCTTAAAAAAGTGATATATATTTTATTGGCAATTGCATCTTTGACACTTGTACATGCGTCAAAACGTTATCCGGACATTCCTCCGCTCAGAGAACACATTACTTCGGTAAATTTAAAATAGACGCTTGTGATTAATTTAAAATAGAAATAATATTATTGAAAACATTCAAAAAATTATTTAGTTATTATTTCATATTTTCTAATTTGCTTTAAACCTTGGGTACCCTCCAAAAAAATGCTTGGAACATTACTATATCCCATTCGTACATAATATTCGCTGCAGTGTGGACGTGAAGAGATCAAGTTTCTGAGCACGGCGACGAATTGAGGTGCTTTCAACACTGAGGTTGTTTTCAACACTTTCCTTCACTGCGAAGTCGTTTCGGTGGAATTTTTCTATGGTTATGAAGAAAATTTGCTCAAAATTTTTTTTTTATGCGAAAGAACAAAGAGATTATTTACTCTTTAGTATACGAGAGGACTTAAAAATTGAAAGATGTAAGAAATAAATTCTTTACGAAATTCCTTATTTTCGGGATTACGAAATGAAATATCAGCAATAATTTAGAGAGTTCAATTTTCTTCACAAGTTTTTTTTTTTGTAAGCAATATAGATAAATAGTTTTGTAAATTTCGAAGTGAAAATCTATATATAAATAGGCGTAGGCAGAACAGTTAAGATTTTCATTTTCCATTTTATTTTATTTAATTTAAGATTCCATTTTCTCCCGTGTTTCTCTACAGATTTTGATAATTATTTTTTAAAATCAATAAGAGTAGGGAAAAGGAGTGCACCGAATATCTATGGTGGGCGTGGCACCTCCCAAACAACCCAAATTTGCGACATCGAATAGTTTTAGATTTATAGGTAGTGGCACCACCCATACAATGTACATGATCCACATGAGTGAACACATGAGTGTGAAAAAAAAAATAATGTTTTCAATAAAAATACAAAAAACAAATCAATTTTTATATGGTCGAATTTCGACCAAAGGCGGCACTAGTTATATTAAATTGATAAGATCATCTTCTAATATTCCAATTGTCTATTCTATAATCCAATTATAAATTAAACTTCCAGAAAGTAATTGCGAGGAACTTTTACCCTCCTGCACAAACACTTGAGCGTATTTCTTTAAAGCTCGTTTGATCACTCTTACAAAGAATATAAAATGTGCTTGAAAGCTTTCAAAGCTTTGAAAAGGCATTTCGTTAAAACCATGATACAATTATACAAGGTAGAAGTGACAGTTTATTCGTCTTGCACCAATTGTCAAAAATAGTTTAAATTAGAGAACGAAAAAAGTACAAAAGAAAATAGAAAGTAAAATATACAGGCAAATGACAGTCGGTGCAAAACACTCGTGAGAAAATTGCCAGTTGTCACTTCTACCTTGTATCATGGTTACAACCTAAACGAAGCAATTTAATGAGAATTCGATCCCACATACACAGACTTACAAGTGCTAATGCCTTTACGAAGCACCCTTATGAGGCTCTACTCTCACATGAGCAGCCTTTATAAGTAATATAGAGTTGACTAAGTGTGTGAGCTTCGCTCCGAAGCACCGTCTTCAGGTTATCCAACACTTGGTATTTCCAACGGAGGTGTGGACGTCCTGCCAAATAACAAAGTTATGATAAAAATACCGTTTAGCTGACTCGTAAGCCCATTCAGAAAAAAGGTGCGTCTCAGCTCTATCTCGCGACTGGAGTTTACCGATCTTAAGACCGATTGCCTTGTTATGTGTACGTACATATACGAGGGTTGACTCTTAAGTCTTGAGATAGACAAAAAAAAACAAATATTTACGATCTGAAATGGCTTGATTGTTTTCCAAAATATACTCCATGAAGATCGATACACTTTTGCATTCGCTCGAACCTATTTTCGAAGCATTTTTTCTACTCCGATTGAGGTAGCTCCAAAACATGTGATTTGGACGCATCAACCACTTCTTCAGGCGTCGAAAAACGTTGACCTCGCAATTTCTTTTTGATTTGCGGGAATAAGAAGAAATCATTAGGTGTCAAGTCAGGACTGTACGGCGAATGACCCATCAATTTCATGTTTTGAATGCTCAAAAACGTTTTTGTTTGAGAGCTTGCGTTGTCGTGGGGGAGAATAATTCGTCTTCTGCGATTCGTTTCCCTGATTTTTCCGAACACTTCTGGAGAACAAATGGTGGTGTACCATTCAGAATTGATCGTTTTACGTTGCTCTTATGAAACGGTGGCGACATATCCAGTTATTCCGAAAAAACTGGCGACCATTTGCTTCGAAGTGCTTCGTGTCGAATTTTTGTTGCATTTGGCTCGTCTTAAAAAACCCATACAGTCGATTGTTGTCTAGTTTCGGGTTCATATGCATAAATCCATGATTCGTCGCCTGTTACGATGTCATAGACATGTTTTGAAGCACCAAGATTGTATTTTTTTAAAATTTCTTTCTTTACCAATCGATGCGAGCCCTTTTTTTTTTGAGCAATTGTCAAACTATGCGAAATGCAACGCGAACAATGCAATGTTGAATGCATGCTGAACTAATCTCCAAATATGTCTCTATTTCACGGTAGGTCATTTGACGATCTTGCAATATCAGTTCACGTACAGCATCGATATTTTGTGGCACAACGGGCGATTTTAGACGACCTTCACAAAATTCGTCCTGTAGCGAAGTGGGTCCACGATTAAATTCGAAAAACCAGCGAAATACGGTGGCTTGAGATGGTGCTCTATCACCAAAGGTCAAAACGAGCTTAACGGCACACTGCTGTTGGTTTAATCCACATCGAAAGTCGTAGAAAATCACCGCACGAAAATGTTCATGATATTTTTACCAAAATAAATGTTCCAAGTATCTGTAAACAACACAAATAGTACTCGTATGACAAAACGTTGTGAGTATGTTCCCCATTTAAAATGCTAAACTTTACCATGACGATGTCAAATTTGACATATTCACATTAGTGTTGCCATATCTCAAGACTTAAAAGTCAACCTTCGTACAATAGTACCCCTTTTACATTAGTCGAAACTTGAAAGCAATTTTTTTACGTTCTCTTTTGAACCCAAAAAGTTGACGGTACAGCACAAGCGTGGAGCATATATCCCCAAAAACAGATTTGGTTGGACTAACGGGCTGGAAATTTTTTCAAGTAAGCATCATCACAGGGAGTAAAGTCATGTCAAGGCAACATTTCGATAGATGCTGATACGCCAAATAAAACAACTTTTATTGTACTGTTCGAATAAAAATAAAATGTCAGGGAAATAAATGACGTAAGAGAAAATGAAAATAATAGTCAGGACCAACAATGACGGTCTGGATAGTGTAAATGTTAGCGTAATTGACTGCCATCTAGGGGTCCTGAGTTTGAGCACTGGCTAGGCTATGGTCCTCACCTTTTTCAAATCTTTCCTTCCATATTATGAAATCGCTTTGAAATACATCATTATTATCGACATTATATCGAACCTTAAGTAGGCATACTTAACTGATAATGTGTTGCAACAGAAATCTTTGATTAAGGCTTAAGGAAAATATTTTTGGAAGGGGAAAGAGTTTTTGTATGAAATTTTTAAGGGGTAAGGACTTATCTAAAATAGCTGTAGAAAATAGAACATGCATAGCTGCAATATATCTCTTGTAGAAGACACAAGAGGATATCTGTCAATTTAATTAAAAAAAATGGAATTTAATTTAAAAAAGTCTATTTCGAAGGTTAGCACTCAAGTGAATAATAAAGTCTTACATCAATCAAATTATATATTTTCAAATTTAAAATTTTAAAATATTTCTTTTTATATTATATTTAATAAAAACTATTATCTTCTTATTTAAGCATCAACGCATTGAAAGCCATGGCTATCCTTCGGAAACACACGTAGTCGAGACAAGTGATGGTTATAAATTGAATCTGTTTCGTATTCCATACTCGCCAAAACTTCAAAATGGAAATGAATATCGGCCAGTTATTCTTCTGCAACACGGACTCTTTAGTTGTTCCGATTGCTATATACTCAATGGTCCGGACAATGCATTGGCTTATTTATTGGCCGATGCTGGTTACGATGTCTGGCTAGGAAATGCACGTGGCAATATTTACTCGAGAAGCAATAGCAAGCTTTCAACTAAACATCCAAATTTCTGGCGCTTTAGCTGGCACGAAATTGGCATGTTCGATATGACTGCCATGATTGATTATATTTTGCAGCAGACCGGTGAGAGCGCTATTCATTATGCTGGTCATTCGCAGGGCACAACGGTCTTCTTTGTGCTGATGTCCTCACGTCCGGAATACAATGCAAAAATCAAGACTGCACATATGTTGGCACCCGTTGCCTTTACTGGTAATCAAACATCTCCTACGATAAGACTTGCATCTTCAGTACTGGGCGTGCCGGGCTTATGGAGCAAGTTAGTTGGTGATCAAGAATTTGTGCCGAACAACGTAGTGCTACAGAGATTATTTGATACCGCATGTGGTGGCAACATCAAGTTTCCCAAATACTGCAGGAATATTCTGTATTTGTATGGCGGTGCCAATCAGCCCAATATAAATATGGTAAGCACCAACATAAAAATTGGCAATACGCGGTGTGTTCACAAAAAAACAAGCAATTTCTAACCTTATTCCATTTGAAATTTTGTTTTTCACTCTTTTGAATATTATTTAAATTTTTCATCCTTAGACCCTCTTACCGCTAGTTGCCGAAACTCATCCTGCTGGCGTTTCTAGCAACCAAGTACTGCACTATCTTCAAGTGCATAAATCTTCCAAGTTCTGTCAGTTCGATTATGGCCCCAAAAAGAATCAGCTTTTGTACAGCCAGGAAGAACCACCAAATTATAATCTGGAAAAAATAACTGCACCAGTCTACATGTATTACGGTGACAGCGATGATTCTGCGCATCCATTAGATGTTATCCGTTTGGTTGACTATTTGCCGAATCTTAAACTCAATCATAGAGTACCAAATCCAACGTGGGGTCATTTAGATTTTGTATTTGCCCAGAAGGTGAAAGAGGAAATCAATGATATGATTATAAGAAGCTGCGATGAGTATGAAAGTAATGTCAAGCAATAAATGACTGTTTTATGTCCAATAAACTGTATCTAAGAATAAATAAAAAATAAAATTTGTTGTTTATTTTTTAAATAAGTTCCATTCCTAATTAGTTCTACATTTTTATTTCATATCCACGGTATATCCTGAATAAGACTATGTTAGAAAAGCTCATATAATTTAAGAGTTTCTAGGTCATAATAGATCATATAACTCTTTTTCAAAGTAATATGAGACGCTCCAGCCTTTGATTGTAAACATAAAATCAAACAAAAGAATGGGGGGAAAAGCACTCTTTAGAACTCAAAGTACTTAATACCCTTACTCAAAAATTTAAACACTCTCTCTCATCTCTAGCATTAGCATAATCGTTTACAATAAAAATAGTTTACGATCAAAAGGATAATGCAATTTCTTTCCAAACAGTATGAAGGTGTAATCTGTCAATTTGCAAAAAATCGCTTTTCAATTTTGACTTTTACAGCTTTCTTCTCTCATAACATTTTCTTGACGGGACTATTTTACTTCTAGGCTATTTTGCGGTATGAAGAACGATTGATAGAAATTTGGGGAAAAGGGGAACAAAATCACCCTTATACCATCAGCTATAATATATCAAAAATCCAGGATGAAAACTTCAGTTTTGGGACATGTTTCGGGGTGTGGAAATTGGACTTTCATACAAAAATCACATTTTTTTCGCATTTCGGCTTAAATTTAGGTACGAAGGACGATAGGCCGGAACTTGAGCATAGTTTCATTCGATTTTCCGTATAAAACTACAATTTTGAGCAGGAATCCAGGATGTGAACTTTTCATCTTCTACCTCTTTTGTCGTTTTTTCCAAATAACTCATTTCATGCAACTTAACCATAGGAAGGACGACTATTACGATCAAAAGGATAATGCAAAATTTTTTTTCTGACAGTTTGAAGGTGAAATCTGTCCATTTGCACGCAAATTGCTTTTCAATTTTGACTTTTACAGCGCTTTCCTCTCATAACATTTTTATGACCTGACTTTTTCAATTCTAGGCCATTTTACAGTATGAAAGACAATTGATAGTAATTTTGGGATGATGACTAATTTGTGTTTTAAAATCAATTCTTTTGTAAAAAATTTCTAGATATTTCTGCGACGAATTCAGCAAAAAGTTGGGCTGAAGATTTGATGCTATCTTCACAGAAGTGTTATATCCGAATAAAAAAAAAAGATCTGTGTCGTGGACACCCCCGTACATTTTAGAACGCGACAACGTATCTTTTTGCTTATCCCTTCTTGTTCCTTTCTTTTCCTTTGATTCCAAATATGTCCTCATCCTTATCCCAATTCAACGTCTTGATTTAATTCACACCCAAATTCCTGACGTTACCCTTGTTCTCATCCATTTCTTAATTCTTGTCGCACCTTTTTGCCCAACCTTTCTTCTAAATCTTGACCTTAATGTGTCCAAATCCTTGTCCTTTTCCCAATTTTATCCTGAATAAGATGGGCACTGCAGGCAATCCCACAAAATGAGCAAGAGCAGGCATTTGAATCACTATTATTGATTCGGGAGGAGAATATTTTGAATAAAAACACTTAAAAATCTCACTCACTTAAAGAGTTTTAAAGAGTTTTAATTATGATTTAAAAGAGTTTTAATTATGATTTAAAAGCGTTTTAATTATGATTTAAAAGAGTTTTAATTATGATTTAAAAGAGTTTTAATTATGATTTATAGAGCCTGTCTGGAAGTTTATTTGACACACTGTGAATAACCTTTCGTATTTAAAACCTACCTGAGTTTGAAATTCGAAAATTTGCGTGAAAACCATGCCTGTTCCTCATACAAACTGACGTCATCAACTTTCATAACTTCTAATATTATATATTTAATACGACTGTAGGGGTATTTTAACTTCGGCCGAGTAAAAAAGTACTCATATATAAATTTGCTAATGTGGCACTCGTTTATCGTTAAAGCAGCTTTTATTCTTAATGAAGACTTTAATAAATACTTCCTATCAATAAAACATTAACTTTAAACTGATAAATTAACTAAAGAGATTAAAATTATCTTCAGCCTATATTAAAACCTACATTTACAGCTATTATTCCTAGATCTCAATAGATAAGAAGTTCGCTGACACGATGTTTATGTTAGGATTGTTTGTAATAGAGTTGGTAACACCCGCGATAAGGAAACATTTTAAAATTTTTCTAAACAAATTGTAACTTGCTATTTTCAGATACTTAAAAGCGTTATCAGGGAAAAATATGAAACTTAGGTTGCTTAGCAAACCATTCTTGTAGTTTAAAATTCAAGGCCATTCCCTTTGCTTCTTTTAAACTCATACTTTACCTACTCAACTAACAAAATTGCTTGCGATTTTGAGATTTAAATAATATTGTAATGAAGTAAGCATTTTATAGTCCTTAAGATGAAAACCAATATCGTTTAAGGAGTGATTGTCAATAAGTTATCTACAAAAACATTATCTGAATCAAATTATTCCAAGTTTTTAAAAAAATTAATTGATTCTTGTATATACAAGATATATAAGATATACAAGATATATAATATATTTTTGACTAAGAAGAACTTTCTTCTATTAATATTGTATAAAAAAAATTATACCTAGTTAAGAAGCTAATAATTTCGAATGGTCGAAAAAAAGATATATTAAAGTGAATTTTTCATATTCTTTCATATATACTCTGTTTGCCAACTTTCACTATAAAAATTTCATTTCATCATATTTTAGAAACCTCACATTTTTTGAATTTTTTTGTTTTATTAAATTAAATATTAAATCACCTTTACAACAACAAAAAATAACGATGAAGAAAAAATATGTTTTTTCGCAATTGCATTTTTTTGTGACATCCATTACACTTTACTTTAAGTTATTTATCTTATTGGGACCAACAATTCGTACATAGAGGTTAATGACCTTACACGTGACCTTGGTCTACTAAATAAGTTCTTTTTCGATTTAGTGTTTTCCGAATATACATTTATTTGTATATTTATCAAAATTTTAGAGGCAATATTAAAGGTCGTTAAATTTTTACCAATTTTCATTTGAATTTATTTTAATTGGTCTTAAAACAATAAGTTACAATTCAAGGGTATTCACGATCCGGAGCTCTTTGTAGAGTTCAGGTTCAAAAGAGTAAGAGTGCAACAAAAAATAGCTCTCCAAAAACAAAATACACGTGCTGTCAAAATTGTGCTCTTTTGCACAAGCGTGCGCTTGAACTCTTGGGACATTTTGTGAATTTTTGACAACAAATATATAGTGATGGTTAATTATGTACACTGCTCAGTACCAACTTCTTTTTAATATATAACGCAATAGACTATACATATCCCGGAACACGGTGAATTTCAATAATTGCATCTATATTATTGAAGCATCAGCTTATAAAAGCAGAAATGTAACAAACAACTAATGAAATATCAAAACTCTTCGTAGATTTTTAAATATAACACAAATCTTAATATTTGAATATGACCTTTCATTATTTATATTAATAATAACAAAGAAAAAGTTCTTTGTCCCAATGTATTATACATTAAAATTGGTCCAAAGTACGAGTTCCTTGATTCAATGAATCTTTGTTCTTACGTTATTTCTTTGATATGTTATGAAGAAAAATGATTAATTAATGACACATACAACTGTTACAATAAGTTAGTCTGTCCTTAGAAATTTTGAAACAATATCAAGATATATTTTAAAAAATCATTTTCTTATTGAGATAAAATTCTCTTATAGTTTTTTAGATATTACAACACAAGAACTGGAACAAAATTTTAATGAACACGAACAATGAACTGTTCCTTAAAATTAAGAACAACGATTCATTGAACCAAAGAATTCGTTCTTTGGGGCAATGAATAGTTCTTAAAAATCAATGAATTTCGCTTTATGAACGAGATTCTTTGAATTTAAGAACAATATTTGGTTCAGTGTACACCAACTTATCAGAAGTCTTTGCATGACTTTTCACTGTGATCCACTGAAGCTACTTAGGTTCTATTCAAGAATGATAGAAACCAGATTACGCGTTCCGCAAATGAGAGAGAGAGAGCAAGACGTCACAAGCGATATTGTCAGACTTTGGAATAATTTTCTACACCCACGCCTAAATATTTTTTTTTCTTATTTTTATAACATGTATATGGACCTCCTTAGCCCATTGGTACAATGAAATTCTGTCAGTCTCGAATAGTTTAGGAGATAAAAATCTTGACAGTTTAACAAATTCATATTTTTTCCTATACGAAAATATTCATGTTTTTATATAGAAGAGTAGATATTTTTACTTTACTTTTTCGAAAGAATTTCTTTTCAGTTTCGTCAATTTGCCTAAGAGATCGCACATTTGCATACATTTTTGTCAAGCAAAAGTAATGTGTGACGTCATGCACTCTGTTGAGAAAGAGAGCATTAGATGATGGGACTGCGGAATGCGTAATCTTGTTTCTATCATTCTTGGGTTCTACTTGTACTGCCAATTATGCCGAGAAAGTTACCCGGAATTTATTTTAACAGAGAGAACGCTTAATAGTGACTGAGTTCTTATTTGCTTCGATGTACCCTGTATCAAGGTTAACCTAGATCGTATCAAACTTTTAGGGATAGCCTTAACTCATGTGCATCTTCGAAATTCAATCACAGCGGTTTACCACTATCAGAGCATATTGAAGTTGTGTTATTTTTGTTGTTAGTTCCTCCCTTTTTCCACACTTCCATTATAACACAAATATTTGGTACAAACATGTTGATAACTCAATTCCACATCACAAATTATCAAAGCACTTTAATTTTATTATATTTATCATAAAAGTCCCACAAAAAAGACATCAATAAACAAAACAGAAAGAAAGCGTGAAAAGATTAGTGGCAGCAACTTCAATTAAATATTCAGCAATTTCGTATTTTAACATACGGTCTGTTAAGTAAAAGCGTATACGGCATTATTCGCAGTCGGTAAATAATGCAACCCTGAAATTTTGTCAACAAGTAGACATCAACTCTGCCCTTGACGCACTAGTAAAAAAGTTAAATTTATGGTCGAAACTTTGTCAGAAAAGTGTGTTAGGCATAATGAGTGCTGCATACGCTGAACGCTTCAAGGCAGTTTTCTCTGCAACCATCCAAAAGGACCAAAAATGTCCTATGCAACGGCGGCAAAGTATTTGAAAAAGTCAAAGGCTTCTGTCCAGAAGTGGGTGCAACGCTTTAAAGAATCTAAAAACGTCGATGACATTTCCGATCGTAGCTCAACAGGGAACGTGACCAAGAAGGATGAAAAAATTAAAGTGAGTTTGTCAAGGATTTGCACGTAACTATTAAATATATATATATATATATATATATATATATAGCACGTAACTATTCGTAACCATTTGCGTGCAAATAATTTGAAATGGCGAAGCACAATGAAGAAACCACTGTTGTCCGAAAAACACGTTATTATTGGAGTAACGTACTCTTCCCCGACGAATCTTTTGTTTGGGGTTATTCGATCGTACCGTGGGCTTGGTCTTCGTCGTCAAGTTATTTTGTACAGCGCACCGTTAAACATCCCATTAAAATTCACCATCGGGAATGCTTCTCAAAAAAGGGTTTCGGCACTTTGCACCTCTTTACAGAGAACCTTTATGCTGCCAGAATGGTCAAAATTTATGAGAACGCTTTATTACCGATTGCCAAATGCCAATTTATAATAAAAAATGAAGACTGGATTCTGCAGAAGGATAATGACCCCAAACACCGCAGCCGCCTCTCCACCGACCGGAAACGAGAAAAAGGCATTGTATAATTGTATCATGATCAACATGAAGTAATGATGTTGGAGGATGCGATCGCGGCACACATCGTGAGGATAGTTTTTTCTTGTCCAAGTTTTCATATAAAATGTGATGTGAAGTTCACGCGATTATCTCCTTTCAATGGCTGTCAATGGCAGTCAATGGCAGGTGGCTGACAAGACCAGTGTTGTATTTAAAGTTACTACGCGGGAAATTCAAAAAGTCACTGATTTCTCAAATTTCCCTCATATATCTATATATATAAAAATAAGTTGCATTGTGTATGAAATTGATGTTCTGTGTAATGCGTGAATTGATTTTGTTTCTGGAAACTTCCCATGAAAGGCGACGTCAATACGAAGGTTTTTATGTACAAACGGTCTTTGTGTGTTTATTGGTTCATGAATTATAGGCGATTTAGTGAACTTATACAACAATACAGGTGTGAACAAATACAGGTGCGCACATATGGTGTATATGGGAAAATATTTGCAAGGGAAATTGGAAATAAATTGAATATTGGAATAATTTGGCAAGTCCACTTTAGTTTGCATTTGCGCGAAAAATATTTTATTTCCATACCCCCTTTTACCGACCACAAATCAATAAAAATGCTATATTTAAGACGGTTTTGGTCGTATTGGACTAAAATTTGGTAAATAAGTTCGTATGGTTACTGTCTTCAACTATACTACAACTGGACATGGTCTAACTATATATATACGCCCACTTTTTAGAAATCTTATTATTCCTGAGTTGTACATGCTTTGAAAGTGAAACTTAATATGTAGATGCTATGGGCCCAAGAGTCAGTTACTATATATTTGAGCGAACATTAGACAAAGGGCAATTTGGCCACACAGGCCAAATGGGAAATGAAATGAAAAATGCAAAAAATTTACAACAGAGAACGCTGCTTAGACTCCAAAACTACTAAGCCGATTGAGCTTAATTTTTCGCAGTAACTATGGGATCATTCATAAATTACGTTACCAATTTAGTAGTGAGAGAGGTTTTAAACTATACCCAGCAGTTATTTTGGAGTCAATTGAAAAAGTGAACTAGTTAATTTCTAGTGCAGTTCGCAGTAGCTCTGAAAAAGTACAAAAGGCGTTCAGTGTAGAACAGTTATCTTTGCTGTTGTTTTCAAAAGTATTGCTGACAAAAATAAACGCTTTCTGGCTACTTTTTAAAATTTGCTGCGCACAATAAAAAATAATAAAAAAAAATGTTTATAGACAAAATGTTTTCTGGATTGTGGATGGAAAATGTGGTACAAATGAGATCTTTAGGACCTTTCCATTGCACTAAATTCTTACACTTTTGATATATTCACTTTAAAACTAGTTAAAAAAGAACCACTTTCAGGCTACTGCGAAAGCAACCAGTTTAAAAATGTTCCTAATGCAACTAGTTCAAATATAGGGAAAAATGAGTGTTTCTGGGGACAATTGTCTTTTCCTATGACATCAACCGGCAAAAAGCGTCAGTTCGTTCAATGTTAAAGGGTATTGTAGTGGAACTAGTACTGGTCCTTTTTGGAACTAGCTCAGAATTATTTCAAATTTGGTCCACTTTTCTGCTGGGTACTGCGATAAGTAACGAATGGAGGGAGGGGGTCTCAGATATAGTAGGGATTATAGTACCAAAAATGAAAGAAACTCGAAAAAATTGAAATAAATACAACCCATTTCATCGTTACATCTTCATGTTTGACCGTCTAAATTAACTGTTAACTATTGGCAAGTGTAGCAAGAGCATAATTTTTCTTTGCTTGCTTTTCGACAGTTATTTTTTCTATTTTCGAATATTTTTCCCCGGAGGGGGATAAAAAAAAACTGAAAATCGGTCACGTAATTTATGAACGACTCCTATGTTTCGAGTACTAGATGGTTTAGAAATAATAACGCTGAATGCATTGCAATATTCTCCGGTACTTATCTAGATAAGGCGCAGCAAAGCGCACCGCGAAAAAGCTAGTAATACTTATAAATTTGTTATTAAAATATTTTTAATATTTTATGAGAATGAAAATAGAAAAACAAAAAATAGGAATGAGAATAAAAATAAAATCAAAAATAAAAATATAAGTGTAAGTAAAAATAAAAATAAAAATAAAAATAAGAACGTTAAAAGTACTATTACTAAAACAGGGGTTTGGACAAGGATTAGAAAAAGAATGAGAGCAAGGGTTTTGTCATGAATGGGGACCAGGAATAAAATAAGGAATGTGATATGAATTTTGACAAGGACTAGGATAATTTGGATTAGAATAAAGATAAGTTTAAGGACAAGCGAAAGGATACGCATAAGAATATAAGAGATACAGAGATACGTTGTCTCGTCCTAATACTTACGGCTGTGTCCTTAGCCAACTGCATCCTATTTCTCATAAAAACTCGTCTTTGCAACTTTAAGCCCAAAACTATTAAAATAAAATAATCAAACTCAAATTGAATTATGCATTTTTCATACCAAATAGTAAATATACCTCATAATCACCATACTCTTACTATACTATAACCATATCATAACCATAACCCACTCATATTGCTTTATTCAACTATATTGCGTCTACTTTTGTTAAATTGAAAATAAACTAAATCAAAAATGATTGGTTGATAGATTCACAGGAACCGTACGTGTAAAGTCTATGTCACAGTTTAATCTTTGATACTTTTAATACTAATATTTATAAATCTTATCAATAGTCATTATGGATTTTTGCAGCTACTAGTGAATTATGGTTTCCGGCAATAAAGCACTTAATACATTTTTACGCTAAACCAACGATATTCTTTGTAATTCATTTTCATTTTTACCATTCCTTTTGCAGTCTTCAAAGAACTCAAGGTATTTTTGCAAACATGCATGACACAATTTAAAACCAGATGCAGCGGTAAACCATTAATTTCCGGGCACTAACACTTTACTACTACGACAGGAAATTACAAAAAGCAGGACACATTTAATACAGTTTTTGCTCAATGATGAGGAAATTTCAAATTAAATAAATATGCATTTGCATCGAGTTAAAAGAGTGTGCTTTGCTATAGAAAAAATTCTGAAATATTTATTTTTATTTTTATAAAGACATTACATCAAAAGTATCAACTTCTGATTACGTTAAACATTTTGCATAACTTCACCAAGAGGTTTATTAGTAGACATGAATTTAGGAGGATGCTTAGGATATTTCGGTGTTGCAGGCTCAATGCTATTGACAACCTCTTCAGGCTTTTGAGACGGCCGAATGTATTCTGGTTGCTGATTGACATTGTTCCCGAAGTCAACAACGTTGGGTTCTGATGGTTTTTTCATATCAGTATCGATCACAGGAGGCCAGTTATGTGTGTGGAATGGTGAATCGGGATGTTCAGGCTCTAACTTTGGTGGATGTGGGCGTTGATTTTGAGTCGGAAACGATTGTGGTGGTGGACGTTGGTTTTCATTTGAATAAGATGGGTGTGGTGGACGTTGATGTTGGATCGAACTCGATGGTGGTGGTGGTCGTTGATTTTCCATCGAAGCCGATGGCGGTGGTGGGCGCTGATTTTGATTCAAAACTGATGGCGGACGTTCGTTAAATGATTCCATCGTTGGCGGTGGTGGACGTTGATCAAAAAAGTCCAAAGTTGGCGGTACTGGATGTTGAGTTTGAGTTAAAAATGATGGCGGTGGACGTTGCTTTTGAGTCTGGATCGATGATGGTGATGGTGGACGCAATATTGGTCGACTAATGGGTTCGTCTAAAGCATGACTTCCAACAGCCAAGAAAGCAGCCAAAGTTAAGTAAATGTATTTCATTCTGAACGTTGGAAGTCTGATTGCAACTGACGAAATTGACTGCCGAAATCTCTTTTAAATAACTCGTTTAACGTAGCAGCGATAGTTCTTCCAGAACTTAGGTTCCCGAATAATAAGCATATGTCAAAAAAACCAATTTAGCGGATTTCTTGCGAATGATACAAGTCATTTCAACTCATTTGAATATCAATCAGATTGTTTATTGACAGCAGAACATTTTTAGGAACATGTCACGATTAGATAAGAACTTAAATGAAGTTATTTAAGCTATTGTCATCAGAATTTCACAGTTGGTAACCGAAATAAAATCATTTCTTAGAAAGTTATGTGACATAATTTGAAAATGAACAAATTTTTAAATAAAGGGAACAAGGAATCTATTATTATTAATATTATTATTATTATTGTTGAGACTTACACTACGACCTTAAGATCTAGTGTGACCCTTCATGGACTTTAAGAACCTCTTTTAGTCTAATACCTGAGATAAATGCTAGTATATGTCCTATATTTCTTGATTTTAATGAGTTATCTGGTATTATGTGGTAACCCAGAAATTTTTGTCGAGTTTGAACAAGTGCGGAACACTGTCATCGGATGTGCATCGCAGATTCTTCGTCATCCATGCAAAACCTACATATGTCATCACTTAGAATTAAAAGATTTGTAAAGTTAGTTCATAGTTCAACCTACAATGACCTGTTAGCAATCCTGTGATGATTCTTAGAGCATTCTTTGTTAGCTTCGTGCATTCTTTGAATCTCTTCAAGTCGTATGCCCCTAAGAGTAGTTAAGAGTGCTTTAACCCTGGTAAGTTTCTCCAGTATTTTCCTTTTTGTTTTTCTTCCTCCTTCTTTATTGAGAGAGAGAGGATTCCTTTGCATATCCCACAGAATGGTTCCGACCCAACAAGGGAAGTTACTGATCCTTTCTTTTCCAATTCGTCAGTAATTTCGATTCCTTATATACGTTTGTGTCCCGGTACCTATACAATCTAGACCCGGTTTTATAGCCCAAGCGTATTAAGTTTGTCAAGACATCACTAATTTTTAGGTAACCTGGTGAGATTTCAGTGCCATGATGGTCGCTTGACTTCTAGAAAGGATGGCTATATTTTGGTTCCAGTAATTACGCTTCAGGTTAAAGTGTACGCACCTATCTATCTCGTATATTTCCGCTTGGAATATGCTACTGTTTTTGCCAATGGGCACGAAGTATTTAATTCCTGGCCAGTAGATTCCTGTTCCGGTCCCTTCTTCGGTTAGAGAGCCGTCGATATACCATGTAATCATGTACTGGTTTGTCTTATAGGTTTCTAATAAACCGTCCAATTTCTTATTGCTACTTAATTTTAAAATCTTTTGGTGAAACTAAATTTTGGATGCATGCCGTCCCTCGGTATTGTTGTTTCAGGATGTTGCCTCGATAGAATATCAAAGTTCTTCCGAGTTACGCAATCCCTTATCCCGATATCTTCATCGGCCATCCTAAGAATAGCCCTCTTTGCCTGGGATTTAATATAAATGTGAAAAGGTGTTAGTTTTAGTAGAACCTCCATGGATGCTGTTGGACATGTGTGCATGGTCTGGTGATGCACACGCAGGTCAATCTCTGTAGCTTGTAAAGCGCAGCCATAACTGTATGTTGCTTCGTTTTTTCCGCCCAGATAACTGAGCCATTCGCAATCATGGGGCGTACGATCATTGTATATATCCATAGCAATATTTTTTGAGTGCAGCCCCAGCTTTTTCCTGTGATGGATCTGCAGATCATGAATGTTCCAACAGCCTACTTTGATAATTCGCTCAAATGTGTTTTCCAAATAAGTTTTTGGTCTAGAAATACTCCCAAAAATTTAACTTCCCTTTGGAATTATATCTCCATTTCATCTAGCTTTTTAGGCTTAAGATGTTCAAGTTTATATTTCCTTGTAAATGGTACAATGATAGTTTTGCTGGATTTATGTTCAGCCCAACCTTATTGCACTATTTTTTGTCACCTTTAGTACCAATTCAATTCTATCGCTCAATTTATGACAAGTTTATTACGCCGCGCAAACGGACACCATGTAATATGGGCCTATGATGTATAAAGTTTTTATCAAACACTTTTGCATTTCTCTTTTGTAGTTATTTAATAAATAAAATTTAATAACTAACACGTAAATAGCAATATGAGTACCTATGAGTATTGCTCATATTGAAGAAGTTCTGGAATAATGCAGTATGTTCTAGTTTTGGAGACAATACGGTTTCAAAAACTTCAGCAGAATACTTTTCTTTTTGTTGTTGATTTAAAAACAAATTGCTGGTGCAGACTGTATTCTCGGTGTGGACAAAATACAGTCACAAATGGTATTAACATAAAATTTTACCACCTATGTTGAGATGTCGATGAAGCACATGAACTAGCAGGAGTGGATGTCATTGATTCTCTAGTCAAAGATGAACAATATTGATAACTTTCAAACGACAATTTGCTCAGTTGTCCCAGAACTAAAATTTTTTTCTATGGCTCTTTTGGCGTATAGCTTCTGTTTTGCCGGCATATTTCAATATGAACATACCCAACTTTAAGCAAAAATATCCACTTCATATGGAGCTTCAATGTTTTTTTATATGTAATATTCTTCAAATACGAACAAGCCTCTTTTAAGAAAGTAAAAAACTGGTATCTGAATGCCTTCGTTTTCAAACTAAATTGAGAAACACCACGTTAGCCTAAAAGCCATAGGCTTGAAATTAATTGATCTACAATAAAATACCTACGTTGCTCTCATCACACAAATCTATGGAGTAAATGCTATCAGCTTCCTCCTCCTTATCTCGTAAAAAATGCAAGCACTTAAAATGCTACAGTGTGGTTACGTAGAAGTCCTCGGCTCCTACTCCAGATTTGTTGGAATCGTTTTCTTTTTTGCTTCCCTATGATAAAAAGACCGAATATTTCCAATTTTATTTTTTAAGTTCGGGACTGTTACATTCAGGCCCGTGCGCAGGATTTGGTCCTGGGGTGGGTTTTGACTAAAAAATAAGGAGTTCTAAGTACAAAGAAAACTATCAAAAAATGGATGTACAGAAAATATTATATATTGGATATAAAACTATAAGATTTCAGTTATACATTTTCAGATTATAGATTATATAGTATTCCGAGTAAATACAAATACGCTATACAAAACTATTCCTTCAATAAATTAATGCGTCGGGGTACAGAAAAACATCGTCCAATACTGCATCTATGCGAACTTCAACGTCCCGATGAATATTAAGTGCATCCAATCCGTTCAGCCGATTTTCGCTCATAGTAGAACGTAAGTCATTTTTTAACCGGCGTAATGTTGAAAAAGATCGTTCCTTCGATGAAGTCGTTATTGGTAACGCAGCCATTACCAGCAAGATTTGGTGAACATTTGGAAAAGCAGTTGTATTGCAAATGTCAAGAGCTTCAATAAGGCTGTTGATATTTTTATCAAAAATCCTTCTTGGCCAAAGTTTCACTTCATTGATCCATACTTCGAAAGAATCGTATAAATTATATATATCTTTTATATCGTATATATTATATATAAGATCTATATATCTTATATATCTTATATATCAGAAAATTCGATAATATTCCACACTGCCCCATACTGCTTTAAAATTACTTATCCTATAAAATAAAGTTACATCAGTTGAATTACTTTTCAATGGAGTTGTCATGTTTTATTTAAACTTTGATAGAGAAGCCTCAATGATGAAGAATTATAATAAATCATAATAAATATAATTTTGCTTCATGGACTTTTTCATACTCAGACAGTTCTGTGGAACCCCACCCCCCCCTCCCCCGTGCGCACGAGCCTGGTTACATTTGGTCTATGGGCTTGTACGTTTCTAGCAAAGTGTTCCATGCTTGGATCTTTTTGTATTTATGTTTATATTCATCACCTATAATCTTCCAGAGAACAGGAAGATCTTTTTATTTTTCCAAATAAATCCCTTCATACCCAAAAACACCCAAAAATCTTGTTGTATTATTAACAATGTCAGTGTTGTTAAATTTATTTCAGAAAATGTTATTAATATAAAATAATTCTCGTTACAGCAACCAGATTGTTTTTGTACAAATATTTTTATTCATATCATGTTGTTCTCTTAACAACAAAACTTGTTAATAGAAAAGTTGTTTTTATTTCAAACTCGATCTTTTTCTTACAAAGACATTCTCGTCGATTGTCAAAGTAACTTCATATAATATATTGACAATGCTCAAATATATGTATTGACTAGATTTTTGATTTTTTTGCGGCCAACTCACGAACCTTGAAATAAGTCTGCCAACACGGCCATAAACAGACATGTCAGACAAACATTTCATCCGGTCAAACTTGTTCGCAAGCATATTCGCCTTTGTGTGATCGCACAACATTCAAAGATTTCTACATATCCATATCATGGTATAATAATACATGGTAGCATTGACAACCGCTTATTTTCTCTTCAACAGGAAAACATAAACTGTCAAAAACAGCTTTTTGTGGAAATACATCAGCAGCTGCTGTGATTGTTGTTTTTTTTCACTTCAACGTTTTCAACATTGCTTGTGTTCTCAATGGCGGATTGTGAGCGCTCTCTTTTTGAGTATATTTTTTGACAGTAGATGATTTCCCAAGCAACTGTCAATGCTACCTTGTATTATTATACCATGATCCATATTTTCCCTATGTTTGAGGTACATAATATGTCTGAAACACCCTGTTAAGCATGGACCTAAACCAAGTAAGACACAAAATGCATTGTTCTCTATTATTGTTATCTTAACGCAAGTAATCAGCTGGTAAGTAAATACAAAAAAAGTTTATGAAATGTTAATTTGCCGACTCTTTACTATTGCCATGTTAATAGTATTTTTGTGGTTTGTGAATATTTAAAAATTAAAACAATTTATCAAAGAATCTTTTGCAATCAATATTTATTTGAAAATCTAAAAATTTTTTAAATAATTTAACTCCTTGATTGAACAAAAAAATATTCACAAATTTAAAATATTTGTTTGAGTAGAAAACATGAGTGTTTAAAACCCAACAGTATCATGGTGTCTGGCCACTGCAAAAGATTAAGAGATATATTATTACTATGGGACACTGTGATTTCAATAGGTTTCAAAGGAATTCTAGATCTGTGGATACTTCTTTTAATGTTATTTTCAAAATAAATTATACGTAACGATATCCAACAATCTTTTCATAGTTAAGAAAACAAGAACACCAACGAGAGTAGTTAAATAAGGAAATTACATTTTTTCTATTCAATAAATTTAAATTAATATTATAATATGAGCATGAACGAAAATGTAATGAATCAACCATTAATATTAGTAATACTCTTCAAGAAATTTAGTTGAAATTTTATTCGCTATCAATAACAATGCTTTTGTCTGGATCTATAGCCTTAGAAGTACGTTTGAGTTCTAAGAGACGAGCTCTGCATTTACTTTTGTACGCCTGCACCAACTTGCTACACAACACGGGTGGTGATATAGAGATCGCAATGTGTACCTTGAAATAAAAAGAATATACTTTAAGTTCTAATGAACAGGGTAAAGGCATTTATAATAGTTACCTCCAAGTAATCCGTCTCTAATTCATAAGCCACACTTTCCTCCAGCAGCTTAAGTACCGTTTGGAACTCTACTGTTGTTAGCACGAATTTCATTTCGCCTATATGCTGCTTATACCAAATAGCATAGGCATCGATGTTCTTGGGGACATCAAGCGTTGTAGCATGTGCGGCACGCGCTGTCAATAGCAAATGCAGCAAGGATGAGCAGGTAGAAAGAGCAACAACCTGTTGCAGTCGCGTTTTCAAATACTCTGTGCAAACAGAAAGAGGAGCATTTATAAACATTTTTAAATGGAATTTTTTCTCATCAAAGTACTTCTGATAAATGTTGAACTCTCCGATTTGCAACGACTAGCAATAGTTTGCAGAAGTATTAGATAAAATTTCCATTCTTTAAAATGCTCCATTGTAGACATTTTGAAGAGATAAGCCAAGGATTCTTGTTCATGCGCGAAAAGTAGCTAAAATTATGGTTTTAAAGTAATTTTCATCAGCAACTGATGTTTTGATTTTATTGGCTTACCTTTTCATGCAAATCCTTTGTAAATTTTATATCATCAACGCCTTCATTGATCCATTTCGAAAAATTGCGAAATGCCTCCTGAATGTTACTGCTATCTAATTCAACTGTTATGTTGATATGTTTCTGTGATAGTTTGATCAACAATTCAACTGCAGGAGGAATAAGGCGTTATTTGATGAAATATGTACTCATTCTCAAAAAGAAATATCAGATTTCTTACCTGGCAAAGTTTTTTGCAGAGTTTCTAAGTAATTTAGGCTATTCAGATTTGCATTGCCAACGAGATCCATGAACAATCGGCGTAGACATTCATCCAACAACGCGGTCAACTTAATGCTTTTCTCTGAATCTAAAACAGAGATGAGTAGAGAAAAATATAAAAAACCATAATTTAAATAAATATAACTAGCTGGTTAAAAAATATCAATTTACCATAGTAGCTCATGAGGAAAAGATTTGCAATCAGTTGATACTCAGCTTCCAGAAAATCGTTGAGTATAAGTTGGATCTTTTCTGAGTCTGTTTGGCTAAAATAATACAGTTGTGAGACCTTGCTATATGAATAGGTAATGCCAACCAATTCACCTGGATATAAATTCTGCTGATGTAACTATGCGTAGCTCCTGAAGTGCACTTAAGACACTTAAGCTTCCAATGTTCCAGCTCAATTCGCAAAAGTATTTCGCCAACAAGGACTAAAATTGAATGATATCAAACATGTTAATCCAAATATTTCTGGTTTTCTAACAAACCCTCTCGAACGCATTCAAACTTTTCAATAGCTCTAGGAACTCATACCGGTATATATCGCGCTCCGATTCGGTTCTAAGTGCAAGTTGCTAAAAAAACTTGATTATACATTTTTATTTATTAAAAAAATTTAGTCCTAACCTTTGCAGTAAACTTGAGACACGGTCCAATTTCGATGCTCATGTTTATATATTAATAATAACAATTTAGAAATTACTCATGTTAAACACAATACACCGCCAAACAAAACAGCTGATCGCCACCAATTGAATAGAGATGCTGAATATAAGCGATATTTGATAAATGATTTCGATACCTCCTCATTTTCCGGTAGGATATAATCGATATGCGTTCAACGCCATTAAATCCTTAACATATTATAGCATATTCTCACGGCACTCTGAATTAAGTAATTCCGTCCATGATACAATTACAAGGTAAGCTCATTTTAAAATGGCTGCTTAAATATGAAATTTTGCAACAACAAAGCTGTAGGAGCTGTAAACGGCAAAAGCAACAACAACAATTCAAAAACTCAAAATTACCACCTGAATTTGACAACTAGCTCCCCCTGCTCTCTAATGTGAGCCCACCTTGCAATTGTTTCATGATTCGGTCTATGAATTCGGATTGTGAATTACCCCGTTCTCACTGAATAATCGTAATTTGGTTTGACAACTATGCTTTGTGTATCTTATTTTGCATTTTGTTTGAGTTGAAATATGTTGTGATCTCAACTCAAAATTGGAACAAAATTTAAGTAAAATGGAAAATATAAAAGAAAATTTAGTAAAATAATAAGAAAATTTAACTTATTTTCTCGATTTGCCTATCAGAAAGAAAAGTTGTAAGTAAATATGAGCAGACGAGTAAACGGGTCAAGATGTATTAAAGAAGGTGGAAAAATTGGGTGACGTCTATAAAACCAAAACCGTTGCGCTGTCAAAATAAAAAGAAATGGAGTGATGCCATATTTTGTGCGATAATCCAATGAAAAATTTAATGTTTTGTTACTTGTTCTTATTGCTTCGATGAAACAAGGCGCGTAAAGTTATTTTTTTTTTAGTTTTCTAGTGACTCTTGTATGATTATCTCTTATAGAAAATTATATAAAATATGTTGAAAAGCTATCTGCCATACTACCTGGAATAAGGAGCTTATATCATTCTTCAAAGTTCCAAAGGACGACTTTCGAAGAAGAAAGTAGATCGACTGTTGCGGCTTGGAGCTGAACATGCTTGCTTAACTTTAGAACTCAAAAATAACCCTAAAATTTGGCTGCTTGTGATGTTTTTAAGCTTTATCCCCTTACTCGATTGCGAAACTCGCTCTTAAAATATTTGTCCCACACAAAAAAAGAAAAAAGAAAGTGGCATCACTACAACGAAATTTGACAGCGCTACGGTGTCGATTTAATAGGCGTCAACCTACTTCTTCCACCTTCTTAAACACATCTTGAGCGAGCTTTGGTTGCTATTTGTTTTGTTTTATTTTATTTCTTCTTGTTAGTGCCGTTTTCGATTAATTTCCGAAAAAATTTAGAGATGAAACCGATTTGTACGTGATTCGAATGGGTCCAATTTACGCGTCAAGCAAAGTGAGTGATCTGTCAAAATTTGTTGTTGTTTATCCAGCTAAAAAAGGATGAACTCTCTGCAAGAGCGAAAATTAACTTTTTACAATTCATTGCATCAGTCAAATTTTCAGTGAGCCTAAAACCTTCAGTCATCAGTCAAAAGGTTGAAAACTTTTACTTGTCTACTGCCTAGTAGCAAATAATTTATTAGAAGGTTAAGCATAAGATTCAGCATAAAAGTAGTTTTAATAAAAGAAAAAAGAATAATAACAGCAAAAGCAGTAAAAAATGAGCAATAAATGCTTGCATCGGTCATAAGTAAAAAATAATCACGTGTAAGCGGTCTTTTAGTCAAGTTTCTCAGAGAGAGTAAAAGAGAGCAAAAAACTTGAGTCAATTTGACTGACGTGTAAATTGCCCCATGTTAATTCAAACTGAAGAACTTTCGAATGCGTTACCTCAGCTTGTCAAATTTTGGATGGCGAATTACTTAATTCGGAACATAATTCTGGCTCAAATTACGAATGAGAGCCGAATTACGAATGAGAGCCGAATTACGTTGTTCAGGGTGCCGTGTGAACATGCTATTATGCAAGGGTTTTTCTACAATTGGAAATAAGTATTTAAAAAAGCTTTTTCCAGTTTTTTTTTTTTTTTAATTGGAAGTATTTATATAATAAAGGAGTAAAACTGCTGTAAATTAACATTGTCCCATAAGTTATCCTGTAAATTTTTCAGTTGATATCGTATTGGAAATAAACCGCATACTGCACAAATATCAATAGCTGCATTCCCGTGACACTGGATCAGATCAAATCTCAGTGGAACAACTTTAGTTCAACTTTATAGCAATTTGGCACCACTGTCTTGAAACAGCTGTTTGAACAACAATTTCCGTGCAATTCCCAGCTGCATTCCCGTGGTCGTTGATCTAGAGCGCGGCTCTATTTTATTTACAAAGCAAAAACACAAATTAGAACCAGCTCTTTTCCTGGCTCTATTTCTGATCTGAAAATGCTGCTGCTGTTATAAAATATTTGTATGATAACGACTGTAATAATTTTTCATTTATTAAATTTATTAGGAGTTTTCACGATTCAGTGCATTTGGCTGTGCATTTGCTAATTATGTTATGCATTTTCAACAAACTGTGAACGTACATCAGAAGGACGCAGTAGTACAGCAAGTACATAAGCTTGTTCAAGCATAAAAAGAGCGTTATTCTGTGGGTTACAGGTAGTTATCTCAAGAAAAAGCGTGAAAAAGCAAATTTTGGAGATTCAGTAGAAATTTGTTTTCAGGTGGCGCACTTTTCATTTCCAATATTTCTCATTAACCCTAGAATACTAAACATATTTTTTAGTCCTCTAATGCTAAACTTCGCCTGGGAGGCGATTTTTATATAAAATCCATATTTTACTTTAAAAAAAATAAAAATATATTAAAACAAAGACAAAAACATGTTTATTACATATTAAGTAAAAAAAATTAACAAAAACAATTCATTTTTTAAAATACATTACATATACTAAAGGCTTTTTTGCAGGCCACATATTTGGATCTGAGGTAAACAGATAAAAAATTGCTTCGCCTCACAGGCTATGTTTAGTATTCTAGGGTTAAGCTTAGTGCGCTTAAATGGTTTTTAATTTTGCTTCTTCCATTTTAACGCGTCAAATGTCAGCTGTTTAATAAGCACATGCCCGAAACCTGTTTATGCACCAGGATTAACGATATGCATTTATATTTTGTTAGTGTTAAGTGCAAAAAAGCATGAATATTGTGCTCATGCTCAATTGCACAGCCAAATGCACTGAATCGTGAATACCTCTATTATTAAGTTAAAGTCTGTTTATGTAGAAACAAACTAACAGCAGTTTTTCGAATAACCGGTTTTGGAATCGGATCAATGTGCGGCAAATAAACTTTATCAATATGCAATTGATTTTGGTTTGTAGATAAGCAAATTAAAGCGAAAGAATCGTTGGAATAGCTGGTTATAACATGACGGTAAATCAGTTATGCACTATATGGTCAACGAAATATATTTCTAAAATAGCGTAAGGCTCAATCTTGTAATTTTCTCAACTATATTGTCAAGTTATTCAAACGTCTACCAATCACGGTGTTAACAAATTAAAAGAAAAAAAAAACTATAATAAACTGTTATCGCACGAAAAAGTTATTAAATTCTTATCTCTAATTTGAAAATGCTATAAACACCGAAAGGCTTTCGATAAATACGTTTAAGAAAGAAATGTTGTTTAGACATTCTTAGCTGCAAACGGAACAGCATTTGTACTCGACAGAAAAATATACATTAACAAATATTAAAGCAAAGCAAATCAATTATTTTCTTTACTTCGAGAAAAGAGCATCTTAGAATAGTTCAAAATACTACAGAATAATGGATAGTATTGGAATTATGTTAATAGTGCTGGTGATCTTACCGTTGTTTATATTTTTCTTAGCGGTGCGTCTGGTAGATCAAATAAAAAACTGAATTCAACAAATTAAACATTTGATTCCAGGTAAATGTACGTTTTTTCAAACTTGCCTTAAAGCTACGAAAATGGGAACAACAGCAAATTGGTGAGTCCAGGTTTGTTTAATGAATTCCGTGAAAAATATTTCCATTAGCAAAATTCAGTTCAAGCCTTAAGCGGTTTAATACTTGCATTTCATTTTAAAGATAAGTTGATTGATGTTATTTCGTGGAATTTCAAAATTTTTTACATTGAAGATAGCTATTGGGATTTGAGATCGCCATAAGCTTATTTTCTGGGGTACCATAAAGTTTTTGTGCTAATTTACACCATGAATAAAAAAAATGCATTAATAATTTGATGATTGTGTTATATGATCACCAAACAGTTGAAAATACACAGAATATTTTATTACTTTTTTCCGGAATTGCACTTCAATGAAAATCGGGTGTTTATCTTCGGGTATCTTCTTCGTAATAATGTGCCTTTTGATTTGTGTGCGCGCAACATGATTAAAAAAATGCCAAGTTAGGTTCAGTGCCCCGGAAGTTGGGCCGAAAATATTGACTCAGTGAAGTAAGTGTTAAAAACGACCTAAGCACCTCAATCCAGCGTACTCAAGAACTCGACTTCTCCACGTTCACCCTGCAGTGAATTTTGGCGAAATAGTTTGGCTCTACATGCGTACTAGGTCTAATTGACTCTAGAACAGTGTCGACCGCGTAGTACACATGCGTGTAAAGCAACACTTCATCTTTTTACGTATACACGAAAGAGCAAATGGGACAGATGCTGTTGCTGTGGTCGACAGTGCTCTAGAACTACAATCGGCGTACTACCATCACCTCAACGTTCTCTGATTGGGTTTTGGGAAACATAAATGGTGACGGACGAAAGCTCATTTTCACATGGACGACTTCATTAATAAGCAAAATTAAATGTGTCTTCCCCACGTTTTTCTCGTACGAAATAATGAAAACGTAAGTAATATTTATTTTTGCATTCATTTTGCTAAATTTTATGAGCAAAGTTCAATTTTGTTTACAATATGGCGTGATAATCTTAAATTTCTTTTAAGATTTAAAGTCTAGACACATCGCCAAGAAAATGTAGAGTAATAGAGACAATATTACTTTACTCAACATATTCCCAGAGAGACATAGCATCTATTGGAGACGTTTCGAAATCTGTCTTTAACCGAATAAAAATTAAAATCGATCAAAATAAGCCCCTGGAAGCAGGCCATGTAAGAAAATGGGGCAGGTAAAGGATAAACTTTTTCCGTACTGACCGCAAAATCGGGGATATCTACCTCGAAAATCTTAAATAAAAACTGTTGTCTATTTGGCTACGATGATGAACGACAAAGGAATAAAAGTTTACAAGAGAACAGTCCGAAGGCGGATATTATATTAATATTTTAATATTTCTCCGAATATTTCTCCGACGAATCAACGTTTCAGATTTTGGTCGACAAAAGTTCATGCGCCCGACGCCAAGGCGTCCTAGGGAATAGTTCCATTTGGACTACCTTACGAAGAAAATTAAACACCCAGTTAGTGTCATGTTTTGGTCTGTGATCTCAGCGAAGAGCGTGGGCGTCTAAACATCATAGAAGGAACCTTGAGGCAAGAAAATTACAAGCAAGTACTAGAAACGCGACTACTACCACAGCTGAAAAAATGGTTTCCTGTTGATAACCAGTACATATTAATGCACTATTCGGCACCTTGCCACAAATGCATTCTTAGCTGAAAAAGCATAACGTTTTGCCCTGGCCAGGGAATTCTCCGGACATGAACTCCATATACATATGGAAGCTCACCAAAATGGCTATGGCCAAGCAAGTAATCACCACCAAGCTCCGGTTGATTGAAACTCTTATCAAGAAATGACGACACGGAACTCAAACAAAATGTAAAATTGTGTACAGAGAGCATGTCCCGACGCATAGAAGCTATAATTACAGCAAAAAGTGGTATTACTAAATACTGAGGTTTATTGTATTAGGTTTCTATTAACCCCCATATTTCCTCCAATGAATATTTCTGCATAAAAAATTATTGTTTTTGTAATTGTAATAACGTACTCTTAGAAATAAAACATACCTTTGAGACCACAACCAATTATTTTTTTGAGAAATGCAGTTTAACAAAAAAAAAACTAAAATATGAACTCTGTCCCTAATAAATTGGGCAACCGCTGTAGTTCCGTATGTAGCATTGCCATATAATACAAATGTCAAGGGTTCGAACGGTACATCAACATGTGATCCGATTTACACTAAATCCATATCCAACTTCAGTACTTATAAGGAAATAAAAAATCTGATGATGGTATAGTCCGAAAATCGTAGGTACTCTCCATACAACTCACCAGTTCATGTTGTGACAAGAAAAAGAGTTTTGATGAAAATGGAGATCAAAAGTTACGTATGGTACTAGATTTAAGGAAAATAAAGGACTTGACCATTTCAGACAGATATCCAATAACTGACACATTGGTAACTTTGCCAAATTGGGGAAAATCGCAATATTTTTCAACATTAGTCCTAAAAGCCGGCTTTCTCCATTTTTTTTTTTGTTTTTTTTTTTTGTTTTATGAAAAAGATAAACAAAAAAGGCTTTATGTATCAATAATAAAAAATATGTGTTCTACCGCTTGCTTTTTAGACTAAAAAATGCTCCAAGCATTTTTCAAAAAGCGATTGATGACGTACTTTGAGAAGATATCGACAAAAGTTGTCGTGTTTATATTCACGACATTGGAAATTTGTGAAAAATTTGGAAAATTTATTAATATGAGGGCAATTCGATATGTCAATGACTTTTTGAATTTCCAGCGTAGTTACTTTATATTCAACACTGGTTCTATCAACTAACATCTGTTAATAGAGTACTGTCAAATTTTTAGCAAGCCACAATAGCTGTTTGTGTTTGATAGCCATTGAAAGGAGACAGCCTCCTGAATTTCGACGAAAATGGAAAAAAAGTGAATTTTGTGTCCTCATCGAGCTTTATTTTTTGCATAAAAAAACCATCACCGAAACCAAGGAAAGGGGCTCTGCACCATTAATTTCAATGGTTAGGAAGTGGTTTGCTAAATTACTGAGCACAAGTGACACTAAGCGTCTAGGTCACCCAAAATAGGTCGTCACGAAATAAATCGTCGATAAAATCCATGGAATTATATTAGACGATCGGAGAACGAGAGTGCGTGAGGTGGATGAGGCTGTAAGCATCTCAACTGAGTGGGAACATCACATTTAACATGAGTATTTGAACATAAAAAACTATCCGCGCCTTGTGTACCGCGATTTTTCACACTCTACGATAAGCGCAGTCGTGTAACCACCTCAAAGGAGTGTTTGGCGATGTTCAGCCGCAATCCAAAGAAGTTTTTGCGACGTTTCGTAAGCGTAGATGAAACATTGACACATCACAACACACAAGAGACCAAAGAACAATCAAAGCGGTGGTTTCTCCGTATGATCGTGTGCGAAAGAAACCCAAGGTGGGTCCGGCGACAAGGTGATGGCTTACAACGTCAAGAGTCAATGGTAAAACGATCACCGACAAACATTATTCACAGATGGTGGAGAGATTAGATATTCATTTGAAGCAAAAACGACCGTATATGGCGAAGAAAAAAATGTTCTTCCACCATGACAACGCAACGGCGCACACATCCGTAGTCACCATGACAAAAATCCATAAATTTGGCTACGAACTGCTACCCCATCTACCATATTCTCCAAATTTAGCCCCCAGCGACTTTTTCCTTTTTCCAAATCTGAAAAAAATGACTCGGGGGCAAGAGATTTGGGTCGAATAAAGGAGTCACCACTGAAGAAAAACCTATTATTTGGAAGGAATAAAAAAATTGGAAAAATCCTGGACTTAATGTCTCTATCGATCTAAAAGGAGAATTTATTCAGATAGAAACCCTTTTTTGACGAAAAAAAATACCTTTAATTCAAACAGTCACTGACTTATCAAATTGCTCTCGTATAAAGGTGTTAGTCACCTGATCTTTATCTTTAGATTTTATTATATCTGAAAAAAAGATGCCAACATGAATAATATATGCAAGTATGGAGTATGCAAGTAATAGAATGTGCAAGTTTACCCTACGTGCGATATATAGGACCCAGATATCAAATCTATTCCAGTGTCTCATAACTGTCTTATTTGAGATCAATCTTGAGAGAAATCTCGGAGTGCTTGTTTAAGAGGAAAAAAACAAAACACAATTGCAATTAATATACGATATCAAACATAATATACTAGTTTATCACACTTTTCTATTCTCCTGAGAATTTATCCCCTTTATTTGTATATAAACAAACATATCTACTCTTTAAGTATAAAACTTGGTTTATGTTTATTTGCTAAATGTTATCAGCTTGATTATTTTTTGTTGTGGTCTTAACGCAGTTAAGTCGATTAAACCGGAGGGTGTTTCACAGTCTTGCAGATTCATATCCAGCAGTCTTAGTTTATTCGACTGCAACATGATAAGATTTCGTCTTTGTTTTTGATAAACTGTTAATTCCAAACAAAATTTTCCTGCAATTAAAAAAAGTTTATACTTTAAGCTTATGTTATAAAGTAGCGCTTTGCCTTTGTAAAAATAGATATGAAAAGAGAATAGCGAAAAGATACGTGCCGGAAAAGAAATTTAAATGATTACACAAATTTTTAACCGCTGCAGGTTATTTTTAAATACATACATGAAAAGCTTATTGAAATGTGTTTGTGTGCTTGTGTGTATGTGTGTTAAGTAAAAATCAATTAAAAATAAAGAAATTTCAAACTATATTCATAATAATACAAATATTTTTTACCATAAATCGTACAAATTCTTAACAAATGGATAAATTTGCAACCTGGTCGTTGTATCTTGTGCTATTTCCATTCGCTTTATTTGTTATACGAGTGAGTTAATTTTTTCTTTTTTTTTTCCTGAGCGTATATAAAGTACCCACAATATTCACGTTTTCAGATCATTATTCTTTCATGGAAAAATGTTATCATCGGCCGTCAGTTAAAGCAACTTGCAGCTGAGCAGCTGGAAGGTGAGTGAGTTCAATTCTTCTTCCAAGACGCCCCTCTTGTAGGCACGACTCAAAATCGCGAAAGCGATTCAATTTCTTATTTGAATTTCTCTAACACTAGTTTAAAAAGAATAAAAATAACATCATCCATTAAATCGATAAAATGAATCAACAAATTTTTCTACTTTTCGAAATGGGGTAAGAAATGATTTTCGACTGGGCCGAAGTTAAAATACCCCCACGACCGGACCAAAGTATCTTCAAAGTCTTAAGTAGTCAATAAAATGTTTATTTGTAAAAACATTTTCGTGTATGTTAGGTAGACGTGGTTTTCTCCCGATTTGGTTGAATTTCATACTCAGAGTACAAATTATATATCAAATCTCATAGCAAAATTTCAAGTCCATATATACATATCAATTTTTGTGAAATTAAAAGAAATTTTGAATTTTTGATTATGTCACTTTGTATGGGAAGTAGGCATGTAGTAGGAAATTTTCACCCGATTTAGTTGTATTTCATGCGTAGAGTGTATATTAAATATCAAAGCAAATATACAAAATTTCAAGTTCATATATTTATTTCTGTGGAATTCTAAATGATTTTTCCGTTTTGATAAAGTCACTTTGTATGGGAGGTAGGCATGGTTTTCATCTGATTTGACTCATTTGACTCGAACTTGATCTTTATTTTTTAGATACAGTCTTATATATCGAATTTCGTCATGATGAGACGAAACGGACAGACGGACTTGGCTAAATCGACTCGGGAGGTGATGCTGATCAAGAATATATATACTTTTCTATACCTGCCACGCCTCCTTATGGGTGTTACAAACGGAGTGACAAAATTAATATACCCCTTTTATGTTTTTAAACGTCGGGGTATAAATTTACTTATACCTTACTTACATATAGTATATTACATTATTAATTTCCTAAATACCCAATCAGCCACTTAAAAAGTGATAAGAATTAAGCTTATCTACAATGCAAAAATCAATCCTTTTAAGCTTAATTTGCTTAAGAGAGAACAACGCTTGTAGTTCAGATGTACTTTTCGGACAACTTGATAATATAAAAGTCAATTGGTAATGTACTTAAAGGGTCCATTCTCCTCAGTTAAAATAAAAAAATTTTTTCATTTTTCAAAGGCTCAAATGTGTAGGTGTGTGGAAGCTTCCTGAACTATACTTTTATCTTTAAAAAAATAAAAAAATCTTTACTATATTCTTATCACGATTTCCTCGTAATGATGTTTTTCGAGATGATGGGATGGATTCCCGCCGAGCCGATGAAGGTATCTTCATTTTAATTGGCACCGCTTGAATTGGCTTGTTCATCAGACATAACCGCACAAAGTACTAGGTTAATTTTTTTTAAATTTTATACCGTTCATTAGTTACTGCAGAAAGATGAAGAAAAAAAGGCCAAACAAATTTTTATTTTTAAAAATCCATCCAATTACTCCGAGTGTAATATATCACGGAGATAAGAACGGAAATGCGATGTATTCCGGGGAGTGCAATCCATAAGAGACGGACGGTCAAAGGAAGTGAGATAATTATTATAATAAATAATAATGACAGAAGTAATTTACTTAAATACTTGCAATTATAAAAAAACACTTTGAAAAAGCTTTTTTTAAATGCCCAAATTGTGGAGAACACTTTTATAAAACTTTTTTAAGGGGGACTATATATCCAGAGGCCGAAAAAAAGGTCATGTTTGTGAATTTTTTTAAGGAAACCTAAGGGATATTTTTAAATGAGGGTTTTTATTCCTAAAAATATACACATTTAAGAGTATTTTTAGTTTCTTTGTATTAAAAAAATTTAATATTACTGTAGATACAGCATTTTTTATAGAGCGCTGTGAAAAAAAGGTGAAATGCGGTGACCAAGAATGCTTCGAGATTTCGCGTTTAAAAATAAGGGTCAGCACTGCGCGCTCTCGAAGGCGGTTCACTCACTAGGCTATAGCTTTTTTATTTTTTGAGATATCGACTTGAAATTTTAATCACATCTTTTTGAGAATAAGAAAATGAAAAAAAAAAATTATATAAGGGGGGAATATAACCCCCCTTAAATAGTTATTCTCAGTATTATTTCAAGGGATTCGTTCATTTCGTTCAATTTCGTTCATTTTACAATTACTTAAGGGCATTTCTCAATAATAATCGAAAGCTTCTTCTAAGCTTGATGCTTATGTTTCTAAGCTTGTTTAAAGCTTATTCTAAGCTTATTTGACTGATTGGGTAGTAACGTTATTATTGAATACCGTAGCAATAGGTTTGTGGCAACTAAAATACGATACGTAAAGTCGAAGGTTATTAGTTCGTTCCTTTTTTTTTCTAGTAGGACTCAATGTCATCATCTGTCATATAATGACGTATATGTCATTTTTTGTGCTCAGCTGTTTATCTATATATGTATTAGGTCTGTTCCCGTACTCTAAAGTTTTAGTCCAATTTACCATTTTTACAGGTTTTAGTCCGAGAAGCGTTCCCGTACTCGAAAAAATGGTAAAAGAGAGTGCAATCGAGAGAGTAAAAAATTTCCCCTCCCTGTCAAAAGCTGCAAGTTTTAGTCCGAGAAATTTCTTCTGGCAAAAATGGTAAAAGTGTCAAACTGCTTAAAATCATATGTTTACATGTTAGCAAAGAAATTGCAAAGCAATAAAAGTTCTTTGAAATAAATAAAAAACTGTTGGAATGGAAACTAAAAACATGGTAAATTGTGTAAAAACTAAATATAAATGTTTATTTGAGTATTAATTTTTATATTTTTCAAAATCTTTAGCATGTCGTCTGCGCTGCCAATGCTCCACATATAAACAAACGATTTTATTTGACAGTTTACACAATTTTAATCCAAAAAGCGTTTCCGTACTTTTTTGTGTTTTTCAATATTTTTGAGAAATTTTTCCTTACTCTCACGTTTTTGACAGTTTTACCATTTTTAGCCCAAAAAGTACGGGAACAGACCTATTAATAGGCAAACAAAAAGTTTGTGTTCCCTTTTTTTCTGTGTTACCTTCAACATATTCACTTAATACTTATATCGATGGATAGGTATTTTCGAGTAGATTTGCACAATATAATTTTTATTCGAATATGTTGTCATTAAGATAGGTTAAACTGAGCAAATGTAAAATGCTTTTTTTACCAATGGGACAATGAGAAACTGCAAAGCGACAAAGCTCTGTTGAACATCGCTGCTGTAGCTTACAATAGCAAAAGTAGAATGCGGGAATGACGCAAACATTTACAAAGAGCTGAGTAGCATTATTTTTATTGCTTTTGTTGTGGTTGTTGCTTTCTCTTAATTTCTCTCAGCGTTAAAAAAACAGTTAAACTGCTGCTTGCTTCTATTATCTTGAGAATTATCATTTATCTTGATTTATTTGTTATACTTTTCTACCGGTTATTTACCTACTTTACTTTTAATTTATTTATTTACTTTAAATGAATATTATATGTTGAATAAATTTTTGTTATTGACGCATATGTTTCCTTTATTACCACTATTTTCCTCATAGCGTCAAGGTAAGCATTAAGAATTTACATGCAAATTAATAACAATTCATTATGTAAAAAACTCGAGTTTCGTTACCTTATAGAAACATATGGCCGAATTTCGGGCACAGGCGATACTAGTTATATTAAAAACAAAGGATAAAGATAAGGATAAGAACAAGGATAAGGATAAGGATAAGGAAATGGATAAGGTTTTGAATAAGGAAATATTTCCGGAAACAGATAAAGATAAAGATTTGTATACGAGATTTAGGATAATAGTAAGGAATGTTAAGCATAAATATAAGGATAATATAAGGATGCAAAAAGAATAAGAATTCTAAAGATAAAAATAAAGCGTTTTTCATAGAGTTCTGTCTAAGAAGGACACAATCCAAAGATCTTCATGATCACTTGATACTTTTGAAATTTTTTCAATTGATTTACATACATTCCTGCGAACATTCTAAATTTGGTTTTTTCTTAAGAAATGAAATTGTGGCAATGATTGTTTCCTTTGGATAAGCAGTATCTGGATCTGGTATTCGGACAAGGACAAGGATTACGACTAGCATAGGGATAAATATAAGGAAATTGATAAGGATTTGAATAAGGAAATAGTTCCAGATACAGATAATGATAAGGATTAGTATACGAGATTTAGGATAATAGTAAGGAATGTTAAGCATAAATATAAGGATAATATAAGGATGAAAAAATAATAATAATTCTATGGATAAGAATAAAGCGTTTTTCATAGAATTCTGTCTAAGAAGAACACAATACAAAGTTCTTCATGATCACTTGATACTTTTGAAATTTTTTTCAATTTATTTACATACATATATTCCTGTAAACATTCTAAAATTAGTTTTTTCTTAAGAAATGAAATTGTGGCAATGATTGTTTCTTTTGGATAAGCAGTATATGGATCTGGAAAATATGGATTGTAGGTATTGTTCTAGGCGTATCGGATTACAGGGGGTGAAGGATTAGGGGGCCGAATTGCCGAGGGTCTACCGTATATAAAAAATTCATGCTTATGTATTGAAGAGCATCACGGCTTAACTACTGGGGCTATCCACCATACTCACACCAAGTATTCACTTTTTTTAAAATTCTTATTTATGAATCGATTTGACTCAAACTCAGTCCATTTAAATAAAAAGAAAGTCTTTGGCAATATTTGGACCCGATAGGTGGCGCTGGGGTGGAGATATTTACGAAGTTTGATAAATATAATAATTTTCCATAGAAGACATTGTATTTGCAATACAATAATATAAAATAAAGCAATTACATAACAATATAGTCCCGAGTAGCACCGGGAATATTAGCTAGTTTTTTTATAAGTTTAGACGAGTAATTAAAACAGAAGCTCGCACAGTAGTTGAAATGGACAAGCCTGCACACCTTAACAATTGTAACCTTATCTTTGCCAATTAACAAATTTGTCAGTATATTTAAGCTAAATGTATGATAAATGTTCAATTTATCTATGATAATTATTGTCAACTTGTGATTGTTGCTGTTGAACAATTTTTTATCTATACACCAGACTTTTTTTTTGTAATTGCCTAATAATTCCAGCTTAATTTTATCAATATTGATTACTTGCAAACTAACAGCTACCAAAATTCGAGTCACCACTAAGAACAACAATACCAGACAAGGAATTCGGTTGGTACTTTTACATTTATGGAAATCAATGGCAGTTGAATTTCGCACACCAATTGTCGTTAATGTTGTCGTTATTCGAATTTGTAGTTTCGGGTGATTATAAAATTTCTTAGCTTTTGCAAGGTCAAAAAGGAAAGTTTATCAAAAATGACGTTTAATTTTTGGGTTAATGCAACCAGCTCATTGAGCAACCACAAATACAACAGCTCAATTAGTAACATTAACAATATAACGACAACGAATACGACTTATCGTCCAGTATTAGGTCACTATAACATGAGTGGTTTTCCAACTTTTTCACCAGCGATTCCAATGTTTATGCCCACAGTTGTGGTTAGCAATGACAGCAGCTTCTATTCATATGGTTATTACTATCTGATTTTGTTAGCATTTCTAATACTGGCAGGAGTTTTAGCAAAGGTGAAAAATAATTACTTTTTTCATATGAAAATAATGCTTTATCACGAGTTAAATTTAGCTGGCTGCCCAACGGCGTCAACAAGCTGTTAGAGCTGCACTTTCGCAGCGTTTGCAAGGTAATGATCATGAAACCTGATCTTTTTTATATCTAAAAATATTTCATGGATTCTCCGACGAAAAAATGTTACTTTTTAACAAATTTTAGCTATTTCTCCCTTTAAAAAAAGTTCCATTTAATATTAAAAAAAATACTGACGTTTAACTTTTCCTTACTTTTTGCAGCTCGTCAAGCTAATGCTTCCGTATCTACAATCAGCAATGAGCGAATGAGACCCAATGTTGAGACAGGAAGTAACACGCAACCAAAGGATTCAGATTTGCCACCAGCGTACGATGAAGTTATGCAAACTTATATAAATGCCAAACTTCAGCTTCAAGCTCAAGAAGAGGCTGGAGCTGTGAGCGGCATGTCATCGGCGATATCAAGCATTACAATCGAAACGGAAGTAGATACCATGGCAAGTGCCGCTGACTTAACAACAACAGCAGCAACAACAACAACGATAGCAACAGTAGCATCAACCCAACCACCGCCAACTTACGTAAGCACTGAGCTCAGAAACAACAGCAGCAGCATTGCTTAGTAGCAACATCTACAGTAGTTGGAAATAATAGACTTCCATGGGTGTTTGATATTTTTAGTGTAAAAAAAAATATTGGTTTTTCTGTAAAATATTTTCATTTACGATTGAAGAATGAGTGCTAACTTGGCCAAAAACAAATTTTATTAAATGTTAATTTTAAGCAAAAACTAAAATGTTATTAATTTTAATCACACAGTCCTACAGCAATTTCGCAACAGAGTAACCATTTTTCCTGAAAAAAAAAATAAGATGACCATTGTGGTCGTATAACAAGGGTAACAAGTAAAAAAAAAAAGAAATTGGCTGTATCGAGAACACACCCGTAGGTTTTTACGTGACACCGTATCTTTATCCTTGTCCTTATTCTTGCTCCTATAATTTCCTCTATTCCCAAACTTATTCTTATCCTTATCCTTATTCTTATTTTCGTCCTAATAATTTTCCTACTTCTATCCAAAGTACTGATTTAAGCCATGCCCAAATTCCTGACCTTTTCCTTGTTCCTTATCCTTTTCTAATCCTTGTCCCAATTCTTTTTCAAATCTTTTTCCTTAATATTGTCTTTATAGTGTCCAAATTCCTGTTCCCTTCCTTATCACATTTCTTGTTCTTATCCTTTTTCCAATCTTGTCCTAAATATTGTTTTAGGAGTGTCTAAATCTTTGTCCTTCTCATTTTCCCAATCCTTGTCGAAGTCCTGCTCACATTTCTGGTCCGAATTCTTGTCCAATTCAATGCTCTATTCTATTCTAAATATTTGTCTTACTCCATATCTTATTCCTGGTCCTAATCTGTCAAAATCCTTGCCCTCATCCTTTTTCTTATTCTTGTTCTAATATTTAATTGACCTTTATTTTTTATTTACTTATTTATTTTTATTTTATTTATTTATTATTTTTTTATTTTTATTTATTTTTTTAACTTTATTTATTTTTTTCTTTTATTCTTTTGCTATAAAATTTGGTGCTTTTAGGTTACTTTCTGGGGCTTCCAGAGAGGCCTCATGACACCATTGATATTTTTTATTTTATCATGTGATTGAAAACTTCAGCTTTGTGTCATACCAGGAAACTTACCGCAACGTCAATAGTCATGGAGTTATAATTCCATACAAGGTTTTTTCATTGTTGTTGCATTTTTAGTGCATTTAGCGATTGCCTCCAAAGTGGTGGCTCCAAATAAATGTTTTTCATTTTCGTTATGACGTCAAGAAATAATTTTTCGCCGTCATCAAATGAAACTTTTCGTAGCATAACTACTCGACAAGTAATAATTTCATACAACAACATTGCATTTTTGTTGAACAAGCTGCTTACTCCCCGACCTGATGACGTCATAATTTATTTATTTATTCTGGTCGTAAGGCCAAGTAAATTTCCATCATTTTTAGTTTATGATACTTAACGTGTCACATATACTAAAAAAGTAATGGCGTATATTTTTTTCCGTAGCACCTATACATAGTGCGTTATAATTTCATGTAACAAATATGAAATTTCGTTGCTTTGGCAGCTCCCTTCACGTTTCAATGATATCCTTGATTTTTTTTTCATAAAGTCAAAAAAATAAACTATACTCAATGAGTCATCGACTCGGAATTTTTTCAAACCAATTTTATTACGAAACTTAAGTCGTCATAGGTTTTCAAACACGGAACTGCTTTCGTAAAATTAAGCTTTCCAACGGCGCACAGTGCACGTTTTTGCCACTTGTTTTGATATTAAATCTATAACGTTTGAACCACTTGAGATTTTTCATCCCGGTTTTTTTTATATTTAAGAAAATTGATTGCGCTATATAGTAATCACAAAAAATTTTCCAAAAATTTCTTGGTTTTTTAACAGGGTGGTCCAAAACATGATTTTTAAAAATATTTTTTTATATGATTTTAAAGGTATTTTTTTTAAAACTAATATTCAGTTAATAACGCTTAATTTATTTTTCTTGTCAAATTTACACAATTTTATGAAAAATAAGAGACAATTTTTAATTGTGCTTAATAAAAATATCATTATTGCCTGAAAACATACCTTACTAAAAGTATAACTTTTCACACGTTTTGAAATTCAAAAATAAAGAAATTTTTACCGGTTTTTTCATTGTTTTATTAAAAGATCTCTGATTTCATCAAAATTATCTTCAGAAAAACTTTTATTTTGTACATTTTTGTGTCGCAGTGATGTTATTAATAGGTCCGAAGATATCATTAGCATTGTAATTAAGTCAGTATTTTGGTTCTCCCTACTATTTTTTCTTGTGTGACTTATTATGAAATTCTTGTAGTCCTTATTTTTGGCTTCTTGGGCCTCCTCCGATAGCTCACCAATTGGAAAAAAATGATATTTTATTATATCTTTTCCATGGCACAAAATTTTATGAAGAGTTGGAGTTATGTCCTTCCAACTTCCATATTAATTTTTGTGCAAGTTCTGCGTTTCTGATGCGGATTTTTCAAACTTTTCTGCGTCAATATGTTGACGAGAATTGATTGATAAAATTTCTTAAAAGCTCCACATTGATTTTTGTTATTGATGCTGTCACTGCAACATCTTCAAAAAAACGCCTCGCAGTGTTACCATCGTTACTATTTCCAAAGCCTTGCTTAGGGAAATCAATGCGTAGCCCGATTTCTTCTCGAAACTCATCTTGAACTCTTTTCTTTTCTTCAGCTTTAAAGTTATTTCTAGTTTCTTGTTTTTCTTTTGCACTAAGGCTTTAAAATTGTTTGTTATTTTGCCCGAACTCTTGAAATTTTAACTCATACGCTATCTTTAAGCAATGTTTCATAACACGGATTCTTGCATGAAATAATTAATAAAAAGTGATAGTTGGCCTACCCTACACCATATTTTAATAAAAAAAAAAAAAAATAAATAACTGGCCATTTCAGCCCTTAAAAGGACTTTGACCTAGCTTCTTATGATCAATTGTGTTGTGCGTGTTATTAAGTTTGTACACAATTGACCGAGAAATAGACCTACAGGCTTAACGCCGACTCCGAACGGCGATGAACGGAAATGTTCTTATCCTCAAGAAGCTTTACATGGCATTTTGATTACTCTCTGAGGTTTGCCATTGTCTGCAGAGAGGCGGCGGCCGTACAGAAAAATTATTTTAATTCAAATAATTTTCTGTCGCTGCTGGGGTTCGAACCTGGGTCTCCAAGGTTGTTTGACATAGCGGCCACGCACTTTAACCAACTACGCCACGGACGCCACACGCCATATTTTAATATTGTATGGAAATTGGATGAACTACGTCAATTTCTGGTTTTTATCAATATCACGATAATTTTAGTACTTTAGAATTGATAAAAAACATACCAAGTTTTGTCACTTTAGCTCAATTTTAAGCTTAGGTTTTGAGTTTTCTGTATTGTGGGTAGCATGGGAGGTGGGCGTTTTTGTGGGCGTGTCACGCCCATTTTCGATGCTCATCTAAGAATTGGTATAACATATACTCGTATCAAATTTTGTCTGTCTAGTTCAATTATTAGACCATATTTTGAGTTTTCTATACTGGGTGGTATGGGAGGTGGGCGTAATTTTAGGCGTATCCAGAAATTTTTTCATATGTCAGATGAGTCCATAGGAATATGTGTGAAAAATTTCATTCAATTATCTAAGCTCGTTCTCTTTATTCTTAAAGTCAAACAGATTTTTGATAAAGCCTTCATATGTCCGGAATTATCTAAAAATTCAATAGGTTGTTTTACAAAATTGAACAATTTGTTCTACATCGCGAACTTCCGGGAAAAAAAAACCTATTTGGCATAAAAGCCAATACATTAGCGTATGTCATTCTGGATTCTTATGGATTCTTTTAATTAAAAGTTTACTGAAAGTTGAAAAATAGTTTCAAAAAATGGTTTTAGGTTATATTTTATTGTAAACTACTTAAAACAAATACAATATTATTTATACATAAAAAAAAAGATATTAAACACACAAATTTTATAAAAAAACCACATTCAAAAATCTCAAATGGTTTGTTCACGACGTTGTTCTAAAGTTGAAAAAAAATATCAGAATTTTCACTTCTTGAAAAAGTTGAAAAAACTTTGAGTTTGAAGCATGTATCTTTTTAGGTGTTGAAGAAAGCTAAAACCAAAAATTATATTAATAAAATATGAACATTTCTAAGTAATAAAATAGTAAAAATTTTAGAATTCCGATAAAAAATTTTTTCGATTTTACTTATTTAATATCAAATTTCATGCTCAAAAAGTGCACTGTGCGGCGAAGCTACATCAACAAGAAGAAACTATAATAAAACAAAAAAATTTTAACAGAAATGCACGTTTATACCGGCTATTTCTTCTCATTTATATTGACGCTTTTGATGGCCTTTTAAAAGGTCGGTTGCGCTAAGTGGGTTAAATAATTTCAAACTGAAAATTGGTTTTATTCAAAAGATAAATTTTTGCCATTAGTTTTTAAATGTGATTTCGGACATGTGGCCGACGTGGCTGTCTCAAATGTGGTGCATTCTGGAAGTCCAATTTTGGGTCCAACTTCTTTAAACACTTGGGGCCGTATATCGACAATGTTTCGCACAATGTTGTATTCCAAGGCGTCTATAGTTACTGGTTTGTTTGCGTAAAGCAATGACTTCACATAGCCCCAGAGAAAATTATCCAAAGGTGTTATATCGCACTGGTCCATTTCGAGAAATAACACGTTCGCCAACTGTTTTCTTCAATAAGCCGGTTGTAACGCTCTCGCCGGCCTCATTTTTAAAAAAATAAAGGCCAGCGATTTTTTTTGTGTGGATGTAACGCTACTTAGAGAATCTCTTGTGGATTTGAAGGCATGTCAATACCTCCAGCTGTGAAGGTATACAGACAACTTCCTTTTTTTTACTTAACATTCTTATAAAACAAAAATAGACCGAGTGGAAAGTTTTCTTAACATTAGGTGTATATGCCATGAATTGAACCTTTTGGAATTGATTTGAATTCCATTGTCCCTTATTCAGGGTTGGCCACTATATCGCGAAGTGTTACGTTTTCGAAAAAAAGGTCGCCTTAGTTTGGCGATATGGAAAACAACAGCAATATTCTTGCTTTATTAAAGAAATTTAAAAACGTATTTTTTTTTAATGCAAAATAAATCATATTGAAAGTTAAACTACTGTGCACGGAAAATAAAATCATGATTTTTTTTTTTTTTATTTTTGTACAGCAAAAACAAAAAAAAAATACATATTTTGTCAATATCTTTACAAAAAAAGACAAAAAAAAAACAACAAAACAAAATTTGGAACAATTTAAATAACTACCAGGACTATACGTAACAACCACAAAAATAGGCAACATTTTGAGAAAGATTTTCCCCTTTAGGCAGCGCCGCAGAATGACAACCAAAATAAGGAAACAAAAGCTCAGCGCCAAAGTGGAACGCATCAAATTCAAACATCATCGTCCGATCATAGACAAAAAACCAAATATTATGCATATGGATGAGGATGATTGTGTCATTATAGAGCCCAACATTGAGATAATTGAAGTATTTGAGGACGATAAACAACAAGTGTTGAATGAATCATGTCGAATCTTATATAGCAAAGATAATGCTCGAATGCCCTTAAATCAACCAACATCGAAAACGAGTAACACAGCCTCAACTGCATCAAAATCGAGTAGCTCAGCGTCGGCAACATCGAAAAGATCTAAGAAACGTGGTAAAATTCATGTGGGAAAACGGCGTTCGCTACGTCTTATGGCCAAATGTGAAATTTAATATTTACTCTTCTGTTTGTCTAATGTTTTAACCAAGAAATATATTTTTCCGTTTTGGCAATGATTCTTCATCAAAACTCAAATTTAACTCTATTTTTTTTTACAATTTCGGACACACATATATTAGCAAAAACTCGATAGATTTCATCAACTCTGTAAATTTCATGCGTTTAGAATTCCATTCGTGGCGTCCGTGGCGTAGTTGGTTAAAGTGCGTGGCCGCTATGTCAACGAACCTGGAGACCCGGGTTCGAACCCCAGCAGCGACAATTAAAACAATTTTTCTGTACGGCCGCCACCTCTCTGCAGACAATGGCAAACCTCGGAAAGTAATCAAAATGCCATGTAAAGCTTCTTGAGAATAAGAACATTCTGTTCATCGCCGTTCGGAGTCGGCGTTAAACCTGTAGGTCCATTTCTCGGTCAATTGTGTACGAACTTAATAACACGCACAACACAATTGATCATAAGAAGCTAGGTCAAAGTCCTTTCAAGGGCTGAAATGGCCAGTTCTTTATTTTTTTTTTTTTTTTTTAGAATTCCATTCAACCACCAGCTTGACCTTTTGTGTGAAGACAAAATTAAGATGAGAAAAACTTATTCTTCATCAACTTTCAGGTAGGAAACATGGGGAGTTTTTTAGAATTTTATAGCTCATTCGAACATTTATGTGTTCTCTGGACTTTTTTGGGCAACAATCGTCAATTCTATTGACAAAAGCTTCAGTGAGCTTATCTATGGATCTAAATGGGTATTTAAATGGAAATTTTATTATGGGAACCACAGGGATTATCTAGAGACTTCGATGGGTCTTTCGAACTTTTCTGGGGATATTAAAGTTATGGGGTCCTGTGAGCACCTTAGAGGTAATAACAATTATATAGCCAATGTGAATAAATATTAACCTACTCAGATGTTTGTAATATTTCTTGGGTTTGAGGACTTCTTTGGTCAAAAATTATGATTCTATAGCCAATAGATATTACGGGGATTTAACACTGATTAATAATTATGTGTTATAGAACATTATAGAACAACAGTATCACCTCATTTGTTCCTACCTTTATGAGCCAATTGAAAGCAATTGAGAGCAATTGAGAGCAAAGGCGTATGTAGCAACACAAAAAGCAACAACAAAGCAAAGACAAAAGACAAACACAGAATGTAGTAGTGCCCATACCCGTTGAGGACTCCTTGCAACACCGGTTAAAGAGGGCACAAATGAAAGGCGATTGGATTAAGGCAGTAGAAAAATATTGAAACTATTAAGTAGCTTTTATTACTACCTATACTTATGGAGAACGAGATCATACAAATAGCACACACGCAAGGTATGATAAGCTCAGCTAATTTTATTGAAAAACCATACTTCATTTCGAATCTAAGCAAAAGACTGGTCCTACTGGATCATATAGGACACTTGGAACTCATCATATTGAATACGTAGAACATAACACCAACAAATTCTACAACCACCACATCCTTGTAGTAGCCGATAGATTTTCGAAATTTCTATGCACCCATCCGATGAGGAGTACAGGAACCATAGAAATTGAATACTGATTAGAAAAGCAGGCAGCAGTTTTTGGAAATCCAGAGTGCAAAATCTCCGAAGCTGGTTCAGCTTTTACAAAACATGAATTCAAGGAATAATGAATAAAAAAAATAAAATAAAATAAAAACAGCATTTATTGATAGGAACTGGAGTAGTGCGTGTTAACAGACAAGTCCAAAAGATGTACAAGGTAATTGTTCCATTGTTAACGATGCTGTATGACGAATATCCAAAAACTGGCAAAAATCTGTAAACTTCGCGAAGAACTAAAAAAGCACATTACAACTTATATCTTTATTGGAGTTGCGCACATTGCAAATGAGGACATTAGGTAACTGTTACCAGAAGCTGCGTTGGACGAAATTAATGAAGTACTGGATTTAATACGTAAAGAAGCTATTCTCAAAATTCCGGCAGAGAACAAAAAAGTAATGAACACAAGAGAATATCTGAAACAAAATAAGCCGGAATTGAACTTTCTTTTGTTGACCCGACTAATCTCATCGAATTCCAAACTGCAATTAAACCTAAAACAAAATTAGTCTGGATAGAGACGCCCACCAATCCACTAATAAAAGTCGCAGACATAGAAGCTATTAGCAAATCAATAGAATTGGTTGCTATACAAGGAACCGAATTTGGTTCAGATTTAATGCTTCAAGGAAAATTTGAAGGATCTTATAAAGTGACAGAATTTCATGAAAGTCCAAGACAAACTTTAACTGTTGCAGTAAACCTTTAATTCGGCGCATATACATTTATCTGGTGCGCCGAATGTAGGGAATGTTCGTATGATTCACAGAAGACAAGAGGTGTACGTCAATACTAACATGAACAGACCGAAAAATACTTTAACAGTTATAGTGTAACTATTGAAAAATAGAAAAACGTTGTTATGGAAAACATAAACAACTTGTGAAAAAATTGTCGGAAAAGAGTTAAATTGTAAGATTTGCAAAATTGTAAAATATATGAAACTGAAGGATTTAAGTTTAAATGAAATAATGATGCCTATTTAATTCTTGAGCAAAAGAGCAAAACTTTTTGTGCTTTTGATCTTTGTAATGCAATAAATAAGCGATTTTTAATTAAAAACTAACCATTTTTCAAAATATTTGACTGTGTATCTAAAGTTTATTGAAATCGTTAACACAAATACAAGTTTTAAACTCCTGTTAAGTTATTTTCTTATGTTCTTTCATGTTTATTTACATATTTATTTTGTTTTCTCTTTTTTTTTTGTATATCCTAAAGCTTATACAAACCCTAGAGTAAACTAATTTACAAAAAATGTTTTATTTCATTTAGAATATTAAATATGCATCTAACATCTATACAAATATACATATATATATACAATTCCACATTAGGAAAATAGCAGGTATGAAAAGATTACCGATTTGTATACTAATATCAATGCAGAATTAATAACATAAAAAAAAAATAAAGAACTCTTTTAATTCTAAACGATAAATAAGTGAAAGCAAATTATATTTTGTAACATGACGTAGTATTTTCACATGAGTTCATGTACGATTTAAAATACTATGTAAGTCAGGACCCCATTTACCATACGGATCTTTTGGTAAAATAAAAATATCATTACACCAGGTGTAGCCGATAACACGATTCTCGATGATTTTCTTAAATGCAGAATTCTCGTTGATAAGATCTCTATAGTTATCATTAGAAACGATGGCGGCATCTAGTTCGCTGGCCAACTGCAAAACGAATCTTCAATGACAAATGAGAGGTGAATGTAATAGAATGGTTAAGAGGGTACAATAGAAATATATTAACCTGTCATCGTAGCTTACGCTTCTAACGTCGGGCAAATTCTTACAGGGCGTAAAGACAATTTTACCCGCCTTATGAAGAACGGACAGCTCCTCTGGGTTCGATGATTTAAATCTATTAAGGCGAAACTGTGGTACAACTGCTTTGACATCGTGGCCCATTTTTTCGAAGTAATCCAAACTTATTTTCAATCCTTTAACGGAGAACTCTTTGTTGAGTCCATGACTAGCGAGAGAAGAAAAAATTTGTAAGCGAGGATTGGATAATAAAATAAAAATTAACATTGAGTTTAAAGTATCTTTAAAAACTAAGAAAAAAATACATTTGAAGGCATAACCTGTGCAGCGTGGCATAACAACTTTTGATACAGAGAAGAGTTAATTTAAAGATAAAAACATAAGTCAAATAAGAGCCAAATTTTGTTGGTTTTCACACGTACTTATATGCTACATTGCTGCCATCAATGATCACCATACGTTTACCAGCTTTTGGCGGCTGATCGTCGGCACTTGGATTGTATGCGTTCTCGTTATACACGGTCAATTGTTTTTTTTCGCTTTTCGTAAAGAGATCATTGCATGGACGTTTTGACCGCGGTGTTCTTGGCGTGGGATCCACATGAATGGGCTAAAAGCGGTTATTTAGTTAATTAAACATTATGTCAATTATTGACATGAACACTTACATTAGGTACATCTTCTGATTCCAGAGGTATGTAAATCGGTAACGCGTTGGGATTTGACTCACTGACAAATATAACCGAATTGTCCACGTTTTTGCGCTTTTTCCTCCTTGAGGACTTTGGATCTTTAGATTTTGACTGTATAGGTTCTGGTTTAAGAGTCGATTCGTCTAAGCAAATTACATCGTCATTGGTGCACGTTACATCAATAGTTATCGGACCACCCATTCGTATCTCTTTAAGACGCTGAGAACGACGATATCTTTTTATTTTATCACCATGTAAAGTGGTGAGTCTTGTGTAATCGGTGGAATTGTTTTCGGGTGTTATGGTCTGGAGCCATTTTGTACATGGGGAAATATCTTTGAAGAACAGCAGCGGCGTATCATCATCTATTTTAATGATACCAGTTTTTGTTTCGCTGCTACGGGTAGCAGCAACTGCAGCATAGGACGGTGAGCCAGGCGATGCATCAATTTTCATTTTATCAAGTGGCGTTGAGGTAATGATTTGAGATTTTTTTTTTGACAAGATATTTTCCTCAATATTCGTTGATGGTTCCGTCTCATCATCAATGGTGATAAAGTCTACGTGGGGCTCGATGCACACACAATCCTCATCGTTATCGCTGTCATCGCTATCGTCATCATCTCCATCTCCATCTTCATCATCATCCTTATATTCTTCACCAACATTTTCATCATGCCTTTGACTAACATCAGTCTCAGACACAATTTCCCCTTCTTCTAGCGTTGATTCTAGCGTGGTATTAGCGTTGTGTTGAATTTTAGGCAGAATTTTTTCGTTGGAGAAATTTAATTGTCTGCGTAAATCGTGGCCTATTTTTTGCGGTGTTCTATTTTTGGAAAATGTTTGATTTTGGCGCCTTCTAATAGACCTCAGCAATTTTCTCGTAGCAGTTTGACTTGCCGTAGAAGTATTCGAGCTGTTGAGCCGTTTAATTCTGCGTAAGTGCCTGCGGGTGGGCTTCTGTTTTGTTTTTTTTTTTAAATATGAAAAATAATTAATTTAAAATTTAAGCAAGAAATCATGAAAGAACCTTGGCAAGGTTCAGAGAAAAGTAATAATTAACCTTTGTGGAATCATCCAAGAACTTTTTGAACTTTGACTTGCCGGTAAAAGGGTTGGTGGTTGCAGCCTTTGTAACTGCTGCAGCTTGTGCGCTAGTCGTTGGTAAATCATCGGCATTTTTTGGCTTGCAATACAAAGACAAATGAGATTGTTTTATTAATAAAGTGATGACTTGCATGCATTAATTTTAAATAAAATATTATAAACTCTAAACTAGATACCTACCTGCAGAGAAATCAAACTGAGTTAGAATCAATCAAAACTTTGACAAATAATTTTATTGGCCCATATTACACGGTGTCCGTTTGCCCGGCGTGCAATGAATTTTTTTTTACTCTCTTCCACATTTTGCACACTGGTATGTTATACGGGAGAAAAAGAACGGCGGAAAGATTTCGACATTTCATTCAGTTCCATTACTTTTTCTCCTACACTTTATTCCAACAAGGGTTTCCTACAACTATTTTCTTCATACTGTTATAGTACAATAGTGGCACTTTTCTTCAAAAAATATACTTTTTAGCTACATAAACGCCCAAGTCTTTAATTTCACAACCCAGCAACACTATTTTGCACGATGTACGCTGTATCGACACCGGGCAAGAATGAACATATTTTGTCCGCTGTTCCAAATGTTCATCCTCTCACACTCTCAATGGTCTTTGACAGTTTCACGTTGAAAGCAACAACAAAATCGATTGCACGACGGGCAAACGGACACCGTGTAATATGGGCCATTCCAATTATGAAATTTTAATGTAATTATTGGTTTTCATTTCAATTTTTTTAAATTTTGATTTTAATTAAATGTTTTAAATTCAATTCTTACTTCTTCTTAAAAAAGCAAAAATAAAATAAAAGCCAAAATCAAATAAAAAATTTAACCGGGATATAACCATACTACTCGCATGGCACGGAAAAATGCTACGTGCTTTGAATTCATTAACAATAAATCTTTAGTATTTTTTTAAAGCTTTTAATATATACAGGGTTGGCCATCTAATGGTTTCTTTTTAAAACATAGGTTATTTCGACACTGACAGGCATCATTGGACCATTTTTTCTTCGAAAATGTCAACGGTGGGCGTTACAGAGCCATGTTAACCGTCTGTTTTGCTGAACGACCTCTGGTTCAGGCAGGATGGCGCGACATGCCACACAGCCCATGCCACAATCAATCTTTTACGCACCAAATTCCCAAATCGTGTTATCAGCCGTCTTGGCGATGTCAATTTCCCGCCTCGGAGCTGCGGTTTGACCTCTTTGGACTTTGTTTTGTGGGGAACCGTGTAGGACCAATGTTATACCAACAATCCAAAAACGATTCAAACACTTAAGGCCAATATCATCCAAGCAAGTCCGAAGCCATCAACAAGATCTTGTAAAATTGGAGTGACAGAATGCGCTACTGCTAAGCCAGGCGAGGCAGCCACTTAAACGACGTTGTGTTCCATAATTAATGGGAATGTTTGCTCTTACTAATAAAGCCATAATACATGGAAAAAATGTAATTTTGTTAATTTTATTGCATTTATTTGGCCCACACTGTATACATTGCATTTTAAAACAACTTAATTTAAATTCAATTATTGTTTCAGGTTTAGTAAATGATAAAAACTAATTCAGTTTGTTTTCTCCAATACTTACCTGTGCGATCCGCCATAGTTATTATCAGTATTATCAGTAGGTTTATTAAAAAAAACACAATTTTTAAATGATTTGTGTAAATATGGTTTATTATTTATTTCGATACATAATAACAAAAAGAAGATAATATAAAATTTAAATAAAGTCTTTTGTTTTGACTAATATAAAAAATATCCTCAAAAGCACAAGTATTGGCCGGATTGAGAGAATTGGGAAAAAGAAGTCGAACTAAGAAACGTAAGTGGGATGTTAGAAAAGTGGCAGTCCTTTGCATTCACTGTTTGGTATTATGTGACCATAGGCATTACTCCTGTATAATATTCTTGAGTTGATACAACGAGCATTGTTGCTAATTTGGCTTATTTCAAACATTGTTTTTGATAAGTTTTGAAAAATTAACCATATTACTAAGCCCAGTATCATTACTAACACAGTCTACCTTAAAATGCACAGGTAATTTGTCAAAGTATACAAAACAGAAATGTTAAACAAATGTGTTTACTTTGACAACTGCTTTGACAGATATCCCTTTAGTAAATTCTATGCCTCTAAAAAAACATTCCATACATAAAATCGGAGAATAATAAAATTATTATAAAGTAAGTATTATATCTAAGTCCTATGAAATTTCTTTGGACAAGTCGCTTCTCGTTTACTTTTCAGCGCTAGGTTAATGTGGTACACCAGGAATAAGAAATAATCTTCGACTGGGCCGAAATTAAAATACCCCCACGGCTGATCCAAAATATATTCAAAGTCTTAAGCAACCAATATAATGTTTATCTGTAAAAACATTTTCGTCATCGTTTTAAAGAAAAATATTGGCTTTTGTTTTTTAATAAAATCACTTTGCGTGGGAGGTAGGCGTGTTTTTCACTCGATTTGAATGAATTTCATACTCAGAGTGCATATCGTCGTTGCGCATACAAAAAAGGTTATGTGTTTTTGAACAATTTTTCAGGAGACGAAAAAAACATTTTTGTTTTTTAACAATTTCAATACTATTTTCACATAGCTGGCTAACATTCACATTTGCTTACTTCTGAACCAACAAGAATATCAAGAAATCATTTGGTGAATAGATGGGGCATACATATGGCTATTAAATGGTAAAATAAAAAAAAATCGAAATTTTACACATAGCCTTTTTTGTATGCGCAACGACGAATATTAAATATTGAAGATTTTTTGCAAAATTTCAAGTCCATATATTAATATTTATGGAATTTCAAGAAATTTTACCTTTTTGATAAAGTCACTTTGTATGGGAGGTAGGCGTGGTTTTTATTCGATTTGGCTCATTATCGAACTTGATCTTTTCTTTGTAGAAAAAAACTTAAATTATCGAATTTCGTTACGATAGCTTGAAAATGACGGCTGTAATAGTGATCACAGACAGACGGACAGACAGAATCACGTGACGATGCTGATCAAGAATATATACTTTTCTATACCTACCACGACTCCTTATGAGCGTTACAAACGGAGTGACAAAATAATGTACCCCTTTCACGTTTTTTAAACGTGAGGGTATAAAAATCAAAACTACACGCCAGAAGACCCTTTTTTTCCTTTAGCGCCTGTCGTTGTAAGTACCCTCGCCTAAACGATTTATATGAAATAGAAAAAATTATGCAATCGCAATTATTTTTAATATTTTTCTACATATAGCGATTGACTATGACATGATTACGAATTATATATAAAGAATGTTCCCATTTTAACAAAACTATGAAATAATCAAATTGACAAATATCTGTAAAAGATAAATTTAAACAAAAAATATATTATTTATGGCTGTTTTTTAAGATGTGAGAATGATTAAAACTCAATAACTTGATGAGTTTTAAACTTATTTCAGATAAATAAGTTTTTTTTGTTTAATTTAGCAGGTTTCTTTTGATAGGCGCCATTAAATTTTTCACATCTTTTCTTGTCACTTTTGCAGCAAACCAATTCCATTTTATTAACGGGTTATAACTAAAAATCTGCATTGAGTTTATTCACGTCAGAAATTCAAAATAAAGTATAAACAGTGACGTCCGCCACGGACTACGCCACGGAACTACGCCACGTAGTTGGTTAAAGTGCGTGGCCTCTATGTCAACAAACTCGGAGACCCGGGTTCGAACCCCAGCAGCGACAGAAAATTATTTGAATTAAATAATTTTCTGTACGGCTGCCACCTCTCTGCAGACAATGGCAAACCTCAGAGAGTATCAAAATGCCATGTAAAGCTTCTTGAGAATAAGAACATTCCGTTCATCGCCGTTCGGAGTCGGCGTTAAACCTGTAGGTCCATTTCTCGGTCAACTGTGTACAAACTTAATAACACGCACAACACAATTGATCATAAGAAGCTAGGTCGAAGTCCTTTCAAGGGCTGAAATGGCCAGTTATTTATTTATTTATTTTTTTTAGTATAAACATATACTGAAACAATACTTTCTAGTTAAATTATAATATTATAAATACGTTTTAATTAATGAGCTTCAATAAATGTGCTTTTGAAGGCCACCCGTAGTAGTAAGAAAGCACGTTGTACGTAATTTGTAATGATTTCCTTAAGGTACTTTCGGACACGACGTATCAACTGTTTCACATTTTTGGCCTTTCAGCCATTTTTGTAGACTTAACTTTTAAGTTCTCCGAATAAATCTTCAATTGGTCGGCATTGTGGTCATTTAGTGGGGTTCCTATCTTTAAGTACAAAATTTATATTTTTGCTGACCAACAACTCTCATGTCGGCTAAAATACATAATCATCATCCTGACATTTATGAATAAATAGAACTAAAATTTAGCTTAAGGAATAATTTTGATAGATCTCTACATTTATGATCAGCCCACTTGTCTTGAAGTATGGCTTCGAAATTCTTTTGTCAGAGACAGCCATATAAATCATAACTTTTTGTTCAAACTTTTTTTGTATTTATATTTTACATCAGGAGAGCTTGAAGATATGACAGTTGTTTAAAATGTACCGTTTCCTGGCATTTGTGGTGGACTTAGTATGAAATAACTCTCATTATCCAAAATGAACGATTTTACATTGTAATTTTTGACCATGCACCGAAATTGAAATTTAACTTAATGAATTTGCTCTTCATGGTACTCTAGAGACCGCTGGTTCTTTCTGACTTTAATATTGAGTGATTTTAATGTTTTTCCAATATATGGCTGCGAGTATTTTAATTTCGAAGCCATATCTCTTTGTTGTTAAAAGCAGTTATAAGCTCTTTAATGTTTTTTTTAGTCATAATAATCGGTTTTCTTTCGGGATGAGGATGCCTATCAATGTTAAGTGTACTCAGGATATAATATATCGTCCTTTTGCCACGCCCTCCACCATAAAATGTCCGCATGTGACTTTTTTTCCCTTCTCTAAATGTTGCTGATAAAAATTTACAATACGCTCGCGGAGATGTTGAGGCTGTGAAGGCATTTTAAAGACTAATGAAACAAGTACGCTGCCATGAATCATATGATGAAAAGATGATGCAATAAATCATTTCATTACGCAATGCCATCGTGGCAAACCAAACCGTGTTGAAACTTCAAACCATGGAAATTAGTGCAGATTTTTAGTTATAACCCGTTTTTTTAACAGCATTTTTTTGTGATATTTTGCTGGACGAGCACTCCTCTTTAGTTTTGTCTTCACATATGCCCAGTATTTTTCAATGGCTCGAAATTGGGAACAATTCGGTGGATAAAAATCTTTTGGTACAAATTTTACTGTATTGTTTATTGTATTTTTTTCATACTATTGCATCACTTCTCTGGAATAATACGACGAGGCCGAATCAAGCTATGGGGATGGGCTCTGGTGTCTTATAAATGGCATTCGACGTTTTTCAAGGCATTCTTTTTTTGTACCGCACTGATGTCATTGTTGTATTCGTTACAAATGCACGAATTTTCACCCCATAACTAAATATTGCCTGCAAAATCATTACTTTTTTAGCATATTTGTCAAGAATAGTATAATATACTTATATTATCCTGCAACGTCCCCGATTAGGGTATTTTATTGCATGATACGACTTATAACCTGCTCTTAGCCGTATTCTCCGCGCCGTGCTCGTGTTCGTATTGTTTATTTTTCGCCCGACAAGCATCCGAAAATCCAGGATTGTTTTCGATTGATACTCAAACTTTTTTCTGGGAGATTCTAGTTCCAAATTTTCCACTTCTTTTTTTTTTTTTTTTTTGTTTTGCTCTTTCAATTTTGACCATGATAGATTATTGCGATGCAATTCATATTTGAGTCAAGCTAACTAACAGATATTTGTCCTCAAAAAATTAATAGCCTCGCCCATTTTAATTTGGACATGAAGGGATTAAAGTGAACCGTGCTTTATACTACAAAATTTTAGATTTGAATTTAACAAATATTAGCAGTGATATATATTGATTTATGCGTGCACCTACCAAAAAATGGTTTTTTGACACAAAATCCTGATTTTGAGGGTACATTTGAAAATCAAAGTTACCCACACTAATATGCTCTACCATGGCTTTGTGTCTACTCACTAGGTCTCATACCAAGTTTATTTTCAATCTCACACATTGTTAACCATAAACAATAAGTCATTTTAATCGTTATCAAGTATTGGCTTTGTTCATAATAAAAAAAAAATATCTGCACAAAACTCTAATTCTCTATAATTGGTATAAACTAAAATATAAGCTAAATTAAAAATCATTGAATCGGACTTAATATATTGTGAACACAGCAGCATTAATTGATATCATGAAATGTCGCAGCGACAACCTGTGCTATTTTGGTACCTGAATAAATAGTGTTCTTGCTTATTTTATTCCGATAAGCTATTGTTTATGATAAAGAAGTTCGACAAAGAAGGATTCCAATAAAAACTCTGCCCTTTTTAAGTCAAGCTAACTAAAAAAACTTTAAATTTTTTCATCATTAACAGTTGATAAAACTAAATTTTATAAAGTGTCCTCAGTTAAGCCTTCAATTTTTGAAGTTATTTAATATTGGTCATAGAATCATGGTCATGCTTTTCTTTTTGAGACAATTCTTGCGTATAAACATGTCTTGATTTACGTTTTGCCATTTTATTTACACATGCTCACATAGAATTTAAAAATAAATTAAACATTGATCACTGCCGTAGTCTTGAAAAAGTTACAATATTGTAACTAAACCAATTTTAGCTTTACAAATATACTTGCGAGTCTGTAAAGTTGAACACGACTGTTTAAGATTTCCCATTTTTTTTTTTTTCCATTTAAGCGAAGCCTACTAATTCATTAATAATAATTTTTTTCGGAGTCTAAAACACGTGAATTTTACTGCTTTAATTCTTCGATTTCTTGCTTAATATTTGTACGAGCCAGCTGCTCATATCTTGCTTGAAACTCAGGACATGCAAAGATGTTGGGAATCATAAGCAGAGTCTGCAGCACCTAAAGTACAAAAAAAAAGAATTAATTTTTAATTCTGAAAGGAAAGGAGAGAAAAACCTTTAAACGCATTTGTTTATAATCGGCATCATTCATGACCATGTATTCCTGACGTAGTAGCTGCGTATAACGTTTATATTCCTCCGGTGTGGAACTGTGTGTGCAATTAAAAAGAGAATAATGAGCTCTTTATACAAATATTTGCAAATTTTGAACAGACGAACTAGAAAGTCTGAATTTACTTGTATTGGAAAGAGGAGTTTTAGAGTGAGAACGTGAACACTAAAATAAATATAAACTTTACCCTAAAATCATCAAATCCATATCCTGCAATTGGTTCGCTTCATCATCATAGCAAGAAACAGCCACGCTGGATTTGTCGCCTAACAATTTAAGTATCAGTTGCTTGGTGTCAGCCTGCGAAGATAAATTGTTTATTATTTACATGGGTTAAGCTTTTAAAGTAAAGCTTCGATAGACTTACATCTTGTAAATCGGCATCACGGCAAAATTCATTGAAAGCCTCACAATTCTGCGCCACACACGTCAATCTACCATCGAAGGCGTAGTACTGAAAGAAAGCAGCCAACACTACACTTGGCTTACAGTCGCGTAACAGCTCCTGCTTACTCACTAGCAGCTCTTGCCAATTGTGGTAATGGCGCTCGACACTATCTTGGCTGAGACGTTGTTGTATCCGCGTGAACCAGCTGCTGGCCACATCATCGGGGATTTCATAGTGCCTACAGGCTTTATACCAAATTTCTTCCATGTTGTGTAGGTGGGTGTGTAGTTGGCAGATCAGGCTTTCAATGTTTCTCACAAGTCTTTTGGCAGTTTTTACACTGTATTTAACCACTTTTTTTATTATAATAAATTTTGTTTTTTAACACTTTAATATGTAGTCAAATTTATGCAATCGTATTAAATTTTTCAATATTTTCAAGTGAGCTCAGAGCTTGGGGTGTGCATGAATCAACATTTGCCAGCAACAATGAAATAATTTATCCCTGCATTTGTTTTTTTTTTTTTCTTTGTCTATCAAGTGTTTGACTCGGTTGCGACATTGAGGGTGGTAACTGGGTGATTTTTTTAAGTGTGCATAGAAATGTGAATAAAGGCTTGCCAGATTACAAAAAAATTAAGGACGGGAGTTAACATTTTTTACTATTTTATATTTATAAATATTCTCAACCCATTCATTTACTGACTTTGACACGCCTGAAAATTATTTTTATTTAATTTAAATTTAATTTAAATTTAATGTATTTTATTGAAGATTTTAAAGGGTAGACTGAATGGTCCATGAAGCATATTTTTTGGACTGAAACCTTTGACTTAATATTTTTTCTTTCTGACCTTATATTGAAATTCAGTTTGCAATAATTTTAAAAAGGACGTAGCTAGCAGTTTTATAGGAAAATTTAATTTATTGCTGAAATCATGAATAACACCCTTTTATCAAAGATCGAAACCTTTTCGAACGGACGCTTAACATAACGTTTTTTGCAATTAAACCGATTCACTGGTACCCACGCATAAAAACAAAAAACAATTTAGAACAATTGTTAATTTTCAAAATAAACAAACTTAACTTTAAAACAAAACAAAACAAAATCAAAGCAATCCTCGTAACGTTTGCTCACATCACTTACCCATGCCGTTGGATTACTTAGCCCCTTTATGGAGAGCTGTTGCTCCCCTAGTGCTGTACGCAAAGCATACAATTTGACCACTGCACGCTTCTTAGCCTTCTTCGCTATCCTACGACGAAGTTTGTTCATCTTAATTTTACGTTTCTGGTGGGAACTGGAGTTTAAAGACGTGCTGTTATTTGTTGGCGTATCATTGAAGGATCCACTACTAGAACGTCCTTGACTGCGACGTACTTTCTTCGACTTTATTCTATGCTTGACACGCATTATACTTGAGAGCAAATTATAGGTAAGTACCAAGTAAGAATTAACTTGTAATCTTTTAAAAAAGCGAAAACTTGCTAAATTTTTGTTCGCCAAAACAAGCGTAGCGTGTATCCAAAAATTTTATTAGTAACAGCTGTTTCAGTCGAACATGAAACTTGGCAGCACTGTCCTTGTGCTGACGTTCAAGTTCTTAACAGGTTAGTTAGATGAGTTATATCCAAGAGCAGCACCCTCAATTTAAAACCGTTTCATACAATTTTCAGGGCGTTTAGTTAAATGTGTTCCCGTACTCAATAAAAATAAATAAGTAATAAAATAAGTAAAAAGCAATAATGGAAAAACAAATAATTTTCCTCCACTATGACAGATACAATTTCATCCAGAAAATATTGGAAACACGAAAGCGAAGCATTTCCTCAATTTCATTTGATAATTTAGGGCGTTTAGTTAAATGTGTTCCCGTACTCAATAAAAATAAATAAGTAATAAAATAAGTAAAAAGCAATAATGGAAAAACAAATAATTTTCCTCCACTATGACAGATACAATTTCATCCAGAAAATATTGGAAACACGAAAGCGAAGCATTTCCTCAATTTCATTTGATAATTTAATGGCTTTTAATAATTGAATGGCAGCTGCCACACATGGGTGCAGCTACAAAGTGAATAACAACAATAAGGAAAATATTGAAGCTGTTAAATTTGAAAAGTAGACTTCTTAAAATATTCAAATTATAACCTGCCTTTTATCGGCAGGCCTGCTTTGTTTTTCATCAGGGAAATAACATTTTTGTTTTTTTCCTATTCTTGTGTGAATAGCCAATACACAATCCTTAAAATAGTATGGTGATCTACTGCAACATAGCTTTTGTTAATACTTATTATTGAATCACCAACAAACGGCATGGCAAAGCGTGGAACTATCAGCCAATAGGATATGAATTCAATTCCCACGGCGGGCAAGAAATTATTTTTAATTTAACATTTTCATGTTGCAATAGACGCAAGCGAGCACCGCGTAAGCTTTTTTGTATGGAAATAGAGAAGAACTGGTATACGCAGTAAAAAGCGGCGAGGTTAACGTGGTATACGAGGCATTTGCAAGCTTTCATGAGGACCACTAAAATATTTAATATGTGCCGACCACAATTCACATTGAACACCAATTTCATCGAAAATAAAATTGTGTATTATTTTTCTTCCATGTTTTTTCATTCAATATTAACTGGCGCTATTTGCATATGATTAAAGCAGAAATCAAGTATATAACATCTTTTAAATGTTATTTAAAAATTTTTTACAGAACCCAACTAACAATTTGCTTTCCATTTCTAGGTTTAGAGAATGATTTAATTATATTACCTTTTTATAACCCTTCCAACGGGAAAAAATATTAGTAAGGAAGTGTTTGTTAATATATCTGACTGCAAGAACATTCTCTAAATCAAATTATTTTAGGTTTACAGACAACTTAGTCGATTTTTTATTATCATACTATACTTACTTGTATTGTATAAGATAACTAAGAAGTGTTTTCTGCTATAAAGATCGTATAAAAAATTATACAAGGTTCGGAACAATTTCCCTCATATATCAAACCTATTAATTGATTGCTTCGACACTTCTTCATTAAGATATGTTTATGGAAAGCAAAACGATTACTGAATTGCGCTTGGTCAGGGGTTAAAATAACATATGCTTCTCGACACAACTACTTTCTTCCCTCAATTATTGAAGTTTTTCTTATAATAATTTCGAAATTTCATACACACCTGTTTCCGAAGATGTTAAAAAGCTTCCATAAAATAATAAAAGGTGCCCATTTAAAGCCTAACACGATGATCATAAAAAAATAAAAATAAATAAACTGACTATTTCAGCCATTAAGGGCCTCCGGGAGTGTTTCAAAAAAATAAATTACACTTTTTGTTTTTTGAAGTTGTTTTTTGAAGCCATATTTTATTTTAGCCCAATTTTTAACGTAGAATACGTTATACGGGGGTGTTGATCTGGAGCACAAAATTTTGAGAAAATGTTTGCCACTTTCATTATAAGTTTTTAATACTTTATGCATGTGTGGTGCCCACAGAGTTACACACAGAACATATATTAAACACTACACACAACAAGCACTTTACACAAAAACACTTTACTTTAAAATTAATATTCAAATTTAAGTTCCTTCGTTTTAAGTAATCAAAATTTATAAAAATGTATTTCAGTATATTGAGTTGTGAAAATAAATTTATTCAAAAAAGTTGTTTTGAAATAAAAATTCTAATAAAATAAAAATTCATTACTTTTTTGGTTGTACACCCAAAATCGGGTGTACACCAAAACATAAGTTCCTTCGTTTTAAGTAATCAAAATTTATAAAAATGTATTTCAGTATATTGAGTTGTGAAAATAAATTTATTCAAAAAAGTTGTTTTGAAATAAAAATTCTAATAAAATAAAAATTCATTACTTTTTTGGTTGTACACCCAAAATCGGGTGTACACCAAACATGCATTGAGGAAAATTCAAGTATGGTCGTAACATATTTAATATGTCTTCTTTTGATTTGTATTTAAATAATCATATTGCTACATATAATTTTTTTGATTCTATAAGTAAATCAAAATTTAACTCCTTCAAATTTTGTATTAATTTTCATATGCTTTGTATTTTATGTATTATAACATCATGTGTAAGAGCAGTACGATTATCTGTGTGTTCATCACAGAACCAGTGTGAGAAAGAGAAGAAGTATAATGACCAAGTAGCGAGCGATGTGTACATACCAGAGCTGTAAAAGATTGAATCATTTCGGAATGCACACACTCTTAAATCATTCAAAAGCTGCATCAACCAGATTGCAATCTTATGCTTCTGTAGAGTAAATGAATTACAAATGCACAATTCATCATTCTTTGAAGATAAAAGAATGCACACCCAATGCTTTATAAGGAATGGGACTTATGAAAAATATCAATCCCATTCTTGTAGGCTTAAGAAATACGATGAATGCACTCAGTTTTATCATTCTTTTCAACTCTGAAACACTGGACATTTTATTTACTACCATGAAATACTATTAAATATAAAGCAGCATTTTGCATTTTTGTTGTCATTTGTTTTCGACGGCCGATCTTAGTGACATGCTTTTGCCTTTCCTTTGACATTTTCTGGAATAATAAAGTGCTTATTAACAATAAATATTATTAACAAAATTAACTTCTACAATTTGTTGTATATAATACTTTTTCTATACATGATATCAAGCCAATGGCAACCCATCACAGTCATGCCCAATAGTCACACACGCATACACAAATACACACAAAACAGCTTCAGACAACAACAAATCCTTGCGGCTGAAGCCATCGCCGTCTGCATTCACTAAAATGTCAATTCGGTTGCAACTATCGATGGTTGCAGCCATCGTGGCTGAAGCCATCGGTGGCTGCACTCGTTAAAATTTCAATTCAGTGTGCATTCTTTACGTTTTGCAATTCATGACTTGAAAACAATTTTAATCAGCCTAAAGACTTAAGCCTAAAGAGTTCACACTTTGAATGCTACAAAAAAAGAGTTCAGCTTTTGAATTTTTAAACAAGGGAATGAAAACTGAAAATGTTTCAATCTTTTACAGCTCTGGTACATACAAAAATTGATAAGCGAAGCAGAGAAACAAAATTGTGCTTACCCAGTTGGCCACGTCTTTAAGACATCCTCAATGTCTTACAGCCTTATTCATAAACACATTTTAGAGGCAGCGTAACTTTAAACGGGCTTTAAACAAGAAAACGTTATTCATAAACATTTGTCGTAGTTGTTTAAGAGCTGCGTAACTTAAACGCCGAAATTGGCGTTTAAAGGTTACGTAAATACAACCATGATTTTTGTTTGTCTTTTCTTTTAATATCAAAGACATGCTCCATATGCGCCCTTTGCAGCATTTTTTTATGCGGCGGCCATTGTAAATCCATAGGAATTCTTAATTTTTGTAGAGATTTTCTATAGTTCAAACACAAACCTTACAATCATAAGCAGAAAATGAAAAAATGTTTATGAATAACAATGTTAGCAAGGTTACATAGAAGCTGCGTAAAGCCTTAAACAGTGCGTAACTAAACAAGCGTTTAAAGGTTGTTTAAGGAAATCTATTGAATAAGGCTGTTAATGACTAACGTATTCTACGTCTGACCTATGCGCCCGAAGAAATCTTCGTTCGTTCGGGCGGTGGAAACGCTCGGTTATGTAACACAGGCTTGAGCTTTTTTTTACATTATTAAAGTATAACTATTAACGATTCATCCCTGACATTTTGGGCCCAAAATATTCTTCAATAAGGTAGAAAAGTGCAATGTCGCAAAAGATCTTAAATTTGCGGTGAGCAAGATTGCTCAAAAACTACTCACGCGATTGCAACCAAATTTTCGACACTTACTTAAGGACTCGTTAAGGGGCGTTTAATCGTTCGATTTTTTTTTAATATTCGTATTTTTTGATTTATAACCTAAAACGACCTAAATTTTGGGCACAAGAAATGAAAATTTTCTTTTTACGTCCACCATTTTGTCAAAAATTAATATTTTTAAAAAATCAACGATTAAAAACCCAAGAACTCTTTACTTAACAGGAAATTATTTTTTTTTTATTTTATCAGATGAACCAGTCTCCAGATATGAGGTCGTTCATAAAATACGTTACCAATTTAGGGGGGGGCGGAGGGGTTTAAAAATGTACTACGATAAGTAACGATAGGGGGGAGGGGTCTCACATATAGTAACGTGACCAAAAATAAAAAAACATGAAAAAATTGAAATCCTGAAATCAGTTGAAAATTGTGTCCTATATTTGTATAGCGACTTGTATTTCGTTTCAAAAACATCAATGAATTCTCATAAGTGAGTTTTATTTAATTTAAAATAAATTGGTATAAAAAGTACATACTATTTAAATAAAACAATTTTAAGCAAGCATACTTATAAAAACACTGAACTTGTTGCTGCACAGTTGCAGCCTTTACGGATATTCTCTCAAACACCAGGGGAATTTCTTTGCATAAAAAATGAGGATACACTTGAATGGGTCGACATAGAATCCGCTGAAGAATTCTATTTCGAAGAGTCCCCAAAGTTTTCAGCTTCATCAATTCCAATGATTGATAGGATCGTCTCTTGGATTGAAGATGGAATAGTTTTTATCGATGAAAATAATGAATTTTAAACATTTTTTCTTAAAATTATCTAGTAATGATAGCACACCTACCAAGAGCTAATCAAGGTAATAATATTTTTGATATATTTTTATTATATATTATAAAATATATTATATTTTATTATATATTTAATATATTTTCAAATATTTTTTCATCAATACATTTTTTATTTCATATACTACGTTACTTTATGGGGGGTGGGGAGGGGTTTTGAAATGCACTACGAAGAGTAACGGAGGGGGAGGAGGGGGTAAAAAAAAGTCGAAAATCGGTAACGTAGTTTATGAACGAGCCCTATCTTGCTCACCGAAAAATGTAAGCTCTTACGCGACATTGTATTTTTCTGCGATCTCGCCGAATATTTTTGGACCAAAATATCAGGGATAAATCTTGAATAGTTAAACTTTAACAATGTAAGAAAATTTGATCTAAAATAAAACACAGCTTTACAAAAAAAAAAATTTTAAAAGTGTAATTTCTTTTTTTGATACTCCCAGAGGCCCTTAAAAGGACTTCGGCCATACTTTTGATCAAATTTTATCTTCTATTATCTTCTCCTATCCCATATCAAAAACTTTTGCTATAATGAGAGAGATGGATATATGTCACTCTAGCTATAAAAGTTTGATATTTGGAAATGTTTGTAAACAAATCATAAATTCATTTGTTTTTCCAAAAACTTAAAAGCCAAAACAAAATGTTCCGCCAGCCTCAACATCAGATGGAATAAAGCTAAGTCATTCCCAGAAAAATGTCTGAAATAAAACGAAACTGTGCATCCACCGCAGCAGCCCGAAGAAGAACAAAGCGGTAGATTTTTATTCTGTTTTTTTTTCAGACACGAAATAACTCTCCTTTCCCCCATACAGTATGTTTTTTATGTGTGTAAGATCATTAAATACAGCTCCGACAAGATATGGTTTATAATGGCAATTTGTGGGCGTAACCGTTGATGAGGCTGTAAAACAGCTGAGTTTCGCACTGCCATGTCTGTAAAACGGGTTGTACTGGAAGCACAGGTGCTGGCAGTGACGCAAGATTGTGTGTTGTACAAGAAGTTGTGGACCCGTAAATTCTAAATTAATATGAATAAGAGCCTCAAACACCGTAGAATCAATTCGAATATGGATGCAATAAATGCGCAGCTGCAAGTCGTTCTGTTCGCGATAGTTAAATAGAACAAAATGCTCAAATAAAGTCAATATTTATTCAATATAGATTGAAAATTAGTTTTATAAAATTGTCATAAGAAATTGCAGAATAAATAACACAAAATATAAAACGTTTAAAAATTCTTGATTTCGATATTCAAGAAAATTTATTTAATTTTTTTTTTTCTTGCGTTGTCAAAACTTGGCAGCTCACAAGCAACAACTATAGACTTATATAAACTTTTATAGCAAAAGTTAAAAAAGCTGAACTTTTTCTATTTCCTAGTATCAAATAAAATCACAGGGGATATCACATGCTATAAAGTAGGGTACACATTAGCTGCATTCCCGTGGGATTGGAATCTCAGTGGAACAACTTTAGTTCAACTTGTCTTGAAACAGCTGTTTGATAACAATTTAAATCAATAGTGAGTTTCAGACAATACTACATGTCTATCGGACATGTAGTTCTGCAAAATAACGGCATTTTCTTGAAGAGCGTTCAGACATACTACATGTTGGATAGACATCATTATTTTACAGCGCTCAAAGCGAACACATCATTACAATGGCAAAACAATTTCTTGCTGCTCTAATTATTGATGAAGCTTTGAAGGAAGAGGAGAAGATGAAAAAACTAAAAAAAGGAAAAAAAGAGGATTTGGGTTAAGGAGTAGAGAAAAGAAACGCTAATTTATTCAAATACATTTTTTTTTGTTTGCTTTGCGTAGCTGTTCACTCCTCGACGATTTTTGCAGAATGAAAAATGCAACGAGTCCGATGAAAGTGCGTTCAAACAATACTACATGTCGGATGGACCGGCAGAAAAATCAAAATCATTTGATTTTCGTACTACATGTCCGATGGACATGTAGTTTTAGCTTTCACACATCGTACATGTCATCGGACACGCAATGTCCATCGAACATGTAGTATTGTCTGAAACCCCCTAATACAAAACAGCATACTTTAGATTTGCCAATTATGTTCGTTTTTGACAAAAAATACATTAAACTTGGCAGCATTTTCAGATCAGAAATAGAGCCAGGAAAAGAGCTGGTTCTAAATTTTGTTTTTGCTTTGTGAATAAAATAGAGCCGCGCTCTAGATCAACGACCACGAGAATGCAGCTATTATTGCTCATGAATGGCAGTTGAGAGAGAATCTGAGCATGAATCATTGTATGTACACTTGACTGTTGAATTATAATTCTTGATTGAACGCTCAAAAAATTTTTGTGAGCACGTCCGTCACGGGTTATCTCTTGCTCGTTGTTTGACAATGTGTACTAAAATTTTTTCAATTCAACATTCGTTTAAAATTCTCATTGTGCCCACATCGCTCGTGGTTCGGTTTTCAAAAAATGTACGCAGAAAAGGCCTTTTCAAAAGATTTTATTGAATCATTTTCCATGTTTACTGCACGATATTCGCAAAAGAATGAAATTTAATGACGACGGCATGAATGATTATCTGGTCATGCAGCAGAAAGAGAGAGAAATTTAACGAATCGGCTTTACATGTTATCAATTTCCGTTTTCAGGTTTTGGTTGCTTTCAGGTCCGCTCTCACCCATTCGACAACCTTATTTATTCAAGCATGGTATTAATTCTAGTACACTTAATATTTTTATACATCACTAGTTTGCAACAATGGGGAACTTCAAATAGATGTCAACAATTTTGCAATCTTATTTTTCAACGCAACAAAAAAAAAAAAAAAAAATAAAGAAAAAGAAATTCCAGTTAAGAATAGGCTCCGATATTAAGTACAGGATTAAGATATAGGGTTAACAAATAATTAGCAGACAAAAAAACTTAAATAATATTTGGGAAATAAAAGAAATAACTTAAAAAGTGGAAAAGGTAAGTTTGCAGTAAGAAAGAATCACGCTGATCTAAAAACAAAGAGCCTTTCATAGAGTGACGTAGTTAGTGGAGCCTACTAAGTGCTCCACTCGGTGCATAGCAACAAGTGTTGTATCAAAGGAGTTCGTTGGACTAATATTGAGATAGATCTAAAATTATTGTCCCTCCTGACGCACAAAACCTGATACCAAGGTGAGTTTGTGGCGCAAAGGTAAAACGTAATTTTTTTTTGTTTAACTATTATGCTTACAGTAATTGCATATATAAGTCGATAAAAACGCTTTACAAGATGGATCTCTGGGGTTTTCTGTTGTTTTTCTTTTTGGCCTTCCTAATCATGAGTTGCTGCGGCTACTGTTGCAGTTCCAAAAAGCGTGGTGCTGTATTGTCCAGTGAGTACATATATCTTGCATAATTAAAGGTTTCATATTGCTAAATGGATCGGATTGCATTTGCTATCAACAAAATTTAGTCAACAGCTTAAATTGTATGAATTTCTAAACGAGGTTTTATCTTTTTTTGTTTTTTATGTCTGCTTTTTCCCTTTGCCTTTACTTCGTATCTACTGCGTCAGCTTTTTATATAAAGATTAATTTAAATAATGCTAACGATAAAAGAGAACCTGTTTCTAAATAAATCATTAAAACATAAAGTTTTAATTTGCGCTTATCGAGTTTTCCTCTTTTAGCTCTTTGTAATTGAGTGTGTTTGCTTGTCACCCCAATCATGAAGTTTTAATTAAATTATTAAATAAAGCGTGAGTCATGCGAGCGCTTCGCAGATATTTGTGAAATTCTATACTTGAAATGTAAACAAAAAAAGTCCTATATTGTTTTTCCCCTCAACGTGAAATGATTGAATAGTGAAAATTAAATTCGTACGTGATTTTTTTCGCATTTTGGGCATAAAAATAACAGAAAATATTTTCGAATAAATAAGTAAATTTTAAAACAAAAACATTAATGATATGCTTTACGCCCCACATCAATAAGTTCATGTGTATATAAAAAAAATTGTGTTTGCTTCCCTATTCGTGCTAACAAACCATAATTAATCTTTTTTGCAAATAACACAATGAGGTGCGCCCATTTCATTTTAGGTCAAATTTTTTATTCCTTCTGTTATAATGACGTAAACAGTTTTTGGTTTGTTTGTTTTTTTTTCAACTTTTTTTTCCTTGTTATGTGAAAACTATCAAAAATTTTGACAAACTCGATTGAACTCAGCGATGTTCACTCGATATCGTTTCTATGTAATTTGCCAACTTTATCTATTTTCATGTCTTTATCTTAAAACATTAAAAATATATGTCGATTAATGCTTCTGTCACCAATTTTGTAAACTAACATTGCGAAAGTTCAATTAACCATAAAGAAAGCTTTCGAAAATTCGCGTAAAATAAACAAACAAACTTGGTTATAATTTTATCTTATCATTATAAACTTAACGAGCAATGCGACTCTACAACAAATGTGTCCAAAGGGAGAATTTTAAGCATTCATGAGGTAAAGTGCAAAAATAAATAGATAATTTTACTTGCTGGATAACTTTTTCCCAAAACAATTTCGGAAACTTGACTTCAGTCACATCCGTCGCGTCTTTGGAATAACGTTAAATTTATAAATATTTAAAATAATCCCAAAAACATAAAAAATGGTTTATATATATTTTGATATTTGGTTTCCAATATTTCTTGTTATTATCGTTCTTTTGATAATCTTGTTAATATTGCGTCGAAGACGTTTCATACGAATGCGTGCTGCAACAGTTGAAGGTGCAATAGAATAACGACATTTGAACTGGTGTAAAAAATGAAACTGTAACTTATTAATATTGGGAAAATTCCCACCGAGTTGCAATATCTTAAGCAGTGTTAAGCCGCCTGGCTCCTCTTATCTAATTGATTGAGCATTTTTTATCCTTTGAAAAGCACATATGAACGCGACTAAAACTGGTGACTCAAAAATTATATTATTACATTATTTAAGTAACATTCCTTTTTAGTTGCGTTACCAATTCGTTTGAATACGGTTTTTAATTTTTACGCTTTTCTTTTCACTCATGGAGTTTTATATCGATATTATCCTCGCTTGTGTCGTCATTATCTTAATAAGTTTTATTTTTATTTTTATTGCAATTTATTTGCGTCGCAGTCGTCGGCAGCTACATGAAACACGTACAGAAATTATGTCCACAGCTACCACTGGATCTGTATAACTATGCTGTATAAGTTTTATATAGTGAAATGCTTGGATTAAAAATGTCCAAATAAATCTCGAAACACCTATCACAATTTTAAAGCATACCAAACTAAACTTAAAGGTATGAAAACTAAAATTTAACAAAAACTATTTGTTATAAATATGGTAGTTTTTCGTGTTTTTTAAAGTTCTTAGAGTTTATAAAGAATAATGAACGAGCAACAAAACGCTGCTTAAATATAATTAAGTACAAATGCCCCATAGGTCTTTCAGGAACGCTTTAAATCATGTTTTACATTAGATGACTCATATAACTCTAAAAGTATTTTAAGTAAAACGTCAGAGAATTAAGATTTGCATCTAGTATTTCTGAGAAATTATGAATTTATTTATCTGCTTATGTCGTCATTTTAATGATTTATTACCGTTGGAATGAGCGTTTATATCGTATTTAATGGAAAAATATGCCTTTACCATTTTTTGATTATACACGCAAATAGCACACTTTTGAATAATCTTTCATGACTCCAATTTATTCCATATTTTCTTTAAAAAAAATTGTTGAGGTTTTAAACATAACAGCTTTGTTTTGAATGCGCCATGATTCGGGAAAAATAAATAATTTGTCTCTTTTGTTTCGCTTAAGCTTTTTAAGCCTCAGCAGTGCAGTTTTTTTGGTTGGTCACTGAAGTAGCACACTTTAGTTTAAAAGATATCATCCTCCTCTTAAAATTAAAAATTTGTGAGTTAAACTTCCATCTAAAAAATTATCTACAGCACAGCGAATTGCTCGTGGTGGCGTCCGTGGCGTAGTTGGTTAAAGTGCGTGGCCGCTATGTCAACGAACCTGGAGACCCAGGTTCGAACCCCAGCAGCGACAGAAAATTATTTGAATTAAAATAATTTTTCTGTACGGCCGCCACCTCTCTGCAGACAATGGCAAACCTCAGAGAGTAATCAAAATGCCATGTAAAGCTTCTTGAGAATAAGAACATTTTCGTTCATCGCCGTTCGGAGTCGGCGTTAAGCCTGTAGGTCTATTTCTCGGTCAATTGTGTACAAACTTAATAACACGCACAACACAATTGATCATAAGAAGCTAGGTCAAAGTCCTTTCAAGGGCTGAAATGGCCAGTTATTTATTTATTTTTTTATTTACAGCGAATTGCTCAGTGACCGCCGATATGACTTACGTAGGGCCCGCTCTACTGATGACATCGCGTTCCTTACTAAGAAATGAAACCATGGTGTTCACTTCTTCGGTAAGCAAGTTTGTTGCTATTTCTAAGGAGTTTGACAGAGTGTGACATAAAGCTGTGGTGGCAAAACTAAAAGTATAAGGTGTTGGTGGTTACTTCTCTCTTTTCCTAATGACAGGTCAATCCGAGTCGTAGTCAACAAGTATATAATACTGGCAATAATAATACTGACAATAATAATACTGGCAGTAATAATACCTACAATAATAATACCTACAATAATAATACCTACAATAATAATACTTGCCATTTCAGCCCTTGAAAGGACTTCGACCGAGCTTCTTATGATCAAATTGTGCTGCACGGGGTACTAAATTTTTGTACACAAATGATCGATAACGGCTAATGTGCATGTTCTCAAGAAGCTTTGGGAATTATTTACTCTCTAAAGTTTACCATTGTCTGCAAAGAGGTGACGACCGATCAGAAAAATTAATTTCAATTGGAAAAAAGTCCTGTTGTTTTTTCAGATGGGGTTCCAACCTGGACTCGGGCACGGCCACCACTTAACGGAGGCACTTAAACGGAGCTTAGTCCAGTCGCCCACTTTTTTTTTGATGTAATGCAATTCATTCGTTTGAGGACGATAGCATAATTTATCATTCATATTCTTTAAAAAAACGCAAGATCTCTTTAGAAATTAGTTTCTCTTTAGAAATTAGTTTCTCTTTAGAAAAACAGGCAAAATATAAATGACACACTTCTTAATGACTTGAAAATCTCCGAGTGGAAGCTTATTAATATAATAAAGTTTAATGCTAGCAAGACCCAATGTTGCCTGTTAGTTCACAAGCGAGTGAACTGCTCCTTAGCTCCCTCAATGTGAACAATGTAGATTTTGTGGAGTAAGATGTTCTTTACGTAGGCGGGCATGTCGATTCTATTTGATCTTCGTTCAAATTATCACATTTTCGATGTGTCGAAATAATCGGACAAGTGCGTAGATTTTTAAAACGGTGTAAAAAACACTTCACTCCAATGGATCTTTGCTTGATCAATACCTCATATATTAGGCCGAAAATTAGCAAATTTGGGCAGGGTTTACAATATCTTATTTGGAGCTCCCGGGCCGAATTCAACGACTTGCGATATATTTGATATGTGGTATATCGTTCGTATTTAAAAATTTCGTATTCTCTTCGTATTCTCTTAACTCTCTTTGTCATCGACGCAGTGTTGGATGCCTTAGCGTTCTGTATAGCTTCTATCATGTTATCCATCATGTCTATCCATTAGCTCGTGTCTTCCGCAGGTCCACCTGGGCAGCTCACTAAAGCCACCCCAATACCATTGCCTTGTTAATCTATAGAACTTCGGCATTACCGAAATAATTCATTCTTTTGTCGTACAGTAAAATTGTGGAACCATTCACCTGCGAGTATGTTTCCCGGAAGTTTGGAGCTCTGTAAATTGAAAACAAATCCTTCTTCATCCTTCTACCCTTCAACTAACTGTCATCCGTCTTTCGAATCAACACAATACATTGAGCTTTGGTTTAGTCTAAAAGATTTTAATTGGTGAAAAACGTGTAGTATGCAAGGCGATGAAAAAAAAAGCGAAACAGTGGATTAACCCAAGAAAATTTTCATCAAAGTCATACATTTTTTCATCAAAAATTCGTAAATTGATTCTGTCGAAGCCGCGCGTATAAGAATTACAGAATTAAATGAGAAATTAAATGTTGACTTTTCGAAGAAAGATGACACAATTATGCAGGATAGATTGGACATGAAAGTAGAAACAATTAGCTCCCGAAAAAAATTTACTTTAATTAAGGATTTAATATTTTGAATTAAAGTACTTTGCAACAACAAAATTAAGTAAAATCACATCGGACAAGATAACAAAAAAGTTGTCCAACTTCCAAGATGTCATATAATTAATTCGAAATACGTCAATGAAACTGCAAATCCTGGAGCAAACAGCGGTATCGAAAATATTTGCTGGGATTCCAGTTTGGTCACTGATTCTGATTGCATACTCCAGACTACGATAAACCCATTAACGTTATGCTTTTTTCATTATAACGAAATAAATATATAATGCATTATTTCAGAGTTAATAAGGCCGATTCAATTTAAGATTCTGAGTTGGCCATCTCACAATTGCTATTTTAAACCTTATATAAGTTTGGAATAATATGAAAATTCAGATCGGATAGAAACTTTATAAATATAAGAATATAAAATACTTTGGGCGGATGAACAGGCACCTTTATACTTTCTCCCACCATTAACATATTTTTTAAAAATTATATTTTGAGGTTATTGTCAAGTGATTCATGAAACAAGTTCTCTACAAGTTCTTTATAGCAACAAAGTTCTTTACAAAACAAACCATCAGCAGAGTAGACAGCTTTTTCGTTGGCCGCTACACTAAATCATCAGTAGTCTTCTGTGGCTTTTGCATTCCATTCACTTTGAAAATATAATAACCACAATTTCCACAAAACCAATACGCAAAAACATTTTGCAAAACGCAAAGTTTTTAGAAAGTAACCACATTAATTCTTTAAAAATTAAATTAAATTCTTTTTGTTGTGGTCTTTGCTTGCTTCTTTTTCACGATTTCCATCCAGGCTCTAACAATTTTGCTAGTATTAAACGATTGAAGGAGATTAAACGTTTTTTTTTTTTTTGTAATGTATGTTTATTCCATGAGATAACATGTAATTCCTGTCATATACTTATACAGAAAACCATATGAGGAATATTTTAACTAAATATTTTAACCCCTTAACATACCGTTTCCATGGCCTTTTTTGTCTGTTCTCTTATCTGTAAATTTGGCAAAAATTGACAATTGTCCAATAATGTTTAGGGGCCCAAACTAAACCAAACTTTAGTATGTTATTTATTAACTTAATTTCGGCATCAAGAATGCATTTTTAACACCGAACTATAGGTTATATACTTGTGGTTGAAATAAATTCTAAAGCAACCAATTTTGTTTAAATTCATCCTAAGCATATTTTTCCCATTGAGTCGCTTCAATTTCATAATCCTTCAAATAATGATATTGCATTAAAACAGAGAAATATAAGTCTACTTTTGGTTTAGTTTTTCCCCTTCCAAGCCCAATCTACCTTTTATAGCTTGCTTATCTAATCAAATCAATATAGTATCAACAAATTTCTTTCATATTATTTTGCAAATAAAATTCAGGTTAAACCAAATTTTCTCAGCTTTTAATGTAGTTCGTAACTTAACAGCCCGTGAAGTGCATTTAAATTCATATTTGTTCTAATAAGTTAGAGTTTTTAACCAACAAATATGCACATAATTGCTACTTTAAGTTCCGTTTTTTTCATATTTATTGTTTTATTATCTATAACCATGTTAATTCGAATCATTAGAAAGAATCGAAAAAATAAACCAAGAGTGAATTCCCGAAATAGTGAGTGTTTTATGTTTTATTGTGTTTTACTGTAGTGTTTTGTTTACTTAAACAAAATTTAAAAAATTAAATTAATTTTGCAAATTATTATCCAATTGCATTAAATAATTTAATTGTAAGTTATACGTTTAACTTAACGGCAAATTACAATTTTGGTTGCGGAACATTGTCCACTGACATCTTATTCGATCATTATTATAAAAACCTCTTATTCCTATTTTGAAACCAATGATTGGTTTATCCCCCCATACTTTATGCATAGTGCTTAGTGTTGATAGAAGCTGAGATTTCTACCAAGTTTCATTACTTAATTGGGCTCAATAAAAGTAGCTTTAAGTTTTTGGATTGTATAGGATGTGGGCGTGGCAGTCAATTTATAAATTCTCAAAAGTATGCTATTCTGCTATGTGTTGATTAGCTTGAATTCAGGAACAGAGACCCTGGTAAAGATATACACATATCTGTGTATTTTGGATTGATTTTTTTTTCATGTGAGGTTGATAATTCTCTATTTCGAAATAAAACCAAAAGACCGAATTAAAACCGTCTATATGGCAAGTCTTCCAGTTTTTACCACTTTCATACATTTTTCCTTTTTTATGAAGGTTCTAAGATTATTCAAAATTATATTTAATAAGAGTATGCTTAAAAAAATCCTTCCTTGTTCCTACACGTATATTTAAAACTTTCTTCTTCATATTAAAGAAAAACTATTTCGAGACTTTAACTTTGATTGTAGTGTAGCTAGTGATTTTTACTATTTATCAAGACTTCTATTTTTTATTTATTACACAAAAATATCGTTTTATTATTCATACGTCATCGACACTAATGATTCATACATACTCACCTTATATATATATTTGTTTGAAATTAGGTGCTGCTATTGCTGATAAGAAGTGTGTATATTATAATTGTGTCTGTTTTTTGGCCTCTTCTGTTTCAAAAACCACCCATTACGCATTTATAGTTGTTCGCAGCGCGAGTTCGAATCACTTTTTTTTTTTTTTGATAAAAATTAGCTCAAAACCATCTTTGATACCTTAGTTTATAAGAAAAATAACACAAAATATTGTTAAAATGTCTTTGCAATCAGAGGCAATTATTACATTTAGTATTTTGGGTTCCATTATTATATTTATGATATGTTTTTTCACATATTGTGTGATAAAAAAGCGTAAAAACTATAGTGGTCAGTTGCAATTTCCATCATGTGAGTATTTAAATCAAATTTAATGTGTGTTGTCTTCGATATTTTTTGTCAGAAAAAGTAAACAGAAATGTAAACAGTTGGCTGAGTTTCATTGGCATGGGTTTGTTTATGATTGATTATTTTTTTGCACTTGCATTCCATACGAACTATGTTTAAATAAAAATGCCTCTTCCACCACTCAACTCTTTGTTGTTATTAATAACAAACAGAAGCAGCGAAAATATTCGACTTATTTGAACTTGGTATGTTTGTACAAAAAGGCAACATGTTATCAAAATAAATTTTGTTTGTAAGTAAAAACTCATAATATGACCAAGTCATTATATAATTATACAGGTAGGTTTGACAACAGGCTATTTTCTCACGAGATCGTTCATGGATTGTCAAAATCAGCTGTCAAAAAAAAAAAAAAAATAAATAAAACATAAACAACGTCACCAAAAAGTGTAAACGGAAAAAATACAATTTGTGCAAAATATAAATAAAAGAATAAATATGGGCAAACGATTTAAAATAAAATAAAAGATTTGCTCCTATCGCATTTCGTTCGTAAATCCTACGCAAGGTCCTGCTGCATGAAAAAACTGTGCTTCCAAGCGTCACATTTAAGGCCCAACCATAATAGGCTCGAGCTGGCTGCAGCTAATGTCCAAAATAAACGAAAAGCTAGCTCAAGTTCTGTCATATGCTTAATTTGACCAAAATGACTTCAGCAGCGCTCGCCTTTATGTCATAGCTACTTTTCACATTTCCTTTGAAAAATTCTACAATTTCTACATCAATTCGTTTTGTTCGTTTGAATTTATAATTATTAGAACGGATTGCGGAAATAAATTTATAAATAAATTAAAACAAACGATTCCTTACGGAGCATTCGATTTGAATCGCTCTGGCTGCAGCCAGATCAAGTTAACGAAACTTGACGAAAAAGCTGGCTCGAGCCATTATGGTTTGTGCGCATCATATCTGTGTAGTCGTATAAATTTTGACACATGGCGCAGCCAGCTTGAGCCTATTATGGTTGACCCTTTAAGATCAATGCTGTGGCAAGTGCTTTTGTTTCTACCATCAATTGCTCTTGATCTTGTCCAAACCATGGTATAATAATACAAGGTAGCATTGACAACTGCTTATTTTCTCTCCTACAAGAAAACATCTCCCGTCAAAAACAGCTTTTTGTGTAAATCAATCTGCAGCTGCTGTGGTTGTTGTTTTTTTTCACTTCAACGTTTTCAACATTGTTTGTGTCATGGTATAATAACATGATACAGTTATACAGGTAGCATTGACAAGTATAGATTTTCTCAGCAACAAGGAAACGACCATCTGTCAAAAACAGTTGTTCGTGCAACAAGAATTAAACGAATGTAAAAATAAATAAATTCCGCAAAATATGTGCGTTAAATAAACAATTATAATAATGAAAGTTGTGAAAAAAATTATGTGTGATATGTGTTTAACGTTTTCCAGCCGTGGTGTTTTAATTTTAATTGAATACTTCTTCAATTTCGTCCACATGCATCTGCAGCTGCTGAGGTTGCTGTACTTAAACGTTTTCAACCTTTTTTTTATGTTTGCACTTAATGACATTAAAGCTGGATTCACTGATCACCTTCAGCATGTTTTTTACGCAAGCTCTATTGCTCTCAACAAGAGAATGTGGCAATTTTGATTCACTGACATGTAAAACATTCTGCAAGTTTGTGGTTTTTTCGTTGTCATTCAGCATTGCCAGATGCAATGTTCCTTTATTATAAAGACATAAAAAATAAAATATGCCTATTTCAACTTGACAAACTTCATTCTGGCAGTTCCGCTAAAAAACATTCAGCAAGAAAATTAAAATAAAGTTAATCAAGTTCAAGAGATGCAGCAAGTTTTTGTTACTCTCTCATTGAGTGTGGAAAAAAATAGAGCGCATAAACTCCATATAGAAAAACTTGAAAAACATGCTGAAGGTGATCAGTGAATCCAGCTTAAGTTTATAAATTATTTTCGTTCTAGTAATAATAACTCACTATTGATTAAATAAAATAGGCAATATTTTGTAAGAAAATGTTTGGTTATTTGCAAGCGCTGAAACATAAACAATGGCGAAAACATAAGAAATAATTGAACGCTCTCTTTCTTGACTTTTTTTTGACAGATGCTCGTTTCCCAAGCAACTGTCAATACTACCTTGTATTAGGTCTGTTTCCATACTTTACACTGTGTAAGATTTGTGTAAAACGTGTGCTAGAGAGTAAAAACGAAATGTGAGAAAAGTTGCAAAAGTACGGAAACAGCTTCTAGTAAGTTTCGAGCACAAAACAGCTGATTTTGACTGCAGACGGCAGCACAAAATTTAAAACACTTTCACTCGAATTATTAAAAGCCATTTTTAATGCAAAACTGAACAATTACTTAATTTTTATTTATTATTATTTATTTATTGTACATAAATTTCTTTTTAGGCACACAATTTGTGTATTTATTTATCGCAAAACATAAACAATTATGAAATGTAATTTGACATTTGCTTCTTCTTATTGATGCTTATTCTTCTTGATGCTTGTTCTTACTTTACTCGAAGTCTCGAGTTCTAGCACTCTCTGTGCACTTTGTGTGCTCGAGAGAGCGATTTCATGCTTGTTCTTCTTCTCCCATTTTAAGCACAGAAAGTACAGAAACAAAATAGCGTCCCACAAGTTACACAGTGTGCGTACGGAAACAGACCTATTATTATACCATGGTATAATAATACATCGCGGCATTGACAACTGCTTATTTTCTCTTCAACAGGAAAACATAAACTGTCAAACACAGCTGTTTGCGAAACGAAGCGAAAATTAAAGCAAGTGACAAAAACAAACATAAAAAACTTATAAGAATATTGTGCGTTTAAATAAACAAATCATAAAGAAATAAACATTTAAAATCATGAAAGTGATAAAAAGATCTTGTGTAATTTGTGCGAAAAGTTTTTCAGTCCGTGATATTAAATTTTATTCAGTGCCTAATAACGAAACTCGTCGCCAGCCGTGGATTGATGCCTGTGGCTTGATGCTGGCAGAAAATTCGTTTGTTGTTTGTGTTTTCATTTATTAACAATGGCCGACCAGCGAACGCTCTCTTTTTGAGTATATTTTTTGACAGAATATGTTTTCCCAAGCAACTGTCAATGCTACCTTGTATTATTATACCATGGTTTGTGTTTTCAATGGCGGATTGTGAGCGCTCTTTTTTTGAGTATATTTTTTGACAGAAGATGTTTTCCCAAGCAACTGTCAATGCTACCTTGTTTTATTATACCATGGTCCAAACTTGTGTATCCAGTCAGCGTGATAGTTATATCTTGCATCTCGGTCATGAGATGCCGCAGCTTAAATTTATATTATTACAACTTCATTTATATTACTTTATAGCAGTGTCGGCCAAAAAAATACATACACAGTTCTTTCAGTTTTGTAGTAGCCCAGCAGTTATTTTGGAGTCAATTGAAAATGTGAACTAGTTCATTTCTAGCGCAGTTTGCAGTAGACCTGAAAAAGTACAAAAGGCGTGCAGTGTAGAACAGTTATCTTTGCTTTTGTTTTCAAAAGTATTGCTGACAAAAATAAACGCGTTCTGGCTACTTTTTTAAAATTTCCTGCGCACAAGAAAGAATAATAAAAAAAAATGTTTATAGACAAAATGTTTTCTGGATTGTGGATGGAGAAGATGGTACAAATGAGATCTTTAGGACCTTTCCATTGCACAAAATTCTTACACTTTTGATATGTTCACTTTAAAACTAGTTAAAAAAGAACCACTTTCAGGCTACTGCGAAAGTAACCAGTTTACAAATGTTCCTAATGCAACTAGTTCAAATATAGGGAAAAAGGAGTGTTTCTGGGGACAATTGTCTTTTCCTATGACATCAACCCGCAAAAAGCGTCAGTTCGTTCAATGTTAAAGGGTATTGTAGTGGAACTAGTACTGGTCCTTTTTGGAACTAGCTCAGAACTATTTCAAATTTGGTCCACTTTTCTGCTGGGAGTGTACGCCCAAGTGAGAGCAAAGAATCTCTCTTTGGCTTACACTGTGAAAATTTAACTTCGCAAGAGGCTTAAAGAAATTTTTTATATGAAAGTGAATTGAAGTTAATGAAATTTCTTACTACCTAATCAGTGTCGCGAGATGAAATTACCACCAAAATTCTCTTTTTCTCACACTTAATTCCCATAAATTACCACAGTCGCAAAATACCTCAAAATACCTCAAAATTACCACAAAATACCATAATACCTCAAAATACCTCAAAATACCTCAAATTACCACAAAATACCACAAAATCCCTCAAAATACCTCAAATTACCAAAACATACCAAAATGCAGTAAACTAAATTGATTCTGACAACATCATAACATAATTACCAAGAATTGACCATATTCATTAAAAAACATTGAGTTTAAATATTATTCAGTTCTTTATTTATTAAAAACATAATAAGCATATTAATTCAGTTCTTTTTCTAAATATTAATTAAATAAAAATTAAAAAATTAATTAAAAAAAAATATAAATTAGTTTAAATTGATATTTTCATAGCTTAAATAAATTAATTTTTATACATTACGCTATTATAAAGTTCATAGTGGATTTCATTAAAGTGAACTTCTGTTGTGTAGTTTGATTTCGATAAGCTCTTAGCGTATAAAATGCTTGAAAGCATATCCGTTGATAGCCTGTTTCTTAATTTATTTTTATTAATATTTATTTGAGAAAATATTCGTTCCACATTAGCTGAAGAATGAGGAAGGCAAGATATATACGATATATACAAAACAAGGATAAAACAGATACATATGTACATACCACTACAAACCAGTTTATGCATTCACGTGCAATCAAAAGGATGATCACAGTGTGATTTTTTAATGAAAATTTTCTCTTTATTGATGAATTGTAGAACAGGCAGGTAAAAAAAATAGATACATAGAAACCACCCCAAACAAGTGCATTCAGTCATTTCAATAAGTCATTTAACGCATCGTTCTCTTAATTCGTATTTCTACCACGCGTGTTAAAAATTTCGAGGTATTTTGTGGTAATTTGAGGTATTTTGAGGTATTATGGTATTTTGTGGTAATTTGAGGTATTTTATGGTATTTTGAGGTATTTTTTTTCCCACGCGAGAGATTTTTACCACAAAATACCATGGGAATTCCCACATCCCACAATCGTTGAAAAATACCATAAGCACTATTTATCGTGCTTTTCTGGCAACATAGGTCAAAGTCCTTTCAAGGGCTGAAATGGCCAGTTATTTATTTTATTTTAACTGAAATATTTCATTTTATTGAATTTAATTATTGTTTTTATTGTTTGTTTGTATGAATATAAATTGATAAATTAAAATAAAAAAAGCCATTTTTAAAATATTAGAAAATAACTATACAAAATGTTGAACAAGACCAAAAAAAAAGTAACCATATAAAGTTTTAAGCTTATATATTCAAAATTCGGAATTTTACAACGATTTTTTGACGTGGAGTGATGACATACTCCCATGTGGCTCTATGTTACTAGAGTGAGGGTGTGGCTCGATGGGTTAAAAAACTTTTGCAAATTTTTTAAAAAAATCTAATTTCGGGAAAATCTCTTCAACTAATGAAATTTTTTTACATACAGAGGAGTTCTTAGGGGGGGCTGTGGGGAGCGCGGTCCGCGCCGGGTGACACAATTTTAGGGGTGACACCGTCCGGGCCTTTTTTTTATTTTGATAGAAATAAAATCGTTGAAATAATTAAATTGTATACTCAATTGTATACTATACTTTCCTCTGCTTTCTTTTCATTTGGGCTGATGTCTGAAAAGAAACTGACGCAAAACAAATTGGCCTGCAAAAAAGGATTGACTCTTGAAAAATTTTGATTTAAAGAAATGGTATTGTCCAATTTCTGCAGTATGGACGAAGCAATATACACTAGAGCCTCGAGTTGCGTCGTCGATACAATATTTTGAATGTACAGTACATTATATATCATGAATTCCATGTCACGCACTGTTACAGCTTGCGAATAATTGCAACTGATTTACTTAAGAAAAATTTTTTACGAAAACTGGTTTGCAATTTTTATTAATTAATTTTACGGTATATTTAAAATGTGTAAAGGTTTTATGAATCCACTTATGAATTTCGGTGATATTAATCAAAATGTAGCGTACGCACGTGCTACAAAATTTTCCCTTTAAAAATTTGATGTCAGCTTATATCTGAAATTTCTGCGAATTGACTTCAGATAGAATTTTCATATTTTTTTATAGCAATAAGAGGTTATCCTAGATTATATTAGTAGCTAAGTTATTTGAGAAAAAAAATTATAAAACAATTTTTTCAACTTTAAACACCGTCACGCACATGTTACATTCGTCACTCACAATTACACCGTACGTTCATATTACTGTTACCTTCGACCATATTTACTAAAAACTGAAATACAAAACAAAATGATTGAAAATTTCTTATGTTCTTTTTTTTAATCTCTTTTATGTCATGACTAAATAAATTTAAGAAAAAAATTTGAAAATCAGATATTTTAATCGATAAAAACTATTCTATTCTATTCGATCCAAAAGTCGATGCTCTCAATCACTGGAATTGAAGGAGCTGGAACTTTGGGGACTCTTCAAATTCTTCAACAGATTCCATGTGGACCTATTCAGGTGTATTCTCATTTCTTATGCAAAGAAATTTGCCTGGCCTTTGAGAGAGTACCCGTAAAGGCTGCACGCGTACATCACCAAGTTCAGTGTTTTTGTGAATATGATTCCTTAAAAAAGATTTATTTGTATAATAATTTATTTACCGATTTATTTTTACCCTTAAATGCCCAACAACACCGATATCATTAAAATTATGTTGTGCTAAATGATCCCCTGAACACGACCCCGTTTTTATTTTTTTTGGAAAAAATTTTTGTTTAAAGAAAACATGGTTGTATTCAAAAAGATACAATGGGCATTCTGACGTATACCATCAATCAGCTTGGTTGTAGGAGTTCAAGGCAAAAACGTGGAAAACGATTCTTTTTATGATAACTCTAAATTTGTTTGTTGAATGATACTCTAAAATTGTTAATAGTTTAAAAGATATTTCATGTCAAAAACCGAACTTTCCGTAAAAATGAAAAAACTTTTTAATTTGACGGTCAATATTTCCCAAACCAACAAAGTTATGCCAATAATTAAATTTTTATTTTATATATGAAATTTTCTGAGTGAAACTACATATCCAGCATTTTAATTTTTGCAATATTTTAAAATAAATAGCTTATTTTCTCGGTTGTATCCAAAAAGATACACTGGGCATTTAAGGGTTAAATTAAATAAAACTCACTTATGAGAATTCATATTGACACTTGTCAATAGTTAACCATCAATTTAGACGTTTGACCGTGTAATGCATGGTGTAATTAACAAGGTGATCGTGACGTTTACTGATTTCCCTTCGGTTGTCAAAAAATGTTGAGAAAGTAAGAAAAAAAGAGACAAGCTGCGGAAAAGTGTCAAATCGCTTGCACAGTGCAGGTAACCTAATAAACATTTTGGCGAGGGATGGTTCGTTAACGAATCGCTTATGAAACTTTTTTTTTAATTGTTTTCGAATAATTTGGTTACGACTGCATCATAGGTTGGCTTGATGCTTAAAGAAAGCAAGGTTGGGTAGGTAAATAATGTGCAATATTATTTATTGTTTAGGGGCCGCGTTGTTAATAATAATTAATAATAACATTAATATTAATATTTTATTAATAATATCAATATGCATATATTTATTATTAATATCAATATTACATATTTATTTGGAAAGTAATATTTTACTAATAACATTTTACCGACTCCTAACAGTACTAATATTATTTACATATATTGCATATTATTTCAAAATAATTAAAACACTGGTAGCGCACCCTACTTTCTTCTGACAAATTAAGTTTTCGCTTCCCCAAAATAATTTTTAAAGAAAAAATATGCTAATTCCCACATTTGGTTGAACATTTTTTACGTGTAAGCATTTAAAACTACGTAATAAATTGCGCGCATACGTTGCATAGAAGCATGGTGTTAACTAGCCAAAAGCGAAACATCGACTGAGCGCTCTTGCTACGAATATTCGGCAGCGTCAGTGCCATGGTATAATAATACATGGTAGCATTGACAACTGCTTATTTTCTCTTCAACAGGAAAACATAAACTGTCAAACACAGCTTGTTGTGCAAATACATCAGCAGCTGCTGTGGTTGTTGTTTTTTTTCACTTCAACGTTTTCAACATTGTTTGTGTTTTCAATGTGTTTTCAATGGCCGATTCTGAACGCTCTCTTTTTGAGTATATTTTTTGACAGAATATGTTTTCCCACGCAACTGTCAATGCTACCTTGTATTATTATACCATGGTCAGTGCAAAAGCACGACAGCCATGGTGTAATTAACAAGGTGATCGTGAATTTTTAGCTTATCTCAAAAAAATTTTACCCACCGTTGTCAAAAACAGCTGTTGGTAAATTTCAAGCAAAAGTTGCAAAACAATCTATTACAATTTTTTATTGAGTGCAAGCGATTTGACATTTTTCCGCAGCTTGTCTCTTTTTTTCTTACTTTCTCAACATTTTTTGACAACCGTAGGGAAATTAGCGAACGTCACGATCACCTTGTTAATTACACCATGACGACAGCCAGTTTTATGTTGGTGTAAAAAACTGAAGTTTCACGAAGCACGCGTGCATAGGCGTCGGCCGACACTGCTTTATAGGCACAATACATGGTATAATAATCCAAGGTAGTATTGACAGTTGCTTGGGAAAACATCTCCTGTCACTGTTGCCAGATTGGGCGATTTATCGCCAATTGGGCGCTTTTTTCCTTGTTTTTGTGCTTAAATTTTTAGGAAATCGCCTGGCGATTTTTTGGGCGATTTTTGTGAAAACCACGTTTTTTCATAAACTCATCTAATGTGTGTGGGAAAAATGTTTGGCATCTTTCTTTTCTTGTCACATTCTAATGCATTTGAGGAACGTATTTCCTCCGTCAACAGAATGAAATCAGATATGCTAACTTCAATCATTCGAGTAAAATGCTTCATGAAGGCTAAAACCTGTTGTTGCAAGTCGCTGCCAAAATCCGATGATATGATTTCAAAAATGAATAAATCAATGTATGAACTAAACAATACTTCGAGAATCGACAAAACAGAAGAAGAGTCTAATATGGCTGAAGTATTTAATATAATGGAACTACGTTTTTTGTAAAAAGTTCTTATTTTTAAAGTTGCATATTGAAAAATTCTAAATAGTTATAGTCTCTAAAAAAATGTTCTTTAACAATCAAAATTCTCGTATAAAATGAAGTATCTTTTTTATAATTTTTTACAGATCTCAATATTATTTCAATATATATGAAAATAAGAACTTTTATATTTATAATACTATTAACAGCTCTCAATATTATTTGAAAAAAAAAATTATATAATTTTTTGTTTTTTCTAATATAATACATTTTTTAGAAAAAATTGCGATTTTGGCGATTTTTTTCTTTCATTGGGCGATTTTGGGCGATATTTTTTTTAAATCTCGCGCTTTTCTCAAAAAAGTTCTGGCAACACTGTCTCCTGTCAAAAAATACACTCAAGAAGAGAGCGTTTAGAATCGGCCATTGAAAACACAAACAATGTTGAAAACATTGAAGTGAAAAAAAAACAACAACCTTAGCTGCAGATGCATAGCTGTTTTTGACAGGAGATGTTTTCTTGTAGAAGAGAAAGCAAGCAGTTGTCAATGCTACCTTGTATTATTATACCATGGGCACAATATTAATTATCTATATATGTATGTATATAAAAAGCTTATGTTTGTAACTATGCAATAGACTCCTAAACTACTCATCCGCTTAGCATGAAAATTTGTGTATAGAAGTTTTTTGGAACGGTGCGTGTTTGTGGGCTATCAATTTTGATCCATCTTGGACACCAGAGGGCGCTGTAGTACAAATTTTTTACAAAACTGTCTAAAACTCACAAAACGCTTATGCCATTAGAATGAAAATTGGTATATAGTAGTTTTCAAGTACGATGAGTTTTTTGACAGTATCTTCTTTGAACCACCTTGGACACCAGATGGTGATGTAGTATAAATTTTTTACAAAATCGCATATTTTTAGTTGTTTTCTTAGGTTACAAATGCCAATATTCACAAAATATAAAATACTTCTTAAATTTAGTAAAATGAAAAAAATTTCCGTTATTTTGACATCAAAAACATGAACATATCTTGAAAACTATGAAAAATGTTACTACAACGATATATTTAATGCAACATCGTTGCTCAAAAATAAGGAAAGAACAATCAGAAATTTAATTTTGTGATTTTCGATTCAAATATCTTCGCTGCTTTTTTATACATTTTGTTAAATTTTTTTTTGTCTTAAAGCTTCATCAAAGTACTATGAAAACCTTATTGCAAAAATACCGTTAGTTGAGTATATATATTTTATATATTTTTTCAAAAAAGGGCTGAAATTTTAGAGTTTTCCTCAAAAAAGGGCTCAAAATTTGTTTTTGTTGTAAAAATAATTTAAATTCAAATTCGCAAATTTTCAACTCTATTCAAAAATTATAACTTTTATAAGCAAAAGTTATTTCAATTTTACGCAAAAATTAAAAACCATTTTTGTGATTCAAAAAACAAGGTTTTTGATTTTTTTAAAGAAATTTTTTTTTTCCAATATTGTGGTTTCATATTTTTGAATAAATTTACAATCTAAAATAATAATTTATTAAAAAAATTATCTCAGTATCTTTTACCAATCAAAAGTTATAGCCAATAATCTATATATATAAAAAAGGAGCTTATGTTTGTAAGACCGCAATAGACTCCTAAACAACTCATCCGATTAGCATGAAAATTTGTGTATAGAAGTTTTTTGGTACGGTGCGTGTTTGTGGGCTATCAATTTTGATCCACCTTGAACACCAGAGGGTGCTGTAGTACAAATTTTTTACAAAACTGCCTAAAACTCATAAACTGCTAATGCGATTAGAATGAAAAGTGGTATACAGTGGGTTTCATGTACGTTGAGTGTTCTGCTGCTATCGTTTTCGACCTATCTTGAACACCAGAGGGCGCTATAGTACAAATTTTTTGAAACTGTGGGTTTTTAAATTAAAACTGTGTGGTGTTTGGATATATTTTATCCAAAAAATGCGGTGTTTTTGTGATTTCAGGTTAAGATTGTATGTGTGACTGTTTACAGCTACAGGCGCAATATCGCAAAAACAAACAAAAACTGGAACAGAATTCAGTATTTTAGCAATACGTGTAGAAACAACTACAAACGTTTGCAGCATAGGGGTGTGAATATTTAAAGTAAATTATAAAAAACCAATTTTTTCTTTTTGGTACTCTTAGCCCACATAATAAACATCAGTACATCACATTTAAATACAGGTTCTTTTAGAATTGGGGGGGGGGGGGTTTGAACCCCCAATTACCCCCTGGATCCGCGCCTGCCATGGACCAAGCCACATTGAACTTTTTCTAAATAAAAAAAGAAACTTTCCATTTCAAACTCAACTTTTTAAATTTCAAATTCAACCTTAGCCAGGAGAAATAGGTTTATATGTATATATTTTAAGGTTTTGTTATTATTCCCTCATGTATTCATAAAGTATTACACATTTTCAGGTTAGGAGTCGAAATATAAAATCTAATTTACTAGTAAACCCGTATGGCGTTAAAACGCCAAAATGCCAAAAAAATATCTAGTGTTAGTTTTATTTCATTAAAACTTTTACACTTTTAGACATATTTCTGTTTTAACTATATTTGATGTTGTATAACCTTCACGCCAATGTATAATAAAAATTGTTCAAGCCATCAAAAGAGCAGGGTCGACTTAATATCAAATATAATTGGCAGTGTGTGAATACTGGGACTTGCATGTATATTACAACTGTTCTCAACGAATTTCCTAGAATAGTCATAGCAAATGTCAAATACACCGGAAACTGAAAAAATTACTTTTTAAATGAAAAAAGAGCTGTATCGTGTTTTATCCTTGTCCTTATTCTTGCCCTATCCTTTTCTTTGTTTCCAAACTAATTCTCATCCTTCCGTTATTTCTTTAATTGTCCTAATAATTATCCTACTTCATCATGGCGTTGTGGGTAGAGTGCGTGACCCTTACGCTAGAGAACCCTGGTTCAATTTACATCTGATGCAGAAAGTTTTTTCAATTGAATTAATTTTTCTGTTCGGTCGTCACCTCTCTGCAGACAATGGCAAACCTCAGAGACTAAATAATGCCATGCAAAGCTTCTGGAGAACATGCACATTAGCCGTTTGGAGTAGGCATAGAACTAGTAGGTCCAGTTCTAGATCAATTGTGTCCAAAAATTTAATAAGACGCACAACACAATTTGATCATAAGAAGTTCAGTCAAAGTCCTTTCAAGGGCTGAAATAGCCAGTTTATTATTATTATTATTATAACCCTTACAGTGTGTGTGAAACATTTATCTATGTCTCTCTCTCTCTCATTTTTCCTCTATAATTTTTTCTGGTTCATAACTTTAATTTCAAAATAAAAACTTAAGACTAATAATTTTCATACAAAAATATCGATTATTACATGGATTTTGTAACGATTTTTAACTATTAATCCAACATCAAGAGCAATAATTCCTAGACACAACATTTCGCGCCCAACGTTTTTGTTTGAAAATAGGTGATTTTATTAACTCGCTGATATGATCAATATCTTATCTTTTTTTACCAACAATTTTTTTTTTCTGTGGCTGCATTGCTAAATTGATTCCCAAACCATTCATTGTTACTCATTAAAAGTTGTTAATAGCGGAAGTACGAATCAGCTGTACTTTAAAATAAATTCAATTAAAAATCTTCTGTGATACTTTAATTTTAATAAATAATTAAGTTAAGTTAATTAAAATTAAAAAAAAATGTCTGTCGAATCATCGGGAATTATCATAGGTTCTGTTATGGGCTCAATAATGTTAATTATTGTATGTTTTTTCATATATTGTGCGATTAGAAATCGTAAAAACTATCGAGGTCATTTGCAGTTTCCAACATGTGAGTATTTAAATCAAATCTAACGTGAGATAAAACCGGCGGTATTTACCGCAAGAAAAGTAACATTTGTGAGGTGGGTTTATTTGTTTCTTTGCATATGAGTTTGAGTAGAACCATGCTTGAATTATCGCCGCTTAACTCTTTGAGGTAACAAACACGCCCAAATGTAAACGCCCACTTTCACTAACCATTTTTCATTTCAAAACTATGATTGGGGCAATTTACACGTATTTTTTCACACCAGTAGCGTGTTATAAAAAAGCCTTTGTTTGTAAACAAAAACAACGTTTTTGAGTAAGAAAGTGAATAATTATGTTATTTTACTACGAAAACTGCAATTTTTTTTTCTAAGAGTCACACCTCTAAAGTAAGTTGAAAATCAGATATTGGAAATGTTAATTAATGTAAATTTTTAATAATTTAAATTAATATTTATTTTAAATAGCAATCGTTAACATATTGATTATTCTGTCATAACAATCAATGACTCATACTCACACGCGTGCTAAATATCTTATCTACACTCGTAGCTATACAGAATGATTTGACTGTTCCCACTACTCAAGTTTTGACATTTTCTATCACTTATTAAGATTTGTCTTGTCCTCTTATCTTTATAACAATTTTATCTTTATAAAATATTTTTCACTTGACGCCTATTAAGCATAATAATAATATACAGCCATTGTCACGCAAATAGAACGCATTTGATTAGTCTTGTAGTCCAGTTTATTTCAGACGAGTCTTGCATAAAATTTAGATTTTTAAATGAAAGAAACGTACGTTGAATAAATTGATTTGGGAAAAAAACTTTAACTTTTTCAGTTATTATTTCGCTTTAGCTATTTAAGCCAAAGATAAGGAAGTTTTTGATTGGAAATAGCACAATTAGTTTAAAGTCAGTTCCATATCTTACATCGAACATTTTTAGTAAAAGCGATAAAGTTTATATGTTTCTTTTTAAAAGAATTTCATGTGTCGCTCATTGAACTTTTGAAAAAAATATGGTAAGGTACAATTCGAAAAATTAAAATAATTTTTCTGTACGGCCGCCACCTCTCTGCAGACAATGGCAAACCTCAGAGAGTAATCAAAATGCCATGTAAAGCTTCTTGAGAACAAGAACATTCCGTTCATCGCCGTTCGGAGTCGGCGATAAGCATGTAGGTCCGGTTCTCGGTTAATTGTGTACAAATTTAATAACACGCACAACACAATTGAACATAAGAAGCTAGGTCAAAGTCCTTTCATGGGCTGAAATGGCCAGTTATTTATTTTTTTTATTTTTTACAATTCTAAAAAGTCAAAAATATGCCAAAAGTTATTGATGTATTCTTAATTTCCAAAAAAATTTTATATAAAGGCTTCAATTTAATAAATATGCTCCTGAATAAAATTAAAAAAAAATTAAGTCCTCTTCCACAAACTTCTCTATCCCCGACTACAACTTTATTCTTTCGAGTTCTCGTGCATAAGAATGATAGAAATTAATGAGGAATTTGATGTTAACCTTTCTTTAAAACTTGCAAAAACCCGAGTCCAGAATAAAATATAGATTTGAGACGTTAGCAGAAAAATCTACTGCTCTCCAAAAAGGTATGCTCCAAAAGTAATGGAAATTTTGCGGGTTGTGTTGGTCCGATTGTATTGGTCTAGAAAGTATATACAATTTCAGCCATATTGGTTAATTACTTTTTCTCAGTTTTTTTTTTTTTATATTTTAGCTGTTTTTAGCTATTATATTGGTTCAAGGATTTCAGGTGTAATACCTATTCAGTCAAGTCTGAGTTAATTTGTAATAGGGTAATGAATTAGTGGGACGGGACGGGATCAACAGTCAAGTGAAACATGTGTAGGATGTTTTAAGCGTGGTGGAAAGCCGCAGAAACATGTGAATTTGAATCTGAGATCAGCGTTATGCCTTAACCTCAATTCAAGTTATAAGGCAATCTCATCCACAAACTTCTCTACCACCAACTACAACTTCAAGCCGTAAATATATATGATTTTTCAATTTCAATTGCTTAGAAATGAGGATAGTAAATTTAGAAAGGTAAATGGTTGGACCATGGCCTGACCGGGATTCGAACCCAGGTCCTCTGGGATGGCAGTCAAGGACGCAACCTACTTGACTACCGAGGTTGCCAAAGTCTTCGAAATAATAAATATTGCTTTTGGTGAATCTGCTTCGAGTAAAGCAATAGTCAACGAGTTGTATGAGAGTGTTTGCAAGATGGTTGTGAAGATGGTTGTCTCATCAACAACCGATGAAAACGTGAAAAAAGTGAAAGAAATGATTATGACTCATCGCCAAATCATAATTAAAGAAATTCCTGAAGAAATTCAAGAATTTATTTCGGATTTTTTGAGTATGAAACGTTTACATCGATCATGCCTCAGCCTCCATAATCCCCAGCGCCGTGTGTTTTTTTTTTCTCTACCCAAAAAAAAAACAAAAATTAAGAACCTGAAAAAGCCGTCGTTTTGCAAGCATAGATGAGATTAACAGCCCTATTCTGGCATAATCGTCACAATCAATTGATACTGAAAAATTGTGATCATTTTGATTCGGTCTCTATTGATTCGTATTCAGGTTGAACTGTCACAAGCAAAAAGCTTTAAAAATTCACCACATCATGTTGTAAAGCTTTCTGAATTGGTCACCTTCTTTTTATATCGACTGATGAGCAACAGTTGACACTGGAAAATAAATGTCGATACATTTTTGTGTAACAATGAGCTGTAAGATATGCTGAATTGACCGCGATACCGATGATTAGCTCATGGAAATTGAAAAATGATATCCGACATAGTTAAGATAAGAGCCATTAGCATAAAATAAATAGTTGCCAAAAACCTCAAGGCAAATGGTATGGACGACGTTCGCTCATCATGTGGTTGGAGTTCCTTAAATTAATTCCAAACACACTGTATTCGGCAGTCGAACTGAATTTGCAAAAACGACTTCGGTGTCCTAGAAGCCGTCCGTTTAAGATATTCCTTTCTTTTTGTTATTATTGTTTTTTATAAAATTTTATTTGTATGAATTTTTCGCTTGTGACCTTTTTAGCTGCTTGTCACTATTTTGATCACTATTGATACAAAAAGAGCTTTTTAAAAGTGCTCAGGATAGGAATTTGTATCAATTGTGACTTCTGTAACAATTGATACTGAGGTGGCTTTTGTGACTTTGTTACAATAGAGCTGTAAAAGTGAATCGTTGAAAGAGTTCACGACTATGGAACGGTTGGAAAAAGCTCTGGCATAAGTGCATAATATCTTATAGGGACTACTTCAAAGAAAATAACATTAATGTAGATGAATAAATAAAATATTTTCTAAAAAATGAAAATTCCCGCTCTTATTTGAACCCACCTTGTATACTGATGAAGTAAAATTTCATATAAAAATGTTGCATTATTGTTGACGTTATATTCGATTTTTTTATTTTTGTTGTAAGGCTAATCACAAATCCTTTATTTTTATCTCATTACATTAACCTTACCGATATACTCACCGAGTATTAATTTCATGCAACGCCGTTGCATGATTATTGCATTTTAGATTTTGGAACGACTGTCTTAGCAGCCTCGCGACTTCATAAATTTTGTGTCTATTTTTGGTGTGGACCTAATAAAATAAGAATGAGTCCTTATTAAAGTATAATATTTTAGCACCTCACTCAGAGAGTAGTAAGTCCATGTAACTAATCTGTAGTTTCTTTACTTTAGCACAGTGGGGCCCAAGAAATTTTAAGCGCGGGCCAATGCTTAAAAACAAAAACACAAAATGTTGATCATTGTTTGACAAAAAATCAAACAAAACAAAAAAACTATTACAATGCAATAAAATTACATATCATGAAGTACACTGCCAGTCTTAATTTCTATTACAATAACAATGCTTGCATGAGAAATGACTCGACACACAAGTAACGGGACAATCAGCTTCAGCATCGAGTGTGCGTTTTTTTATTTTGGCTTTGCATGCCTTTATTTTTGTAAAGTTCGCTGGAAAATATGCTGAACACTGAACGAGTGCGGGTTATGTTGTTGTTTTTTGCAGGTGTTCTTTGATTTTTGTTCATCGCAAAGGCAAAATTAAGATAGAAAAAAATTTGTATGAAGGGCCACGCGGGCCATACGGGCAACTACGTAGGCATGTATGCTTTAGCAGCTCCCTTCACTTCTAAAGCAATTAAATGACATCGTTAATTTTTAACTAATTCTCAAATAATAAAACCTAGTTTTTGAAAATGAAAATTCATTAATGAAGAAAGTCAGATACTCATTAATGATCCGCACCAAAGAACAAGATCAGTCGATCTGTGACGTGCTGACTTGGCCGTCATTTCAGCTAGTATTTACAAATCATATAACTGTGTGGCAAGTGTACGCGATAACCACTTTATTTACAAACAACTCCACTTATCACATTTGCGACATAATAAAGTCACTTTATCAGTTATATTACTATAAAACTCGGGCTCTCACCAATGCTTTTGATCTCTTGAATGTTATGACAGATATCGTGATTGTTATGAGAGAGGAATATTCTCATAACTTTGAATAAATAGGTGTATTTTTTGTTTATAAGAATACCCGTGGGTTGCCACTCTTATCTATTTTCGTTATCGTTGTTGGTTAATAATAATCAGGTATTATTATTTATCAAATATTGTTGCCCACAATGGGTTTAATTTAGTTATTATTTTAACTTTGTTGCTCTATGAACTAATCTGTTAGAAACGAGTGGTCTTGGTTTGTTCGTACATAAACCACAAAAATGAACGGTGGACTAATATTCGTTTTAAGCTTCTGCTTTGGGTTTTTTGTCTTCACCAGTGTTGCGGTATTCGTTACACGTGGGCGTCGCAGGAAGCTATTAGAGGGGCGTGTTATAAACGGTTAGTGTCGTGATGAAATTGTCCAGATTCAAATGTATGCTTTATAATTTTTAAATTAATATGTGGTTTTGAAGTAGAGAAAATAAAATATTAGTCAAGTGATTGTTTAATATTGTATAAATGTCCGTCATTACATACCGATGCTTGACAAAAAGAAAAAAAAAAAACAAATTGGCCATTTCAGCCCTCTTAAAAGGACTTTGATCGAGCCTCTTATAATCAAGTTGTGTTGTGCGTGTTATTAAATGTTTGTATAGAAATTATCGAGAACTGGACGTACTTGTTTTATGCCGATTCAGAACGGCTAATGTGTATATTCGTAAGAACCTTCACATGAAGGTATTTACTGGCCACGGCCGCGCCCGTGCCTGACCAATTCCTGGCGTTTATTAATAATAACTAGTAATTCAATGGCAGAATAATTGAATTTTAACATAAGTTAAAATGAGACACTATATATTTGGAATTTTTCAAAATCTAATAAAAACCACGCCTACTGTTCGTTCTTAAGTAACGTCAACAAACTGTACTGATTGGATATTACACATAACCTTGATATTAGGTTAAAATTTAGATAAAATTAATTCCTCCATAAAAATTGATGTCATCAATGCCCTTTAATCAATTTAACTTCGTTCAAGCCGAAGATCATACATTCCTTGCTAGTTTTCAAATCCCATCAGTATTGCAGTATGGATTGGCTTTAAATTGCATAAAAATAGCAATAATAAAGATCGCGTTTCTTTGTTGATTTAAAAAAAAAAATAACTTTTTTAAAAAGAATTGTAGTAATTTTATACAAAGAAAAAAAATACCCGGCGTCGTTCTCTGGAAGCGTAAACCATTGTGCTTAATTTAGAAACTTAAGTTTCTATTAATTGTTAGATATTCCTTTAAGGTTATGGTAAATATATAGTAAGTGCTATCTTTCGATGTGAAACTCGGTTATATTTTTTGGTCACAAATTCTGAATGCATTTATGCATATCTCTAATTTTCAAACCTTCTTCATACCTTCATACCTTCTTTGAGTGCAAATATGCTTTATTTTGGGAGTTCTACTTGTATAGGTGATAATCCTGAATATATATATATGATATTCACTTACCATCGGCTGATAAGTTTTCAGTTTGCCACAGAGATAGCGCCACAAATACAGAATAAATATTTTAAGTGCTAAGCTTCAGAAGGTAGATATAAAATTTTTTATGACGATCTGACGTTTGATTCAAAAGTTACAATGGTTTAAGTGAGGCAACTTTTTTTATTTTCAAAACAATGAACAAAAAAAAGAATTTCGTGTTTTGAGAAACATTGCTTTTTGATGGGAAAAAAACACCGTTGAAATAAACGATTAGTTTGATAAGTGTTATCCGAACTCTGCACCAGAAAAATCGACTATTATTGACTGGTTTGTTGAATTTAAACGTGGTTGTATAAACACCGATGATGCACCACGCTCTCGTCACCCAAAAGAGGTGGTTAGATAAAGTAAAGTTGCAGGAGATAGCTGACAATCTAAATATATCAAAGGAACGTGTAGGCTTTATATGGCATGAACATTTGAACAGCTGTTTCGGCGAAATGAAAAAGACTGCATCGTTAAGTAACGATACACGAAACTTGGATCCACCATTGCATGCGAGAGTCAAATCTGTAGTCAGCTGAGTGGACAGAAGCCGGTAAAACTAGCCAAAAGCCCAAATAAAGCGAGTGCTGGCAAGTTTATGACGTCAATATTTTAGGCTGCGCATGGTATTTGTTTATCGACCTTGAAAAAAACAACACGATTAATAGCGATTGCTACATAGTCCAACTATATCGTTTGAACGAGGACATTTCGAAGAAACGGCCCCATATGCAAAGAAAGAATGTGATCTTTCACCAATTCAATGCACCGCAGTGCACCGTGTCACAAGTCTTTAGCTACGATGGTAAAATTGCACGAATTACACTTCGAATTGGTTCTGCACTAGGCTGTCCTAGTTCTGCACGATTTAACCAACGGTTACAAAGCTTTAAAGGCTATAACTTCAAAACGGCAAGAGTTAAATCAAGAATTTTTTCTTTTAAATTGTTTGAAATTTTACCATAGTTCAAATTGCACCATTACTTTTTTTCATTTTGATGAAATTTTTAAAAGTTATGAAGCGTTTTTTAAAAAATGTACGCAAATTTCACGAAAAAATAAAATATAATACACCAAAATGACCAAAAAAATTACCAACACTTCTTATTTATGTAATGTTTTCATTAAAGTAATGTTTGGATATTTTTTTTCGAAATGATGACTCAAAGACTTAGAAAATTTATGCTTGAAATTCAAAAAATCTTCGAAAAACCTAATTTTTAGTGAAAATCCGATAGCACGACCTCTAAACCTCTTTCAAAAAATCTAAAAAAAAATTCTCATTAATACTTTGCCCTATAAGCTTTCAAACAAACGTTGAGCACTAAAAAATTCGAGAAAAATGTTTCAATTGGTACACCCTATTCCGCACCCACTCTATTCTCCAGATTTGGCTCCCAGCTACTTTTTTCGTAGAACTAAAAAAAATGCTCGCCGGAAAGAGATTTGCCTCGAATGAGGAGGTGAACGCCAAAATAAAAGCCTATTTTAAGGCAAAAATAAGTAGTTGTACTAGAAAGCTATCGAAATGCTAGAGAAGCGTTGGAATAATTGTATCGCTCTTGAAGAAGACTATGTTGATGAATAAAATCGAATTTGACCAAAAAAGTTGCGTTTTCTTCATTAGACTGGGAACTTAGTTGCCAATGCCACCTACAACGGTATACTTTTATCATCAATTGCACGTTGCAAAATGGGGGTAAACACTCACATTTTGAGGACTGATTAAAAAAATGAAATCACAAATAAAATACGGTTTTTTGTAGTCTTTGTCATTTTTGTTATTTTTAATTTTTTAATAAACATAAATACAAGCACCAGAATAACGCTATAGTAAAGTTAGAATTTATTGCGAATATTTATCTTCGCAAAATGTTCCGAAAATTATGTAGCTCTGATGATTCAAGGAGACTATGAATTTTGTATGTACTTTTAAAACAAAATGTTATGAAACAACTGGAGTTTACTCATTAAAAACGATTGTCTTGAAATATGAACAATACACAAAGGGGATAAAATCCCTTATAATATTGAATGTACGAGTATATACTTATATATATTTATGTTGTTTTGATAAAATGTAATATATTTTATCATTATATAACAAAAATATATAACTTATTATATTACATTATTACTTTCGTAATTGTAAACGGATTATTGAATAGTATAAAAATAGGTTTTTGGAAACTAAAATACGATGCATGTTGGAAGTTACATGACTTACGAGTTGTAAAGACTTCGCATTAATGGTTGTACTACATCTAGTCGTCCCCAGTGTTATACCTCAATGAAGTTCTTTTTTTTTTTAAATTGTACTAAGCGCAATCCGTCATCTTTATCGAAATTAATATTGAAACCGCTGCCAAGTATGAGCGAAAGATATTGATTAGGTTTCTACAACATTTTGAATCCCCTTCTGTATATCTTATATATTAATACGCAAACATCGAATGTTGTCGTACACTTTTTCAATATTTATTTTAGAATAAGGACAATGAAACGTACATCATTCGAAAGGTACTGCACCATAGATGTGCCGAATCATGTTAGATTTTAAATTCATGACCTTTGACCCGAAATATTAACGTTGAAAGTTTATATCAATTTTAGTTAGGGATCTCAGAACTGGGAAGAGGTAAAATGAAGAATGTGATATCAGATGAAAGGTCTGGCTGCACAGTATGATTGAATATAAGATTGGTGACCTTTGACCTCAAATATGAGCGGAAAAAGAGCATTTATTAAATAAAAGCGAAACTATAAGAGATGGAAAAACATGATATAAGAGAGAAATTTAGACATTCATAAGATGTGCAAAATATACTTTGATATTTTTCACCATCGTTTACGGTTACCCTACAATAGGCACTTTTTCATGTAACAAGTATCAATATATATTGTGATGGTAGAATTGCTTACAAATAGTAAATTTTGAAAAATTTCCGTTATTTTGACATCAAAATTATTGTGATATCTCGAAAACTATAGATGTTTTCAGTACAACGTTTTTTGTATGGAAATTCGTTGATTGAGAAAAATAACGGTATGCGAAAACTTTTTTGCTAATATTTTCCACGAAAGTATGTTATTAAATTTCCCGTTATTATGACAACAAAAGTATTGCAATATTTCGAAACCTGTAGATTTTTTCCATGCAATGCATTTCTTAAAGCAATGTCATTGCCTCAGAATGAGAAAAAAACAATTGATATTTAACATTTTGATTTTGCATGCAAATATTTCAGCCATTTTTCAATCGATTTTCCCTAAATTTTCTTTGTCTGAAAGCTTAATTAAATTACTTTTGAGAAATAAGAAAAGATTTGCCGTTATCTCACTAATTCAATTTCTTATGCTGTTTTCAAAAACACTCTAAAATATTCAATTTTTGCTTAAAAATTAGACCAGACATTCTTTTTTTGTAATTTTTGTTTTTGTTTTTCTATTTTCTTCTCTCACACTCTTTCATATACCATATCATTTATTTGCAACAATTGCTTCATTTTGACACATAATTTAATTAAGTGTTTCTATCATCGAAAATCATAAGCTACCCCCTATGATTTTTTTGATGAAAATTACATTTTTCAAAATGTTGTTTTTGTATTTTTTACAAAGTTCTACAGCTAAAAAAATAATTTCTGTGAAAAAATTTTTCAAATATTTCAAACCACTCCAAAGTTATCTATATATTAATACGCAAACAAAAATCTTGTGGTGCACTTTTTTAATATATATAATACATAAAAGGGCATGGTTCTTATATCAGTCGAAAGGTAATGAGCCAAAGAGATGTGCCAAAAAATAAAAAAAAAAATTAAATATATTATGTGATTATTGCAGTTTAATAGAAGTGTATGCACTCTCACTCTCATGGCTGTAATTTGGCAAGGAATAGAACAAGGGACAAGGAATAGAACAAGGATTTGAACACACTTAGGACAAAATTTAGAACAAAGATTTAGAAATAAAGTTGGACAAGGATTAGGAAAGGATTCGAACAAGGTTAAGGTCAGGAATTTGGATATGGATTAAAAGAAGAGTTTGAACAGGAAGTAAGACAATTGAAGAGTCGACGCGAATAACATTGTAAGTGACAAAATTATACGGTTTCAGGAATTGCAAAAAAGAACGGTTTTAATGGCGAACTTAGAGCCATGTCAATGTCCAAAAATGTATGGAATTTGAGAAACTATGTGCTCTTATAATAGGCTAGAGCATTTTTAACGTTAGTATGCAAAAAAACTATTTTTGATTAATATGTCGCTTACAACGTTATTCGCGTCGACTCTTCAATTATTAGTTTGGGAACAATAAAAGGATAGGGACAAGAATAAAGATAAGGATAAGGATAAGGACAAAGATACACTGTCAAAATCCACGGATGGGTGCACATACAGCGAACTTCTTTTTAACTTTACCAAGCTTTTTTCAATAAATATAAAAAAAAAACAAGAGAAAAATCTATTTTGATATGGTCGAATTTTGACCACAGGCGATACTAGTCCTAATAATTCCTCGTGGAAAAAATCTATAATGTCTTCAAAATTCTAATTGACTGATATGGAACTTATTCAATTCTATATAAATTCCCGATTTCTGGATAAAGATATCAAGAAGCTCATTCATATTATTTTTTATCGCTTATACAAATTTTTTATCACAGCTTATTTATATCTTTTTTTTTAAGTTGTGGAGCAAATATTGTTGATATTACGTCATTGTTTCAAGTGCTTTACATTATTTCGTGTCCCAGTCCGATGAGATATTTTTACATTCAATTAATAAACATGAATGTTTTTACTTTTGTACAGACTTATATGAGACAAATGTTACATTTCTCAATTGATATCGAACCAATCGTAAATTAAAAAAAATTCTTGAAGTTAAACTTCCTCTTTACGATCTATATTGATGGACAGCCAGACAACTTCGAAGTAGTCTCTTTAGTTGTGCAGCGGCACGTTGTTTTAAGTGCAGCTCTTCTACATAGTGATTAAATTATTGCTATAGAATAATATATTTATATTTCTATGGAAATTATTTTGGCGCTCCTTGTAATGTCATCAACTTCTTTACTTATTATTACATCAGCTTTTGCAGCTTGTTGGTTGTACATAGTTTACTGCAAAAAATGTCTGTGTCAAAACACAGTCATTACTTGAGAAAATTCCCCAGTAAATAATTGGTAACTATGTCTAAATATATATTTTTGTTTTATTTCAGCGCCCGTTGTTGTAACCTCTGCGACACATACTGCTCCTGGCAGTTATCCTGTTACTCAGACCACTATGCCTGCGAGTTACCAAACAAATATTTATGCTGCGCCGTATCCACCACAAATGGTGTAAGTATTCTCATTCAATGTAAAAACTGTTTCGAGATTTTATTTTAACTGTATTTATCTTTAAAGCGCTCCTCCTCAAATGCAAATGCCAATGCCAATGCCTATGCCTGCTTCGCAACCACCGGCCCCTGGGTAAAATTTAATTCACATTTCAACTCTTACTTCTGAAGAAAAAATTTTTATTCTATGTTTTACAGCATGCCATATCCTTACGCGGCACCATATCCGCCAATGAACTCAGGACAAGGCGTTCAGGCCTCTAGTATGAATCCCCCAAGCTACGACGTAGCTGTCGGACAACCTTCCAATTATGAAAAACAGGCTCCCTATAATCCTAGCTTTACGGCGCACTAAAAATTGAACAGCTCTGCAAAAGAGAATTACACCTAGCATACGACAATTCCAAAGAGTCCAGTGTTCGTGACACTTAATTGGTTAAAAATTACTTTAAAATCTTGGCATTTGTTGTTTTTTATCGTTTATTCAAATAATGTTAATCTTTTGTATTAAGTATTTGAAACAAGCAAATTAAAAGATTAAAGTTACTCAATTGTTACGGAGCACAAACTTTTGTATAAATATTTAAGCGAAATTCGTAAAAAACAGAATGGAACTACATGAAAGCTAAATACATAAAAAATGAATCAACATAAAAAATGAATCAAATAAGTTAATATTGACTCAAATAAAAATATCTTTATATGTACATGAATTTAAAATTTTGTCTGCCACTTTTCAGTTTGAAGTTTTACCTTTTGCATTTTGAATGACTTAGACAAGTCGTATTTCTAATTATTCATTAATTGGTTGACATATTTTGATACCGCCTTTATATACCACTAGTTTTATAAATGACCTTTAAAAGATAATAAATAGAGCTAAAAAATTCCAATTTTAGTTATATACTTATCGCTAGGTTTATTATTATTTGTGTACAATTTCACTTCCGAAATTCTGAAATGTATTTCTTTTCTTTAATTAAAAATAAAATTGAAACTATACTCTGAAGTATTTACATACAAATAATTTTATTATAAAATATTTACAAATTTACGAAAATTCTTAACGTTTGCTTCTTGCCTATGGAAGAAATAAAATTGCAAACAAAAACAAAAAACTGCTCTTTAATTTTTATTTTTCATCTTGTTTTAAAATTTGCTCTAGAATTTCAATTATATTATGAAATTGTTTTCATCTTGAACGGTATCTTATAACCATAAGCAGTCAGGAGTCCGAAAAAAAAAAAATAGTTTTATCAATAATTTTTTCTGAGAAGGAATTTTAATTTATTAATGTAAAAATTTATACATCACACATCGAGTTGTCTTTAACTTTGCTTTCTTTTTTATTTGTAAAAATAATTATTTTTAAAGCTGCTGTAGCCGATCTCTAGGAGCTCCTCTAAAAATACGCCTAGCTGTGAGCACGACATCCTTGGACTGGATCATCTGCAATGAAAAAACCAAATAAATTAATTAACATAAGTTAATTAGATATAGCATTTAATCGAAAGAATAAGCAATATATTAATTTTGACAAAATGGCGGCTTTCGGTCTTAATGAATTTCGGTCTTAAATTGCTTGTAAGATCGAAAATATTTATCGATAAAAAAAAAATCTACTAAAAACTACTTAAAAACTTGTTTTAAAATGTAAGATCGGTTCAGCCATTTTTCATAAACTTCAAATACATTGTTTTAAGAAAATCTCGTTTAAAGTTTCGCATTTCTGAGAAAAATATTCATTAGATTAACGTGATTTCTGTGCTGGTACATGAACATATACATTACGAAAGTAAAATAAGAATTTTACTCACAGTTTATAACCCTTTAACCCGCATCCATCGGAAATTTCTAGAAACGAAAAGTACGTTGTGCATCAATTTGATGCAGATACAAAAAGACAATATTATTCATTGGAATATTTTCAATTTATTAACTATTCTAGCGCGATAAGTATAAGACTATCTCTAACTGTAGAACTGCTCACTTGTTTATTTTGATATTTTAGGAAGGAAGCCAAAATTCTGAATTTAAATATGCATATTTGTTTTTAATGTATGAATGACTTCAAGAATTTGCATCAATTTGATGCAAACGATGGATGCGGGTTAAGGAACATTCAGTTTAGTGACTCATTATTGAATATTGAATCAGAAATCGATCCTTTGAGCTTCTATAAGTTTATTCAAGGTTGTTGATTGTTGAGAAAAAAAAAGAATAATAGGATTAACAAAGTGTATTTAAATTTTAATGCATAAAAATGGACATCTGACAATACTCGTTGAAATTTCTTTAAAGGAGGAACACCACAGAAACTTATCTTAAATTTTTTACTAAAAATTGTAAAGCCAAAAATTCTGGCGCGGAGGTTTTTAAATCCATTTTCTTATAAATACATTAGATTCCTTTAAAATGTGCTTGCTTTACTCATGATATAAAACTTTATTGAATTTATTTATTTAAAAGGTATTGAAATATCACATTAAGTGCAGGTGATCTATAGTATAATGCAGTGGCGTTTTTAGGCTTGGTGACACCCGGAGCGGAAACCAGTGGTGGCACCCCTACAAAAAGCACTAAAAAAAATAATTAAAGTGAAATCAAAAGTTTCTATTAAGCTAAACAAAAGTTCAATACAAATTGTTATATTATGAAAATACATGTTATTTAAAATAACAAAAAAATATATAAAGCTTTAATACAAAAATTGCACATACTCAAGTACACGAGTAACAAAATTAAGTAAAAGTTACATTTGGAAACCTTAAAAAATGATATTCTTAAAAATTTACTTTTCTAACTTTTAAAGCAGCAAAATTAGATATAACATCGTCAAAATCAATCGTATCTGTTAATTTTAGTTTAAAGGTCTGAAACTCTTGCCTGTCCCATAATTGATAACAAATAATTTTTTATTAACTTCAGCTCAGAAAAACTTCTTTTGCATTAAGCCACCGACACACAAATTGTTAAGGGGAGCAACGCAGCCAGAAGCCAAAAAAAAAGGTCATGTTTGTGAATTTTTTTAAGGAAACCTATGGGATATTTTTAAATGAAGGTTTTCATACCTAAAAATATACACATTCAAGAGTATTTTTAGTTTTTTTTTTATTAAAAAAAAATCAATATTAAGGTCGATACAGCAGTTTTTGTAGAGCACTCTGAAAAAAAAGTGAAATGCGGTGACCAAGATTGCTCCTCCTAAGTTCATCTGAAACAAAAAAATGAAATATACTATTAAAGTAGATACTTAAAACTCGTACTTGTCATAGCCGTTTTTGAAAATATTGATTTTTCACAAAATGGCGGACTTTCGAACGTAAAAAAACGATTTTCGACCAAAAATTCGTCATTATTTTGCTTATAAAAAATGAACGAAGCTAAAAAAAAAAAAAATCCTATGACAAGTACGAGATTATTATGTGTACAATAAGCCTGCAAAAAAATCAAAACGATCGGTTCACTGAGCTTCGAGAAATCTTGGTCACCGACTTTGAAAACATGGTTTCGAGAAAAACGCGTTTGAAAATAAGCAACAGCACTGCGCGGTCTAGAAGGCGGTTCACTCACTAGGCTATAACTTTGTTATTTTTTGAGATATCGACTTGAAATTTTCACCACTCATTCTTGAGACTTAAGGCTTTAAGAAAATGCAAAAAAAATGTTTGAAAAAAAAAAAAGTCTGACTGCGTATCTCCCCTTAAAACCAGTTTTAAGGCTAAGGAAATATTTGGCAGTGTTTCCAAAAAATAAAGGTTAGCATTTCTAAGGCGGTCCACTCCTTGGCATTTTGAAAATAATTTTGTGCTGCTTTTATGTGCCTTCGTAGCCTCGGAATTTCAACAATAAGCTAATTTTTTGATATTTCGTTATAAGCTGTTGTCAAATTTTGTGCAGTTACCATAAATTCATCTGAGTTTTCTAGCAGTAAATTTTCTGATTTTATAACTGCAAAAGTTTCGGTATTAAAAATATTGGGTATTTATTCATAATGAATAACTGTCCAAAAATACGATGAACAATCGCCCAAACGAAAGAAAGAAGATATAAGGATCCAAATGAAATGCCAAATTGAAATAAGAAAAAACGCCCGAATTTTTGTGTATAGCCAAAAAGTTAAGAAATTTCAACCTCGTTATGATAAAATGGGTTGCCCTTGTACCGAAGGTAAAAAAACAACATTCCGTATAAGGGCAAATCATTTTGTCATTTTAAGTTCATCGGGCTTAAATTCCGAGAGCAAAAAAAAAATACTGCATTGACCGTTAACTTTCTTAACAATTTTTTTGATCGCAAGTCAAGCAAAGCAAAATCGCTACAAAAACAACTTCATGGAAACCTGTTAATTTTGTTCTAAATTGTGAATGAATTTAGTCCAAATTTTAACGCTGGGCGATTGCTCATTGATGACCGAACAGAACGGTCATAATGTCCATCCCGAAAAAGACATAAGGTCCATGGACATTATGTCCGTTTCAAAAGAGACTTAAAGTCCATGGACATTATGACCGTTTAGAGTAGACATAACGTCCATGGATCTTATGTCCATGGACGTTGTATCATCCCACCTTGTTACTACACTAGAGACTCGAGTTGCGTCGTTAATGCGTTCCAAAAAACGCAACTTAAACGCGATTAAAAAAAACTGAAGAAATTCATTGACATTATCGAGGCTCCAACTCTCAACCTCACGATTATAAAGATCGCCGTGTGTTCTGAGCTACAGAACCCATTTAAAAATATCATATAAATAGCAATAAATCAAACTATTTCTTACAATTTTTTTTCCACCTTCTGTGGTGAATTTTTAAAAATTTGAATTTGTTTCATAAAAAACAAAAAATTCGTTAACGTTACCGAAGCTCGAACTACCTAGCGACTATAACGCGATCTCTTTACGCTCTGAGCTACAGAACTCGCACGAAGAAATTTTCTAAATGAGGTAAAAAATTCACTGCAGTTGTGAATTTTTGAAATTTAAAAATGTCAATCAGCTTTTCAGTTTTTTTGTTTGATTTTTAATATGTATGTATGTAACATATGTATCAAATAATTTCGTATTTTAGCCAAACAAATGACATCAAAATAAGTTAATATTAGGTCTGTTCCCGTACTTTTTGGGGTAAAAATGGTAAAACTGTCAAAAACGTGAGAGTAAGGAAAAATCTCTCAAAAATATTGAAAAACACAAAAAAGTACGGGAACGCTTTTTGGACTAAAATTGTGTAAACTGTCAAATAAAATCGTTTGTTTGATGTGAAGCATTGGCAGTGCAGACGAAATGCTAAAGATTTTGAACAATATAAAAATTAATTCTCAAATAAACATTTATATTTAGTTTTTATACAATTTCCCATGTTTTTGGTTTCCATTCCAACAGTTTTTTATTTATTCCAAAGAACTTTTATTGTTTTGCAAATTCTTTGATAACATGTAAACATATGATTTTAAGCAGTTTGACACTTTTACCATTTTTGCCAGAAGAAATTTCTCGGACTAAAACTTGCAGCTTTTGACAGGGAGGGGAAATTTTTTACTCTCACGATTGCACTCTCTTTTACCATTTTTTCGAGTACGGGAACGCTTCTCGGACTAAAACCTGTAAAAATGGTAAATTGGACTAAAACTTTAGAGTACGGGAACAGACCTATTGTGTTCTCATCCAGTTCTGAGCTACATTTTAAGTTTCAAAACTCTAGCTCATCGGGAAGTTGGTTAAAAATGGATTCCAAGAATTGTACGGAACAGACAAATGAAGTGAAGCTGATAAAAGCGTTTTAAAAATATAACAAACTTAAATATTCTTCAAATTTCATAAAAAAAAGGAAAAACACAGTCCCCTCGGTTCATATAATATACGAGAAAAACAATTTCATTTTTGTTATATATAATGTACTGCACTGAACCAAGTATTGTTCTTAAAATCAAAGAATCTCGTTCATAAAGCGAAATTCATTGATTTTTAAGAACTATTCATTGCCCCAAAGAACGAATTCTTTGGTTCAATGAATCGTTGTTCTTAATTTTAAGGAACAGTTCATTGTTCGTGTTCATTAAAATTTTGTTCCAGTTCTTGTGTTGTAATATCTAAAAAACCATTAGAGAATTTTATCTCAATAAGAAAATGATTTTTTAAAATATACCTTGATATTGTTTTAAAATTTCTAAGGACAGACTAACTTATTGTAACAGTTGTATGTGTCATTAATCAATCATTTTTCTTCATAACATATCAAAGAAATAACGTAAGAACAAAGATTCATTGAATCAAGGAACTCGTACTTTGGACCAATTTTAATGTATAATACATTGGGACAAAGAACTTTTTCTTTGTTATTAAGTACGTTTTTGGTTCTGTGTGTACATTCAAAATATTGTATCGACGACGCAACTCGAGGCTCTAGTGTATATTGCTTCGTTCATACTGCAGAAATTGGACAAGACCATTTCTTTAAATCAAAATTTTTCAAGAGTCAATCCTTTTTTGCAGGTCAATTTGTTTTGCGTTAGTTTCTTTTCAGACATCAGCCCAAATGAAAAGAAAGCAGAGGAAAGTATAGTATACAATTGAGTATACAATTTAATTATTTCAACGATTTTATTTCTATCAAAATAAAAAACAGGCCCGGACGGTGTCACCCCTAAAATTGTGTCACCCGGGGCGGACCGCGCTCCCCGCAGCTCCCCCTAAGAACTCCTCTGTATGTACAAAAATTTCATTAGTTGAAGAGATTTTCCCGAAATTAGATTTTTTTAAAAAATTTGCAAAATTTTTTTAACCCATCGAGCCACACCCTCACTCTAGTAACATAGAGCCACATGGGGGTATGTCATCACTCCACGTCAAAAAATCGTTGTAAAATTCCGAATTTTGAATATATAAGCTTAAAACTTTACATGGTTACTATTTTTGGTCTTGTTCAACATTTTGTATAGTTATTTTCTAATATTTTAAAAATGCATTTTTTTATTTTAATTTATCAATTTATATTCATACATACCTTAAAACAATAAAAACAATAATTAAATTCAATAAAATTAAATATTTCAGTTAAAATAAAATAAATAACTGGCCATTTCAGCCCTTGAAAGGACTTTGACCTAGCTTTTTATGATCAATTGTGTTGTGTGTGTTGTTAAGTTTGTACACAATTGACCGAGAACCGGATCTACATGCTTAACGCCGACTCCGAACGGCGATGAACGGAATGTTCTCGTTCTCAAGAAGTTTTACATGGCATTTTATTACTCTCTGAGGTTTGCCATTGTCTGCAGAGAGGTGGCGGCCATACAGAAAAATTATTTTAATTCAAATAATTTTCTGTCATTGCTGGGGTTCGAACCTGGGTCTCCAGGTTGTTTTGACGTAGCGGCCTCGCACTTTGACCAACTACGCCACGGACGCCACAAATATTTCAGTTATCTCTAAAAATATACACTAAGCCACACGTGGGGTATATGAGAGCACCAGTCGATTTTAAACGAATGCCAACGACACACTAATGCATCCCTGACCTTCTAAATTGCTTGAGAGTGAAGTTAGTTCAGTTGTGAAAACCCAGGTGGCGTAAGAAGTATGCATAAAAAGTTTTTGATTTAAAAAAATAGGTTTTTTTAAGGCATTGGGCGATGAAAAGCACCAGTGTGGCTCGAAGGATTAATTCCTTTGATTTATATTGATTTCTCATCAATAGAATGGCGTATGACATCGATTGTAGCCATTAATTTTTTTTTATAAATTTTCAATGTTAAAAGTTCAAGTTATGAATAGTGCAATTCATAGAAAAAAAAAAACATCTATATCTTTGCCATTATCCAATGGATCTAAAATATTATCACGTTATTTTAAATAATTAAATTATCTTTAAGAAAATGTACAAATCAAATACATTTTAGCAATAATTTGAATTTTATAAGCGATTTCGTATTATGTTTCCTTTTTATTACTAATAAAACCGTTATTTTCTCAAAAATTTGCATTATTAAGGTGCTAAAGGTATACTTTATTTTTAAAGTCTAAGGCTTTACCTTTAATTTGATATAAAAAGTTTATATCATTTTATATCTAGTTATTAATATGTTTAAAATAAAAACATTATGTGCCAGGGCAAATCATTTTATCATAAAAAAAACACTCTAAAATATCAAATAAATCTTGAAATTCATATCATATATTAAATGAAAGGTACATTTTAAAGCTATAATAATTTACACTCCATAATTGATACTAGTAACAGCAACTTTAAAGCAAATAATGGTTTTTGTAAGCAAACATTTTACTTTTACATATAAATAGCTATAAAATATGAAATATCTAATGGATTTACTTAATTTAAAACTTATGTGACAACACCATATATTATCTTTAAAATAATAACTTAATCATCAATATCGGTTATATTCTAAGAAAAATATACCCCTTTTTTCTTAGAAGATCTTACAAAAAAACTTTTTTTTTAGATCGATAACTTGAAAAAAATCGATAAATCGCTTTTTCCTTCGGCTATTCTTATTTCCTTGGAAGTACTTTACGAATCCATCGTCAAATCACGGCGCCTCGGAAATCATCATCAACAGGGGAATTACATCGCTAAATTTTTCGTCAAACAAATCATCAACAGCGGAGTTCACATTATCAAATTTTTCGTCAAATTGGTGTTTTCTGCGTGTTCTACTACTAGTTTGCTTTGAACCAAAATTTTATTATGAGCTTTTAAAAATTTAGGGTCACATTTCTGACTTAAAATAATATTGAAAAATTAAAATTTATTATGCATAAATACATTTCTTTAAAGTTATAATTCATAAAAATATATTTTTTAAGAATTATATTTTCAGCTTTATGTCCAATAATTCATGAAGTAACTGGTTGCTACAACAACAAAAGTTCCTTGCAGAACAAAGCGAGCAGATGGACACGTGATAAAGAAGTAAACTAAAAGCGCAACAACAAAACCTTTGCAGAATCAATGCAGTCAACTTTTTGAAATTTTGCGATCAGCAAAAGAGTAGAAAAACACTGCTTTGATAAAGTGAATAGCGCTTCTATAATTCAGCTTTGGTTTTATTGCTGTTGCGCTTATTATCTTTTCAAAGTTAGTGGACTGCTAAAACCACAGAGACTACTGATGAGTCGGAGTAGCGTCCGACGAAACCATGGTCTAGTCTGCTCTTTTTGTTCTGCAAAGAACTTTTGTTGTTGTAGCAACCTGTTGCTTCATGAATTATTTAGCATAAAGCTCAAAATATAATTCTTAAAACATATGTTTTTTTGACGAGAAAATGTTAAGCGCTTACATAAAGTTTGATTTAATTGTAATTTCTTTAAAAAATTATATGCTTTTTCAAAGTATTTAAAACTATTGGAATTTAAATATCTGTCATATACTTTTATTAAACGAACATATTCAAATACGAAACGATACAAAACAAATACAAACGAACATATTAATATTCAAAACGGGCACAAAATTCCCTTGTATACAAAAGATGTTTTTTAACTACATGAGGAGTTGAGAATGTCAAATTGTATTAACATTTCTGCTCAGTAAGGTTTGGCACAGTGGCGGCTGTGGCGGAGTTGGTAGAGTGCGTGACACATACGTGAGAGAACCCTGGGTCGATTTCCGCCTGACACAGAAAGTTTTTTCAATTGAATTAAATTTTTTGTTCGGTCGTCACCTCTCTGCAGAAAATGGAAAAACTTAGATAGTAAATAATACCATGTAAAGCTTCTTGAGAACATGCACATTAGCCTTTCAGAGTCGGCATACAACTAGTAGGTCCAGTTCTAGAACATTTGTGTACAAAGATTTAATAACACGCACAACACAATTTGATTATACGAAGTTCGGTCAAAGTCCGTTCAAGGGCTGAAATGGCCAGTTTATTTTTATTATTATCATTAAGGTGTGGCAATTTATCATGAATCGTTTAACGCAAGAACAACGCTTCTAAATTCTGGAAATTTACTTCGTGTATAGTGAGTAAGCTCATTTCTGGTTAAATGGCTTCGTCAATAAGTAAAATTGCCGTATATGGAGCGAAGATAATCCTCAAGCCATCAACTGTTAACAAACTCAAGACTGTTTGGTGCGGTTTACACGCTGGCGACATCGTCGGTCCTTATTTTTTTCGAAATGAGGAAGTAGCTGCCGTTACGTAAATAGGAAGCGCTACGAGCCATGCTGACTGATTTTTTTGTTTCCAAAGATTAATCAGCAAAAAATCGACGACATTAGTGGTCCTGTTAACTGGCCCTCCTCGTTCGTGCGACTTATCGCCTCTCGATTATTTTTATGGGGCTATGTTAAGTCATTAGTTTATGCAGTCAAACCAGCAACACTTAAAGCATTGGAAGCCAATATTCAAGCCACCATTTATGCCATACGGCCAGATTTATTGGTAAGAGGAGTGAAAAATTGGACTGATCGAATGGACTTTGTAATTCGTAGCCGCCATTTAAAAAATAAATGCCATGAAATTATCTTCCAGATTATAATAATAAAAGATTTATTCCAACAATATTTCTATTTTGTATTATTTAAAGTTCTCAAGCTCTTAAAAAAACACCCTACATCTGTTCTTAAAAATTGATTATATATTAAAAATTATATTTCTGATTTGGCAGCACTGTTTCTTAACTTTTTCTGAGCTCCTCTCCACTAGATGGCGCAAAACTTGATTCACACACACAAACAAACAAATGATACGCGGCCACGTCAAGTTTCGCTTGTTCGTCTCACGTTTATTCGATTTTCTTTTATCCGTCGTTCGTACAGAGCTGTCGTCGTCTGCTGCTCTACAATTTGATTCACTGAATTCGAAAAAATTTTTTTTGTCAGATTGAGTCGTGTCGCGAAAATATTGCTAAAATTAATTCCAGAATAAAATAACAAATAATATTATATTTAAACAAAGAATTGTGTGGAAATTTTGAAATACTAATTATAAGTGGTTCATTGAAATACGTTTTCAAGGCGAAAAAGTGTGAAAAAATTGGTTGGAAAAACGCAACAGAAAAAAAAATTCGCTACCAAAGCGAAAGCAGAAAGGTTCCAAATTCCAATTTTTTTCTTGAGTTAGCTTAAGAAAATTGCAAAAATTTCAAGAGCAGATAATAAATGCTAGTTCATGAAAATTAATTATAATACCCAGTCAAATTAATTATATATATTGCGTCGCAGTCGCAGCGCAGTAGCAGATTATTAAGCAGCGCAAAGAATCCGTCGTGCTACGTTCCGGGCAGAAATTCCCCACCCTTGATTGATTAATTTACTTAAAATCAAGAAATTATATTATAAAGTTCCAATTAAAGCTGTTTCCGACATCTCAACGGGCATTAAGGCAAATTTTTGCATAAAATTTAAAAGGTGAGTTTCAATCCTTCTCATTTTCTCTTGCTCCCATTCTGGCATGCTCTAAATTTTTCTAGCATTTCCCCGTGATTCTGCTTTTTTGTGTTCCAAGAAAAAACATTACTAGATATGTCAAAATTAACGACGTCATATGACAGACTGCTCGTTGGCTGCGTCGCTTTAATGAGACAGCTGCTGTATGATCAACGAAAAACAGCGATGAAGGAATGAATAACTTTGTAGAAGCAAAATAAAAGCATGTCGTCTGGAAAAAACAAGTACCTAACTGCTTCAAAATCCGGTTAGGTTATTTTTACCACTTGGATTATAAGTGTCAGAATATTTTTAAAAATATTTAAGCAAAATTTGTGTCCTCCCATTCAAGACTATTGGAAAACTGTTGCATATCGAAGCCTCAAAATGCAAAATTGCATTTACAAGGAAATCTATGGTTAATAGATTCCCTTGTAAATAAATTTTCTCTAAAAAAATGTATTGCCTTATTTGTGTCCATGTGTAAAGCCATAGACAAACCAGTCTGATTTTCTAATAGAAGAGTTTACCGCAAAGACTACAAGGTGCAGTTTCTCAGGGAAGAATTCTTTACTTTAGAAACGATAACTTGAAAAATTTATGTTATTTCCAAAAAGTTGATAAAAACATATCTTTAGAGGGAATTGTATGGGAGTATAATACAGGTTTTCAACCTCAAATACAATTTTATGTTCAAATTTAACTTTTCCAAATCAAATTCAACTTTTTACAAGTCAAATTAAAGTTTTTCCAGTTCAAAAAACTACATTGCAAATTCAACCAGTTACGGTTAAAAAAAATTTTCACTTCACTTTCAACTTTTTCACTTCAAAGGCCGTGTGCTATTCGGAAACTTTTCACTCGGATGATGAAGGAATTTTGACAGTCTGAAAGGGAATATTTGGCACTTGTGAGGTGAATATTATTGTCAAAAATTCATGTAGCCCCAGGGGCTAGTATAATTTTTGACAATCGGAAAGAGAATTTTTGACACAAGCAAAAATTAAAAAAAAAACACTTATGAGTTTGTGAGTCGTAAAGCAGTTAAAAATTTTGTGTTTCCGACAGCATAGCAACCAGAATCCCTAATTTTCAATATACATACATACATATATCAACAATTTCGCAAATTAAATTAAATTCTTGTGTTAATGCACTACCAAAATCTAAAACGTCAACATTTCTAGTTGTCAAAGTTCTGTGACTTTACCTTCCATAGATATTCTGTGTCGAAATTTGGGCCACACCCCCCTTTTCCAATGTACGTGCCAGTTTTCCAGTAGAAAGACTTTGGCAATTAGTAATTCCATACTGAGTTTCATTGTCATGTGACGTTTAGTTCCAAAGCTATTCGATATCAAAAATTTAGCTTGTATGGTCGGAGCCATACCCCCTTCTCCAATGGTATACAACCTTTACTTACAAAGCTAAAAAATAAAAAAAATAAATAACTGGTCATTTCAGCCTTTGAAAGGACTTTGACCTAGCTTCTTATGATCAATTGTGTTGTGCGTGTTATTAAGTTTGTACACAATTGACCGAGAACCTAGACCTACAGGTTTAACCCCGAATGGCGATGAACGGAATGTTCTCGTTCTCAAGAAGCTTTACATGGCACTTTGATTACTCCCTGAGGTTTGCTATTGTTTGCAGAGAGGTGACGGCCGTACAGAAATATCATTTTAATTGAAATAATTTTCTGTCGCTGCTGAGATTCGAACCCGGTTCTCCAGGTTCGTAGACACAGAAGTCACGCACTTTAACCAACTACGCCACAAAACTATCCTATATTAAAAACTGTGCTTGTATGGATGGAGCCACACCGCCTTGTCCAATTTCCGTCCAATTTTTCTAACAGAAGGACATCACCAAGTGGTAACTCTATTCTGAGTTTCAATGTTCTGTGACTTTTACAACTGCGTGAAGTTAAATTCGTAAATCCGAAAATAACTTAGCAAAGGCACAAACCAATATTTCTTCTCTGTACAAAATTAAATTCGTACTTTTTTGCAAAGTACGAATTTAATTTTTGATACGAATTTAACTAACTACACAACGAAGTCAAATTCGTACTTCTATGCAAAGTACGAATTTAACTTTGGGTACGAATTTAACTAACGACGTCACGAATTTAACTTTATTTGTAAGAAAATCACTTTGACATCGACTTGGAAACACAGAAAAGTTGAAAACATCTAAAAAATATTTTTAAATTTAAAAAAAGAACTAATAATCTATTTCATGTAAGGACTTGATCTTCCAATGATCTTCCACTTAACATTTCCAAATGTCAGATTCTTTCATTTACTAGATTGTCCTCTCCTATTACTTGGAACTATACTATAAATTCAACTGCTCTTGGTAGAACTACTCTGATAAAAGACTTCGGCGTTCTCCTTGATCATCGGCTGAATTTCAGAGAACATATTGATTTTATTGTAAGCAAAGGCAATTCAATGCTTGGTTTCTTAAAACGAAATTCTAAGGAGTTCTTAGATCCTTATCTTATATATTAATACGCAAACATCAAATGTTGTCGTACACTTTTTCAATATTTATTTTAGAATAAGGACAATGAAACGTATATCATTCGAAAGGTACTGCACCATAGATGTGCCGAATTATGTTAGATTTTAAATTTATGACCTTTGACCCGAAATATTAACGTTGAAAGTTTATATAAATTTTAGTTAGGGATCTCAGAACTGGGAAGAGGTAGAATGAAGAATGTGATATCAGATGAAAGGTCTGGCTGCACAGTATGATTGAATATAAGATTGGTGACCTTTGACCTCAAACATGAGCGGAAAAAGAGCATTTATTAAATAAAAGCTTAACTGTAAGAGATGGAAAAACATGATATAAGAGAGAAATTTAGACATTCATAAGATGTGCAAAAAAAAATTTAATATTTTTCACCATCGTTTACGGTTACCCTACAATAAGCACTATTTCATGTAACAAGTGTCAATATATATTGTGATGGTAAAATTGCTTACAAATAGTAAAGTTTGAAAAATTTCCGTTATTTTGACATCAAAATTATTGTGATATCTCGAAAACTATAGATGTTTTCAGTACAACGTTTTTTGTATGGAAATTCGTTGATTGAGAAAAATAACGGTATGCGAAAACTTTTTTGCTAATATTTTCCACCAATAGTATGTTATTAAATTTCCCGTTATTCTGACACCAAAAGTATTGCAATATTTCGAAACCTGTAGATTTTTTCCATGCAATGCATTTCTTAAAGCAGTGTCATTGCCTCAGAATGAGAAAAAACCAATTGATATTTCAAATTTTGATTTTGCAAGCAAATATCTCAGCCATTTTTCAATCGATTTTCATTAAATTTTCTTTGTCTGAAAGTTTAATTAAATGACTTTGGAGGAATAAGAAAAGATTTACCGTTATCTTACCAATTCAATTTCTTATGTTGTTTTCAAAAAAACTCTAAAAAATTCGCTTTTGGCTCAAAAATTAGACCAGACATTCTTTTTTTGTAATTTTATTTTTGTTTTGCTATTTTCTTCTCTCACACTCTTTCATATACCATATCATTTATTTGCAAAATTTGCTTCATTTTGACACATAATTTAATTAAGTGTTTCTATCATCGAAAATCATGAGCTACCCCCTATGATTTTTTTGATGAAAATTAAATTTTTCAAAATGTTGTTTTTGTATTTTTTATAAAGTTATACAGCTAAAAAAATAATTTCTGTGAAAAAATTTTTCAAATATTTCAGACCACTCCAAAGTTATATACACAAATATATGTTTAAGCCATTTCCTTATCTACTTTATATATCAAACATATTATTATTATATATCTATATATAAATAGGTGTACGCAGAACAGTTAAGAAACATTTTCTCCCGTGTTTCTCAACCAATTTTGAAAATTTTTTTTAAATCAATAAGAGTAGGGAAAAGGAGTGCACCGAATATCTCTCAAATCAGACGTTCCATTCCACTGGTTACATTTGATGGGCGTTCAAATAGAGGCGAGGCACTTTTCATCAGTCCAAGTTTACGGTAAACTTTTGAACTATAAGTCACAAATCAATGAAACTTGGAAAGAACTTCCTTCCTTGACAAAGGGGGGTGAAACACTCATACAACTCAAAGTTGTTATATCAAATAGCTTTGGAAGCATTTCTACTAGAAAGTAGAATAAGGGAAGTAGGGTACTGTGACGAGCATTGGACAAAGGGGTGTGGTTCCGCATATATAAGCCACATTTTTGATATTGAATAGCTTTAAAAGTAAAAATCACAGAACATGGAAAATCAGAATTGAGTTACTGATTGCTTTGTGATTGCACCAATTTGTGATTTCCTGCTGGTGGTGCATATGAGTGAATAAAAATACAAAAAAGAAAATCAATTTTTAAATGGTCGAATCTCGACCAAAGGTGACACTAGTACTCTTAAATCCCTGTACACTTCACTCGTAAGGACACAATTAGAATACTGCTCTATTATATGGAATCTGTTTTATCTCCATCCATCCAAAAGAATAGAATCTATACAAAGACACTTTACAAGGTATATGTGGAAAAAGCTAAATCAGCTAAATCAATAAAGGAATCAGCCCGTAACCCCTTCATATGCCACTCGCTGTGCCCTAATTAACCTTCATCCCCTAGAAATAAGACGGAAAATTTTCTCAGTCATGTTTATCTGGGATCTTATCCACCACAATATAAATTGTCCAGAACTCCTATCAATGATAAATTTCTATACTCCAGCTCGTCACCTTCGTAGTCTATTCCATTTCACATGACGAACTATATTCTTAATAAGCCAATAACTCGTTGCATTGAAGTTCTAAATAGGTGTGACCTATTTATAGAGGTCTCACGTAAATCATTTAAAGACAATCTTACTAAGTATTATGGCACGTGATGTTAAATTAATTAACGCTATTTTTGAAAAGTAGTAAATGTTAGGTTCATGATGCTACTTTTCAATGACAGAATCCTCAAATCTGAAACGCAGAATTCCTATAATATGCATACCAATGGACGCTCGAAAATTTATGCACCTTTCCAACGATATCTTGATAATCAGCCCTACCCTATGAGTCGTCATCGACAGTTATCGTCGACGTCTTCTGTCGTCATCTTGAAATTGGCACCACCGGAGTCGTTATCGATAAATTTTGACAGCTGACGACGAGTATGCGGTACTCGCCAAGTCGTTTTGAAAAACATGTCGTGTCGACAGGACTCAATACTACTCGTTGAGTTTTTCCTGAACGAGTTGCAACGACTTAGAAAGTGTTTGATTTTTTCTTCGTTACTGTAAATTTTTGAACAAGAGCCTGAACAGAATCAAAAATCGTTGCGACCAACGTTCCTCTCTGGTCGTCGAACGCAGAGAATGTGTCCAGAATGATGCGTTTGCGATTAACGATTCAAAGTTGCTTTTATTTAGTATTTTTTTATTTATTTTTTCTATTTCATTTCAATGTATTGGTCTCTTCAATTGTGTGAATACAACACACACAAACAAGAAATGTCAGAAGATAACAAAAAACCAAGCAAATTTCATGAAACACAGCCAATTCTTAGCAAAAATATGGCAACACAAATGGCACTCAGAGAGAGAATCGTCGGTCGCAAGAGAAGAAATAGAATAGATTCTAATTGTGCGATTTATCGTTGCGGAAAAAGAGCTGCGTTTTTTTCTACATTTTGCATGTATTTTCCAACAACAAAGATCGGACGCCGCAACGATTTTTGATTCTGTTCAGGCTCTAAAGTGTGATTGAAAATGGAAAAAAAATTAAAAATAACAAACGTTCGTCAATTTGAACATCTGGTGCGCGAGCTGGAGAAGAATTCAAACCTGGCAAAAGGATTTACCAGAGGGAACGTCCCAGCAAATTTTAAAACAAAATGGGAAGAAATAAGCAAACAGCTAAATTCTTTTGGTCCACCGCTTAGGGACAGTGATGGTTGGCAGAAGGTAAGGAACAATACCACTTGTAATACTGGACATAAACAAAGAAATAATTTTAGTTTGTTTTATATTTGATCTGGAGAGACTTAAAATTTAAAGTGAAGAAGATGTGCGCCATCAAATTCTGATAATGAGCGTCCGAGACCTTCAACTGCTTCCAGAAAAAAAAGCAAAGAGCAAAGGAACGCTAACAAAATTAGTCGGGATTGTTTGCTGGAAATGCATAAACATATGCAGGAAAAAGTGTTCAACGAAGTTTCTCGAACATTGATTTCAATGAAAAATAATTTAAAAGACATAAAAAAAATCGAAGAAGAGAAATTAAAATTGCTGAAAAGAGAAAATGAAAGAGAGCAATTGCAACATGAAAGTGATATGCAAATAAAAAAAATTGTGCTAGAAATTAAGAAAAAAAAATCACTTGAACTTGTATCCGTCATAAAATACATATTAAATCAAAATGAAAATAAATGAAATATATTTTAACACGAAATTTTTGTACTTTGACAGTTAACATTCAAGGCAAATTTGAAGATGGTATTAAATTATCGATAAAATGTCGTCTCGTCTTGTCATTGGATGAAACGACGTAGCGAGTGCCGATTTAGCATTGAGGTGACGACGACGTCGATAGCAAGTGACAACGACAACGAGTAGACGACGACTTTGACAACGACTCATAGGGTAGGGCTGAATATTCTATCGCAACCATATACTGCTACTTCGGGAGAACCTCGAGGTAGCATCCTTGGGCGCTTGCTCTTTCAGTTATTTATTAATGATATTAGTTCCTGTTTTTCACATTGCAAATATATGCTATATGCCGATGATCTGAAAATCTATTCACCAGTTAATAGCGCTGTGGACTCAGATATTCTTCAATCTGAGCTCAACAATCTCTATAATTGGTGCCAAAAAATAGACTCTTTCTTAACATCAATAAATGCTTCCACAGTTGTTTTTCTAAAAGCGCTGCTGTGGCCCACATTTCTTATTTCATTAATAATATTAAATTAAATAAAGTCAATGAGGTTTAAGATCTTGGTGTTGTTTTCGATTCGAAATTTACTTTTACTTCACACATTAGTTACACTATTTCTAAATCGTATGCTTTCTTGGCATTTGTACGGAACTAATTTACTGAGCTAATCCATCATACAATGAAAGATGCTTGCATTTAAATCTCAAGACCTTGAATAGTAGAAAATCTATCCTTTCTCTACTTTTTATCTATGATATTGTCTCCGGCATCACTGACTGTCCGTCTCTTCTAGATAGAATTAATTTCAATACTCCGTCCAGACATTTGCGGAACTTTAACTTTTTCAATATTGGTGTTAGTAGAACTAATTATTTTCTTAATGCTCCAATTAATAGGGTATTAATTGAATTTAATCGTCTGCCAAATTCCTCAGTTATAGATTTCTCTCTTTCAAAAAACATAATAAAAAATTGATTAAACTCTGTGTTTAATTAAGAAATTTGTGAATTTTTGACTAATTAATAAAAGAAATACGATATATGACTCATTGTGGCACAGTTAGGATTTTGGCCATTGGAAATTTTTGAAAAGTAGTAAACCATGAACCTAACATTTACTTTTCAAAAACATCAGTTAATGGTAACATAAAAATGTCCACTTCTTTTTATATATATATATTTAGATAGATATTCCTTCCTTGGTAAAATCTAAAGGTAGGGGCGAGAGAGGTATTGCAAATTTTTCAAAATCATTAATAATACCCTTGCGAATAGTTAGCGGGACAATAGTCGGCGTTTTTGCGGAGTCTTAAAAATTGGATATGTGAATTTTGTGGTGAGTGGAAAATAGTAAGTTCTGAAGTTAATTAACGACAAATAAATAGTATCGCAATAGACCTTGCGACTTCCGTGAAAGCACATAGCCAATGGTGAACAACCCTTATAACCTAAACTAATCTAAGTTCGCAACATTCTCTTAGTGTCTAATAGCCTTAGATGTCTCATATCTTCAATCAAGGTTGAACCATAAGCTTGGGCAAAATACACTATTTTATGATATGAGTTTTTAAACATTGACCTTACTCCATTCGTATGCTAAAAAAGATGCAATAGCGAATATATTGTGGAGCTATTTCGAAATGCCTCGGTTATAAATACATAGCATTAAGATCTTACATCAAATTAAAGAGCAAAAACTTTCAGGATAAACTATCACGTTAATAGTTATACCATAAATAAAATTTTCTCAAAAATTTGCAGTTTTGAGGTGCTAAAATATATAAAATATATTTTATTTTTAAAGCCTAAACCTTTAATTTTATAAACAAAAATTTACAATTTATTTTTTTAAATTTGATTGATTTTTCCTTTGGCCATTCTTCTTTTTATTGAAAGTACTCCAAGAAACCATTGTCAAATCGCGGCGCTACAGAAATCCTAATCTCCCTGTTTTATTTTACTCGAAATATAAATTCATAGAAAAACCAGGATATTAAGAATTTTCGACCTCGGCAATCGACTGAAGCATCGTTAATGAGCTTATAGGCAGAAACTAATGATATTAAATGTAATGTGACCTTCTTTATTCAATTATTAGGACAAATTGTTGAGCTCGAGGTCAATAAGTTAGTTAATGAAGAAAACAAATATCATAAAAAAACTCTGTATAGAGTTATCACGCAGCTGAACAAGCTGAACCCTAAACGGAATCGCGGAAAAGAAGAAGAACAACAAAAAAACCACAACTACAAACTCTGTTAGAGGTAAAAATTTCTGATCGATCTTCGAAAGATGCATATAATTAAGGCAATGATTAACTTTGCCGTAATGCGGTAACCGCATCTTTATGTATTCCGAAAAGAGCACTCTCGTTCGTGAAAGAAACGAGCAACAATATTTTTTTATATGAAAAAATGTATTGCTTATTGTGTCCGACACGAACGATAGTTCTCTTTTGGGAATACATAAAGAGGCGGTTAGAGTATAATACGATTGGGTTGACGCAGCAAAGTAGACAATAACTCTAGTTACTAATAGAAAGATTTGTTCTCGGCAAAAAAAATCCTGGAAATTTTCTCGGTAAATTGACAGAAAAAGTTAAACTACAGTAGCTAAGGGGATCGTTGGTGTAGCGGCCAACGAAACAGCTGTATAGTCTGCTGTGTGATTACGCTATACAGAGTTGTTATTTTTTAATTAACATACTTGGCCTCGAGCTCAACTGTTAGTCTCAATATAATTGAATGAAAAAGATTACATTAAATTCAAATCAAAGTTATCTCAAATCCGGCTGATCGATTTGATCACCTATAGTTTCCTTACCTAATCTGGCGTAAAAAGCCTATTTATTTAAAGGTGTAACTTGACATTAAACTCAATTTATTTTATTCTATCTTGTCTGGCCTCTTTATTATGCTTAATTTGCAGACAGTCTGCTATTCTCATTAGATATAATCAATTCATTGATTATGCTTTCATTTCCATTTTTTCTTTTTTTGATTTCCTGCTCAACTGGTTTCGCTCTTTAATACCAAGGTTTTAACATCGCTGATGTTGCTAAATTTTTAGGCCATAACATAAATAGAAGGCAAAACAACTGGGTCAATATCACCAAACTCTGACGTCTCATTTATTTCTTTCGCCGGGAACGACTACAATGATGAGCACTATTTGAATAGCATTGTTTGAAATAGCACGCTTTGAAATATCTGCAAACAATTTGTTTTTCTTTTACTTTGTTTATTCAATGTTTGGTGTTTGCGGCTATGTAGTATTAATATGTTAAAAACTTTGCAAATTTTTATTACGCAATAACTAAGCTTTATTCAATTAGTTTTTGTGTGCTTTCAAAAGCAACTTTTAGAGGAGAGTTAGGTTTAGGACTAAGTTTTTGTGGCACTGAAAATTTAGTAGGTTAACATATCTGGTAAATCACATTCTTTTTTGGTAAAATTCGATTTTATTATTCAACATTGTTGCCTTCGAGGGCGATACAACGATTATAGCGATCATGCAATTTTTCAATACCATTTTTATAGTACGACTTCTCTCTGGCCTCAAAATAGGCCTCAGTTTAAGCGATTACTTCTTCATTACTGCTGAATTTCTTTGCAGCGAGCAATCTTTTGAAGTCTGAAAACAGGGTAAAGTTACTGGGGTCAGATTTGGAGAATACGTTGGATGGTGCCGCAATTCGTAGCCTAATTCATGCAATTTTGCCATCGTTTTCATGGACTTAATAATAGCTATTGATGGTGTGGGCCTTTTCAAGGTAATTAATGCATATCATACCATGCTAATCCTAGAATACTGATGCCATAACCTTGCCAGCCGACGGTTGCGTCTTTCCACGCTTTGGATTCGGTTCACCGCGTGTTATCAAATCGGCTCACTGTCAATTGGTCTCTGGAGTGTAGTGATGGAGCCATATTTCATGTTACATATCGACGGAAAAATTCGTTATTTTTACGGTTTAATATCGCTTAAAATTGCTCCGAATCAACGACACGTTGATCCTTTTGATTGATTGTTTGCTCGCATTTCCATATTCATGCAGGATATGTCCAACACGCGCTTTTGATATCTTCAGAGTCTCAGTGATCTCGATGAACTTCACTTTACCGTCATCCATAATTCTTTTGTGAATTTTTTTTATGTTTTCGTCTGTAACAGCCTCGTTCGGTCGTCCACTAAGTGCATCGTCTTCAGTACTCATTTCGCCCCTTTTAAATTTAGCAAACCACTTCTCAACGACTGGTTTTCCTGTTGCAGAGTCCGAATAATGTTTATCAACCACATGAAATCTCACATTAATACATTTTTCACATGTGAGACATTTTTGACGTAGAATACGTCATTCTCGGAGGTAAGTAGGGTGGTTGATAGTGATCAGATGTCGGTATTTATATAACTTTTTGAGCCTTTGGTGGGCCTAAAGTACTGATCGTACAATGTTGATGTTAGCACTTGTTGGTCTGCTTGATCCTCAATGCGACAAAAATTCATGTTAGAACTCTCTAACTTATATAAATTTTACACAATTACATGAAATATAAAGCCAACATTTGATGTTTTTGTTTGCTTAAACTTGCTACCTATTTATCGACAGTTTCCGGTTTTATCGACAAAACCATAAAATTTGTATGGGAGCCCCCCTAAGGAGTGGTCGGAGAGAATAGGTGTCAAAGCATAAACGTTCCTTTTGCAAAAATAATGGAGGTCGGTAATACATATTAACCCTCTCCGGCACTCTCTTAAAGGTCACATGCTCAGGTGTATGGCATAAATAAACAAAAACCATAAAATTTGTATGGGAGCCCCCCTAAGGAGTGGTCGGAGGGAAAAGGTGTCAAAGGTGTCAAAGGCGAAAATGTTGCTTTTACAAAAGTAATAGGGGTCGGTCATATATATTAACCCTCTCCGGCACTCTCTTGAAGGTCATATGCTCAGGTGTATGGAATAAATATACAAAAACCATAAAATTTGTATGGGAGCCCTCCTAAGGAGTGGTCGGAGGGAATAGGTGTCAAAGGCAAAAATGTTCCTTTTGCAAAAATAATGGGAGTCGGTGATACATATTAACCCTTCCGGCACTCTTTTAAAGGACATATGCTCAGGTGTATGGAATAAATAAACAAAAACCATAAAATTTGTATGGGAGCCCCCCTAAGGAGTGGTCGGAGGGAAAAGGTGTCAAAGGCAAAAATGTTGCTTTTACAAAAGTAATGGGGGTCGGTCATATATATTAACCCTCTCCGGCACTCTCTTGAAGGTCATATGCTCAGGTGTATGGCATAAATATACAAAAACCATAAAATTTGTATGGGAGCCCCCTTAAGGAGTGGTCGGAGAGAATAGGTGTCAAAGCAAAAATGTTCCTTTTGCAAAAATAATGGAGGTCGGTAATACATATTAACCCTCTCCGGCACTCTCTTAAAGGTCATATGCTCAAGTGTATGGCATAAATATACAAAAATCATAAACTTTGTATAGGAGCCCCCCTAAGGAGTGGTCGGAGGGATAAGGTGTCAAACGCAAAAATGTTCCTTTTGCAAAAGTAATGGGGGTCGGTGATACACATTAACCCTTTCCGGCACTCTTTTAAAGGTCATATGCTCAGGTGTATGGAATAAATAAACAAAAACCATAAAATTTGTATGGGAGCCCCCCTAAGGAGTGGTCGGAGGGAATAGGTGTCAAAGGCAAAAATATTCCTTTTGCAAAAGTAATGGGGGTCAGTCATACCTATGAACCCTTTCCGGCACTCTCTTAAAGGTCATATGCTCAGGTGTATGGAATAAATATACAAAAACCATAATATTTGTATGGGAGCCCCCCGTAAGGAGTGGTCGGAGGGAATAGGTGTCAAAAGCAAAAATGTTCCTTTTGCAAAAGTCATACATATTAACCCTCTCCGGCACTCTTTTAAAGGTCATATGCTCAGGTGTTTGGAATAAATATTTTGCTAAATAGTTTTTAAAAAAGATGTCATCAAAAGCGAATTGACTAATTCTACGTCTTGTGTTACGACATAGTCGAAACTACTGTATCTTTTTTTAATAAATTTTTTTTATCCATTTTTTTTTTTTCACAATAACAAAAGTTGCTTTACTCGCAATCTCACGAACCATCAATGTGTCATCCTAGTAACTTTTCAGTCCAACTGTTATTATAAATGAGGAATTTTAAGGTTATTTTTTTAATTTGCTGTTTGAATTAATTTGTTTTTGTAATTAAACACATACAATTTACCAAATGACTAATGTTTTGGCTTTATTTTAAAGTTGGCGACATGAAATGATATTCCTCAAGATGACCGCCTCGGTTTCGTTTGACGCACGACATTCTATCGATCCAATTTTTCGTCACTATTGAAAGCAATTCTAGCCGAATTTTGTTGACAACTCACGTAGTATTGCCTTCAAGTTGCTAAATTTTTGTCCGCTTATTCGCATAGATCAATGGTTTGACGTAACACCACAAGAAATAATCAAGGGGCGTCAAATCGCACGATCGCGGCGGCAAATCGACAGGTCAAAACGTGACTAATCAAACGTCTCTTTCAACAAGTTGATTGTTTTAGTGACTGTATGGCTCGTTGCGTCGTATTGCTGGAATCCATACGAGTTGAGATCAAGCGTGAAAACGTTCTCAGCAACCAGTACGTAATCATTTCGCGATAGCGAGGTTCATTGACCGTCTCGTTGGTTCCGGTTTAATTTAAAAAAAAAAAAACAAGGACCGATAATGACCTTTGAGTGCAATTCGCACCAAACTGTGGCCCGTTAATCTTTCGAAAGTAAGATTTTTCGATGAAAATCGATTATATTTTAAATGTAAAATTCTAATATTTGGAGACGTCAGTTGCCACCTACTACTGTAGGTCACCATCAGACTCAGGTGTTTGTATACATTGTAGAGGTCGCAGTTTTCAACTAAAATGACTAAGGTTTTAAATTTATTTTAAAGACATGTCTCTACTCTAAAATAAATTTATAAAAAAAAAAAAATGAAAATCGCATTTTCTAGGCGTTTTAACAAAAAAAGTGTAGTTTTTTAAACTTATTTTTTAAAAACTTTTTTACAAAAAAGGGTGGACCAAATACAAGTTTTTTTTAAAATGCAATAAAAATGAATTTTTTCCCATGTATTAATAAGAGCATGTATAGTAAGAGCAAAAATTCCCATTAATTATGGAACACAACGTCGTTCAAGTGGCTGCCTCGGCTGCCGCATTCTGCCACTTCAATTTTCTAAGACCTTGTTGATAGTTTCGGGCTGTAGCTCACAGATTGCTTGGATGATATTGGCCTTAAATGCTTGAATCGTTTCCGAATTGTTGGCATAACATCGGTCCTTCACGATGGTGTCAAATCGCAGCTCCGAAGTGGCCAATTGACATCGCCAAGACGGCTGATATTTGGGAATTTGGTGCGCAAAAGATCGATTGTGGCATGGGCTGTGTGGTATGGAGCCACCAGAAGTCGTCCAAATTCATGTCTCCAATTTCAGTAAATAAATAGACGGTTAACATGGCTCTCTAACACCCACCGTTGACCGAAACATTGTACCCAGCCTCATTTTTGAAGAAAAATTGTCCAATGATGCCACCACTTCTCAATCCGCACCAAATTGTCACCCTCTGTGGATGCATCGGCTTCTCGACAATAACGTGCGGGTTTTCCGAGCCCCAGATGCGGTAATTTTGTTTGTTAACGTAGCCGCTGAGATGAAAATGCGCCTCGTCAGAAAAAATAATTTCCGCGTAGCTATGATACTAACTTTATGTGAAGATTTCGTGCGGAAAACAGCTTTCAGTGTCAAAATAACCTATGATTTAAAAAAAAACCACTAGATGATCCATCCTGTAACTTCTTATAGAGTATAATAGTATAAAGAAACTATTTGTCAATTTTTAAAATAATTGGTTAAATACTTTCATTATGATCATAAGTTGCCGTTATGGCTTATTCATGTTTTCGAACCTATCCTGTTTTCTAAGCGTCAAGTCATAGTTAAATATTTTTTTCCCTAAAACCTCCTTCAATCTTCATTGACCACCCAATTTTTTATCATTCCTGACGTTTCGGAACCGAGTTTCTATTCTTTTCTACACGTGACCTATGCATTCGTTTTTGATAACTGTCACTTTATCACCATTAGAATTAAATTTTATAACTGACGAGAATGTTTTGAAAGCATAATTTAAACAGATACCACCTTCATGTTTACCGCAGATCCTTCAAGCGTTTTTGTGTAACTTTTTTCATCATGATCTTTTTGTCAAGTTAAATATCATGGTAAAGTTTTTGTTCCTTTTCCTCTTGTTCCTTCACATTGCACTCGCATGACAGTAACTACCCCGTACAACGGTATCAAAGACTTTTCCACTCCAGGGAGTGATCGTTCCGTTTTACATGCCACGCGTTCTAGCACTTAACGAGGGACGCTCACTTAGGCTGTGTGCTCTTCGGAAACTTTTCACTCGGATGATGAAATTTTGACAGTCTGAATGAGAATATTTGGCACTTGTGAGGTGAATATGATTAGGCGTTTTTCGTTTTTATGTTAGACCACACATATGAGACACACGTTTAAAAAACGTAAATGGGGGTATATTAATTTTGTCACTCCGTTTGTAACGCCCATAAGGAGGCGTGGCAGGTATAAAAAAGTATATATATTCTTGATCAGAATTATCACCCGAGTCGACTTAACCATGTCCGTCTGTTCATCTATCAGTCTGTCTGTCTGTCTGTCTGTCTGTGATCACGATTGATCACATTAAAAAATAAAGGTCAAGTTCGAAAATGAGCCAAATCGGATGAAAACCACGCCTACTTCCCATACAAAGTGACTTTATCAAAACGGTAAAATCTCTTAGAATTCCACAAACATTCCACAAACATTCCACAAACATTAATGTATGGACTTGAAATTTTGCAATTGAGTTTTGGTATTTAATATACACTCTGACTATGAAATTCAATCAAATCGGATGGAAACCTACCTCCCATACAAAGTGACTTTATCAAAAAGGTAAAATCCATAAAAATTAATATATGGACTTGAAATTTTTTTTATATAACATGTACTCTGTGTATGAAATTCAACCAAATTGAGTGAAAACTACGCCTACCTACATACAAAGTGACTTTATCAAAAAACAAAAGCGAATATTTTCTGTAAAAACTATAACGAAAATGTTTTTACAAATAAACATTTTATTGATTAGTTAAGACTTTGAATATACTTTGATTCGGCCGTGGAGGTATTTTAACTTCGGCCCAGTCAAAGATCATTTCTTACTAGTTTTATGAAACATTTTGGGTATCTTAATATATCCTAATTCTGAAAAATGTGATTTGTTGTTTTATATAGGCTAAATAAGTAAATTCCATGGTGTCCGTCATTTGTTTGTTACCGCCACTGCCAAAACTATTATTTACATTTTTATCGCTTTGTTTAATTTGAGAACTGGTCCTTTCTTTTCGACTCCGAACAGCGATGAACGGAATGTTCTTGTTCTCAAGAAGCTTTACATGGCATTTTGATTACTCTCTGAGTCTTGCCATTGTCTGCAGAGAGGTAGCGGCCGTACAGGAAAATCATTTTAATCATTTATCATCATCATTTTATTTTTAAAATCAAATAATTTTCTGTCGCTGCTGAGATTCGAACCCGGGTCTCCAGGTTCGTTGACACGCACTTTAACCAACTACGCCACGGACGCCTCAGCTTTTTTTGTTGCTGAGGCAAATTCCTCCTGTTGAATGTGTTTATATTTTTTTTTTGCATCTGTTCGCTATTTCAAATGAAATGAAATGACAGCCGATTGCTTAAATAAAAATAAAAAAATTCTGAGGTCGTCGGCAGCATCTGACCAACACTCTGATCCTGCTTTGATCATGAAAAGTAACACAAAGTTTGAGAACAATTGTGTCCGAGGTAAAAACTAAGCGCAGATCTGTTTTTGACAGTTGTTTCTCAGCTCGGACATAAAAAAGAAAAAGTCCTATTGCCAAAAATGTATGTAGCCCCAGGGGCTAGTATTAATTTTTCCTTCCGGAGAATCTCTCGCGAAGTAATTTATCAAGGTCTTGAAAGTATTACTTCGTATAAACCTCGCAAATGCTCTCTGGTGGTGAAGAGTGATGAAAATGGTGAAGTGTCTCAACAATTTTGTGGGCGGAAATATCATTATCCCTCGAAAATACTATGAAAGTTCTTATGCGAGCAAATCCATATTTTGGTGAGAGAGCTTGTATTGGTTGCTTCGCGAGAAATGCTTTCAAAGCACCTTAGCGAGGTTATTTTCAGTATGAGTTGATACGTATTAATTTTGACAATCGGAAAGAGAATTTTTGACACAAGCAAAAATAAAAAAAGAAATTTAGAGTTCTTCATGACTCGTAAAGAAGTTCAAACTTATTTTCTACCATGAGTGAAAAGTTTCCGAATAGCACACATCCTTAATCTTTCATAACGTATATTCGTTCATGAAATTTTTATTTGAAACTTTGCGAACATATTTTTAAATGGTTTTACTAACATTTTATGGAATAAAAAATACCCAATTTTTAAAGTCAAACATTTCATCTCCCACCTTAAAGCATTTCAACTTAAATAATTTTGTTATTTACAATGACATTGTTGAACATCATTGAACTTGATACTGATAAAATTTTTAATAAGTACTATAAAACTTTGCTATTTCACACAAGCTGATTTTGTTTTTATTTTTATTAAGATATTTAAGTTTCGGAAAACTTTAGTCAAGACACCAAACATGAAGTTTTTTTTTAAGGTGCAATAATAAAGCCGTTTACATAAGAGTTTTTCAATATCTTTTGTTTGCTCTAAGTCTAGGCAACAAATTTCTGAATTACTGGAAAAAGTGAAAATAAAGTAATTGAATGACAGTGACTGCTCCTCACCTCGAATCGAAACTGAATGTAAAATTCTCTCTCTTCGTTTGTTTTATTTGATGATCATTAAACTCATTAACGTTGATGAGCATTTAGAAGCGACGGCATGTGAGTCAATAACACAATCAGAAATACAGCAAAACACAACCTGAAATAAAAATAAAAACATAAATAAATAAACGGAAATGAGTAGAATTGCAGAGAAAGGAAAAAACAGAGAACAGAAAATGTGTAATCATTGTGTTCGATTAATGCCAGCCAATGTTGCACATATTTGTAGAACGTAGAAATTGATTAAATATCTGCCGTTTAATATTTGTGTCAAAATTGAATGTACTCATACATCCTTAATACAATTTGATTGGCTTTTCACTTGGAAAACTATTTCCCTTTACTACTTGACTGAATGCTATTTGCATGGGATCTAATTAGTTGGTCAAATTTTTATTAAAGTGTGTCTAAAAGTTATTCGATTTATTTTTTTTTTTTGCCAAGCTGTGACAAAATATTTTTAGATGAATATAATATGTCTTTAAGCATGGTTGACAGTAAGTTGATGATAGACAATAAAAGTCGGCTTCGGCTTGACCGCCAACTCAGGGGCCCCGGGTTCGAATCCTGACCAGGCCATGGTCCTACGCTTTAATCTTTCTGCATTTCTTTTTTCATTTCTAATAAACAGTTTGACAGTTCATCAATTGTGGTTAGCGTTAGAGAAGTTTGTGGATGTGATTGTCAGACTAGAACTAGAAACTAGAATTGGCTGTGGTAAAGGCATAATAAAGGGTGTTTTCAAATTCTCTTTAGTTTTTCTAATAGTGATATTTGATGTCTGTGTCGACAGATTGACGCCTTTCTTTATTTTAATCAGTTAAGCATTGAAATTTTAACGCGTCTGAGCAACGTCTCCAAATATTGGAATTTTACATTAAAAATATGATCTTGATTTTTATCAAAAAATCATATTCTTCGACGAGACTCATTTCTGACTCAATAGGTACGTAAACAAACACAATTGTTAAATTGCTAACGAAATACAGTCACCGAAACAGTTTTCTGAAAGAGACTGGACCTGTTCTGGACCTGTAGATTGGCCGCAGCGATCGTGCGATTTGACATAATTTGATTATATCTTGTGGGGTTACTCTTACACTGGTATTTGTTTTATTACAAAAAGAAATCCTACAGCGAATTAAAAACACCCTTTACTTGCCTCAGATTCTAATTACATGTTTCTACGACTTTCCACACATCCTACATATATTTCACTTAATTGCCACTTCTTACCCAGTAATCTATCACCCTATTTCGTATCAAGGCGTACTTGACTGAATAAAATCATTGATTCAAAGCTAAAAAAAAATTATCGAGGTTTTATGCTTCTGAGACGAAACTAAAATTAGAAACTTTTTCAAACATGTCAGTGGAAGTATTTATCTCCCTCGATAATACTTCGAAAACAGAATTTTCATATTTTGGTGAGCAAACCTGTATTACTTCCTTCCGGAGAATCTTTCGCGAAGTAATTTATCAAGGTCTTGAGAGTATTACTTCGTATAAACCTCGCAAATGCTCTCTGGTGGTGAAGAGTGATGAAAATGGTGAAGTGTCTCAACAATTTTGTGGGCGGAAATATCATTATCCCTCGAAAATACTATGAAAGTTCTTATGCGAGCAAATCCATATTTTGGTGAGAGAGCTTGTATTGGTTGCTTCGCGAGAAATGCTTTCAAAGCACCTTAGCGAGGTTATTTTCAGTATGAGTTGATACGTATTAAGGTATAATATACGTGTAACAACCAAAAACAGGAGCTGTTTTCAAAAAACTTTTTTAAATATAAGAAGTTATTATTTTTTTTTTTTCTAAATTTATACAGGTTATTGTACATAAAAAATACTTTATAAAAATATTGTTTTTTTTTTTTTTTAAATACAGTTCTGCCTTTTATATAGAGGGCGCTGAAAATGGCATTGAAAAAAAGACATCCAAAACGGTTCGATGAATATCGCCTTTCCCATGTATCGGAAATAAAAAAATCAAATGACATTTTAAAGCATAGACCATATATTAAGCATCCCCCCTACGCAAGACCCCCGGGGGTTTTTTTTTTAATTATGGCGGAAGTTGAAGTAAAAAGTTAAAAAATGAATACATTTTCGCGTGCTTATTTGTTTATATAAAAAAAACAAAAAAATAGATATCTATCGAACCGTTTTAAAAAATATAGTTTCGAGGAAATCGTGTTTAAAGTTTACAAATGTGTATGTATATTCTTAAAACTATAAAGAACACATTAAACAAAAAAAAAAAATTTCGCGTGAACATTTTCGTGCGATTATTTTTTTACAATTTTCGACGTGAATTATCTCAAGAAAAGTACATCGATGAACTCAATTGAACTTTTGGCGATGAAACACCATAAAAAAACCTCTATTTATCGGTGGTCTACAGAATTCAAGCGACTTTACGAATATTGACGAAAGATTTGGCGCTGCATGTATACAAAGTCCAATTGACTCAAGACGTACAGTTGATTGACCAACAGCCGTCGAAGTTCTCTGATTGGGGATAAAGTAGCCACTGAACTAAAACATCATGGATCACTATATAATGCAACTTACTTACTTAATCCAAGTGATATTCACGCCTTTTTGTTCATTTGAAAAGGATTGATCCCAATATCTCTCGAATTTTCACTCGATTTGTTTTTATACTCATTTTCTTTGCTTGGGAAATAAGTATTCGGCTTTTTTTAGTAAAATTATACAATTTTTTATTTTTTCAAAAAACATTTCATTAATCCAAATTTTTTTATTGCCCATTCCTTCAACTACCTTCTGCATTTTTCGGCTAGAACCATGATGCCTTTATTATAGAATTTTGCGATTTTTCCTGAAAACTGACACAGGTGCTTTTCACAGTCGTCTTTTGAGGGAAATTTTTTCCCAGCAAGATAGTGTTGGAGAGATCGAAACAAATGATGATCTGACGGTGTAGTGTTTTTGAACTGACGGTGGATGCATCAAAAATTTCGAGCCAAAGTCTCATTCATAGTTTTTACCGGGTTAACAAATATGAGTTTTTACCGGGTTAGCAAATATGAGTTTGGCCTAGCGTTGTCTTGATGAAATGCAACACTTTTCAATTTTGTATTGAAAGCTATTGTTCAATTCTAGCCTCCTTTTTACAAATTCTTGCTTCCAAAGCATTAATTGCTATCAGAAGAGATTCGAATCAATCGCATGATCAGACGGTAGCATCTCATAATGGATGATACGCTTGTAGACCCACCAAACACACAGCATCACCTTCCTTGTCAATCCCGGCTTTAAAACCGTTCTTGGAGCTTCGCCTTTTTTTGACCAAGACCGTTTTCGAACAGACGGTAGTAGCTCATAATGGATGATACGCTTATAGACGCATCAAACACACAGCATCACTTTCCTTGTCGTCAATACCGACTTTGAAACCATTCTTGGAGCTTCGCCTTTTTTCGACCTAGACCGTTTTCTAACAACATTATCCACTTTTTATCACCTGTTACCATACGTTTAAAAATGACTCGATTTAGTTTCGTTTCTACAGCGAATTACAGATGGAAATTTAGTCTATTACATTTTTTGCACTTAGTTCATGAGGCACCCAAGAATATCGCTTTTTTTTTTTAAACCAGCTTTATGCAAATAGCTTACATTTTTTTGTGGTCGATTTTTAGTTCCTTAGTGATGTCGTGACTGCTCACATTATGGTTTTCTTGAACCTTGTACATAATTTTACCGACTTTTTTGGTGATAGGTCGACGAGAACGAGGAACACATTTCACTTCAAAATTTCCAGAACGATGCGAGCGAACCATTTCCTGACAGTTGATTGGGATAGAGTACCTCTACCATTTACAGCAAAAAAACTCTTCACACGCCTGTGACGCATTATTCCCTTTGTCGAAGCAACCTCGTGCTGCAATTCGAGAACATTTTTTCTTTTGGGGAAAAATCGATCGAGATGATTTGACGTCATTCTTCGTCCAAAAATAAGCAAAATGTGTTGTTTTTGTTTTAATAAAAACATTGCATTGAGTCAAGGAGCTATTTAGATATTTCTTAGAACCTCTTAATCGTGCTTATCAGTCTATTATTAGCTGAGACTTAATCGGTCCGAATTTAATAAATAAATAGGGAAAAATTTGCAAAAAGACACTTTAGCTAATGATTGTTAATTTAAACCCATGGTTTTTATATCCCTCTTATAAAGATATATGCTGTTGTGCTTATAGCTAACATATATTTGTATGTGCATGTATGCATGACCTAGTGACCAATAAAAGAGCAACAAAATTAAAAAAAAAAACAAAATAAAACTAGGTCAACTACCTTAACTAGTTTTGAGTCAGAATAAAATTTTTTTTTTAATGAATGTAAGAAAATTTATTTTTTTTTCCACACTTCTTTATTTATTTAATAATTCCATGGTTTAACCTAGCATTTCTATGAATAAATAAAAATAACAAGTTGCTCTAAAAGTTGTCCATAATCATTACAGTTCGTTTTGAAAACTTTATCTCTATGTGTTATGCCACATTGGGCTAAGTACTTTGTTTGAACAACGCGTAGTTTCTATGTTATCTGCAATTGAAGCGTGACTTGATAAAGTTTATCACCATCCGTGATGCACACGTTCATTCATCTGGTTATTAGTTCGTTTATGCCTTGCTTTGATTTTATTTATTATCATTATTATTATTATTATTAAATCTTTTTGTGGTATTTGCAGTCTGTTGATGTTTCTTTCTGCTCTCTTCGCATTTTTTTTATTTGTCTGCTAATTAATCCGCTTCACTACTTCCCTAGAAATTTATTTAAAGAAACAACTTTCGCTGCTTAATTTTCATTTAATTTTGAATTTTTATTATTTTTTTTTTTTTTTTTGTTTTTGCTATGATGAATATGTTTCTTTAATTTATTTATATGATTATCATGCAACGATAAGTGAGTGACTGAGCTATTTTTGAAGGCCGGCAGGTACTTGGCCGGCGTTTAATTTTTGAGGCGTCGACAATTTTTTAAAGACAATGCATACAACCTTTCCATCTCAAACACGCACTTACATATTTTTTATAACCTTGAAAAATGTATTATTAATTTTTTTTTTAATAACTCGCTTTTTGGTACATAGGTATTTGAATACTCTTGTGGCATTTTTGCTATAATAATAATATCGCTGCTCACTTTTATATCACTGTGCAACAAATTTGCAACTTTTAGCTTTGTATTCTCAATTTCCAATGTTTTGGGAGCGCTTATCAAGGGTCTGTAGACCATTTCTCTACATCAGCGATTGCCAGCGCCTAACTCTTTCCACTCTTTCCACTCTACAACAACAACTTCAATATTTTCATGATTGTTGTAATTCGACGAATTGTTCACAAACGCAGCTGCACTGCAACAACACAACGTGTGTTTGTTGTTGTTTATTCTTGTCGTTGTTGGTAAATTAGCGCATGCGACCGCGCACAACTATTGCTGCGCTGAAGGTTTCTTGTTGGTAATTTTGCGTATGGTTTCGTCACCGACTGCTTTTTGTTTGCGTTTATTATGTTACTAATTCCTTATTGTACTACGTATCCAACGATTTGTTGTTGTTGTAGGTTTTAAGTTGTAATTGTTGTTGCACTCTTTAAAAATCACTCTTTGGCAATCCCTGAGCTAAAGCTATGTTTCAGCAGATCACTATAATCGATTACTTTAAGAAAGGATTGTGTGTTGGCTATTCTAGGACTGTGTATTGGCTAGCGAACCGACAAAAGTAGCAAACAAAACGAACTAGAGCAAAGATAACTAGAGCTATGGTTTGAATCTTCGGTTTGTCCATGCGAACTAAAAGACCTAACGAACTAAAAGAACGAACGAACTAAAAGAACGAACGAACTAAAAGAAATATTCACTAAGGATTGTGTATTAGATGTTGTTTCTACTTCCTACTAAAGGTCGTTATAAATATCGTTAAAAATAAACAACCTGTTAGTTGATTAAATTGTAACAAAATTAATGATTTTTGTATATTTATTCCCTACAACTGAACAGGGGGCTTTAAGGGAGGGCCGAAGAGGGTTAATATATATGATATATATACTTTGTTATTTTAAAGTTTTGAATTTAAATATTATTTTAATGGAAAAAACGCTATTAAATTATCAAATTTATGAATTTGCGAAAATGCTTCGCTTCTCTCGTGTGTCCAGTGACGCACCTGTGTTTTAATCTTTGTCCTTGTCCATTACCAAATTTTTGTTATTCCAATTTTAATTTTAATTTTTTATTTTATATTTTTGTTTTTGTTTTTGTTTTTGCGTGGTACATTTAGTTAACGTCATGTAATATATCCATACAACGATGGTGTATTTCGGTTACTTAAAGGGCTTCTCTTAAAGGCCTCATAGCGCCATTCATTATACCCCCACGTTTAAAAAACGTAAATGGGGATATTTTAATTTTGTCACTCCGTTTGTAACGCCCATAAGGAGGCGTGGTAGGTATAGAAAAGTATATGTATTATTGATCAGCATCACCACCCGAGTCAATTTAGCCATGTCCGTCTGTCTGTCCGTCTGTCGTCACGATTACAGCCGTAATTTTCAAGCTATCATCACGAAATTCAATATTTAAGCTTTCATCTAAAAAATAAAGGTCAAGTTCGAAAATGAGCCAAATCGGATGAAAACCACGCCTACCTCCCATACAAAGTGCCTTTATCAAAACGGTAAAATCTCTTAGAATTCCACAAAAATTAATATATGGACTTGAAATTTTGCATATTAACTTTGATATATAACATGCACTTTGTGTATAAAATTCAACCAAATCGAGTGAAAACCACACCCACCTCCCATACAAAGTGATTTTATAAAAAATGAAATCGAATATTTTCTGTTAAAAATATGAATAACGAAAATGTTTTTACAAATAAACATTTTATTGACGGCTTAAGACTTTGAATATACTTCGGTTCGGACGTGGGGGTATTTTAACTTCGGCCCAGTCGAAGATCATTTCTTACTAGTTTTTATTTTATTTTTATCATATGGCCAAAAAGATCATCTTTACTGTCGTTCCATAAAATTTATTGTACCGCCTATAGTCGCGGAGTTGCCAACGTGGTGTCGTGGCTCCAAAAATTGTTTTTTCTCATTTTCGTTATGAGGTCAAAGAACCATTTTTTACTGTCATGAAATAAAATTTTTCGTTGCACTTTTACTCAAGGAGTAACAATTCCATCAACAATTTTGCACTTTTGTACAATAAGCTCATATTTCCACGACTTGATAACGTCATAATTTTATTTTTATCGTACAAATTCTTCATTTGCATTTTATAAAATTTACCGTGACGCATATACTCGATAAGTTCTAGTTCCATGCATGGCATGATAGCTGCATTTTCAATTTAAAAGCGCCTCGCATCGTGACTTTAAGACGTCATGACTTCTTCGTCTATTTTCGTTGTAAGGGCTAGGAACCAGTCTTTACTGACGTATCATAATTGTAATATCATAAAATCCATGTAAAAAATTGGATTCCTACGCGCCCCAACGATGTTTTAATTTTTTTTTTTTTTTTGTCATAAAGTCAAAGAATTAACGCTTATTGTCGTACCATTATTTTTATCATGACATCTATTCCCAGAAATTAACAATTTCAAGCAAAGCCAATGCATTTTTAAAAAATGCCTTTTTCAACTTTTTTGGATACCTGCGCGGTAAAACGGAACGTTGTCACGTCGAAAAATTATAGACTTTATAATACCAAGTAATTAAGGTGTCTAGTTTTGTTCAATTCGTTAGCTCTTGAAGACGCCTTTTTCGACTTTGAGCCGAGAAAGTGGCATGAATAGATCCGATGCAGAAAAATAGTCTTCAGGTTGGAGATGAGCACCCTCAAATTATACTTAATGCGTTGGGAATTTCGATTATCGCTTCGCTGTGTTTCGATTACAGATAATTTTGATGCTTTCGAAATGAAATATGATATATGTTTTTAAAACAGAAGATCAAGTTCGAAAATAAGTCAGCGGATAAAAACAACGCCTACCTTCCACTCCAAATCTCGAAAATTTTAATAAAAAATAATATAAAGCCTTGAAATTTTGCGCCCAAGCTTTGATTCCAAAAACGCACTCTAAATTTGTAACGATGTAACGTCATCAAATGATAAAATCTCTAAACATTTCACAAAATTTTATCAAATAACTTAAATTTTGCACATAAACTTTGATTCCAAATACACACTCTATATTTCAAATTTGTCAAAATCAAATGAAAACTACTCCTTCCTCCAATGCAAAGTTACGTCATCAAAATCTCAAAAAATTCTTCAAAACTCAATTTAAACATTTAAAATTTTGCATACGTGCCTATACACCACCCACACCAAATACACACTCTAAATTAACAACTTTGCAAAATCAGATAAACACCACGCCTACCTCCCTCCCATATGAAGTGATTTAATTTAAATTGTAAAATTTTTAAAAATTCCATAAAAAAACAAAACACTGCAACACTCGAAATCCTGCACATAAGATTTGATATAAAATACTTGGGGCTCCCAAATACAACTTTCTATACAAAGTGACGTCACCGAAATAGCAAAGCCATAATAAATTCCAGAAAAATTAATGTATTGTCTTAATATTTTTCAGATAAGCTCCAATACTTAAAACGTAGAATAAGTACATATCAACCTTCATAACTTCGGATATTTATATATTACACACGAGTGTGGAGTATTTTAAATTCAGCCAAGCCGACGTAAATAAATTCTTCACTGATTTATAATTAATTATTTAATACCAATTGTATATGGGCATTTCCTGGAAAAGGTCAACCGCTACCAAAATATTAAAGTTGAAGCAAAAAGACTTTTCTGATAAAATTTAGTTAGTTAATGCATTGGATTTTAAGAATATACCTAATTAAATACATATTACCATTTGTAATTTAAGAAAAGTGGTCTGCAAAGAGCATCTTTGCTTTTTTTAGTTTTAGCGTTTTTAATTGACATTTTTCCTTGAGTTATTTCTGAGTCTTACATATCATGTCGATTGCACTCTTCTTATAGACTAAATATACCAACAATAAATATTTAAAAACACCACAGTAGAGATCAAGCAAACTCCGAATAACGGTAAAATTCAAAGATTCTTTGTACTTCATTCTTCTGTCCCGTTCGCGACCGAAAATAAGCATTTGTGTTTAGTTCTCCGTGACCGTTGATCGGAATAGTTTGATATTTACAATTCAAAACAAAATAACCGAGATCATTTAAAAAAACCAAACCGAAAACATTTTGATCCGTAAATATTTTTTTATTGATTTTTAAAGTGTGTCCCGTTCGCGATCGTAAGTGTTAAATTTATTGATAAACTTAGATATCCATGGAGCTGAAACTGTAATATCTTTTAAAATTAAAATAAAATAATAATTCTTTTATTTTTGTTATCATTGGAATATATGTATCTTGTTTTATTTATTTTTTATACTTATAAATAAAAAATTTTAAACCTAAAAAATGCCTTTGGAATCATTGTCCCGTTCGCGATGTCCCGTTCGCGATTCTAAAAAAAATATTTAAAAAAAATAATAATAAGGATAATTAAAAAAAACAAAATGCTAAATAAAAGCTTTATATCTCTGCTTTAGTTAAAAAATAATCTCCATTTAATAAACTGACAAAATTCGCAGAGTTTTAAACAAAACCACACACCGAAAAAAATTACTTACATTTTTTGTCCCGTTCGCGATCGCAAGTTTATCGAAAATATTTGGAGAACGTTCATATTTTATAATTTTCTTTTTGTTCTCAAAATTTGTTCTACTAAAATGCTATTAAATATTTATAAAAAGTTAAAAAAAAATTTGAGTTTTCATATTTTTTTTTCAAGTTGAGTGCGTACGAATGTCCCGTTCGCGATCCTGGAAATGCCCATATGAAATGAACATTGGAATATTGAAAATATTATAGAATATGGAATGGCTGTTTGGGGTGTAATTCAAACGTACGCCTCATACAAACGTATGATTTCTGATTTGAATAGTCTTAATCTGAATAAAATGGTTGAATTTTAACCTGACAAAAATAGGCCTGCTTTTTGTTTAATTTCAGGCTTTAGTTTAGATCTGTGTAGAGAATGCCTGAATTCTACAGGCAGAGTGTAAGCAGAGTAAGCTCACTCTGCTGGGTATAACAACTGAGGCGCCACATTTGATTTTCTTATTGCAATTTCTTTTATTTATAAAAAAAAAAATTAGTAGTGAGTTAAACCATTGTGTTCCATACAGTTCCATACTAATCGAGTGCAATGTCCCTGAGCGTGTTTCTCTTGGGTTTTTCGCCTCATAAAAGTTGACAGTGCTGTTAGCTCAATGTGTGTTCGTGCGTACACCAAAAGCGCTTAAAAAAAATGCGTTCATGGTTTTGGGACACCCTGCCATATAATTTTATCAAAATCAAAACAACAAAAAAAAAACAAAGGCGCACAATGACAGTCATTGACTTGTAAGCTAAAGCGACCAACAAATATATTTTATAACATAAAGGTACGTACTTAGATTTATTCGCTACAAATCGCACGAAATATTTATCAACGGAAACGTGTTTAATTTGTGATAACTTGTTTTTTTATCACATTTTTTGTTTTACAAACTCAACAAATGACTATCTTTTAATTGAAAATGTTTGGTGCTTAATAATCGCTAGTCTCATTTAGTATGATTACTCGTTTTTTTTTTCACTTAACAGATAAAACACTCAATCATCTAATGAAAGTATAAATAACTTAATGTAACCAAATACTAATTTTTATTTTGCCTTATCGAAAAATACGAAGACTTGATATATCATGCCTCGACTATTAAGTATTTGCAAATACTTTCTTTTGCTTTGTTGTGCCGAAGTAATACTAGCCTTTTTGTTGCTTAACCAATCCGAGTTTCTTTCGGTTAAACTTTTATCTCATAGCAATAATTTTATTATTAATTAAAAAATTTGAAGGTTATTTGACATAAAAGCTGATTATACATTAGACCCATACTCGATCTTGATTATGTCGATTATTAAGTTGATTTGAAACACTTATCGTAGTTCTGAATCTAATTTAAAATGCTCATATATTTAGTTCAGTTTTGTGTCAAAACTCCATGATAGACTGCTTGGATATAGTTTTTAAGCTTGAAATAATTTTTCTTAACCCATTAACGTCCGCCTTAACTATCAACTTTTTTTTAGATGTTTCATTTGTCGATATTGAGGTCGTTTTGAGAAGTAGCCAAATGAGTCGATTCGCCAAAATTTTGACGTCGAAAATTGAACTGGACCAACCGTCACATGTCCGAAATCATAAACACTAATGGCATAAAATTATCTTCTTAATTAATTTTCAGTTTGTTATTATGTTAACTCGGTATTTTATTTCCATTCAAAGTTCTACATCTCTAAAAAAGTAGGTGTATCGTGGACACAGATTTTGTCGTAACAGTGTATTTTTATTCTTGACTGTTCTTACTCTTATCCCAAATCTTTTCTTTGTTCCTAAACTTTTCCTCATCCTTATCCTTATTATATTCGTTCTAATCATTGTCATATTTCTTTTACAAACTCCTGTCTAATCAATGGTCAAATTCCAGACCTTATCCTTATTGGAATTCCTTTCATAATTCTTGTACCACTTCTTACTCCAATCCTTGTCCTGATTCTTGAGCATTCTAAGGTCCAAATCCTTGTTATATTCCTTGTCCCTTTTCGAATTTGATTCTCGAGTTATCAAACGCGTCACCTACGAAAATCTTGGAGTAAAATATTGTGAACACGTTGAGTTGACATCTAAGTAGTCTCATCTAACTCACATACTTTCGACCTATATTCTATTAGGATTTTATATATTTTCTCTGTCATTCCGACATTTGTGACCTCAGTGGAAACGTCTTGAAGCACGTCAGTCCTCATGCGACCTTTCTTTAATTCAGGAACCCACTATTTGAAGAAGTTTTTCAGTGTGTTCAGTGAATTAATTTCTTCTTTGATTGCAGAGAAGTATTTGATGACTTCACGTTTCCCCAATTTTTCCATTTCCAGACACTACCGAAGCGTCTTCTTCAATAGACTGTCAAATGCTTAATCAAATATCTTTAAATTTCAAAGTTGGTATGTAAGCTAGTTAGAGGCAGTATCATAGAATTAGAGTACACAATTGGATCTGCTGGCTTCATTTCTGTGAGGTCGTAGCACATTTTATCCCAGCTTAATTTTTTCCATTCTTATGATAGACATTTAGTATTTTAATCAAATCTTAGTTGGCCAATGAAAGTAGATAAAAAAAACTTTTATGCCCTACAAAAAAAAAACGAAACTAAGAATTACATTTTTAAGAATATACACCTTTGTTTTTCCTGAGGTATCGAAATATTGTTTTGCTAATAATTTTCTGAATGTTTTAAGTTTAAAAAAAATATACGGCACATTACAGCACATATTATTTAAAAAATATTAAGCTAAAAATGGCGGAGCTAACTCAATGCACAACACTTTCGCCCCCCTCTTTTTAACATTTTACAAAATTTAGTACTTTGCTCCTTTTATTAATGCTCTACTTCATCTTTATTATATTTTCTGAATGGACAATTAACTCTATTTTATTTTTTTTTCAGCTTCTGTTCCTATGAAATAAATACAAACGGAAATAAAGTGAAAAATGTCTGCATACGCTAACTCAAATTATGCACCACCTCCACCCACGATGGGGCAGATGAATATGATCAACGGAGTGCCACAACAGCATCAAGCACCGCAGCAAATTCAGCCACAACAACAAATAACTGGTTCACAAATTCAACAACAGCAACAAAATATATTGCAACAGAAACAATCGCAGCAACAACAATTCCTCCCTGGCGCTCTTCCGCCAATGATAAATAATATGAGTAAATTTATGCCACCCTCATCAGCAACAACTAGCGTTAACAGTACAACGACTTCACCAGCAGTAGGACCAAATGCTGCTTTTAATGCTCTGAACGGACCACGTGCAGCAGCAGCACCACCACCAACTCAAGTACCGCAAGCAAATATACCACCTCACTTACGAACCACTGGAATGAATGGTCCTCCAGCTGGTGCTACTGTTTCAGCTCCTGGTACTCCTTTAACCAATGGTGGCAGCGGTAACTTTAGTGCCAATTCATCACGCACCGGCTCGCCGGCATTGCAAAATTCACCAAGTCATCATCATACTCAGCAGCAGCAATATCCACCAGGTGCTGCTGTTGGAGCAAAGCCTCCGTTGTCGTCGCCTCCAAGTGTACCTTCCGTGCCGAAGTTGGAACCAGCGTTTAATACAGCATCAGCTGCTCCACATGTAGCAGCACCCAGTTTAGCAAATAGCATGCAGAATTTATCGTTGAATCGCACAAATGGGCCGTCAACGCAATCCATGCAAAAACCACCTATAGCTTCTGCGAGTACCATGAATTTTCCTTCAAATTTCCAAGTAAATTATTTTGCCTTTTAATTGCTATTTCTATGTTATGGCTATATGTAATTTTCTCTTTCTATTTTAGGGCAATTTTAGAACGTCTGCTTTGAATACAAACCCACAGCAACAACAAAATCCAGCAACCTCCTTTGCAACTAATCGCGTGTCGCAAATGCCACCCACAAGTGTGCCCAATAATCAGCAATTTACGAGTCAAGCTTCACAACAGCAGTTGCCTAAATCCCAGGCCGTAGCAGCAACAACAGTTTCACAGCAACCTTCCAGCATCTACGGAACATTGACAGCGCCCCCAATGGTGCGTGGACCTCAAGCAGCCCAACAAAATATAGGCTATGGGCCACCAACTGCAGGCATGATGCCGCCAAAAAATGTTCTACAACAAAATCAACTCAACAACAATCAAGTGCACCAGCAGCAACAACCGTTTGGACAGCAACAGCAACAACCACAACCTCCACCCCCACCACTGCAAGCGCGTAAACCAATGTATCCAACGGCAACGCAATTGCCGCCGTTGCACACCTCGCAACAACAACAGCCACAGCAGCAACAACCTTACTCCCAAGCTTATCATCAACAGCAACAGCCGGCGGCCACTTTTAACGGTCAAACAAATGCCGCTCCACTGCAATATCAGCCCATGCAACAACCACAGCAGCAACAATATCCAGCCGCGCCCAATTATAATCCACAAATGAGCGTCGCCCAACAGGGTTTCAGCCGACTCTGGGGACAAGACACCGTGGATCTCATGCAAAATCGTCACATTCTAACCCCAGCAACGCTGCCGATACCGAAAATTGTGCTGCATAATCAATTTCATGAATCGATTAACTGCAATCCAAGGTGAGCGCTTTGGAAGCCATCATAATCACCTAACTACTAGATTATTTTATTCTTTTTCAGCATAATGCGTTGCACTATCGCCAAAATTCCAGAAAGTAATTCATTGTTGCAGAAATCAAGACTACCGCTGGGCATTTTAATTCATCCGTTCCGCGATGTTAACGTGAGTTTTTTCCCCACACAAAAAATATTGATTGATTCAAAATATGTGTCAAGGTAAACGAAATATGTGCGTGGCGAATGACACAGTTCTTGCGTTTGTTATTACACTGTCCTAGTTGTGATTTTTTTTTTCTAAATTAGTCTGGCTTCAAACTACCGACGACCTTACAAGAAAAACCTTGAGAAGGGTCATGCCACAAGAGCTGTTTACTATGTACGTCATAGTCACGTTAATCCTAAAAACTCTTTGTAATAATTTCAACAAATAAATAACAAACTAAAATATTTCAAGCATTGTCCTGTCTGTAGGAAAATACACTACACGTGGCCAGCGATTAACTTTTAATGTTTTTGACTTGAATACACAACTTTCTTATTATTGCCATAAGCTTACGTTTTTTGATCAATGCCTTTTATAATTTTTTTCAACTACTAAAATATCATATTTTTCATTTAATTTCTCACTGCAATATTTGCAAATGAAAAACAGACGCAAAATTCATTGGAATACAAGGAAGTCGCATATATTTTACTCCGATCACATAGCCAGCTGTGTTCGATTATTGAGCAGCAGATGAATGCAGATTTCAAACAAAGCATTATTTAAAGTTTTTTAAAGAAAAAAACCACTTCAAGCGCACCAGAAAATTTCCAGATTCAATAAAAAAAAATAAAAAAAAAAAAAATAAATAAACAAATTTGTCAACTTTCCAACAACCAACTTCTGCAACTTTACTTTTACTGCTCATCAGTCCAAAGAATACTATTAAATTTTCAGTAGCATGCTAGTTAGCACATTCTATGGCAATTCTTAACATTGTACGGTATTAATGAGATAAAGTGAATCCGATAAGAGTTTTCTCTCAGAAAAATTACTAATGTTTAGATCTAAATCTCCACCTGTAGGTGATAAATGATTTAGGTTGAAATGAATGAATATTTTTGGGATATAAGTGAACTCTTTACCGCATGTTTAAAGTTTTTCTTGTCATTCAATTGATGATTAGACGTCTCTTTGTCAGAGTGAGACATTCTATTCTGTTAGAGTTTTGACGATTTTCCGTCTTCAATTAATGTTTATTAAAAAACTTTGCTCAGTTCACCAATACTTACCACGACCATTATTTATGATATTAAATATAAAAAAATCGATTAAAAAGTTTATAATTCTTACCTTAACTTAACTCATCTTTACCTATGAAGAACACTCCATTAAAAGCAAAGTACGAACTTCACGAAATGTCTTTCAGGACTGCCAAGTGGTTTTTTTAATTATATCTGGAACTTTATAAAAGAATAACATTGTAAACACTATGTTGGCTGTATCGTGGACACAACCGTGGGTTTTGACATGACGTATCTTAATGCTTGTCCTTATTCTTATTCCTTACCTTTTCTTTGTTCCGAAACTTGTCCGCATTCCTATCCTTATTCTTATATTTCTTCTAACAATTTTGCTACTTCTTGTTCAAATTCTTGTTCTTATCCATGCCCAAATTCCTTTTTCGAACTTCTTTCCTAATCCTTATCCCAATCTTTTGTTTAGATGTAAGTGTTTAATTAGTGTTTGTTTGACTTATTTTATTAGCGAGTCACGCTAAAGCATATATGCCAAAAAACCGCATTTACTTATGAAAAGTGCCGCATTTAAGTTCCAAAATAAAACTTGTCTTTGTTATACTATTGATTGACCATTAGAATCTTTCCAATAGCCAATCACCTCGCTCTACTAGTTTAAAAGTTTTTCTACTCTTTTTTTCATCAAGGATCAAAATTTGCATAGCGACAAATTTGCATGCGATGCGAAAATTTTAGCGACATGCGTTGGGTGCAGTTTATTCAACTTATGGTAGCTTATGCAGGTGACTGACCTAATGTCTGTCGATATGCTTATGCATGGTGTTTGTATATTGCTCATGCACTAAACTTTGTCCTTAGTATGTTAAAGTGTCCAAATACTTGTTCTATCACTTGTCTCATTTCTTGTCCTCATCCTTTCCCCAATTTTGTCCTTAATATTATTTTAGGAGTTTCTAAATCTTTGTCATAATCCATTTCCCAATCCTGTCGGAATCCTTGTCCAATTCTATGCTCTAATCTTTGTTCAAATCTTTGTAAAATTTTTATTTCCACAAATAAGCCAAGAAGTCTATATCTTTCAAATAAGGTGCGTATGGAAGCAATTCGAACATTAACTTATTTTTTGTCATTGCGATTGCGGATGTGTGAACTGGTGCATTTAGTTTTGATGAAGCAAAACTTTCTTTTTCGTCATATGTGTCTTTTTTTCCTTGATTTCCTCTCTAAAAAGTTGCAATAAATTAGCATAACACTCGCTGTTGATTTTTTTCTCAAGATAAGCAAATAAAATTACCTTGTTTGCAGATGATTATACTTTTGCCTTCAATTATTTTGACTGTTCCCTTAACTCAAGTATGAAGTTCCGTTTTCGCTTTGACGTTTTGCATTCGATTTCATTTTGTCAGAAAACATGACAGAAAATTTGGTTTTTTATAATAACCATTTATTTGTTTAACCATTAAAGCCTTCATTAGTTGCACTGGTTACAGTCTATGCATACCACAAAAGCAAGAGTAGTTTGAAATTCAAGCACAAGACCAGCCTGAATGCAAGTGTTGGCATACATTTTCACACAATATTTCAATGTCATATTGCATTCATCATTTGGATAACTGTGGCACTTATTTGTTAAAAAAGCTACAAAATATGAACCTAGCTTATAAGTGCATCATGATATAGACACAAAAACTAGGCTTATTGCTTTGAAACTTCGCCAAAAATTGACTGAACTTTATCACACGCACGACGCCGTTAATATTTCATTGTCTATATAGTAGCTCATGCACATTTAGATAATGGTCATCCATTACCATTCTGTGGATTCTTTCACTCTTTCCGTCGTCAGCTCATATGGTTGACCACTACGATTTTCGTCTTGACAGCTCGTATTTTCTCGCTTAAATTCTATCATCTATTAGCTTACTCCTGTAAATGAAGGAATAGACTCCCCTAAAGTAAAATCTAGCCTCGATTTCGATATTGGTTGGATTGTGAAGCAAGCCTTATTTCTCAACTTACTTCTTGCTTATAGAAGAAAAAAAGAAGTATAATAAATATTGAAATGCATTTTCAATTGAATCACAAAATTACTTCCACGAGTTACTAAAATATTTATTTTAAATAAACTATTTTGAATTTTTCAGAGTTTACCGGTTATACAATGTCCAAATATTGTGCGTTGTCGGCTCTGTCGAACATATATTAATCCATTTGTATATTTTGTGGACAGTAAAATGTGGAAATGTAATCTCTGCTATAGAGTTAATGAGTGTAAGTTTGGAAAGAACAAATGAAATTAATTTGAACAATTATTCATATTTAAACTCTTTTTGCACATTCCATTAGTGCCCGATGATTTTCAGTTTGATCCAGCTACTAAAACATACGGCGACGTAACAAGACGACCTGAGGTGCGCTCAAGTACGATTGAATTTATTGCGCCCTCAGAATATATGGTAAGCAAGCAAGCAGTCGACAATTCTTCTTTTCCTCACAGACTATTGTAATTTAACATTTTTTTAACCTGTTTAGCTACGTCCTCCACAGCCAGCGATCTATCTGTTCTTGTTCGATGTTTCTATCATTGCGCAGCAGAGTGGATATCTGGAAAATATATGCGCTGTACTCTCGAAGCATTTAGATGATATGCCTGGTGATGCCAGAACCCAAGTTGGCTTCATTGCGTACAACAGTCAGCTGCATTTCTATAGCATGGCTGAAGGTTATAATCAACCGCATGAGATGACTTTGTTGGATATCGATGGTGAGCAAATAAATTTAATTCCCTTAATTTCGTTACAGAATTAATTGAGATGCGTTTCTTATCTAGATCCCTTCTTACCACGTCCTGATAATTTACTTGTCAATCTGAAAGAATGCAAGGAATTAATCAAGGACTTATTGACACAGTTACCGAAAAGATATGCCGATACGCACGATCCAGGATCAGCGCTTGGTGCCGCCTTGCAAGTAGCTTACAAGTTGATGGTGCGCATTGGAATTTTTTTTGATTGAAAAATGTTTGCATTATTTAATTTTGACGTTATTCCAGCAAGCTTCTGGTGGACGTGTTACCGTTTTCCAAACGTGCCTTCCCAACAAAGGACCCGGTGCACTGGAACCACGTGAAGATCCTAACAATCGTTCGGCCAAAGATGTTGCGCATTTAAATCCTGCTACAGACTTCTACAAGCGTTATGCCTTGGAATGCTCTGGCTATCAAATTGCTGTTGATTTGTTTCTGTTAAATCAACAGTATAGTGATCTGGCAACCATTTGTAAGAATATTAAAAAGGGCTTTAAAGCGCAGACCAAAGCTTGCACGGTTGTTTAAAATTATATTTTTTCTTTCCCATCTAGCTGGTATTAGCAAACATAGTGGCGGCTGTGTTCATCACTTCCCACTCTATCAGCAGACTAAGCCGCAGCACATCGATTCGCTTAAGCAGTGCTTCAAACGATATCTTGTACGAAAGATTGGCTTTGAGGCTGTCATGCGTATTCGTTGCACACGCGGTCTTCAGGTGCACACATTCCATGGTAATTTCTTTGTTCGTTCGACTGATTTGTTGTCGCTGCCCAATGTGAATCCTGATGCTGGTTACGGCATGCAGGTTTGTAATCGTATCCTTTTGTTTTTTGATTTCTATTAATTAATGATTTCCTTTAGATTTCCTACGAAGAATCGCTCACTGATGTCAAAACAATTTGTTTCCAAGCTGCTCTTCTTTATACCAACAGTGAAGGTGAGCGTCGCATACGTGTGCACACACTCTGCCTTCCCGTTACTGCCTCTCTGCCAGAGGTTATGCATGCTGCCGACACAGAAGCAATCATTGGCTTGCTGTCGAAAATGGCCGTTGATCGGTCGATTACATCGAATATTGCCGATGCTCGTGAGGCATTTATAAATGCTACCGTAGATATTTTAAGTGCATTTAAAATTGCACAGAATCTTCCATCTGGCCAGACAGGACAATTGATCGCTCCGCGTTCTTTGGCGCTGATGCCATTGTATATATTATCGTTGCTTAAACATGTAAGTATTGCGATATTGAATACTGATATCAATAGTGGCTAATTTATTGACAATTGAAAGAGTAAACTTTTTAAAAATCTATTTTAAAAAAATTAAATTAAAAAAAAAAATCTTCAACTTTAGGGTGGTTCGGGGTTAAAACCTCTCATAGTGTTAAAAAAGAAACAAAAAATCCTTACAAATCATCAAAAGAAAAAGGTTGATATATTTCATTGAAAAAGTAAATAAAAGTTTACCCTTTCCAAAATCAAATTGGAAAAATTGCTTTAGAAATGAAAAGCTGAGAGCATTCGTTTACCATTTCCAAAATCAAATTGGAAAAATTGCTTTAGAAATGAAAAGCTGAGAGCATTCGTTTCGAAATATGACAACATGAAAAATTCGAAATTTAGTTGTCAATCGTCATAATAAAGAGTAATCCATTTTAAAGTAAGAAAGTAAAGTTTAAAAAACACTAAAAATGCAGATTGCGATAAAATTTTAATTTCGTTATGTTTGGACATTGCCATAATAGTGGAGTTTTTGCAGGACTCAATCCTTTTACCGTTTTTACCGTAATTTTCGATGATTTTTGTGCACAACTCAGGCACTAGGTGGGCCATGACTTGAAAAATTTTGGTTTTTAATTGCTCAAGAGTATGAGGTTTATTTACGTAAACAAGCTCTTTTGCTCAGCTCCACTAAAAAAAAGAGTCCAGAGTCCATTGCATCAAATCACACAATCTCGGAGGTCAATTGACATCACCAAATCTCGAAATAAGTGGTCCTGGAAATTTCTGTTGCAACAAAACCCTAATTGGTGGTGTTGTGTGACTTGTGGCTCATCTTGTCCATATCTTCAATTCCAGAAAAAAAAATCGGTTAACGCGCTCAGAATTGACTGTAATGGTTGCTCCTTGATCGTTTAAAAAAAAAATACGGATCATGACATCACCAAACCATAATGCACACTTTTTGTGGATGCAATTGCTTCTCCACAATTGCTTGGGGATTTTCAGAGCCCCATATACGTCAATTTTGCTTATTCACTTAACCTCCTACCGCAATTATGGTCTTATTGCTGAAAAAAATTTGATTCGAAATATCAGCATTATTTAGAAAAAATTTAAGAAGCTTCTTTACGTGACCATAGTATAATAAACAAAGTAGCTCCACGGCGGAACAGCAAAAAGAAACTGAAAATTATTTGTATTGATTTTAATAGTTTCTAATCAAAGCGAGAGAGGATTTTCAGTCTCGAGTCTATCTTGTTAATTTTAGGGGTCGTTCATAAATTACGTGACTTATTTTTTTTTACTCCCCTCCCCATCCGTTACTCTTCGTAGTGCATTTCAAAACCCCTCTCCTTCCCCCCATAAAGTAACGTAGTATATGAAATAAAAAATGAATTTATTAAAAAATATATGAAAATATATTTAAAAAATATTATCTTGACTAGCTCTTAGTATGTGTGCTATCATGACCAGATAAATTTAAGAAAAACATTTAAAAATCAATTATATTCATCGATAAAAACTATTCCATCTTCAATCCAAAAGTCGATGCTCTCAATCACTGGAATTGAAGAAGCTGGAAACTTTGGGAACTCTTCGAAATAGAATTCTTTAACGGATTCCATGTCGACCCATTCAAGTGTATCCTCATTTCATATGTAAAAAATTCGCCTGGTCTTTGAGAGAGTACCCATAAAGGCTGCATCCTTACTACTATTGTCAATAGTTAACCGTCAATTTAGACGGTCAAACATAAAGATATAAGGATGAAAATGTTTTGAAATGATGGAGTGTATTTAATTAATTTTTTTCGGTTTTTTTTTATTTTTGGTCACGACCCTTTATCGTTATTTATCGTATGACATTTTAAACCCCTCTCCCCTCTAAATTGGTAATGTAATTTATGAACGTGGCGGCAGTGGCGCAGTGGGTAGAGTGCGTGACCCATACGCCACAGAACCCTGGTTCAATTCCATCTGACACAGAAAGTTTGTTAAATTCTCTGCCGTCACCTCTCTGCATGCAATGGCAAACCTCAGAGAGTAAATAATGCCATGTAATGCTTTTTGAAAACATGCACGTTAGCCGTTCGGAGTCTGCATAACACAACTAGGTCCAGTTCTCGATCAATAGTGTTGGCGGCCTCAGTAGTCGAGTTGGCAGCGTGCTCGACTACTACCCCAGAGGTCCCGGGTTCGATTCCCGACCAGGCTATGGTCCTTTGCTTTAAACCTTTCTAAATTTTCTATCCTCATTTCTAATAAACTGAAATTAAAAATTCATCAATACTTGATGGTAGAGAACATAGTTGAAGAAATAAGGTTGTCTCGTGGCTGATCGTACTCTCTTCTCAGTACCCATAATTGTCAAAATCAATGAAAAGCAACAACAACAACTTCAACGGCTTTTCATGTTATTAATTTTCGTTTTCAGATTTTGTATGAGCTGTCAACTTCGATTTGACATTTATGGGAACTCGCTCTCACCCATGCGACAACCTTATTTATTCAACCATGGTAGAGAAATGTGGATGAGATTTCCTTCCCAATAATATATCACCCCATTTTTCTTACCAAGGCAGACTTGACTGAATAGGTATTCCATCTGAAATCCTTGGTTCAAAGCTAAAAAAAAAATTATTGACACGCACAACACAATTTGATCATAAGAAGTTCGGTCAAAGTCATTTCAAGGGCTAAAATGGTCCTAGTTTATTATTATTATTTAATTTATGAACGACCCCTTACTATATATTTCCTCTCTGAGGTATGCCATTGTTTGTAGAGAAGGGACGGCCAAGCAGAAAAATTAATATCAATCGAAAAAATTTTATATGTCAAATGAGATTCGAGCATGGGATCTACCGATTTGTAAAATTGGCACGGATCCGTCCACGAACTGTCACATGTTCTTCCACAGCTACCACAATTAAACCACCAAATGACCACCAATCTAAATTCTTTTCATATTTTTAAAATTGAAGCATATTTTCCCAACTCTATTATTTCTATAAAAAAACTCCTTGATCCTTTAATTAAAAATTAATATCCAAAAAGATGTAAACAAAAAAAAAAAAAAAAATAAATAAATAATTCTATTTTAGACTTTTTTATTGAGTGTGATACATTTGACAAATCTTCATGTTCCTTCGAAATTTCAAACCAATCTGTTAAAAAATTGGTATTTTACAAACAAAATTAAGAAAATGTTTCAACCTTAAATATATAATACGAGGGACGCCTTTTACGTCTTGCGCCTCGGCAACACTTATGGTCTAGTTAGCCTCGCATGCCACAGCAGCGCATGGCTTAACAAGTGTCACTTGGCGATCTGTTCAATGCGATTTGCGTGTATCTGATTATGCACAACATGGCAACGCATGGCTATGCTCAGATAAAAACAGAAATTCATCTCTGATACTTAGATAAACACAGAAGATCTGTTTAATTTTGATTTCTGTGTATCTTCTATGCGTTTGACGTTTTGCCGAAACAGTTTTGCATAGTCAGCACTTTTTTTGCTATGTGCTAGCTGCTTATCTATGTACCATGCGCTACTGTGCCATGCGAGGCTTACTAGACCATTAGCATTGCCAGTAGAATTTTGACAGTTCCATTCAAAAATTTAACATTTGCTAGCATAAACGTATTCACAACTTCGTGAAGGTCGTCCAAGACCGTCTGTTGCGAGGGAAAACATCAATGCTGTGCGTGAACTGTTGGAATGCCTATCCTTGGTCATTAGTGGGACTACCATACATTCGATTTTACATAAGCATTTAGGCGTCAGGAAGATTTGTTCCCGTTAGATACCTCATAACTTGACGATAACTTAAAAAAGGCTCGTATCGCTTGGTGCAAGGAAATGTTAAAAAATACAGAGGGGTTGTTCGAAACACGTCTACAATATCGCCGCAGTGATGAATCATGGAAAACAGCAATTCACTGCATATAGCAACTCAAAACGTTGAATTGATTGGTCATTCACCTTACAGTTCCAACTTGGCATCCAATGACCTCTTCTTGTTCTCTCATATTAAGAGAAAAATGCGTAGCAAGCGTTTTTCTCAGACCGGTGAGACCTTAAAAAACCCGGTTTCGGAGGTACCAACTTCAAAGTGGCAAAACTGTTTGGCTCAAACGAATGTAAAAGTGTATTGATCATCTTGGAGAATATTTTGAAAAACAATAAAAGCATTTTCACTGATAAACCACTTTTTTTTATTGTTAGGCGTAAGACTTAAAAGGCAATCCACGAAATGTTTCTAATATCAAGAATATGTCGAGATCTTATTTAGAAATATAAAACCATTAATGGTTTAGTATATAATTTTACGGCTCGCTTAATCGAAAATTCTTTACACTGTAAGTGCGTAGTATTTCTAATAATTTTATAGAATTGAATATATTAAACAATTACATATTACATAACCCCTCTGTTAAATAACTGTTAAATTTTGCTTAAAACGTTTACTAACTGTTATAATTTTTTAGCCCGCTTTTCGTGTTGGCACCAGCACTCGACTTGATGATCGTGTCTATGCCATGGACTGTATGAAGACTCTACCACTCGATCAGCTTATGAAGTTTATTTATCCTGAATTCTATCAGATTGATGCTCTATTCTATAATGCCCAAAATTCAAATAACACAGCGGCAGAGGATGATGATGATGACGATTTGCCCGATTTACCACGTCTACAACTATCTGCTGAATAGTAAGTTTACAGATGCAATTAATTGAGCCTCTTTATAATCAAATGCTTCACTTTGAACAGCTTGGATTCCCGCTCCATATTCTTACTCGACTGTGGCAATTTGATCATCATCTATGTGGGACTGAATGTGCCAGTAAATATTTTAGAAAATGTTCTAGGTATGCTTGACTTCTACTCGTCGATCAGATGTTCGAATGTATCTCAATGTTTTATTTTCATTAAAGGTATTAAAGCAACTGCCGAATTGCCAGACTATTACTATGGTCTGCCTGCAGTTAATAGCTCTGAGAATGATTTACTAAAACGCTTCATTATGAGATTGAATGATGATAAACCGTTCCCGCCAGTTGTGCAAATAATACGGTAAATAACATTTTTAACTAACTAAAGCATAAATATTGAAACGCTTTTTTTTTGGCTTATTTCCTTTTCAGCGATACGAGCACCGCTAAGCCGCAATTAATCGAAAAATTAGTCGACGATCGAAGTGAATCTAGTTTATCATATTATGAATTTTTGCAACACATACGGACTCAGGTTAAATAGTACTTTATAAGTTAAAATTAATAAATAAAAAATAAATTTAAATTAAATAAAAAAAACCAATACTAAATACTACATGATGATGAAAGTGTTGCAACACATTTAAAGGAAATAAAAATTATTTAATTTATACAACAAAAAACACGTTAACAGGAGAACGAAAAAAAAAGAAGAAATTCTAAAAAATTGAATGAAGTTAATTTGCAAAAGCTATGCTGCTGTCTAAAGAAAATTAAATATTTAAACGAAACAAAAAAAAAAAAAAACAAAAAAGATAAGACTCAGCAAATTTTAAATTTCTAGTAGAACGCAATTTCTTCTTCGAGTTTGTTAAATATATCCTAATGCTGCGTATCTGTTCCATGGTGCGCTATTAAATAGTACGACGGAATCCGTATGTAGTGGCTAGTTATAGAATATTTCATTGAACGTTTAACCAATGCGTTTTCCTTTTCCTAAATTAAGTATATTATTTAACATAAAAAGATTGATCGTTACAAATCATACACTATAAATAAAAACAAAAAATACAAATGCGATAATTAAAAGAAAAACAGTTTTTGTAAAAATCAAGTCTAGCGTGGCAGACAGTTCGGTGTGTGTGTGTCTGTGTGTCTTTGTGTCTTTGTATATTTAGTCAGTCAATCAGTCAATCATTCATGATTTCACATGTTCCTTTTTTTAATATGAAGTTATTTGAGATTGTTATGCGCACTATTTAAAATTTTAATTTAGTTTCATTCGTTCATCTTCGTTTAATATTTTATAAAAAATTTTAGGTATTTTCATCCGAAATCATCAAGTAAGTTATAAATCTATTAGTTATGAACTTGCCACTGATGTTTTTGGAATATAACAACTTGTTATAATTTTGTAAAAAATTTTTAATTTTAAACTTTCAAATTTCTTGAAGAGTTATTTGTCTCTAATTTTTTAACTTTTCACTATTATAATTCCCCATAAGGTTTTTGTTTTATTCCTTTTTTTTTTTAATAAAGGCTGTTGTTATTTTATGTATGCTATTTTAATCAAATGCAATTGACTTTTATTTGTATTTTTTAATTATTTTTGCATATTTAATTCATAGCATATCATTATTTGTTAGACAAAAAATACGCCACAAGCTTTTTCTCCCCACTGCTTGGCAAGCGCTGCGGCGTGAAATACAGGTTGCTTGCATAAACTATATATACACGAAAAACTAATATGTTGTATTTGATAATGTGTGCTTAGACGTTGACATCTAAAGAAATAACCTATTCATATGATTTATATATTATTTACAAGAACTAGCATATAATTATAATTGTTTGATTAGGTTAAAAAACATACATACATACATATTATATACAGTTAAAAAAAAAAACAATTATGTATATTTATTCTTAAAATTACTTTATTGTGGTCAAAAGTATAATTTTTAAAATAAAACTATATATAAATATATATTAAAATGATTATCAAAGTGTTTTATTTTTGGATTTCTAGATTTTCGCAAATTTATAACAATCTCAATATCGTATTTATTCTCAGGCAACGATAAGAATTTCCATAGTTTTAAAGATATGTTAATGTTTTTGGTGACAAAATGAAAAATAAATATTAAAGTAAATTATGCTGTTTTTTAAATTTAAATATAAAAAATTTTAATATTACTTCATTGCTTATAACTTCATACTTACCAAAGTATGCAACTCTATTTGCCTGTAAAAAATCTATACGTAAAAAATGGGGTTTTCCCCCAAAATAGTAAGCTGGATTTATACGGCGATTGTCCGCCCCATACTTGTATACGGTTCACTGGTATGGTGGAGGGCCCTTGATAAGGTCACTGCACTTCAGAAATTTGCAAAGGTTCAAAGAAGTGCATGTCTCTGTATTACTGGTGCATTATCCACAACTTCAACTAATGTCATACTTCACCTTCCTCCTCTAGATATCTTTGCCAGAGAGTGTGCTAACTCAGCAGCCCTCAGACTAAGAGAATCTGGAAATTGGATAGGTAACAGCTGCGGTCACACGGTAATTCTGAACTCATTGGTCCCCGACAAAACAAATTACTGTGTACCTTGTTTAAATCTTGAAATCTTGAAAATAACTATGAAGTTCCCATCCCTTCACGGCTCGACTGGGCTAACAAAACCACCCTTAAAATAAACAGAATTAAAATCTTTACAGATGGATCCAAGCTTTAAAACACAGGTAAGGAGAGGAATTTACTCCCAAGATCTGGAAATAGAAGCTTCCTTTAGACTCCCAACCTATTGTGGTGTCTACCAAGCGGAAATGATGGATGTATATGAAACTGCTAAGATTATAGGTGAAAGAGACCTCTGGGGAAAGAATATTTACATATTCTCAGAAAATCAAGCTGCGCTTAAAGCGCTGAACTTGCATATTGATAACTCTAAAACTCTCATTGAGTGCCGTAGATCTCTTCACGAGATGGCAAGGTTATTCAGGATCCGCCTCATATGGGTACCTGGTCATAGGGATATCGAGGGCAATAATCTATCTGGCAAGGGGGGTACGACCTCGAACACCCTCTTAAATGAGGATTTCATTGGTATAGGCATGTTCTCCTATAAACTCCAGTTCGAGAACAAATCCTTGAGTCTTGCACTAGTACTTTGGGAGCACCTTGACACATGTAGGGTAGCTAAGCTAACGTGGCCTCGCTACGACTTAAAACGCATTAAATCACTACTTGAAATAAGCAGGGTAAACCTTTCAAAAATAGTAGGAATCCTCACGGGTCACTGTCTAATCGGAACACATGGTCTTCGATTGGGACTTGCATCAAATGATTTCTACAGAAGCTGCAAATGCGAAGAAGAGGTAGAAAATGTCCAGCATTTCCTCTGCGAATGTCCGGCGCTAAGTAAAAGGAAATAGGAAACTCTGGGACATCCCTTCTTTAATGGACTTACCGAAGTTTCATGCCTGGAAATCAAGCATATAATAAAATTCATAATCCGTTCGAACTGGTTTGCTGAGGAGGGATATCTCTCATAGGTCAAAAGAGATTATGTGGTATCACAACGGGCCTGCACTGGCCTAAGTGTAAGAGTCATCTGCCGGCTCAGCTATCAAAACCTAACCTAAAGAATTTTAAGATTTTATCTGAAACTATTGAACTTTATCTGAAATAAATTTGTTAACTATGTTTTATATGTTGTATGCAGTCAGGAGGCCAACAATATTTTAACGTGACAATGTTATGTTTACCGCGTTCCAAAAAAGTTGAAAAAGGCATTTTTCAAAATGCATACTTTGGTCCCGTGCTTGAAACACCGTAGAATTAAGCTGTCAAGGCAGGTGTTTACGTAAAACACATTCGGATTTTCTGTACTTGGCCTTACGATAACAATAAAAAAATATAATTTTATATCGTCCGGTCGCGAAGGTAGCAGCGTGTGCAACAAAAATGGAATATTGTTGCGTGAAATTATTACTGAATTCGCTGAGTAGAAGTCAAAACTTTATTTTACGACAACAAAGAATGATTTTTTTGATTTTATAAAGAAAAAAATTTTGAAGCCACGACAACTTCTTAATGTTATGAAAATGCAACAAAAATGAAAGAACGTTACATGGAATTGTAACTCCGTGGTTATTGGCACTACGGTAAATTTTATTGAATCTTAGTAAAGCTGAAATCTAAAGCCACATGATAAAAGTAAAAACAAAATTAATAGCGTCATGAGGCCACTTAGGGAAACCCCTAAAGTAATCTAAATTCACCATCGTTGCATGGATATATTGCATATTCAAGTAAAATGTAAATTTACCAGGACAGGAAAGCAAATGCAAAAATTAAAATAAAAATAATGACATAATTGGAACAAGAATAAGGACAAGGATAAGAAAATGGATGATGGCAAGGGCTAGAACAAATATTAGGACCACTTATAATATAAGGAGAATGACAAAGATTTGAACAAATATTATAGCAACGAATTGGAGAAGGATTAGGTCAAGAACTCAGCCAAGGATTTAGACAGAGATTGTGCGCACTAAGGACAATATTTGGGGGAAAGATTGGGAAGAATGTTAAACTTGGATAAGGAAATGGATTCGAACAAGGAAAAGCTTAAGAATTTGGACACGGATAAAAACAGCAATTTGGACATAGAGGACAAGGGCGTAGCCGGGGGGAGGGGGAGGTGACGTTTCCCCCCTAAATCGGAGATTTTTTATTTAATATATGGCTTTGAAAGTAGTTTCTATATGTAATTCCTTTTTAATATGTGGTTTTTCCTCTTTCTTTGAAATTAGATATGGTAAAGATATGATAAAAGAAATTTATAAGGTCTTGTCCCTCCCTAATTTTCATCCTGCCTACGCCCTTGATGGAGGACGACAAACATAAAAAAAGGATGAGGACAAATTTGGAAACAAAGCAAAGAATAAAAATACACTGTCACTTCAAAATCTACGGGTGTGTTCACGACACAGCCAACTCCATTTTTTATTGAGAATTCTCCAATAAAATAAGTAAAAAAATTAATTTTGCTTACCTCTACTATACTTATACTCGTACCTTATTTAAATTAAATTTTTTGTTTTTTTTTCGATTCAGATGATCCAGTCCAAGGATATCGTGCTCATCTGAAGACGTCTTTTTTTAGAGGAGCTCCGAGAGATCGGCTACAGCAGCTATAAAAATAATTATTTTTACAAATAAAAAATATGCATGTAAAATTTAAAGTCACCAAATTTTTACGTTAACATATTAAAATGTCTCTCAGGAAAACGCATTCTTCACAAGGATATATTTAATTTGTCACTCCAATTGTAACACCCATAAGTAGGCGTGATAGAAAAAGGAAAGTATATGAAATCTTGATTGTCAATTTATCGATTTCCGTAGTAGTAGTTTTGAAGCTATTGTACTGAATTTTAATATTTAAGCTTTTATATTAAAAGGGATAAAATATTAAAAAAGATCGAGTTCGAATATGAGCCAAAACGGATGAAAGCTACTCCTTCCTCCCTAACAAAGTGACTATACTAAAATGGCAAATTTTCTAAAACGTCCACAAATTCTAAGCACTTGTAATTTTGGAAATAAGCTTTGAATCCAAATAAGAAAAAAATAGAAATTTGCCAAAATCGAAAGAAAACCTCGACTTCCCCACATACAAATTGACGTCATCAAAATAATAACACCTTATTAGCTTCGGATATTATATATTACACACGAGTGTGGAGTAATAAAATTCGGCCAAGTCAAAATACTACATAATACATTTCATCCTAGTTTTATTTCAAAATTACTCTTTCAATTAAATTGCAACAGCCATCCACAAGCGGATGGCATTAAAACAAACTTCTGTTTTTAGTTGATGATCTCTGGTTTCCGAATTCTCCTTGATATTTTGTCTAGAAAACCAAAGAACGTTTAGTTCCTTATATATCTAGCTATCCAGTTAACCTACAGTTAAAAACTCAAGGAAATGGAAGTGAAATTCGAGAAATAAGTAATAAAATTGTTTTAATTTAATTCACTTTGGTTTTTGAAAATAAAATTGTATAGTAATTGGTTGAAATTATCGATCTATATAATATATCTTACCATTTTTTGCCAAGTCCGCTTTATTTAATTCCAATCTCACAAAATGGTCTCAATAACAATAAAAACAAGTTCTATTCTTCATCAAGTTTTTGTAGCTCGAGTTTATTTTTTATAGTTTATTTTATAGCTACCAAATATATATGTAAATATAAATATGTATAATTTTATAATTATATAGGCAATATTTTTGGTGAATGATTTTAACAATTTTACTTGTTCTTAACTTAAACTTAAATATTATTCATATAATGTTTTATTTTTTGTTGAATTTTAGTATTTTGGAAAATGTGCGTTTAAATGCAAAATACATTAAAAATTCTTCTTTGGTACATTTTGTTTTAGAGCATTAGAGAAATACTTGAAAAAATCGTTTTATGATTCTTAAACCTTAAGTACTGTTGTTGGTCTGCGGGGCCACATCCAAATATTTAAAGTGTATTTTTTGTCTATTTAATCTATTGAAAAATTTAATAAAATTAATTCATCCCGGCATGAAAAATTGTGTTTCTTCTTTTTATAGTAAAGCTAAATGACTAGTTTAACTTTTTAAAAGTATAAAAGTATGGATGAAAAAATAAATATATCAAGTTTTATTTAATAATAAAATGCTCGTGGTCGCGCAGACCAACAACAGTATTTACGTAATTTTTTTTTTTTTCACAATAGTACTTAAGTTTTAATGCTCCTCAGCTGACTTAACTTTTATAGTATAGTACTCTTTAGTATAGTACTCTGACTCCCAGAATATAATTGTAAGAATAGATGGCATTCAAGCATAAAAATTATAAATTACATGTATGTATAAAGAATATTTATAATATTGTAAGAAAATCTTAAAAAACTACATTTAATATTTTATGATATAATTCAGTGTTCCTTTATTACTAAAAAAAAATATTTATATTTATTTCTTATAAAATTCGTGATGCCTATGCGCCTTTATTGATATCAAACTGTATTTTGACACGTTATTTCCAATGTCACATAAAAAAATTTTAAATTTACAAAAAATATATGACTACTTTCACAACAATATAAAAAATTCGTTTTAACAGCCGAACTATATATTTTGTTTTTTATAACAGTCAAACGAGGACTTGATCTAATATTTATCCTAATAATTGAAATTCTAGTACTACCCATGATTATAATTATAATTATATATTATATAATTATATATTATAAAATTATAATTATTATAATTTTCAAAAATATTTTTTTTTTATATATGCAATTGTTTTTGTATTTTTTTATCTTAGTCATTTGCTATTAACTTTTATACAGAATTGTTTCTCATAACATATTGGGTAACGGTATTTGCCGGTATAATTTTAATTCTTTCGAATGCGTAGCTTTTACTTAAAAAAAAACCAGATAAAATCCTTCTGATGAGCTAACTTATTGGTAAGAGAAAAAATGTTTTCAAGGAAGCCCACACTTCTCACAGCTAGATTTAGTTATTAGATCATTTCCACTTATTCATCGAGTCAAATATCTTTCATTTAGAAATCTTTTTCAGTTTCCCTTATTTTATTGCTGGACGCCCACTTAAATATTGAATCCCATCCTAAATATTCCATATTTTTCCCACCTAACCCTAGATACTTTCAGTAACGAGTAAGCTAAGTTTATATAATTTTAATATATAATGTCAGATGTCGGTAATTTAAACCCAATTTTGTTGACTGATTGAAGACATTTGACATTATTTGTGTAGGTACATTTTTTTTAATATTTTTTAATTCATAATGGTATCGTCTGGAATCAAAAATATTGCGTCGCCTGAATACTTATTTGTTGTATATACACTAAGGGAAATAACGCATATTAGCATTATCCACGCCTCAGTATAAATTTTATTTAAATATTTACGTGGATAAATCAAATGTTTTCCTTACAACTCGTTTTTTTCCCGTATTTGAATTTTATTTATACCACACACCTACACACACATTCCATACAGCGGCCAAGCAGCCGCCAAGCAACAGCAGCGTCGCACTCTGTTCCTGCAGTTATTTCTTGCCGTTGCAGGTTCTTATAGTTCTCGTTTAGTTTGTGTTACAAGGATAATATATAATGCACGTTTGGTCAATATGATTTGTGATTGCGATGGGTGATGTGTGCGATGATGAATTTATGTAGGGTGGAGTGACAACTCGATATTTTCTCAAAAATATCTTGCAACGGTTGTCACTTACCTGCATATTTGCTTCATACTTTCTCTTACTTTTTCTTCCTCTTTTCTTCCTCTTTTCTTCCTCTTTTCTTCCTCTTTTCTTCTTCTTTTCTTCCTCTTTTCTTCCTCGTTTCTTCCTCCTCTTCAAATTAAATATGTTGTTTTTTAAAATCAATATTTTTATATACATTTTCTTTAAATGCGATAGTTTTATTTTCAAATAGTAAATATTTGAAAGACATTTAAATATATTCGTGCATAATTTTAATATATTTTTTATTAATTTTATTTTAAATATTTTAATATTTTATTTAATAAAAAAGTATTTAAATAAATTTTAAATATTTACGTAGTCGGTTTAAGTAAATGCGTTATTGGTGCAAAAATGACTCGCTTTTTGGATAAATTAAAAAAGTTTTTGGATAAATTTAATATTTTTTTCCCTTAGTGTACATTTTGGTAGTTTTTGATTTAGGATACAATTACTACACGCAAAGAAATATTTTGTTTACCGCAACTACACTATGGTTGCGAGTTGTATTTGCCGCAAACGAATATTCAGTTGTCATCAACTTAAAAATATATCTTATATCCCACCTCCGTTGATATCTGTAACTTCGAACTATAACCGTTGTGTTTATACAACGAAGATAAAAATAAACGAAGTTTTCAGTTGGGAAAAACAAATTTTTCAATTGCTGCAATATAAAAATTGCATTTATAACAAACGAAATTAATTTCCTGCAACTAAGTTTATTGTGTGGTTATAGTAGTACTATAACTAAGGTTATAGTGTGAGGTTATTTTCAACCTTTGCATTAAATTTCCATCTAAATTTTTTTGCCTCTTATTAACTTACTGATGAAGATGAAAAACATTAGGATATCTATATATATAAAAAAGGAGTTTATGTTTGTAAGGCCGCAATAGACTCCTAAACTACTCATCCGATTAGCATGAAAATTTGTGTATAGAAGTTTTTTGGTACGGTGCGTGTTCGTGGGCTATCAATTTTGATCCACCTTGAACACCAGAGGGCGCTGTAGTACAAATTTTTTTAAAAACTGCCTAAAACTCACAAACTGCTTATGCGATTAGAATGAAAAGTGGTATACAGTGAGTTTCATGTACGCTGAGTGTTTTGCTGCTATCTTTTTTGACCTATCTTGAACACCAGAGGGCGCTGTAGTACAAATTTTTCGCAAAACCACCTAAAACTCCCAAACTGCTCATGGGATTAGAATGAAAATTGGTATAAAGTAGTTTTCAGGTACAATGAGTTTTTTGACAGTATCTTCTTTGAACCACCTTGGACACCAGATGGTGCTGTAGTACAAATTTTTTACAAAATCGCATATTTTTAGTTGTTTTCTTAGGTTCTAAATATTTACAAAATATAAAATATGTCTTAAATTTAGTAAAACTAAAAAAATGTCCGTTATTTTGACATAAAAAACATGAACATATCTTGAAAACTATGAAAAATTTTACTACAACGATATATTTAATGCAACATCGTTGCTCAAAAATGAGAAAAAAACAATCAGAAATTTAATTTTGCGACTTTCGAGTCAAATATCTCCGCTGCTTTTGTATTCATTTTGTTAAATTTTTTTTTGTCTTAAAGCTTCATCAAAGTACTATGAAAACCTTATTGCAAAAATACCGTTAGTTGAGTATATATATTTGAAATATTTTTTTCAAAAAAGGTCTGAAATATTGGAGTTTTCCTCACAAAAAGGCTCAAAATTTGTTTTTGTTGAAAAAATAATTTAAATTCAAATTCGTAAATTTTCAACTCTATTTAAAAATTATAACATTTATAGGCAAAAGTTATTTCAATTTTACACAAAAATTAAAAACCATTTCTGTGATTCAAAAAACAAGGCCTACCCCTTGAATTTTTCGAACAAAATTTTTTTTTCCAATATTGTGTTTTTATATTTTTGAAAAAATATACAAGCTAAAAAATTAATTTATTAGAAAAAATTATCTAAGTATCTCTTGCCAATCGAAAGTTATAGCTAATAATGTTTATCCAAAATATACAGCCATGGACACATAAATAGCACAAATGTCAACTTGTTTTTTAAACGTTTCGTTTGAACCTTATAATGCATTCATTAACTGTAGTTATAATTTTTTGAGACTTCAGTGTGACGTTGTTTAAAACTCCGAGAGAGATATACCGTTACTTACTTTTATTTGCTCAGGCCATCTCTTTCTGTATAGGCATGTACGATCTGCTGTGGTCATATAAATAGCACACATGTTAGTTGGTGAATAAAAGTTAACAAGATCGGGTGTTTGTAAAAATTTTAGAGTTGTATTTAGTTGATTTCGCCGATTCTAAATAAAATGGGTCGTGGGAAACATTGCACTCCGGAAAAAAGGTCTATAATTCACGAACTAAGTCGAAAAGGCAAAAAAAACATCTAAACTCGTGGATATTCTCAAAGTTTCGTGAAAAATGGTCTATAATGCACTCAAGCTGGTTAAATTAAATGGTTCAAATAATTTCGAGAATAAGCCGCGCAATCCTAGACTGCGTAAAACCACCGCTTCTACTGATAGACTTATGGTTCGCAAAAGTAAGCAAAGCCTTTCAAGTCAGCAAAGCAAATTATGAGGGAAATAAATGAAGAAAATAACCTTAATGTTTCAAGAAAACTAGTATATAACAGACTAAATGAAGCTAATCCTTATGGACGCATTAGCCGAAGAAAGCCGCTCTAAACAAAAAGAAAAAAAAAATAAAGGATCGTTTAGCGTTTGCAAGCGCCCATGTGAATAAAGATGACCAATTTTGGAAGAACGTGCTCTGGACTGACGAAACTAAATTTAATAGGGTTGGATCAGATGGAAAAACTTTTGTTCGGCGCCCCAAACGCCAAGAGTTGAATCCTAAGTATACAACATAATCATTAAAGCATAGAGGAGGGAATTTAATGGCTTGGGGAGCTTTTTCCTGGCACGACGTTGGGCCAATTTTCCGTATACCAGGAATAATGGACAAAAATATGTATTTAGATATTCTTAATAACCAGATGGAATCATTTGCATTTGAGAACATGCCTATTAGGTGGACTTTTATGCACGATAATGATCCAAAACACACGGCAAAAATTGTGATTTCCTAAAAAAGGAAAAATGGAATATTTTGAATTGGCCGACTCAAAGCCCAGACCTCAATACCATAGAAAATTTATGCAATGATGTAAAGGTCAGCATAAGCAACAAAAATTTTCGAAATTTAGATGAGTTTTGGAGTGGAATTGAGAAGGCTTGGTACTCTATGCCGAAGGATAAGGTCAGGAAGCTTGTGGAGAGTATGGGACGAATATGTCGGGCTGTTTTGGACGATTCGGGATACAGTACCAAGTACTAGAAAGCATTTTCGTAAGCTCATTGTAAAATAAAAATAAATTACTATGTCTTTTTTTCCAGAATCCAAATTGTGCTATTTTTATGTCCACCTCAGATAAGGAGCAATTTCAGATTTTTTATCAATTTTCTAGTTTTTAATTCGTAATTACAAAGTTACTTTAAGTTTTATGTTTTTAATGTTTATACTGAAATACAATGAAATAAATTTTTGTTTTCCTCTATGTTTTTTATTTAAATTCATGTGAAACACTCTACATGTATTTTTGTGCTATTTATATGTCCATGGCTGTATATACAAAAAGCAAAACGCTGTGTGTGATGGCTGGAAACTTCAAAATTACTTAGCCGATAGAGCTGAAATTTTGGCAGTACATTTTTTTCAAGTACGAGATGGCTTAAATTTCTGTCACATCCCCTTTTACCGCCCACAAATCAATAAAAATGCTATATTTCCTACGGTTTTCGTCGATTGGGCTACATTTTGGTAATTTAGTCTGTATGCTTACTGTCGGCAACTGTACTAAAACAGGGTAATGTCCATCTACTAGAAAACTGGGATGAGCATTATATAAGAGGGTGTGGCTCCGCCCATACAGTTAAAATTTGTATTATTGAATAGCTTTGAAAGTAAAAGTAGCAATACTTACATACAAACTCAAAATGAAGTTACTATTTGGTGATCTCCTGCTACTGGGAAACTGTAACGGGCAGTGGAAAATAACAGTGGTGTCAAACTATGAGTCTGAGAAAAGTTTTGAATACACCTATTATGTTCCCATATAGTTGCAGGGTGCAGCAACGCGCGCCGGGAAAAGGCTAGTCTATATATATAAAAAAGGAGTTTATGTTTGTAAGGCCGCAATAGACTCCTAAACTACTCATCCGATTAGCATGAAAATTTGTGTATAGAAGTTTTTTGGTACGGTGCGTGTTTGTGGGCTATCAATTTTGATCCACCTTGAACACCAGAGGGCGCTGTAGTACAAATTTTTTACAAAACTGCCTAAAACTCATAAACTGCTAATGCGATTAGAATGAAAAGTGGTATACAGTGAGTTTCATGTACGTTGAGTGTTCTGCTGCTATCGTTTTTGACCTATATTGAACACCAGAGGGCGCTATAGTACAAATTTTTTACAAAACCACCTAAAACTCCCAAATTGCTCATGCCATTAGAATAAAAATTGGTATATAGTAGTTTTCAGGTACGATGAGTATTTTAGCACTATCTTCTTTGACCCACCTTGGACACCAGATGGTGCTGTAGTACAAATTTTTTACAAAATCGCATATTTTTAGTTGTTTTCTTAGGTAAGTTATTTTGATATCAAAAACATGAACATATCTTGAAAACTATGAAAAATTTTACTACAACGATATATTTAATGCACCAGCGTTACACAAAATTACGAAAAAACAATCAGATATTCAATTTTGTGACTTTCGATTCAAATATCTCCACTACTTTTTTATATATTGTGTTAAATTTTTTTTTGTCTTAAAGCCTCATCAAAATACTATGAAAACCTTATTGCAAAAATACCGTTAGTTGAGTATATATATTTTATATATTTTTTTCAAAAAAGGTCTGAAATTTTGGAGTTTTCCTCAAAAAAGGCTCAAAATTTGTTTTTGTTGTAAAAATAATTTAAATTCAAATTCGTAACTTTTCAACTCTATTCAAAAATTATAACATTTATAAGCAAAATTTATTTCAATTTTACGCAAAAATTAAAAACCATCTTTGTGATTCAAAAAACTTGATTTTTTTTGAAGAAATTTTTTTTTCCAATATTGTGGTTTTATATTTTTGAATAAATTTACAAGCTAAAATAATAATTTATTAAAAAAAATTATCTCAGTATCTCTTACCAATCGAAAGTTATAGCCAATAATCTTTATTCAAAATATATATACAAAAAGCAAAATTATGTCTGTGTTTTGGCTGGAAACTTCAAAATTGCTGAGTCGATAGAACTGAAATTTTGGGAGTACATTTTTTTCAAGCACAAGATGGTTTTAATTTCTGTCACACCCCTTTTACCGCCCACAAATCAATAAAAATGCTATATTTCCTATGGTTTTCGTCGATTTGGCTACATTTTGGTAATTTAGTTTGTATGCTCACTGTCGGCAACTGTACTAAAACTGGATAATGTCCATCTACTAGAAAACTGGGACGGGCATTATATAAGGGGGCGTGGCTCCGCCCATACAATTAAAATTTGTATTATCGAATAGCTTTGAAAGTAAAAGTAGCAGTATTTACATACAAACTCAAAATGGAGTTACTATTTAAACTGTAACTGTAACTGGGAAACTGTAACGGGCAGTGGAAAATGACAGTGGTGTTAAACTATGGGCCTAAGAAAAGTTTCGAATATAATTATTATGTTGCGATATAATTGCTGGGTGCAGCAACGCGCGCCAGGAAAAGCTAGTTATATATATATAAGCAACATTCCACTCACCATAAAAAATAATATTTTCGAAATGATCTGCTTTCTTTCACTCACTTAGAAATTTATCGCTTTGAAATAATCTTCACCACAGAACGACTACTTGCAATGTTTTCAACATACTTGCAAGCTATTTATACTGTTTAATTTTCCAACAATTTTATTATTATCCGACTTTAGAAAGCTTATCAAAAATGATTTCCGCTACTGAACTGAAAAATTTATTTACCCATGTTTCTTCTTATTTTTTATTTAACCTTGGAGTACTAATGTTAGTCGATTCGACTAACATCATTTTTAATTTTTAAGCATAGTTTCTCATAACTGTGTTTTAGAAAATTGATTTTTAAGATAGAAATATTAAAAAACTTTTTCATTCTCACTTTAAATATACTCAAATGATTGTATATAACAATTATGTTTACAATTTATAACTACAAACCCCCCAAAAAATCGACCTGGTACAAACCAGATCATTATCTGATAACACCAGATCATTACCTGTTACACACCTGTGCCCTATTTCACCAAACACAAATTACAATCACAAAATTGTACTTGTTAATCACAATTACTAATTTGTGAAGCGTCAAATTCATTGCACGAATCACAAATCAATATTTCACTAAATAAGAAGCAATTTCACAAGTTTGTAATTAGCAAGCTACAAGTTGTAAAAATAAAATTGCGAATTACAATTCAACAATTTTTACTGTTTCTCCAAAATTAAGAGAAACATGTCAGCAAAAGCAGTTTTTACAAATTTGTGGCAGTCAGTGGGTATGTATTTTGTATGAGCCGACAAAATAAAGTATACTCAAAACAGTATAGAAATACTTTCTGGAAAATTTTCTGAGAAAATTACATTTTTTTCTGTTTCATGATATAACTTGTAAGAAATAATCTTCGACTGGGCCGAAGTTAAAATACCCCCACGGCCGAACTGAAGTATATTCAAAGTCTTTAGTAGCCAATAAAATATTAATAAAAACATTTTCGTCGTAACTTTAACGTAAAATATTCGCTTTGTTTTTCGATAAAGTCACTTCGTATCAGAGGTAGGCGTGGTTTACACCCAATTTTATTGAATTGCATACTCAAAGTGCATGTTAAATATCAAAGCTCATTTGATAACTTTCAAGTCCATATAATAATTTTTGTGAAATTAAAAGAGATTTTACCTTTTTGATAAAGTCACTTTGTATTGGAGGTAGGCGTGGTTTTCATCCGATTTGGCTCATTTTCGAACTTGATCTTTATTTTTTAAATAGAAGCTGTAATATCAATTTTGTGATGATAGCTTGAAAATTGCGGCGATAGCCGTGATCACACCAGACAGACGGAGAACAGACGGACAGACAGACGGAAATGACTAAATCGACTCGGGTTGTTATGTTGATCAAGAATATATATACTTTACTATACCTACCACGCCTCTTTATGGGCATTACAAACGGAGTGACACATTTTATATACCACTTTTACATTTTTTAAACGTGGGGGTATAACAATGGCCCAATAATTGATACAAGATTTTTTTTCTTTTGAAATACTTAAGTGAAATTTTTCATTAAACTGGAAAAAATTATTTATTTAGAAATTTATTCGCTGTCTATAAACGTTTATATTGGATATTTGGGTCTCCTCTTCACTGCTATAACTCGAGCTGCTATATATTCGCCAGCGCAACTTACTTGTAAATAATTTACACACGATTTTTTTCTTGTAAAAAATTCATACAAATTGTATAAATTTGTGATCAAATAACAGTTTAGTGAAACGGGAAAGTAAAAATTTGTAAACAATTTATATATTTGTGAGTTGTAATCTACAACTTCAAGTCGCATTTGGTGAAACAAATATCAACAAATTTGTTATAAAACACAAATTTGTGATTTGTATTTTACAACTTTAGTTCACAATTTGTACAATAGTGGTGATACGAAAATTATTGATTTTTTTACAATTTTGTTGAAATTTTCTTACAATTCACAAATTTGTAACATGGTGAAATAGGGCACTGATCATAATCTGCTACATACCAGTTCAATATCAGATATTAACCCTAGAGTACTAATGTAATTTTTTATATGTAAATACAAATTATTAGTAAGTTGCATATTTGCCGTATTAGGATGCCTACTGAGGATGAACAATTTAGTAAGTTTTAAGAATTATAAAAATAAGATTATGGCTCCATTTGTGATATATGCTGATTTGGAATGCCTTTTGATGAAGCCACTTCTCAAGAGAAGAAGACTTGTTTTCAAAATGAATACCAAGAGCATATACCACATAGTGTAGGCTATTATGTAAAATGTTCATATGACACCACGTTATCGTTTTTCAAAAGTTATCGCGGGGAGGACTGCATTGAATGGTTTATACAAGAACTCAATCAATTCGCGGAAGATGTAGAAACGGTATTTATTTGCCCCTTTATCATCAAAAATATTGCTCAAGATTTAAAGGGTCGTGTCGACCTGCTTCCCATAAATAAGGAGCACTACATTTCATTCACGAAGCGCTCGGATGAATACATGATAAAATACCGCTTTATAGATTCATTCAAATTAATGGCGAATAGTTTAGATATTTTAGCGTCTTATCGTTCAAAATTTCCAATGTTAAAGTCACAATACCAAGATTTATCTAATTCTTTTCTAATCAGTTAAGATTTTTGTTATTTTTCCTTTGCAAAACGTTTCTATCACTAGTTTTATAATGTTCAATCAGATTAAGTTTTTTGAAAAAAGCGTTTTCTGTAAAACATTAACATTTAATAAACATTTTTCCTTTCTTTATGAATAAATAGGTGCCTCTCATAAATGTTCACTTCTTTAAAAGCTCTTCCATAAATATTGCAATTTAACATTTTTCACAACAATAATAAAGAAAATACACTTAATTTAGTGGTTACCTATTTCTGAATATATCATTTATAAATTTATGTTTTTTAACAATAATTTTTAATATTCTCTAAAAGCGCAAACAAACACCACATTGATATTGAGCTCAAAGAAGAATGCAAAGAATCAAAATGCTGCATAAACTGCAAGGAAATGAAAAGCGACACACACAACCACAACTCTTTCGATAAAAAATGTCCCATTTTTATCAAGGAGAAAGAAATTTAAGCAATCATCACCCTCAACAAAATATACAGAAAAACAGCTATATCCACCTACAAAGAACGCAATCAACAAGAAGGCGTAACATATGCCGATGTCGCACGTACCAGCACCAACTATGAACCAACTTTAAAACCTGCCCTAATAAGAAAACTTGTAAATTATGACGACATACTCCCAGTTTAAAGTACGCTGAATGCTAAAAGACTTTATTCTAAAATTAAACCAATCCAACCAAATAAAATAAAATAATAATAAGCGAAATGGAAGCAGAAAAGAAAATTTACACTGCAGAAGAGATCAAGAAGATCGCTCCAGGATATCGCGGAAAACCACAAAACTTCAATCCTAACAAGAAGAAGGATGAAGGAAAACAACAACAGGCTAAAACAGAAAAGCCAAACAAGGACAAAGCTCAAGAAGCCGTCCCTAAGCCCACTCAACTCGAATAATCGGCAAAGAAACCAACACCACAAAAGAATGAACCTCTGTTCGCAGAATCAATCTTTTGAATTGACGTTTCCGTTCGTGAGTTAAAAGTAGACTTAGAATTCAAAGACGACTACGCATCACTCGAGACGGTAGTAAATGAAGTGTACACATCAATGACTGCAGATGATAAGAACATCCAAAAGACATTGACAAAAGAGATGTTGAACTATTATTCAACAGCAGCTTTGTGGACAAGACTTCTAACTATCAAATCTCAAAGAGGGAAAAGCGAACTGTCAGCAGCAGAAAGAAATTATCTGCGAATAACATCAGAATTCGAAATTAATATGCCACAGCCAATGTATCTATACTTGAAAGCAGTAGGACATGTGCTCGACAAAACAGGAAAAGAAATTTTCTTGGCCGGTCACAATCTACCAACTTCAATAGGAACAGGCAAAACGGGATATCATTCGAGTAAAATCGATGTGAACTCACACACACTATTCGAAGAGATACCATGTCTCGGAGTATGTGGTGATGTACTCATGGCACAAGCCAAAATGGGTACGGGAATAGGAAATCCAACATTCGGATGTGTCCCATCAGGCTATACCGCAAGCGGGAATCTAGCAGGATACTTCGGTCGAGTTACATCTCCAAAGGAAGAAATCTGTATCGCATTGGAATCAATGGGAATAACAGAATCAATCCTTCCGGAAAATGTAGAAAACTCAAGACTGAACATCCGACTAGTCTAATACGTAAGCGACTATCTCCAAAAACAAATGACCTTCAGAAATGAAAAAGTCATTATGTCCAACCTGACAAGCAGTGGAGACAACGTGCAAATTCTAGTACTACCCATGATTATAATTATAATTATATATTATATAATTATAACAAATATCAACAAATTTGTTATAAAACACAAATTTGTGATTTGTATTTTACAACTTTAGTTCACAATTTGTACAATAGTGGTGATACGAAAATTATTGATTTTTTTACAATTTTGTTGAAATTTTCTTACAATTCACAAATTTGTAACATGGTGAAATAGGGCACTGATCATAATCTGCTACATACCAGTTCAATATCAGATATTAACCCTAGAGTACTAATGTAATTTTTTATATGTAAATACAAATTATTAGTAAGTTGCATATTTGCCGTATTAGGATGCCTACTGAGGATGAACAATTTAGTAAGTTTTAAGAATTATAAAAATAAGATTATGGCTCCATTTGTGATATATGCTGATTTGGAATGCCTTTTGATGAAGCCACTTCTCAAGAGAAGAAGACTTGTTTTCAAAATGAATACCAAGAGCATATACCACATAGTGTAGGCTATTATGTAAAATGTTCATATGACACCACGTTATCGTTTTTCAAAAGTTATCGCGGGGAGGACTGCATTGAATGGTTTATACAAGAACTCAATCAATTCGCGGAAGATGTAGAAACGGTATTTATTTGCCCCTTTATCATCAAAAATATTGCTCAAGATTTAAAGGGTCGTGTCGACCTGCTTCCCATAAATAAGGAGCACTACATTTCATTCACGAAGCGCTCGGATGAATACATGATAAAATACCGCTTTATAGATTCATTCAAATTAATGGCGAATAGTTTAGATATTTTAGCGTCTTATCGTTCAAAATTTCCAATGTTAAAGTCACAATACCAAGATTTATCTAATTCTTTTCTAATCAGTTAAGATTTTTGTTATTTTTCCTTTGCAAAACGTTTCTATCACTAGTTTTATAATGTTCAATCAGATTAAGTTTTTTGAAAAAAGCGTTTTCTGTAAAACATTAACATTTAATAAACATTTTTCCTTTCTTTATGAATAAATAGGTGCCTCTCATAAATGTTCACTTCTTTAAAAGCTCTTCCATAAATATTGCAATTTAACATTTTTCACAACAATAATAAAGAAAATACACTTAATTTAGTGGTTACCTATTTCTGAATATATCATTTATAAATTTATGTTTTTTAACAATAATTTTTAATATTCTCTAAAAGCGCAAACAAACACCACATTGATATTGAGCTCAAAGAAGAATGCAAAGAATCAAAATGCTGCATAAACTGCAAGGAAATGAAAAGCGACACACACAACCACAACTCTTTCGATAAAAAATGTCCCCTTTTTATCAAGGAGAAAGAAATTTAAGCAATCATCACCCTCAACAAAATATACAGAAAAACAGCTATATCCACCTACAAAGAACGCAATCAACAAGAAGGCGTAACATATGCCGATGTCGCACGTACCAGCACCAACTATGAACCAACTTTAAAACCTGCCCTAATAAGAAAACTTGTAAATTATGACGACATACTCCCAGTTTAAAGTACGCTGAATGCTAAAAGACTTTATTCTAAAATTAAACCAATCCAACCAAATAAAATAAAATAATAATAAGCGAAATGGAAGCAGAAAAGAAAATTTACACTGCAGAAGAGATCAAGAAGATCGCTCCAGGATATCGCGGAAAACCACAAAACTTCAATCCTAACAAGAAGAAGGATGAAGGAAAACAACAACAGGCTAAAACAGAAAAGCCAAACAAGGACAAAGCTCAAGAAGCCGTCCCTAAGCCCACTCAACTCGAATAATCGGCAAAGAAACCAACACCACAAAAGAATGAACCTCTGTTCGCAGAATCAATCTTTTGAATTGACGTTTCCGTTCGTGAGTTAAAAGTAGACTTAGAATTCAAAGACGACTACGCATCACTCGAGACGGTAGTAAATGAAGTGTACACATCAATGACTGCAGATGATAAGAACATCCAAAAGACATTGACAAAAGAGATGTTGAACTATTATTCAACAGCAGCTTTGTGGACAAGACTTCTAACTATCAAATCTCAAAGAGGGAAAAGCGAACTGTCAGCAGCAGAAAGAAATTATCTGCGAATAACATCAGAATTCGAAATTAATATGCCACAGCCAATGTATCTATACTTGAAAGCAGTAGGACATGTGCTCGACAAAACAGGAAAAGAAATTTTCTTGGCCGGTCACAATCTACCAACTTCAATAGGAACAGGCAAAACGGGATATCATTCGAGTAAAATCGATGTGAACTCACACACACTATTCGAAGAGATACCATGTCTCGGAGTATGTGGTGATGTACTCATGGCACAAGCCAAAATGGGTACGGGAATACGAAATCCAACATTCGGATGTGTCCCATCAGGCTATACCGCAAGCGGGAATCTAGCAGGATACTTCGGTCGAGTTACATCTCCAAAGGAAGAAATCTGTATCGCATTGGAATCAATGGGAATAACAGAATCAATCCTTCCGGAAAATGTAGAAAACTCAAGACTGAACATCCGACTAGTCTAATACGTAAGCGACTATCTCCAAAAACAAATGACCTTCAGAAATGAAAAAGTCATTATGTCCAACCTGACAAGCAGTGGAGACAACGTGCAATTTGTACGTTCCACACCAACGTCAGAAAACGTAGTACCATACGTAAAATGGAAACGTCAGAAAAATTGATTCGTCCGTCATCAGCAAACAAAGACACGATCACAACGTTCGGCGCATCATACATGATGGGATTCCAACTGATGAAAGAAGCAACATGCAACTCTCATCAAAATTGGTATCCTTTAAATATCACAACGGATAAACCAGTGATAGAAACATGGATTGCAAACCGGAACGAAAGAAGAAGTCTGCCACCAGGCTTCGATATACATAGATAGATTTGTATCTACCTCAGACTCACAAATTAATCGTACAAATGCGATAGTGAGACGTCTCATCACAGCAACACGCTAAATGATGGACAAAACGCAAAGCAAGAGCGAGGGCCACGCCGAGTAGGATCGAGGGTACACAACTCAAGCAAAGCGAATAATAATAATAAGAAATAACAAATAATATACTTAACAAACTAAAAGCATTATACATGTATAAAATATGTATACATAAATATAAAAGCACATAGGAAGTAAGATAGAAATAAGATAGCACTAGGGAGGTCACACCTATACAGATTGTTTAACTAGAAAAACACACCATTTTGCTCTAATTGCAAAATCTATAACCATGACGTAAGGGACTGTCGACGCTTAAACAACACACCGACCAGACACATGAGCAACGAACAATACAGATCAGGTGAACAGTTCAATAGAAATTCGACAGGGAATAATAATCGATATAACACTGAAAATACACAAAAAATACAGCGGTCGGTCACAACTCCCCGACTCGACAATAAAAAAAAAACACAGGTGCGTCACTGGACACACGACAGAAGCGAAGCATTTTCACAATTTCATAGATTTGATAACACAGTGCGACACGAAAAAATAACTTCAAATATCTCAATGGTTTATAATAGTGGATGGTCTATATATTATACCCTCGTACTCAGTTTTATCGGGTTAGGTCAAATAAGAGAGAAATTCAAGGTCAAACTTCACCTTTAAGTCACAAATTTTTTCTTATAACTCTTAAACTAAATTCAAATTCTATGTAGTAACTGCATCTAAATATTTGCAATGGATGATTCTTTACATTTTAAGACCATTTTTTGCTCAAAAAGTTACGTAAGGGGTTTAATATTTTCTTCGAAAACAGGACTTTTTAAAAAAAAAAATAAAATTTTCAATAGTTCATTTACTATGTATTTGTCTTCAAAAACAATCAGATTTTACTGAATTTTTGCATACACCTTAAGTAAAATAAAATAACCCACCTGTGAAAAGATCACAACAATTACATGTGTGCATCCAAAGATATTCGGATTCAAAGATTACCAACGGTGGTAACTTCGTTAATGTAAGCCCTAGCGCAAAATCATTCAAATGAAACTTATAGACCCATCAATTTTCTTTAAAACTGTCCTTAACATTTTAACCGAAAGAGTTGCCGTTTTAAAGATATGCGCGTAAATGTGTAATTACTACATATATGAAAAATTAAAACGGTTGAAATAAAAATTTTTTTTTATTTCTATTTCTTCTCAAGTTCATATATTTTTCATACATGTTGTAATTACACATTTACGCGCATATCTTTAAAACGGTAACTCTTTCGGTTAAAATGTTAAGGACAGTTTTGAAGAAAATTGTTGCGTCTATAAGTTTTATTTGAATGATTTTACGCTAGGGCTTACATTAACGAAGTTACCACCGTTGGTAATCTTTGAATCCGAATATCTTTGGATGTACACATGTAATGGTTGTGATCTTTTCACAGGTGGGTTATTTTATTTTTCTTAAGGTGTATGCAAAAATTCAGCAATACCTGATTGTTTTTGAAGACAAATACATAGTAAATGAACTATTGAAAATTTTATTTTTTTTTAAAAAGCCCTGTTTTCGAAGAAAATATTAAGCCCCTTACGTAACTTTTTGAGCAAAAAATGGTCTTAAAATGTAAAGAATCATCCATTGCAAATATTTAGATGCAGTTACTACATAGAATTTGAATTTAGTTTAAGAGTTATAAAAAAAAATTTGTGACTTAAAGGTGAAGTTTGACCTTGAACTTCTCTCTTATTTGACCTAATCCGATAAAACTGAGTATGAGGGCATAATATATAGAACATCCACTATTAGAAACCATTTAGATATTTGAGGTTATTCCAATTGACCCTTAAATTGTCGCACAGTGTAATTTAATGGCTTTTTTTCGATTCGAATAATTTTTAAATTCAAAACTTGAAAATAACAAAGTAAACTAAAAAACACACGTTTATATTCACACCAGTAAGTTTTATTATATATCATTATTATTTTTTTTTCTGTCACTTAGAAAAGCACTTTTGGTCAATTGTTAATTTTTCCTTCGCGCTATGCAAAAATAAAAAAAAATGCCCAAACAATAACCCAAACTACTGAACGCTGTTGATGACAGTGTGGAATAGAAGAAGCAACAGTTTTGTTTTTTGCTACTTTTGTTGTTTGGCTAGCCAATACTATGTTTCCATGGCGAGTTAACTCGGGGTTTACTCGGGGTTAACTCGCTATGGAAACGCGAGTTGAGTTGAGTTTCGTTAAATCTACGAAACTCCACGAAACTCCACGAAACTTGTAAGATTTAACTGGGTTCTATCTGTCAAAGTGAATGCTGCCATTTAGTATCCATTTCGCTAGTAAAACAATAACAAAAATGCAAATGAAATTGACAAGTTCGACTCAACTCGATGCTGTGCATGGAAACACTATCGAGTTAGCGACGCCATTTTCTTAACTCGACGAAAACCCTAACCCCGAGTTAACTCGCCATGGAAACATAGTACAAGACACGATCCTTTGAAGAAAAGTCAACACACAATCTTTTCTTAAAGTAATAGATTATAGTGATCTGCTGAAACATAGCTTTAGCTAATGTTTATTACTGAATCAACAAAATTATGAAAGGGTTTTAGCGTAATGGTTAGAGGAAAGTACCAACAAATGTTAGAACTGTAAGTTGTGGGTTCAATTCCTGCACCGGGCAACATATTATTTTTAATTTAACATTTTCTGGTTCAATTGATGCAAGCAGAAAACAATATCAATTCTAAGAAAAAAGGTGTCGGAAAAAGTGTCGTTTTTTCTGATTTCACTCTAGCAAATCGCAGAACGAGGCGTAAAAAGCTTCGCTTCAATAACATTTGTAAAAAGGGGGAACTGCAACCACCTATATCCGTACCCACCATAAGAGTGCCTATGGATATCGCAAATCCAGACACATTAAGTCTAATAGTGGACACGGCTGCGGAGGTTAGCTTACTTAAGAAAAGCAGTATAAAAGCAAACACAAAAATAGAAAAAATTAATAAATGCACCCTACAAACAGCTTTTGGTAAGGGCACGACCCTAGGGAACTGCCAGGGAAATATCATTATAAACTAAAAAAAATGTACCCTTGCACTTTTCAAGTGATAAATGATATAAGTGGTATGACGGACGATGGGCTATTAGGAAATGATTTCCTTTCCAAACACTGTAATGTTGATGGACCGAATGATCGTCTGATATTTCCTCATAATCCTTCTCTTGTTGAAAGTACAAATATTTTATGGAATGTCAAACTGGCAGGTAAAAATAAAAGACCTCAATATATAATTTTAGGATTTAGAAACAACAATAAATTCATACATTGCAACTTATCAGATGTAAAAGTTCATCTTAACTCTGATGTATATCCCTATGATGACCTCAACATTAGATTTGATCTTAATCGTTACGCTTTACTGTATGATATGTATCAAAATTTCAACAAGGCTATTATGCACATTCTCCACAATCACTATAATCGCCACAAAATTTTATTGATATTGCGCCAATAATTGTTTTAGATGTAAAAGAAGGTCCAATAGACAGATATTATGACTGAATTCAAATTTAGATTAAGATTAAGATTAATTAATTAGTCCCTCCGACTACATCAGCCTATTGTATGCTTATTCACGATAAAATGTATGCAAGTTAACGTTCCTCTCACCATTGCGTTATAAGCATTTTTGTAAACAAAAAATAACTTCGAACGCACATCATTTGAACTGATATGCGTTCTCAGCAAATCAATATAAACCTGTGGGGTCCAAGAAATTTTAAGCGCGGGCCTATAAAAACAAAACAAACACAAAATGTTGTTCATCGTTGCTTTTGACGCAAAATCAAACAAAACAAAAACAAAAAACCATATTTCACCATATCTGGCAACAAAGCGGAGCCAACGCCAAAAGATGGTTTTCGATTGAATATCCCTTTTTGGCTTGATGAGCATATTAACACTATAAGAGCCCTTGTTCCTAGAAATTAAGTTCAGTTTAAGTTTAAATCTTAAGTCTTTGTTCTTTAGTTTGAAAGTGAACAATAAAAATATTTTTTTACATCAACTTGAAGCAAAAAAGTTAATTTGCATTACTACAAGTCTTAATTTTTTTTACAATAACAATGCTTGCATGAAAAATTACTTGAAACACAAGGAACGGGACATTCATAGGACATCATAGAGTGTGCGTTTTTTATTTTGGGTTTTAAGTGTTTTTGATTCGGTTCGACCCCGAAAATAGTGTACGGGTACACCAAAATACAAAAATAAAAGTGTTAAAAAAAAAAAAATTATTTTATAAAAAATCACCCTAATAACAAAGGTGATAAAAACTGACTTTAAAATAAGTAACCCAATAAAGGGAGAACAAATCAATAACAAGTACCCTCACGAGAGGAGAAAAGGACAAACCGAGAAAAACATTAGTGATAATAAAAATATAATAATAACATTAATAACACTTTTCAAAAATGTCACTAAATAATGCGGCTGATGCTTCGGTTTCGTATACAATTCTCACTCCCGACATGATTGCTCAGCTAATAGCAGCTAGTACTGCTAATCTCAAAGTTGAAATAGATTAGCTAAGAGATCATTTGAATACGGTTATAAATAGTGATGTAGTAACTGAGTATACAACTCACGATACTATCGACGATAGAATTTCATGTAATGAACCTTTGGACATTATTTAGCCATTGCCTGAATTTTCTGCCAATAATTTATCGTAGGTAAGTTGGCGTGAAATAGCCTACAATTCGATGAGTGTTTACCTAAAGTTAAGTAGACGTTATTAATCAGCCCTGACAATCATGAGAAACAAAATCACAAAAAACGCGAACGACATATTGAGCAACCACGGTACTGTGTTAAATTTCGACACGATCATAAGTCGTCTTGATTTTGGTTATGCAGATAAGCGCCCACTCCATATAATTGAGCAAGAGTTAAGTGTCCATCGGGAAGGACAAAAGACGATTATTAACTATTATAATGAGTTGGTATAATAGGAGGGTTCTGTCTCAAAAGGAGCATAGGAGCCGCGGGAGCCGCGCGACTTAATTTTTGTTTTTCAATGCTTAGGAAAAAAAAAAGATACAGTATACCGTGTATACAGTAAAGAGGTGAAACTTCTTCTTTGTATACACTCTTTCTATTCTAGAATAAGAACCATATTAGTGTAAAGGCTCGATTATGCAATCGTAAAGCTACGCAACGTAACGTGGCGTAGATTTCTATTTGGAATAGAACCCATCGCTGCGCTAGGTTACGTTACGATTTCACTAACCACTTACACTTATTTTTCATAAGATAGAACTGCTTTACGATTGCATAATCGAACCTTAAAGGCAAAGAGAGAACTTTTTAAGCAAAAGAAATACAATAAAAAGTTTTTATAAAAAAAATATTCTGTTTATTTAATATTCATTGGTATGGCCTACCTATGGCCGAAAAGCAATTAATTTGATAACCAATTTGCGTCGTATTTACATATAGATGTGAATACAGAATACAACTTGATATATTTTTAATTCAACATATGTACGTATTAATATTACTCATATCAAATTATACTTTCTATTATTAATAATATTTCGATATAAAATTATATAACTACAAAATGTTTAAAATAGTAATCTATTAAAAGAACTTATTCCAACTTTTCTTGCGCACAGTGTCAAGTTAGCATCATGGGCGACAGCATATGCTTCATGAATTTGGGTTTTTATATAATTTTATATCGCAATATTATGAATAAAAATATAATATGTGTAATATGAGCGAAATTCATAGAGGTTATATTAATATATTGAATTAGAGATATACCAACGTTGGTATTCTAAAAAAATATTGGCATGGCAGCCCTAGTATGAGAGTCTACTTTGTGAAAATCATAATGCGCTCAGGGCAACTCTCTTATTCAATTTTGCTTCGCTGAATCTTTCTCTCTTCTACTTGAGTCATGGCAACCCCCCTGTCTACCACACATAGAACGCAATCAGCACACAATCTGCGGCTTTTGCCACCCAGCGGTAATCGAAGCGCTTCAAAAGCACTAAACAAGCGCTTCTGCCATAGCGCTTCACACATCTGAAGCGGTTTTTAAGTAAACCAAATTCATATTAAAATTTACTAGTAAACCCGTATGACGTTAAAACGCCAAAATGCGCTCGCGATATCTTCGTTGTGAGGCTTAATAGCACATCTATTCTGTCGTTAACTAAAATTTACCGTAGCACGTCTCCTGAGCGAGTTATAATTCAACGATACTAAATTTCTGTTGGATAAGCTGCTATCTTCACGACCTGACCTTCCGTGCGTAGAATTGGGCTTATCACCCAATACAGATGTCTTAAGAAGAGGTATAGGATGTTTGAATTAGCTGTGCAAAGTATGCTCTCCTTCAAATGAGCTGGCGGCGATGCCAGTAAAGGCTCCTGGAATAGCGATTTTGCATGAACTTGCTATTTTGTGGCTAGTGTATCAATATAAAATATATTTGTACGTTTTTCGCTTCGCTCAACTGCTTTAATAATACAATAGTATGAAATTGAAAATTTGAGAAAAAATTGATCACATAGTTTTAGGCATTAAATAGAAAGCTGGCTTTCTTCGTAGAAGATTGTTTTGGTTTTCTTATTTAAATACAAAATTTTTAAGAAAAAGTAAGACCTTATTGCACATCTACAGAGCAAGACCTTTCTATTGATACCCTCTTTATAAAAATCGCATTTACGGTATGGATTTGATGGTCATCACAAAAAAAGCGCTTGCGTAATAATAATATAGAATAGATATTGGATATCCTAGGATGAAAGCGCTTCTTTACAAACAAATAGTTAAAAAGCTCTTTAAAAAAAACAAAAAAAAGCTAGAAAATTTTAAAACATGCGGGGATTGAACCCAGACCACTGGCATTGCTATCAAATGTCTTACCGCTCTGCTATTACCACGCTGTTTTGGATGCGAACAAAATGTGTATAAAAATCTGAAAAGCACATCCTCAAAGCATATCAAAACTACACATAAAAAGCGCTGTTTCTAGGAACGCTTTTTATTTTGCCGCTGGGCATCTACAGCAAAAGTAGTTTGATTAATTGGTATATAGAGCAAATTTTTGTATGAAGAGTTTAGCTCATTGGGTAGAGCGCCGCCTTTGTAGTCTTGAGTTCGCAGGTTCGATCCTCAGCGGTAACAATCACGCTTTTTAAGTCTTTTATACAATGTATATCCATCTCATTCTCTCTACTGTAAAACATATCTTTCTTCTCTATCGTGTAACGAAATGAAGTAAATTGACCTTGAAATTTCACTCCTCAATATTCTCATTCAAATTTCGAAGCGCCGCCTAAGAAGTTTCACTTCAAAAATTTTCTTCTACAGTTTTTAATAATATAACCGTTAAAATAAAATATTAAAAAACAGTTATGAAATATTTTTTAAATAAATTTTATTAAACATTTAGAATACATATCAATATGTATATGTTTAATGTATTATCACTAATAGGAAGTCCACCGTGGTTCTTTGAAGATAGCTGCATATAAATTAAAGACTTTTTTATAGTTTTGTATCGTGTCCACAAAGTTGTGCAATTACAAATATCATACGCTTCCTTATCTGAATTTTCAGCATAACAACAGTCTACCCTATCTAAACCATGTATTAAATATGTAAAACGAAGAGATGATCGCATTTCAGTAATCATGTCCTGAAAAGCTTTAACATGATCGGGGTCTATTAATTTTTCATATTTAATTAAGAAATGGAAAACATTATAAAATGTCAAAAAATTTACTGACATTTCACACTCAGTTTTTGATGAACGTTAATAAAGTCGTGAAAAGAAAAAATATAAAAAATTAAAATGAGTGAACTATTAACTAAAGGGCCTGAACAACATTAAATTGAAACAAAAAACGGGATTTGCAAAGCAATGTTTAAGGTTGTCTGATGTCTCTTTAAATAAACAAAAACGAATTCTGCAAGCGGAACGGAAAAACACCATCTTTGGGACACAAATCATGCTGGAAACTGAAAAAAAGTAATCTTTCTACCACAATGCTACAATGAATTAAAGGATAAAGCTCTGGAGACGATAGCAAAGGTTCGTTTACATTCAACAAATTGATGGTTGGAAACAGCAAGAAAGCCGATTTTATGTTTTATAATACTGATGACAAACAATAAAATGAAAATGTTAAAAATAAAAAAACAAATTTGATTTTTAGTGGATTCGTTGACTGACCCTCAAATAGATGATTGTTTAATAATACCGCAGTCGACTTTTGAAACTGTGAACACTAGTGATCACCAATTTTGGAGCTATGTATGGAGGAATGACCGAGATGTACATTCAATAATGAAAATCCGGAAGAAAATGATGGAGTATTACATTAAGGAAGAGCTTGAGTATTGATAAGGCCTACTCGTTTATAATAAAACTAGTGCTAGTGAAGCGGGTGACTGACTATAATTTATATTTATTCAAGTGTGAGGTACCGTCCCAAGAATTGGGAGAAATTGAAAATTTAGCATTCAGCAGAGAAGTCACATTTATATCAAAATGTGTATATTATCTAGAAGTGTGTAATGCAAAAGTAAAGATGTATAAGAATTGTGTAATGAAAAAGATTTTATTATTGGATATTGAATAAAGATATAATGTTTAAAACTGAAAAATTGTGCTTTTCATTTTATTAACTCAAGTCTTATTTAAATAATTTTATTTATACAAAAAATAAAAACAACTAAATAAATAGGGGAGGATGCCCACCTGCAGAAGAGGCTTGGGAAAATAATCAATTGTCTTCTGCGGTCTTTTTTTTTTTGTTGATAGATTGTAGGATTTCAAAGGATTTTAAAACTTTTTGCTATATAAAGTTGTCTAATTGTTAAAAACAATACAGTTTCAACATAATTAAAATGGAAAATATCAACATGGAATTGGATGAGGAATTCGCTTGCAATCCAGGTAATTACATTATCATCAGCCCGAAAACTACATTTTATTTGACAACAACAAATTGTAATCTAGGAAACTACGACCATTTCAAATATATATGTGAACATCAAAGGTTTGAGGAAATCTTTGCGCCAATGCTCCAAAAAAAAAATTGAAGATTTATGTGAGGACAATGTAAAAAACATAGATGATCCAAGTAATATCCCAAGGCAAACACTTGCCGATTCGGATATAATTTTTAAGAGAAAAATAATAATAAGAGTAGAAATAATTGCTATAGATGTAGATTGTAATGTTATTAATAGCACAATATTGTTGATAGATAGTAGCATTCAAAGGATTTTATTGAAACTTTTTGCTTTATAAAGATGTCTAATTGTTAAAAACAACACAGTTTCGAACTAATTAAAAATGGAAAATATCGATATGCAATTGGAGGAGGCATTTGCTCGCGGTCCCGATAACTACATCATAGTTAGCCCGGAACCAATGTTTTATTTGGCAAGAACAACTTGTCATTTAGGGAACTTTGACCATTTTAAATATGAATGGGAACATCAAAGGTTTGACGAATTTTTTGCGCCCGTCCTCTAAATCAAAATTCAGGAATTATGTGAGGACAATGTAAAAAACATAGATGATCCAAGTAATAATTCTTTTAAATAACTCGGAGTGTTTGCAGGGATATAAATTGGTAGCAGAGCAGGGTTAATGATTTATTAAGTCCTTAAAAAAACGGAAAAGTTTTCGCTGAACGAAAAATTGCTTTTGATTCGGTTCGACTCCGAAAATAGTGTACGGATACACCAAAACACAAAAATTAAAGTGTTAAAAAAAAAATAAAGTTTTTATAAAAAATCACCCTAATAAACAAAGGTGACATAAAACTGACTTTAAAATAAGTATCCCAATAAAGGGAGAAAAAATCAGTAACAAGTACCCTCACGAGAGGAGAAAAGGACAAACCGAGAAAAACATTAGTGATAATAAAAATATAATAATAACATTAAGAACACTTTTCAAAAACGCGGCTGATGCTTTGGTTTCGTATACAAGCCTCACTCCCGACATGAATGCTCAGCTAATAGCAGCTAGTACTGCTAATCTCAAAGTTGAAATAGATCAGCTAAGAGATCATTTGAATACGGTTATAAATAGTGATGTAGTAACTGAGTATACAACTCAGACTATCGACGATAGAATTTTATGTAATGAACCTTTGGACATTATTTAGCCATTGCCTGAATTTTCTGCCAATAATTTATCGTAGGTAAGTTGGCGTGAAGCAGCCAACAATTCGATGAGTGTTTACCCAAAGGGAAGTAAGCGTTATTAATTAGCCCCGAAAATCATGAGAAACAAAATCACAAAAAACACGAACGACATATTGAGCAACCACGGTACTGTGTAAAATTTCGACACGATCATAAGTCGTCTTGATTTTGGTTATGCAGATAAGCGCCCACTCCATATAATTGAGCAAGAGTTAAGTGTCCTTCGGCAAGGACAAAAGACGATTATTAACTATTATATGCGTATGGAATGTGACTCTGAACTGTTCTTATTGAACCTGAATTTTGAGTGTTTTTTGGTGTTAGAAAACATTCAAAATCCGCATATACTACAAAAGGACTGTTTCGCAATTTAAAGGAATATTTAAATGGAGGAATAAAAGTGACAAAAATTCATCGTGCTTTGAATTTCTCTCAAACTTATTGGATGAAAATGTTGAAGACAAAAGGCCAAAAATGAATTCGAAAAAAATTTGTTTGAATTAATGTGTAATGCAGTTTTTGGAAAAACAATGGAGAATTTTCGGATTCAACGGGATATCAAACTTGTAACATATTTGACATTTAATATTAAAACCAAATTTTCACATCTGCTCAATATTTGATGATAATTTGTCTGTTATTGAAATTCTGAAAATATAAGTAATATTCGATAAACCGATTTATATTGGAATGGCCATATTAGATATCTCCAAAAGATTGCTATACAAATTCCATTATAAATACATGAAATAAATACAAATATGATGATAATAGTGTGCTATGTTATACCGATACTGATTCGCTCATGTACTAAATAAAAACTAATGATTTTTACAATGATATGAGCCAGCATTTACACCGATTCGACACATCTGGTTATTTTGCAAGCAATCCATATAATTTAATGGAAGTTAACAAGAAAAAACTAGGCCTAATTACGCGCTAAAATGTATGCTTTACGAGTACTAAGTAGTGATAATCAACATCAAATAACTAGGAAAGCAAGAGGAGTCAAGTCCGCTGTGCTAAGTAAAGAAATAACATTCGAGGACTACAAAAATTGTCTTGAAGAAAATGTGGAGCACTCTCATATACAAGTCCGAAAAACATTTATTGTTCAACACGTCCCAAAAAAATCACGCTAAGCCCATTTGATAATAAAAGATATTTGTTGTCTAATAGTTTTCTAACATTGCCTTCGGGTCATTACGATGCTTCATCAGAGAAAGACACAACACTCACCGCCACTTTACCATGAGATCATTTTGTACTATAGATTTAGATGAAATTTAAAGATAAAATGTGTGTTTTTTTTATTTTATTAAAGAAAAAAAAACTTTAACGCTAGTAAATACATATTATTTGCTAAAATAATATATTTTGACACTGTGAGGAATATATACAAGAAGAACATCCGCATCCTCGTTGCTGCTGCTCTCGCTGGGGTTTTGCAGTTCGGTTAATTCCACTTGAAATTTTTTGTTTCTGGAAATTGCCAATGACCGTTGATTCATTTCGTCAATTTCAATATCCGTCAATGAGCTGAACCGGGTTGGGAGAAAAAGCAGCATGTCTCTCAGCTCTACAGCTGTTTTAACACCATATTTTGTGGTGATTTTCTTTGTGTGAATTACTTTGTATTTTTTCCCGGGGATGAGAGCTTTAATTCCAGCCGCTGGCTTCTGCTCTTTGTTCTTGCTTGCGAAGCTGTTCTCCAACTTGTTGAAGTTCATGTTGCTGATTTTACTAAATACTTTAGTTGAAAAGTGGACATATTTATACCAATATATTTTGTTGAATTCTTAGTTTGAGTTATAGCGATATCACTTGGTAACCGCAAAACTACAAAAAAAAAAAAAAAATAACTAAACGAAAACGGTACTACAAATGCGGTTTTAACCAATGTAGAACTTGCTGTCCATATCTGCATAACAAATTCAATTATTTGATTTTTACTTGTCTTGCGGTCACATATTTTTCATGTAAACTAAAATGAAACAAATTGTTCCTTATCTACATTTTATTTTTTTTTTATTTGAACATTGAAAATAAGAATTTTAAGCACAAATGACCGCAATTAATTGCATTAAATTGTTGATATCTAACATAATTATAACTAAGATTTTCCCCCAAATATTTTATAATTTGCTTTGACGGTTGCAAATTACCAAAGCTGTCAATATATTTGATTGCATTGTTTATTTTCCAGTATGCTACCCAATTTTTTCCAGGACCTTTTGATGTATCCAGATTGATTATTCCGCATTCTTTTTTAAATGGTTTACTTGGGAGAGTGTCACACATAAACACTCCTCTAAAATTTGAAATATGTGCTGCATATTTTCTCAAATATACATCGGAAAGTGCTCTTTTAGGTAGCTTCATAAAAATTTTTTTTATAAGTTTTCAAGTATAGTCCAAATCAATTTTTTATATGGTTTTAAGATCATTCCTTTTCCCATTGCAATAGCTTCCATTTTGCTATTATGTCGTTTTGCTTCAGACAGCTGATCCTTTCCATTTTTACAGCATTTATTGCTTTTGTAACGCCGGCAACTCCAAGAGTTAGACTACCAAGTGCAGCGATTATATGTGCAAGTGGAAAAAAACATAGATAGACAGACTTATATAGTGGTATTACTCTCGGTGTTTTTATTAAAGTTTTTTTTCCTTTAAAAATATGATTTACAACTTTTCGTGAAATCTTTATGGTGTCATTCAAGTTTTTAGTCTTCTTTATATTCCTTCTTGCACGCAAAGAAAAAAAAACGTTTATTGCCAGTTTGCCGCAAACGAACTTTGTTTGTCGTGCTTGGGATCGTTATTTGCAAACGTTTCAATAGTTGTCATAATAAAAGTCAATTGCGAGAAACGCGTCATTAAGTTGCAGGTAATTAATTTCGTTTGTCATATACGCGAATGATTTTTAAATTGCAGCAATTGAAAAATTTGTTTTTCTCAACTGAAAACTTCCTTTGTTTTCCCCTTCGTTGTATACACACAACGCTTATAATTCAGAGTAACTTTATGGACAAACTGTTCTATATAAGCAAATTGGTAATTTCAAGTTTTTTTAATTGTGTTACGTTATATTCACAATATCAAAAAATGAAAAAAAATTCACAATTTATATGCTGTTATCTTTAATGAAGCTCGTTGGTTAGATTGAAAACATAGTTATATATATGTAACTGATTATATAAGGCGTTGAGCCACCATTTTATCAAAATATTTGTTTGGCTGAACTAAACACGACCTATTGTTCTTAGAGAAATTAAAAATTAATTTAAAAAATGTATCCTTCCGCATTGTGTAGTAAAGTTTATAAGCGAATGCGTAGTTTGGATAGACATAATATAGTGAAGCATTTTAGCGAATATACAAATTTTATTTACTGTGATACGTGCAAAATTCAGTTATCATCGAGGGAATGGATGTATCACAAGAGAACGAGCACACATAAGGCGAATTGTAGAGAGTTAATTAGTAATAGTGTTAAGTGTATAAATTCTATATTCAATACAAGAACCGAAACATATGTTTTCGAAAATTGAAACAAAACCAATTTAAATGTAAAAAATTTCTTTGAAAAAATATATAATGCAATGTCAACTCTGTTGTTACAATCTTTAGAAAAACATAATGCAATAATCTTAATATTTGTATACGGCCTATTCATTATTTATATTGAAAACAAATTTTTGAGCTTTAGGCCAAACATGTTGGCAACAACACAACATGAAGAACAAAGAAGGCAACAACCAATAACAACAACAACGGCTCTGTGTACAGCAAATCACACAGCTTGACTATACAGACTGTTTCGTTGGCCGCTACACCAACTCATCATGACTACAATAAATGCAAAAATGACTTTGCATGAATGCAATAAAGTTTAATTTAGAACTAATTTGTAAATATGTGAAGATAATTGAAGACGTATGTGAGTTTACAATAATATCACATCAAACAATAATGTGTGCAGAATTCATAGCTTCAAGCAATATTACAAGTATGATTCAAGGAAAATTTGATATATTGTTGGAAAAAATTACCACGTTTCAAGAACGAGATAGCGGTTGGGCTTTAACAGAAATTCACGAACTTGAAGTCAATGTAAATTAATGTCAGCCAATAGGAGGATCATGTTATGTTCCGCTTCCAAACTTTAAGTAATAACAAATTTATCAATTTTGTAAATTTTGTTTTTCTATTACAGCTTAAAGATATTGAAATAATTGAATTGAAAAATTCAGAAATTAGTGTTAATGTGTCTGTCTTAGATGAGAATGTTGTCATAGGTCCGTTTTATATGACAACAGAAGAAAAATCACACCATATTAATATTTTATTCTTGAATGATGATTCTAATAATAGTCATTATGTTGGGATAAACAATTTAAGTTTTTTAGTTGTTGGTCAAGTCAATAAGCGAAAAACAAAAATACACTTTTGCAATATTTGTTTGGTATATTTTTATAAAGCAGAAAAATTAACTCAACATAAAAAAGATTGTAAGAAAATTGTTACGTATATGCCTACAGTTGAAAATATTATATTAAAATTTAAGAATTTTAGAAAACAATTAGATGTACCATTCACAATATACGTTGATGTCGAATGTATTTTAAAATCAGTGAATATTCAAAATTCTAACAGAAAGACAAGAAATTGGTAGCAGAAAACGAAGATTTAAAACTAGAAATGAAATTACGAACAAATCTTTCAAGTCTGAGTTATTCTATTTAAGCACAACCGCACCCGACAATTATTGCTATATTAAGTCAATAATACCAATAAAGGTAGAAGGATTTCGGACATGACGACGGAAGTGAAATTATTTTTGGTTGCGAGTCCCTTCATGTAGAAGATTTTTATACTGAGCCTGTGGAATCTAAAAAATCTTTAGGTATATCCGTTGCATCCAATTTAGATAGCAATATTAAAAACCTTAAAGTTGAGGATGTAATGTGCAAAGTAATGGCTTTACCTTTAGAAAATCTCCTCCTACTTATACCTCTTCTTCAGAATTGCAGATTTAGATTCAAAATGCTGACTTTGGCCAAACAACCAATGACTTTGCTCATATAAAGCAAAAATTGATAAAACTAGGTAAGTAAGTTTAAACGAATAATAAAATCTATATAACTTTATTCTCTTTACAGTAACAGTTTTATTTACAGAAAACGAAAACAAATCACTAAAAGATGAACTAATAAACAACAAATCAATATTGACTCAAAATTCTGTGTACTTGGAAAGGTTATGCTCCAAAGCATTCCCCACAGCTTCTAATTTAAATTTTTTCCCCATAAAATCCAAGCAGGAACTGGATGAAATTGAGAATCAAATTCACCCATATAATGAATTAGAATTGGTATGTTTATTAATACATTTATTTAAAAAAGTTCTATTCTAAAAAGGTTTTACTTATATTTTCTTTTAGATGACATACATTAGAGAAACTATAGGCTCTAGTCAGGGGCCGAATCGCCGCATCCGTGAACGTAACAGCTGTCGTATGAGATAAAATTAATCGTATGAGAATCTCATGAGATACGATATTAATCTCATGAGATTCTCATACGATTAATTTTTTCTCATACGAAAGCCGTTACGTCACGGATGCGGCGATTTGGCCCCAGATTTCAAAAGCAATGCAGAATATGTTCACCGAAGACTTTATCATACAAATTAATTGGGATGGTGTTCATAAAAAGATGCGATTTTTTAATAAAAAAGGCCTTTTGGAGTGCTTATTTTCCCGATGGGTTTCGTCTTCCGATAATGTAGTTTGCGTATAGCCAACATGTAATTCATAGTGTACAAGTGCTTAAAGCTACTCAATTACAGCTAACATATTCTGACTAACGAAGACCGTCGCTTATGACCCACTAGCAGCGTCAACTTAAAATCTGACGAATTGCAATTTGACCTGAATGCAGCAGAATTGGTGGGGCTCTGTGACTGTCTTTTCTTTTGTGCTATGTACATATGTGCTATTTGTAAATATCGGTCAATGACAATCGACTTACACATGTTACCATTACGTCACACTTTCCATATTTTCATATTAGAATAATTATGTATTAAGAATTGTAAATATAACATTAATCCTCATCGGCAACTCAGACCCATAACCCTAAAAGGTTCCTTAAGTATGCGCGAGTTACAGCACACGCCGCTGCAACAACAACAACAACGGCAGCAGTTACAACGCAACCACCACCAAAACCACAGAGGGCGAACTTGCTGATCAAACAATAAACATTTTACACATTTTTAATGACAAAGTATTTTTTATTTTCTTTCTTTCTTTTCCAATATGGAAAAGCTGCAATTAGGTTACAATACATTGTATTCTAAGAATTATTTTATTACTTTTCAATACGATTGAAACATTATTATGTCGCAACCAATAAATTCAACTATTTTATTTTGTATACAATTGCAACATTACAATGTTGCAATCTTAAGTAGGTTATAATTAAAATTCTGTTTATATTAATTCTGGGAATGTTTGAAGCCCAAGAACAAGCGTTGTAATTTTTAAATATAAATACCTAAAGAAATAAAGACACAGTCAGTCTTCAGCATTAAACCAATCAAGTTGTTTTTTTTAGTTCAGCTTTGAGTAAATACATAAGTGGCGCAGTCGATCGGGCCAGTGAACAGCAAACAAATGCTGTAGAATTTTAATTCTTTATCACTGGAATAGAACCTACAATAAAGTGAAATATATAAAAAGAACTTCAATCCATCATCAACTAAGGACTCAAACTCCAATTCATCATAAAACTCCAAACTCATCGTTGGAACTTCAACTTTAAAACCAACACTTTTGCCCCTAATCACTGGAAAGAACAACTTTGACATCATTGATCCTTCATCGCTTAAAGGAATTCACATATGTATATCAACACACCTTATAAAAAAATCGGACCAAGAAAGATGCTTATAATCGCAGTGGGCTTTATGTAAGAGTGAATAATATTGTATGTTCTCAAAAAAAAAACATATAAAAACATATAATCAAAACATATAAATTCTTATGGAAAATTACTATAACACACAAGCTGAATTATACTCTTTTGGCACACAACAATACATTAATAGAAAAAAAGCAGAATGTATATTAACTCTTAAAGCTCAGGCTACATATATATATAAAATTAAAAGTGAGAAAAGATACTATTATAATCGTATACGACTATAAATCAAAAAAAAAAAAAAAAAAAAAAAAAATTTTTTTTGCTTTGCCATTTTTAAAGAAAGTTTAAGAGCAAATATTCTCATTTTTGACTATACTCCATCCTGACTAGGAGTATCGACGGCTATCGGTACAGCGATATAGTCAAAAATTGAATAAAGTGCAATACACTAGTACCATTCTGTTCAACTAAGCACATCCCAGACTAGGAGTATCGACGGCTATCGGTACAGCGGCTCAGTACGAACATTATTAAAAATATAGTGCCTCACAGCCTATATGGGAAAGTGTTTGTATTACATTTGCGAAACAAATAACATACCTCATATTGCGTCTATTTTTTTTTTTCTCTCTGCTCTGCTTCTTTTCTTTTCTTATCATTTAAATGCCTAAAAACCAAAAGGCTTCACAAAAACTTAATTTTATACCCTATCAATTAAGAAGAATAACTAGAAGTTTAACTTCTATTCACGAAGAAACAGCTCACAATAGCCCAAATAAAAGCAATAGTGACAACCAATCCTTCACAAGTGACGAACTTAATAGCACTATGTCAGTATCAAACGAGCAACTTAATACCACTGCACCGAGTCATCTAGACATTTTCAATTCTCTAAGAATTCCGGACGCCATAAAAGACCTTCCCAAATTTGACGGGAACTCAAGACTATTAAATGAATTCCTAAACAATGTCGAAGAAATCCTACTCTATATCAGAGGCACAGATAATACCCCTTATGGACAAATACTGCTACGAGCCATTAGGAACAAGATCGAGGGACAGTGAGATAATCGAACTACAGTCTGCACTATGCAACAACATCCTACTCCACGAAACAGACGCAAACGTGGTAAAAGCGAAAAAAGACCTTTACGCTGACATGTGCCTTAACTCATTTCTCAGTGGCCTTAAAGAACCTTTAGGCTCTAGAATTAGGACGATGCAACCAGACTCTTTAGCGTCAGCTTTATCGTTCTGTATCAAAGAACATAATATATCTTATCAAAGAGCTAACTTCCGACAATCTTATCAAACTCCTCAAACCTACCCAAGTTATCCAAATAAATCTTATAACCAATACCCTGATAGAATACAATACCGCAATCAGCCTTATCCGCAACATTCATATTTCAATAACAAATACACCAATAACAATAGTCAGAATAACACGAACCCCTTTAATAATAGAATGATTAAAAACAACCCATACAAAGAGTCTGGAAATTTCAGAACCAATCCAGTAGGAACTACTAAACCACAACATAACACAATAGCATCGTTCCAACCCAAACAAAGCACACAAACAAGATATTCCAAGCCTGGAAACTTCAATTTCAATGAAATTAATAATCATACACTAGACCGATACTTTGAAAACGACGTTAATAACCTAACAAACATACAAGACCAACAAAATTTTCCCGAATTAGCCTCGGAAACCCAACAGGATACATAGAAATAAATAAACACGGAGAATTCTTACCATATATTTTAATATCCTCACCTTTTGGCAGAAATCTTAGGTTTCTTTTAGACACAGGAGCTTCCACAAGTTTTATAAATCCTGAATATATTCCCAAAAACAAACAATACGAATGTGAACAAATTATAATTTCAACTGCTTTTAAAAAACATCAACTAAACAAACAGACAACTCTGCCAATCTTCGAAGAATTTAACCAAAATGGTTCTCTTAAATTTCTCATATTTAAATTTCACAGCTATTTTGATGGCCTTCTTGGATTAGATGCACTAACGTTATTAGAAGCAAAGATTGATTTAAAAACTCAAACACTAGCAACAATAAACGCAGTTAATAAAATTCAACTAAAACCCAACCTAACATCAGCAAAAATTTTAATACCCGACAAATCAAAAATTCTAGCTAAGCTTCCAGTTGATAACCAAAATGGTGACATTTATATCAACACAATAGAACTCAAACCAAACCTCTTTCTTTCTGAGGGCCTGTATCACGCCGAAAACTGGTACAGCACAGTTAAAATAATCAACTACTCCCAAACCGAACAAGAACTACTCATAGAGCAGCCAATTAAAGTTGAGAAGTACACACCTTCGAATTTTGTAGAACTAAACAATTTAAACCTTGTCAAAGACAGATGTCCACAAGAGATAAATATTCGTGACCTCCTCAGGACTGATCACCTCAATTCAGAGGAACTTAGAGAACTAGTAAAACTATGTAAATAGTACGAAGACATTATATACAAACAAAATGAGCCACTCACGTTTACTAATGAAATAAAACATCAAATAAAAACAACAGATGACATTCCAACGTACACTAAGTCATACAGATACCCGTATGTACACAAGGAGGAAGTTCGAAAACAAATCAGCGAAATGCTGGATCAGGGAATTATCAGACAAAGCTATTCTCCATGGAGTTCACCAGTTTGGATAGTGCCCAAAAAGAGTGACGCCAGCAATCGACAAAAATGGCGGTTAGTAATTGACTACAGGAAAGTCAATGAGAAAACCATATCAGACAGATATCCGCTACCGAACATAGCGGAAATTTTGGACAAACTAGGTAAATGCCTCTACTTTACAACCCTAGATCATGCAAGTGGGTTCCATCAAATAGAGATGGACCCACAGCACATCCAAAAAACGGCATTTACAGTCGAAGATGGGCATTATGAATACGTCAGAATGCCATTTGGCCTAAAAAATGCGCCAGCTACGTTTCAGAGAGTTATGGACAACGTGTTAAGAGAACTTATTGGAAAAAAATGCTTAGTATACCTTGACGATATCATCATATTTTCGACCTCATTGCAAGAACACCTTGAAAGCATCAAACTAATTTTTGAGAAGCTCCGCCAATCCAACTTCAAAATACAAATGGATAAATGCGAGTTCATGAAAAAAGAAATCGCTTTTCTAGGTCACATCATAACACCTGAGGGAATAAAACCAAATCCAATGAAAATTAATGCTATCAAAAACTATCCAATACCAAAAACTCGTAAAGAAATCAAAGGTTTCATAGGGTTAATAAGTTATTATAGAAAATTCATCAAGGACTTGGCAAAATTGACAAGACCTATTACAAAATGTTTGAGAAAAGATGCCAAAATTATACAGGATAACGAATACAAGTAGTATAATAATGCGGGTTCTAGATGTGCAAGGAAAAATGTGCAAGGCGCGGAGCTTCCGTCCGTCCGTTTGTTTCTCGTTTTATGACCCCCCCCCGACCCCCCGTCTCTGTCCCCGTTCGTTGAGTTGTGAGACATGCTTTGTGGTTTGTAAAGTATGACTTGCGAGTCGGCCGTGTGTTTATAGTTTTGAGTGTCTTATCATAGTTTTTTTTTTTTTTCACACAGTTGAACAGTTTCATAGCAGTAGTTCGTCCCCCCCCCGACCCCCCGTCTCTGTCCCCGTTCGTTGAGTTGTGAGACATGCTTTGTGGTTTGTAAAGTATGATAAAATAAAACCATAAATAAAACAAACTGTTTTTTAATATTTTTATTTATTTATTGTTTTTGTTTCATATCTTACATAGTAGCGTAAAAAAAAACTTAATTTAATACAAACATTATCAGGTTTGTGATATATATTTTTACATTGTCTTATTTTTATTCATTGCTAGTATCCACAATTAATTTGTGGTTTGCTGTCACACTTTATATCTAGGTTCTTTGAACAAGGCTGCATATAAATTGTATAGTTTTTTAACACGTTGATAGCGATAATAAAATGTAGTACAATTACAAATGTCATACATTTCCTTATCCGAATTTTCAGCATAACAACAGTCTACCCTGTGTAAACCATGTATTGAATATGTAAATGGTTCTGATAAATATGATCTTAATTCATTAGTCATTTCCTTAAAGAAATTTTGATGATCATGATCAATTAAATACTCATATTTTATTAAAAAATTTTCTAAACTAGACCACCAAACCATTTTTTTATATTATTCTAGAGTTCATAATAATCTAAAACTAAATTAAGGAGATAGTTATCAGTGTTTATATATTTTTTAGCAAAACTGTCTGTGGTAAGTAAAGCTTTAAATTTTTTGTATATGTTTGACAAATGTGGTAAAATAGTTCTCACTAATATTGATATAAAAAACGCTTTCAGATAGTTATCAGTATTTATATATTTTTTAGCAAAACTGTCTGTGGTAAGTAAAGCTTTAAATTTTTTACGTATGTTTGACAAATGTGGTAAAAAAGTTCTCATGAATATTGATATAAAAACGCTTTCGAGTAATAAAAATTTAGTTAAACAGCTAAACAGAATTAATTAACATTAAAAAGTTAAAGTTAAATTATAAAAATACAAGTTTTTTAAAGACATCAGTTATATCATTTCCACAACATCTCTACTCAAATGGATGAAGTTGAAGCTCTAAAGGACTTAGAGGGATGCAGCAGAAGAACAACATTTGTAAGGAAGCCAATATTGAAGACAACTGAAATCCCCATTAACAAAAAACTAAGGATAATAAGAGCTGCAAGAAAAAAAACTATATTTGGGGAAAAGGTAATGCTTGAATTGGAAGAAAATATAATTTTCTTACCTTCAGCATATAACAATATTAAGAATATAACAATTGAAAAAATAAATATAAATAGTTTTTATGTAGAAAAAATTGAAGCTGGAGAAAAATATTCTCCATCTAGATTTAAGTTTCATTCGAAATAATTACATAGTCAGTAATTGAACTGTATAATTTAAAAAATAAATAAATAAAAATAATAAATATTTAAAAAATGTATCTATATAATTTATTTCTCACAGTTGAATAGTTTGAAATATTTTTAGTTTTTAAGGCGTCTTATCATAATTTTTCCCACAGTTTGTTATTAAAAATTATTTTTTGTTATAACATGTGGTTGGTTGTTTACGTTGAAGCAGTAATACCTATTGGATAACACACGACGTGACCGAGATAGTGGACATGAAAATTGTGTATATAAGAGCGAAGTCGAAATGGTAATGTTCATAAAATGTCTTTGAAATTTGATGTAGTTAAAAATAGTGAATTGGCTTTAAAAGAAATAAAAATGGATCTAAATTTATCGCTTGAAGATTGTGTCATCATCGATGGAAACATGTTCGAAACTCAATATTATACTGAGTCTGAATTTTGGTCAAAAGTGTTTGATCATGATTCTGATACAAAAAAAACTGATGAAAATATTGGAAAAAATTATGGTTCATTACATAAGGGAGCAGTCAAACATAGATCACGATTTTGGAATAGCAGTGCAATTTTCATTGATTCGACGTGTAAAATCCAATAACTTATATCTTTTCAAATGTGAAGTCCCTGCTCAAACTTTGACAGATGGCTTGGCTATAATGGATTCCGAGGAAATAATAAATCCAACTATTTACTATTTTGAACTTCATAATGGACGTATTAAAATGTTCAAAGATTGTATAGTAAAAAGATTTTTATTATTGAATTAAATATAACAATTACAATGATTTTGCTAAACTATTATTTATTTTAAATGTATAATATTACTACGTTTAAAAATATGAAATTTAGCATCAATAAATTGAATAAATCCATATATTGATTTTTTATTACATATTATATTCTTTACAGTGTCCACTTTTTCATATTTATAGATAATTCCCATTAGTTGTTTTAGGAATTTATCCTCAAAAACCCATTCGATATCGCTTCCAATAACCATTTTAGAGGGAGCACCATGTGTCAAGTCAACAGGTTCAGCATTTAACACTTCATTATTGCACCATTGTTGAATTATGTTTTTCAATTTTGATACTTCTATATCATTTCTAAAATTTATTTCATATTTTGACGTTTCTATGTAACTTTGTCCAGTTATTTCATATTCATCACTTTTAAATAAATTCAAAACATTTAAATCTTCATGCTTAATACATTTATTACAACTAGCAGGTTCAAATTCTTGTTGATTTTTTTCTTTGTGAACACCTTGTTGCTGTCGTTGTTGTTTAAAAAAATAAAAAATAAATAACTGGCCATTTCAGCCCTTGAAAGGACTTTGACCTAGCTTCTTATGATCAATTGTGTTGTGCGTGTTATTAAGTTTGTACACAATTGACCGAGAAATGGACCTACATGCTTAACGCCGACTCCGAACGGCGATGAACGGAATGTTCTTATTCTCAAGAAGCTTTACATGGCATTTTGATTACTCTCTGAGGTTTGCCATTGTTTGCAGAGAGGTGGCGGCCGTACAGAAAAATTATTTTAATTCAAATAATTTTCTGTCGCTGCTGGGATTCGAACCTGGGTCTCCAGGTTCTTTGACATAGCGGCCACGCACTTTAACCAACTACGCCACGGACGCCACTCGTTGTTGTTTAGGATTTTTATTATGTTTTATTGATTTTTTTCGTTTTTTCAATATAGATGTCTTGCTATCATCATCATCATCATCAAGAGTTTTCTCAATCACTTTGTTGAAGTCTTCATAACATTTTAAAAGATCGCTATCGAAATCATGTTTTTGTTGAGGTTGCAGCTGTTGATTTTTCTGTTCCACTTCATTCTTACTAACACCCCCATCATGAGTTTCCTCTAATGCTTTATCTAAGTTTGCATATGCCCAAAGTTCATTCAAAAAATTACCATCTTTTTCAGCACCCCAAAACACGTCCTTATTCATTTTTGAGATCGAAAGTTTTTGTTTCAAACAAGCTGACTTTTAACTTGAAACTAATAAGTTTTTCATAATGGTGAAACTATTTATAAGTAAAATACTTTTCAGTTCATTTTGATATCATTATTTTTACACTTTATTTTATTTTTATATATGAAAAGAACAATTTTTACAACGGCTTAGATTATATATATTTGTATAAAGTTGTATAATTTTATTCGCCTCATCTTCCAAACGGTTAAATGATGAACAACCACAAGTGTCTGGTCCAACTGTGCAATTATCATCTGACCACAGACAGTTTTCAAAATGTTCACCAAATCGAGAATTTATTTTTCTCAAACTGTTTTTGTATTCCATCTTCGTTTGAATGTTAATAAGTCTATTCTTTTCATCCTCCGGTATGATGTGTGAAAATTTTTTTAAAAAACTATAAATATCTTTGATGATATACATTTTTTAAATTACTGTATTGTCATATGTAGAGTTTGATAATAAGCGTCAACATCAATAATTGTTGGTTTTATAGCATAATTTGATCGTTCATATAATTCTTCTCGAGTTTCGTCATCATTTTGATTTATTACATCATTATATTCAAAGCAATAGATATTAAGTGTACGCAATTCATAATTGCTATAGTAGGAACATTTAATTCGTATTTCAAATGTTTGATATTTTAAATTAAAGTGACGGTGAAAAACTCCTGAACTCTCATAAATTCCACCAATTTGCATTTCTTTCTTTATTAGATTTCTTCTGAAAGCGTCAATTGCATCTTCAATAGAAAATTTCTTTTCTGGATTTGAGCTATTTCTATTATAACGTTCTACATTTTCTTGATAGAGTAAATCGTCATGATAAGAAGGCTCTCTGTTTGAATATCTAAATGTTGGGGTCGGTGATGGGGTGATTGTATGAATATCATCATCATATTTAGTATTTTCCAATTGAAGGGTTATGTTTACTCTTATCTGAAGAGAAGTATTCGGGATCTGTGTGACAAAACTAACCTGTTTTCCATATTCAATATTGTAAAAAGAAGTAGTATTTTCATTTCTAGTTTGATAGCATACAATATGACGTATTTGTAATATTACGTAAGCAATAAATATAAATAATGTTAGATTTCTTAAGCTCATGTTTCTATGTTGAATCTATCTCCGGCTGCAACTATTTAAGTAATAACCATATATAAAGTCTGTGTATAGTCTTTTACATCAATAATTCCCACATTTAATGGTTCATAATTTGGATCGTGAATTCTAACTGTCTCAATTTCACCACTACTAAGAATGATTTCTGTTTCAATTTCTTGATATTCAAAGCATTTAATGCTTAATCTTTTTTCTTCAAATCTGCTTTCATAAGTGCAACGAATTGGAATATCTACATTTTCATATTCAAGGTTAAAATATCGATAAAATGCTTCCTTAGCATCAAAAATTCCACCAATATCACTTTCTTTAGTAATTAAATCCTTACGGAAAGCTTCTATGGCTTCATCCACAGTAAAAGGTCTTGAAGGTATTCCTTGAGTTGTACTCTCAAATTCTATAGTTGTTGTAGGGAATTCTGTTCTTATCTCAGTACTTGTAAGTTCATTTAAATGTTGCGGTTCTATTTCTTTCAACAATAAAAATGATACATTAATTTTCAAGACAGTACTATCAGGTAAAGTTAAATTAAATTCAATACTTTTAGAGTCTTGATTGATAATAGGTATAGAAGTATTTTCCAATTTCCAAAATGGTTTACTATACACATTTCTTAGAAAGAACATTAATGTTAAAATTATAATAAATTTCATCTTATGTTCTATCCTTAGAGATATACACGCTGCTAAATTTCAATATAAAATGATGAGAATATCTAATTTGGTTGGTTTTATATAGTAAGTTTTTATTATTTTATATTTATTTATCATACAGATTATTATAACACATATATTCATTTAAAAGTAATGCCGATTTTAAAGCACATCGTATTTGACGTTGTTTCCTCGTTTTGTTGTTGTTGTTGTTGTTGTTGTTGTTGTTGTTGTTGTTGTTGAAGTGGTATTGGCATTGACATGTTCTTGGATACATATTATACAACATTGATAAGTTGATTTCATCACATTGTGGAATATCTTCTATATTGAAAACACGCTGTTTTAAAAATTCTTCAATCCACTTTTGTTTCTCCATCCCCTTTACATACACTTTTTTATTCTTCAGTAGAGGTTTTAAATATCTCTGAATGTTTTTAAATGAATCGCTTCCATAGTCCCATGGTAGATTATGATGATTTAATTTTAACCAATTGGATTGACGTTGATCATCTTCACATAAATCCTTGAATTCGAATGGAGCTTTTATGTGGAAACAGTGGAATTCATCTTTGCTTAAAACAACTGCAATCTCCTTAAAAACAAAGCGATTATCATAGATTTTAAAGCCTTGAACATCAACAGTTACAAACATTATGTTAAATAAATAGCAGCAGTTGTCAAAACTCTTATTTATATAGAATGTCTGTATGCATGTGTGTATTTTTATTAAATTATTTTTTTAATAACATTTGTGAGTGGTGTATATTCAAAGACTTTATCGTGAATGAGCATACAATAAGCTGATGTACTTGGAGGGACATTTGTTCGAAATTTTAATTCAATTCTAATATCTATTGGTCCTCCTTTTACACTCTCATTTTGATGAGAGACATCTAGAACAATTATTGGTGCAATGCTGGCAAAATTTTCTGGCGATAAAAGTGGTTGTGGAGAACGTACATAGTATCCTTGTTGAAATTTTTGATACATATCATAGAGTAAAGCGTAACGATTATGATCAAATCTAATGTTGAGGTCGTCATAGGGATATACGTCAGAGTTAAGATGAACTTTTACATCTGATAAGTTACAATGTATGAACTTATTGTTGTTCTTAAATCCTAAAAGTATATATCGAGGTCTTTCATTTTCACCTGCTAGTTTAACATTCCATAAAATATTTGTACTTTCTACAAGAGAAGGATTATGATAAACATCCCAGCTTCTAAACGATATATTAAGTGGTAGTTTACTATTTATTGTTTTTAACATTTTCAATCGGTAATCATCTGAAAGTTGAATGTGTGGTACTTTCCATGTGATATTCAAGAGCTTTAATATAAGCTTATCAGTGGCAGTAGTTGAACTCATAATGTTCTTATCATCTTTAGAACGCATCAAGATCAATTCATGTTTACAATTCACAATTAATTTGTCAAAATCTTCAGCGAATCCAAGTAAATTCTTTAACGGAGCACAAAAATTAAAATGACCCGTTTTAAGTAGAGTCTTATCTTCTTCAAATGGACACCATCCAGCGTTTCGAAGATTTGTACTTTCAAATGCATTTAGCGATACATAATTTTTCATATCTGATGCAATTCCCAATTGTCTAGTACGATCAATTTCTACTCCATTCATCTCATAACGAATTTCATCAAATAAATATGCTATACAGTTGTTTAATAGTTTAACAGTTTTTGAAATAGAATTATCGCTGTTGGAAACAAATCCTTCAATATATAAAAAACTCTCACTTGGTAATACATACAAGTCCTGGTTTTGTATTGGTATACGTATTTCATCATCATTTTTAAATGATTGTAAATATGATGTATAGCTGTGATATTCTTTTTTCACTATACTCTCGTCGAAAAATGGTTTATATAGAACATTTATTACGTCACTCATATTGGTTTTTTTAATTGTAATCCAATGCTTTCTAAAAATTCTTTGTTCGATTTAGTTAAATAATTTCTATGCTTTGACCTTTTAATAGTAGGTTTTTTATTTAGATTTGATTCTTCTTTTGTTGTTGTTGTTGTTGTTGTTAGTGGACTAGTGAAGTGGTTGTTATGTAAATGCTTTTTATTAAAAACAATCATTCTTTATACAGGCTTTAAATGTAGTCTTATTGATATTTTTTCACCTCGAAAATTAATTAAGTTACCACCTTGATCTACGACTTTAAGAACAAGAGTGCTGATTTGTTTTGTGTTAACTGGTAAATATATAACATTAACTGGTATTTCTATAATTTTATATCCTGGACTAACTCGAAGGGAGAACTGATGAATTGTATGCACATTTATTCCATTTATATATGATCCATTGATAATATTACATTCAATTGAAATTGTATTTACTTTAGAAATATCCACCGGATTATCAGAATAATGTACAACATTAGGTTTCAATTCTATTTTACTGAATCCTAGTAAGTCACCAATTGTACAACCTCTATTGAAGAAAATTGATTCATGAGTACTATGAATTTCTGTTTGTAATGTATTATAGTTTGCTTTAATGCTAAGTAATCCTCTGTTATATGTTTCATATTCATCAACAATTATCTCAGATATATCTGCGAATTCATAAGATCCTATTGGTAATGTTAAAGTTTTATCACCAATGTGAAACAAATTGTTTTCTTCATCCACATTTGGAATAGAATGATAAGAGTCGAAGCTAATCAAACCACAAACATATTCTTGTTTGAGTTCTATAGGTGGAAAATAATTAGCAACAAGTTGTGATGAATTTCCATTTATTGTTAAAGTAAACGACATGTTGTTAGACAATCATTAAGTAGTTAACTAAAATATGTTTCCTATACATCACAACATTTTATATTAAATCATTTATATCAATCCAAGAATTATGATCTGAAGAGAAACCTAACCATTTAACAAAAGCTCTATTATTACGTTTTCTTAAAATTTTTTCAACTAAATATGTTTGTGGAAATTTGGTTTTTATTAATTCATATTCATAAAAACCTCCTTTGATGTCATTTCCTTGATAATCTTCAAGTATGTATGTAGTAGGGTTTGTATTTTGAATAGTTTTGATTTTAAATATTTCGGTTGTCCAATTTGGTGTATAACCTTTTTCAAATATATGTTTATATTTACTTATTCTAACATTATCATTTAACTTAAATTTTGGTTTATGGAAAATTTTTGGATTGTTATAAACAGTTTTTAGTATGAATTTTTCATTTGAAGAATTTACTTCATTGGGCGACATCTTGATAGTTCTATGAAATGTGTTATTATATTGGTTAACTAGATTTTTATAGTTATCAATCCATTTGTAGGTCCCATTATAGCTAAACTCCTTCCACATCATTCCCTTTAAAGTTCTATTGAAGCGTTCCACTATTGATGCTTTTAAAGTTGAAAATGTTGAATAATGATTAATACCTTTCAATGACATTAATCTTTTAAAATGTATGTTGTAAAACTCTTTTCCATCATCCGTTTGGAGATTTTGTGGTATACGGTTGCTTGTGTTGAAAATATTTTTCATTACGGCTGTAACGTTTTCTCCAGTTTTATTTTTAATAGCCTTCGTCCAGGCCTTCTTTGAAAATGTATCAATAACAGTTAGAAGGTAACGATAGTTCATATTGACATTACTATATGGAATCATTTCCACTAAATCTGCTTGCCATAAGTCATCAATTCCTTTCATAATTACATGTCGTCTTTTAAAATTTTTCCGTGCTTGTTTATGAAGTTCTTCAACTATATCTCGTTTATTATTCATTGTCATATATATATATATATATATATATATATATATGTTATATATCTCGTTATTGTAAACCTTTTATTTTTGGATATTTTATTTTTAATTTTTTAACCTCATCTGCATCAGGCTGATTTTTTCCGACTACATATTTAAACAAGAAGTCTTCAATAGTCTTTAAATAATCATTAAGTTCTTCAAAGTTTTCCTTATATATAGATTTTATTCTATTATCAATTGCTGCCTCAATTAAATCTACATCATTTCTGATATCATCCTTCAGTGCAATGTTTAAATCTCTTATTTTATTTTCTAATCTATTTGTTGTACTGTTAAGATTCTCCATGGTAGTATTTATATCTATAATTTTCTTTTCATAGATGCTTGTTATCTTATCTAGATTCTCAAAGAAAAATATACGTGAAATGGCATCATTATCATCATTTGGTAAACCTAAGTTGATAACTCTTTTCATCTGTAAATTAAGGTTTTTATTTCCATCTAAATTCCAACCGATTGTATTTTGTAAAATTGCTTTGATATTGGCTTTGATATTTGCTTTACTATTGTTATCTCTCGATGAAGAATGACCAAATTTATCAATATTTGAATACATTTTTTAGCTATATAATTATATTAACTTCTTTCAACTCTTCAATGATGGATATTATTTCGTTATTATGGTTATTATGTCCAGCAGTTGATGATGATATAAGTAATCGTAATCTTTCAACTAATTCATTAGGGTCATCCCAATACACATAATTCGATTTATTATTAATAGATTTTACAACTTTATGACCTTGTCCACGTATCAATGCGTTTGATAAATTGAATATCTTTCTTATTATACGTTGATATTTATAAGATTTGGTTCCTTTAATTTGATCAGTTGAGTTATAATTACGCTTGTGAGCATTTGTAGATAAAAGAATACATATCTTTATAATTTTGTAAATCCCGTTTAGTGAAATGAATGGGATTTGTGTGAAAAACTAATTCAAATAAACCAGGTGTCATCTGCCATTTATATTTTCCAACAGAAATTTTATTTTCATTAGGGATTTTTAAAAGTTCTTTTCCATATCTCCATCTTCCCAATGAATCTATATTGAATCCATATACTTTATCCAATTTTTTACTATCCTTAAGTAATTGTATGTTTTGTTGTAGAGAATTTTTTTGTTTTCGGGTATTATGTGATTGTTTAAGGTGTTTGAAGTCTGTATTTAATTGATCCGTAGCCTTACGTTTAAAATGTTTATGTCTGATCCATAGTTCTTGATCATTTTCAATGTCTCCTTTTACTCTGTTTTCTTTTTGCACTTCATTTTCTATCAAATTGTTAATTTCATCATCATTATTTTGCAATTGCTTAAGGTGTTTGTTATCTGTGTTTAATTGATCCTTAGCTTTGCGTTTAAAATGTTTATATTTTTGCCATAGTTCTCCATCATTTTCAATGTCTCTTCTTACTCTGTTTTCTTTTTGTACTTCATTTTCAATCAAATTGTTAATGTTCTCATTATTACTATTTTTTGAGATGAAAATTTCGTTTGATATAACAGGATGATACATTTTTTTAATTTTAGTTTTTAATTGTTTTTTAAATTTTAACTTTTTTCTTATTTTTAATTTCTTATCCGTTTTTTCTTTTTTATTCGTGTTATCAATATTTTTTATTTTTTCATACCTAACAGGTACTAAATCGTTATCAATATCGTGAATGTTTACGTTGGTATTGAACTTGGAGATTTTATGAGCATATTTATCTTGTTGCAACGAACGTTTGTTCTTATTGCGAAGATCTCTTAATCGCTGTTTAAAGTTTTGTTGCAACCCTTTGTTTTTTCGTTTTGTAATAATTTGTTTTTTAACCCTTTGTTTTGATTCATTTTCAAAGTCAGATTCAGATTCTGACTTTACGTTATAATTGTCATAGTCTTTATTTTCTGCATCAGCATATACATTCTCATTTTTTAAGTCTTTATCAAAATAAACTGTTTGAATGTCTGGATGGTGTTTGATGTTTGAATGTTGATAATATTTTAATGACTTTGTTAATTCATTTTCAATATTGGGTTTTATCTTGCAGGTATGTTGATATGGTTTGTTATGCCTTAGTTTAGTTTTGTTTAATGAACTGAGCTTTTTTAAAATTGTTTTATCATTCAATTGTGGATCTTGTGGATCAACATTTAAGTGCACATTTTGAGTGGATTTTTGTGATAGGTCATCATCAATAGCATCCCAAAACATTTCATCACTATTTTCTTTATTATTTTTAGCAAGATCGTTAGTGTGTTTTTTTTCTTTGTTATATTCATTGTATTCATCTTTGTTAAGCTTTTCATCTTTGTTAAGCTTTCCAATTATTTCATTCAATGGTTTTTAAATGGATTGAAATGTATTTTCAAGCAACTCAACTCGATCTTTTTCACCTAATTTTATTTCCTTTAATTTTTCCTTTAAGATTTTCCGAGTGTTGGCAAGGTTTGTTAAAACATTGAGGTTTGTATTTTTCATGATTATTGTTTCTGTTTGCTGTCTAAAATCAGATCTGGTGTATATCTGATACTGATCTGGTATATATCTGATACTGATCTGGGGTGTAACAGGTGGTGATGTGATTTTTATATATGTATGAAATTGTCAAAACCTTTTCGATATCGACCCTTGTTTATAGTATCATCTTTATTTATCACAACAAAACCATACTTTTCTTTCCAACATTCATTACAAATCCTTATAAACATTTTGAAATCCATGTCTCCAATAACATGATCATTAAAAATATGCTTTAAATTCATTTCATCTTGCTTGAATATAATAATCATGTTTGCATTATCACGTATTAAATACTTAGGAATTTTTGTATAGGTTTGACGCAAATAAAAACAATCAATTTGCTTATGTCGACCCATACAAAAATACTCTCGTATAGTGCTTTGTTTGTCGCAAATAACATCATCAAAAATGAAAATTGAATTTGATTTAGCTTTATCTGGACTAATAACATCTTCGTTTTCTGAGAAAGTGTAGAGATTTATTCCTTTTATCGGTGCAATCAGTTTCTTCAAATATTCATATTTTGGTTGATATAAAGATTTTGAATATATGTATATGTTTTTAAACTTTAAACCATTTGGATTTACAATTAGACTAATCATAACGTTAGTTTTACCGCAATTTGATGGTCCAACCAATAAAGCACGTATTGAATTTGGTAAAAGAGGACTGTGAACAATTTTGTTTTTTTTTATCATTACTTAAAAAGTCAGCATTATTAACATTAAGCTGAATACGTTGTTTAATTAATCGCATTTTGATTATTATATTAATTGGTATATAAATCAATCATTTATATACTAAAATCATCATTCTCCTTTTAAACTCACAATCAAAATGTTAATTTTATTTTGAAAATGGGTATAATATACAAGGATAGTACACATCAGAAACAGTTGAAAAGAGGAAATGGTTTCATAAACAACTTAATAAATTCATTACCAGTGGAACTTCATTTACCAGGATATCAATTTTGTGGACCAGGAACAAAACTTCAAAAACGTTTGGAAAGAGGTGATAAAGGCATTAATCCATTAGACGCTGCTTGTAGAGAACATGATATTGCATATTCACAATCAAAAGATATAAACACACGACATCAGGCTGATAAAATTTTATCTGAAAAAGCTTGGCAAAGAGTTACGTCTAAAGATAGTGATTTGAAGGAACGTACCAACGCTTGGTTCGTAACAAATGCAATGAAAGCAAAAGTTAAATTTGGAATGGGTATTAAGAGAAATAAGGAAAAAAGTAAATCGAAAAGAAGGCAATCTAAGCGCAAAAAGTACAAAAAACCTAGAGTGAATGGAAATAAGCTCTTTTCGTTAGCAGTTAAAAAGGGTGTTAAAATGTTAATAAAGAAGAAACCAAATTCATTCAATGATGCATATAAAATAGCCCATAATACTGTACAGTCGAGTTTTAAACGGAAAAAATCTCAAGTAAACATACCACGAGTAATCCCAGTTCCAAAAGTTGGTGGAGTCTTACCATTAATACCCATTTTAACAGCACTAGGTGCTCTTGGTGGTATAGCTTCTGGAGGATCAGCCGTTGCAAAAGTCTTAAATGATATAAAAAATGGGAAGGAACAATTATCTGAAGCTACTCGCCACAATAGATATATGGAGTCGATAGCTATGGGTAAAGGTCTATATCTCAAACCATATAAACAAGGTTATGGTTTGTTTTTACGTCCCCATCCAAAAAATTTTTGAAAAAGCTACCCAAAAGACCATTAACCGATGTCGATTTAATAAAATATTGTAAATGTCTTGAACATTTTAGAGGGATTTTTATGAGAGATTCTTTACCGAAAAAACCTTATGCTCAAGAATGTGGTATACTTAACTTGGATGATGTTAACGGTCCCGGTACTCATTGGGTAGCTTACTATAAAAATAAAAACTATAAGGAATATTTTGATAGTTTTGGAAACTTGCAACCACCGAAAGAGGTCATCACTTACTTAAAACCTCCAGTATATTACAACTATGAACAAAAACAAAAATATAACACAGTTATTTGTGGACAGTTATGTTTAAAATTTTTATTCCAGAAATACAAAATTATATAGTAGGTTTACTTACTGCTAATACAAAAATGAAAGATATATAACAAGTTACTTGTAGACAATTATGTTTGAAATTTTTTATTCTAGATATATAATATTACATAGTATGATATAGATATATAATATAAAAATAAAAGACTTATCTTAATTAAAACAAGTTTTTCAATTTAATTTTTATTTGAGAAATATAATATGTGGCTATCAACTAATTTCTTCAATAGTTTTATAATGACCATGAGCATAAGTATCAATATGATTAGATGCTATGATTCGCTTGTCATCAATATTACTTAAAACAACTTTACTAATATTTTGAGTATATATATCATGTAATTTAGATCTAAATATATACATTGAATCGTGATAGATTTTATTTTCTAAAAGACATTTTCTGAAATCATTAACAGACAATTTTGAAATTGCACTCTTTTTTATTCCTTTGATTTTCTTTATTTCATTTTCATCTTGATCAATTCTAAATGAATACATTTTTGCTTTCAAACCAATGAATTCCTTAATCAATTTTCCATTGCATTCATCCTTCATCATACCCAAAACCTTTTTGTTTAATAATGGAAGATTGAAAATATTTTGTTTTGGATATGCTGAAGTGTCAAAATGAATTGGAATGTCATCTCTAATATCATTGTAAAAGTCATCTGTATTAATATCATATATAAATGAATCTGTATCCATATAATTTAAAACAATATTATCTTGATACTTTTCTTTCATATAGTCATAATGAAAACTATACATTTTATTTTTTGATAATTCTAACACAGAAAACCCCACATATATTGGTTTATTATATAATTTTGACAATTTCTTCATTTGAATTGCAATTAAAGTTTCTGAAAATATACTAACACTATGAAAATTTGGTCTTGCAATAAGAGTTCTAGCTCCTAATTTTGCTCTTCCTCTATTAAAAATATTTGTATTTTCCCAATGTTGCACCAATATAACATTAACTCTATTATCCACGTTTTCCATTGTTTTTCCATATACTGCATTATTCAATAATTTGAAAAAATTTTCCTCAAATTTATTTGATGCTAATGTGCGATGGTGATTATTTAAGTCAATATATATTTTTAACCAATTTGATTGATTAAACTTAAGAATTCTATGTTTTTTTTTTTCAAGACGAGCCCATGTTTAAGACATTGTTGTAGATTTCTGTAATGAATAATATATTTTTCTTTGTTTTTTAAATCCCCAATTAACTTAATTTGTTTCATTTCACCAATTTTTTTATTTTCCACACAAAATGGAAAATCATTATGATGATCGTGAATGTTTGGAGGATATTCTAAATCTACTTCTAATATGTATCCTTCTAACGAATCTTCCCCTATATCTAACACATTAAAATCTGAAAAGTTTTCAATCCATTCAAAATTATTATGAGGGAGGTATTGAGACATGGCCGATCCGTATAAATTATTAACATCTAAATAAAGTAAATAATTTGAAGGTTTGCTAGCATCATAATCACTTAAATACTTATTGTTTGCTATTGAATACCGTTTACAACATTGTACAATACCCCCTCGTATACCTCTCATAATAAATTTGTACATGTTTTCATCAGTCAGCAGTTCTAATTCTATTTTGGTTATTTTTAGCATTGCATCCCAAGATAACCCTGGTGCAGTGAAATATTGACAAGGGTCTAACTGATAAATATCTTTACACAATTTTCGAAAGTTTTCAAAAATATCGCTCAATAATAATACATCTACTTTCAAATATAATAATAAATAGTCTAATAAATTAATACAATTAAAAGTTTCCCAAACAGATTGAGCATGTTCATAATCATTTGCATTACACGATTGATTACTCATCTTATTAAAGAAATCTGATTGAGGCGGCAATTGTCTCTCTTTGAGACGTTCTTCTGAATCTAGGTAGTCATAGGGGAAAATTCCTTTTCGCTTCATTAAATTAAATTCAAAATCATTTGTAAAAAATGATTTAGTTATTTTAAAATCATTATAAGATAAATATTTAGCTAAACTATCTATACTTGATGACATAAAACGGAATGAATCTAGAAATCTAATTTCAATTGTATCTTTTTCATTGACAAAAATTTTCTTTGATAATGATATATAATTTTCCTTATTCAATGGAATAATATTTATATCACCCTCAATGGAAGAAAGCTCTTTTATAAATAAATGACAATCATAGCCGGAAAGATTGTGGAAAAATATTGGAAAAAATTTTGGAACTTGATATTCTAGATTACATTTTTTATGCGCTGGCCCTCTATATCCACCAGTTAAGTGACAATGATCAGCTACCCTATCTTCTAAAGGTAATTCCTTTTTACAAATACTACAAATTGTATCCTCCTTCTGTTGTTTAATTTGAATATCTGTCAACGGATGCATTGGAAGTATTTTACTCAAATGGTTGTTGTATATATCTAAAACATCGCTAACAAGGGTTTGGAAAAAATGTTTTGCTGAATCCTCCCCGTGATATATTTGAAAACGATTAAGGTTTTCATTATATGAACACTTGATGAAATAACTGTATGCATATGGATAATGCTTTTGTGTAGATTTTACATTAGTAGAATTTTGAATATCCACTGGCTTTAATATACATTCAAAGTCAGCGTATATTGTAAAAGGTACATCCAATTGTTTTTTAAAATTCATAAATTTTAATATACAATTTTCATGTGTAGGCATATAGGTTACAATTTTACTACAATCTTTTTTATGTTGAGTGAGGTTTTCTGGTTTATAAAAATATATTATACACATATTACAAATATATATTTTACTTTTTCGCTTATTGACTTGATCAACAACTAAGCCACTTAAATTTTTTATCCAAACATAATGAGAATTGTTATCATCATCATTTAAAAATAAAAGATTAATGTGATGTGTTTTTTCTTCTTTCGTCTTATAAAATGGTCCTATAATTATGTTACCATCCAAGCCAAACACATTTACACTTATCTCTGGATTATTTAATTCAAATATTTCAATATCTTTAAGTTGTAATGGAAAAACTAAATTTTCAAAATTGACAATTTTGTTATTACTTAAAGTTATGACTGCATTATTTATATTTCTAATATTATAACTAGAACAAAAAACAGAGTTTTGCTTTACGGGATTCATTGCTGAAATAATGCTCCATTTAAAACAATAAACATCAGAGTTTTTAATATTAATACATGCACGTCTTTTTGCAATTGCTTGTGGTAGCGGTATATAAGTCGAACCTCTTAGTGGCTGATATTTGTTTATGTTCACATCAAGTTGTTCAATTTCAGCTAACGCCCATCCGCTGTCTCGTTCTTGGAAGGTGCTCATTTTTTCTACTAGTATATCAAACTTTTCTTGAATTAAAGTTGTAATAATGCTTGAAGCTATGTATGCTTCAGTCATTTTTGTTTGATGTGATATTGTTGTAAAAGTACGTTCATCTTCAGTTATTTTTACATATTTGCATATCAGCTCGAAATTAAACTTAATACTAATGTGCTTCTCTAATGATTTTTGTAGCACTGTTGATAATTCAATAAAAATTTTGTCAAAAAATTTTTTTACAATTAAATTATGTTTGTTTTCATTTTCAAAAATATATGTTTCTATTCGATCATTAAAAATAGACTTTATATATTTACAATTTGTGTTAATTATTTCCACACAATTTGCTTTGTGAGCAGTTGTTCTTTTATGATGTATCCATTTACTTGCCGGTATTTGAATATGACAACTAGCACAATCAATTAATAATTCCTGATTTTGATTCGATTCATCATCCTTATCCTTATTCCAAACTTTTCTCGCTTCATTGGGATGTTTAAGTTGAAGATGTCTTGTCAAACAACGCCTCCGTTTATACACTTTATCACAAACCGTACAAATATGAACCATTTTTACTATTATACTGATATGATTTTTAATGTACTATTTATATTAAATGAAATACTATTTACCGAAACTACTATTATGATAAGACACTCAAAACTATAAACACACGGCCGACTCGCAAGTCATACTTTACAAACCACAAAACATACCTCACAACTCAACGAACGGGGACAGAGACGGGGGGTCGGGGGGGGGACGAACTACTGCTATGAAACTGTTCAACTGTGTGAAAAAAAAAAAAAAACTATGATAAGACACTCAAAACTATAAACACACGGCCGACTCGCAAGTCATACTTTACAAACCACAAAGCATGTCTCACAACTCAACGAACGGGGACAGAGACGGGGGGTCGGGGGGGGGGTCATAAAACGAGAAACAAACGGACGGACGGAAGCTCCGCGCCTTGCACATTTTTCCTTGCACATCTAGAACCCGCATTATTATACTACTAATACATAAAAGCCTTCGAAACTTGCAAAGATCTCTTAACAAACGACCCGATACTACAACATCCAGATTTTACAAAACCGTTTGTTCTCACCACGGAGTAACTTCGCGATTGGCGCAATTCTATCCCAAGGACCAATAGGCACTGATAAACCAATTTGCTATGCGAGTCGAACACTCTCAGAAACAGAGAGTAGATATTCAACTATCGAAAAAGAACTACTGGCGATCGTATGGGCAACTAAATATTTTCGTCCATACCTATTTGGACGAAAATTTCAAATAGTAACAGACCACAAACCACTTACATGGATTATGAGTCTCAAGGAACCAAATTCAAAACTGGTAAGATGGCGACTAAGACTCGAAGAATTCGATTATGAAGTGATTTACAAAAAAGGCAAATGGAATACAAACGCTGACGCTCTTAGCCGTATTCAAATTAATCACTCAGACTGCAAATTTCATGAATTAAACACCAACGATAATGCAAACGAAACAATATCAAATACAGCTCACAGCCTCGATGAAAATTTGAACGACGGTATCTTTATATCTGAGAAGCCGCTTAACGAATTTAATCTGCAAATGAAACTAGAAGTTAACGATAAGGGATCACCAATGACAGTCCAGACAATCTTCAAAAATCGTCAAAGAAGGACAATAAGAAGACCAGTATTTAACGAAGATACAACAATAGATACATTCAAAAAATTCCTACCAACTAACAGACTTACCGCAATTTTTACAAACGACACCATATTTCCAATTGTACAGTCGGTTTTCTCCAAATAATTTTCTCACAATAAAACATTCCGTATTATTCGCTGTAAAGAGATCCTCAAAGATATCACACTTGAGGACGAGCAAGAACAAATAATCCGCAATTACCACGAAAAATCGAATCATCGAGGAATAGATGAATGTCTCCTACATTTAAAAAGAGAAATATATTTCCCAAATATGAAGAATAAAATTACAAAAACCCTTAACAACTGCGATAAATGCAAAATCCAAAAATATGACAGGAACCCTCCCAAGATACGACACGAACAACCAGAACTACCAATGAAACCATTAGAAATAGTTCATATAGACATATATACTATAAATAATAACCAAATCTTGACACTTATAGATAAATTTTCCAAATTCGCTGCAGCCTTCACACTGAATGCCAGAACTAGTATAACAATTTTAAAAGCATTTAAAACTTATATTAGCCTTTACGGCACTCCGAAAAAAATTGTGTGTGACCAAGGATCAGAATTCGTAGCCAACATATTTAAAGATTTTTGTAGTCAGCACGAAATAATACTTCATTTCACATCCTTTCAACAAACGAGCAGTAACGCTCCAGTAGAAAGGCTCCATTCGACATTAACAGAAATATATAGAATAATACTTTCAACACGCAAAGAACACAAATTGACTACTGAACATGACGAAATGCTATCCGAAACGCTCATCACATACAACAACGCTATACACTCTTCAACCAAACACACCCCCTATGAACTTTTTTTTGGAAGACCGTACAAATTTCTGAAAACACTAAAATCTACAGACGAGCACGAGTATTTATCTAAATTAAACGAATTTATAAAAAAATTATACCCAGAAATAAAAGAAAAAGTGGAAAAAACCACCAGAGCAAGATTAGATAATTTAAATGAATCAAGAGAGCTTGCAGAAAATTACAACGAGAACGAAATTGTATTTAGAAAAGAAGCTAGACGTAACAAGCTAACACCCAGATTTTCAAAACACACAATCTCAAAAAATAATAAAGTAACAGTATTAACTATTAAAAAAAAGAAAATGCATAAAGGCAAATTACGAAGACGAAATAAATAATTTCAATCGATAATTAAAACATTTAACTAAATAAATATATAAATATCCTTATCATCCAATGAGTACTAAAGCACAATCAGAGAATATGATTACAGCACCAGGAAAAAAGGATGAGATCAACCTTCAATGAATATGATTGGTTGATCAATAATTTTAATAAACTATAAAATAAGAAATAATAGAAACAGCATACGCTCACATATATTGGTAATACTAAGAAAAAATTAAAACAAACAAATTTTTTTTTGTTCTCTCCTTTTTCTCAGACTAACACTTGCATCTGCACAAATCATCGAAATACACAACTTACCTAACAACTATTCGATACTACCCCTACACCTTGGAACATCGCGAACTATCACTAATTTTACCAATCTTATTCACATAATTAAACTCAACGATTATGAATACAATATCGCGAACATCTCTGAAACTTTGAAAATATTCGAAGACAAAGCAACATACACCAATTCATTACGCATCACCAAATTAAAACTCACTGAATTAAAAGAAAAATTATCTATACTAACACCAATAAAAAGACATAAAAGAGGATTAATTGATGGTCTAGGATCAGCAATAAAATTTATTACCGGAAACATGGACTCAAAAGACGCCCAAGACATAAATAAACAAATAGAAATTCTTACATCCAAAACAAGTAATTTGACAGAAATAGTAGAAACACAACATGCAATTAACTTCCAACTAATCAATAGATTTAAAAATATAACTGAACATATTAATACAGACCAAAAAATCATAAAAACATTTATAGAAAGCTCAGCAAACAAAATTAAACAACAAGAAGATTTACTTGCAGAAACCCAATATCTGAATCAAATTAACTTTAATATCGATTTACTAAGCAACCATATATCAAATATAGCTGAAGCAATATTACTAAGTAGATTAAATGTTATACCGAAGTTATTATTATCAATCGATGAATTAAAAGAAATTGAAAATCGGTTACTTAAACAAGATCAAAAAATCGAATCATTAGAACAATTGTATGAACTTTTAAGCATGCAAGCATATTATAATAACACAAATATAATTTTTAATATACGTATTCCTAACTTATCACCAGAAAAATATACTTTTTATCATGTAATCCCACTTCCTATACATCACACTAAGCTTATAATTACTAAGCCTTTTATAAATTATAATGTAAAGAACATACAATATTTTAACGCACCTTGCCCAAGAATAGAATCAACCTATTATTGCTTGGAATCTAAAGCAACAAACAGCCCAACGGACTCAAATTGCGTTGGAAAACTTTTAAAAAATGAACCAGCTCACTGCTCACTGCAAGATGTCGGACGTATAGAATCCATCACCCAACCAGAACCGAATTTTATCCTATTTATCAATGTACCTACCACGCAAATAAAAACAACCTGCAGCATCAAAGACATAGAGATACAAAACACAGCACTACTTCATTTCAGGAACTGCAATGTTGAGATAAACGGTATTACATACGAAGATGATCATGAAATATTCTGGGACACAATCCATGTTCCACCACTATCACCTAACAAGATCCAAACAAACACACCTTTCGAAGTGCTCAACCTACAAAAACTTAAAGAATATAACTTCGAGACAGACACCAAGCTACAAAGTTTAAAAATAGAAACAAATGTGCGACATCACTTCACTTCAGCATCCATAGCCATCCTTATATTAGCAGTACTTATAATCACAATTTTCGTCCGAAGAAGATCCAGCAAAGATTCAATACCGCAAACACTAAAATCTTTCGCTCCTGCCCCAATGACTTCATTTTGGCCGTCGCTCTACTTCAAGGGGGGAGAAGTTACAGCACACGCCGCTGCAACAACAACAACAATGGCAGCAGTTACAACGCAACCACCACCAAAACCACAGAGGGCGAACTTGCTGATCAAACAATAAACATTTTACACATTTTTAATGACAAAGTATTTTTTATTTTCTTTCTTTCTTTTCCAATATGGAAAAGCTGCAATAAGGTTACAATACATTGTATTCTAAGAATTATTTTATTACTTTTCAATACGATTGAAACATTATTATGTCGCAACCAATAAATTCAACTATTTTATTTTGTATACAATTGCAACATTACAATGTTGCAATCTTAAGTAGGTTATAATTAAAATTCTGTTTATATTAATTCTGGGAATGTTTGAAGCCCAAGAACAAGCATTGTAATTTTTAAATATAAATACCCAAAGAAATAAAGACACAGTCAGTCTTCAGCATTAAACCAATCAAGTTGTTTTTTTTAGGTCAGCTTTGAGTAAATACATAAGTCGCGCGAGTGATGAACCCCACAAACCTCACTAGCACCTACGCTACTGAAGCACCATCGAAGCCACCAAGAACAACAACAACAACCACAGCCAGTCACAAATATTATAAGTAGGGCATATAGTTTATTGTAGTTCACTGTTACACTTTTTAATTTCACAACAACTTGCATTCTTTTGTTTACTAATTTGCTGATACGCAAAATATCAATTATTGCTCAATAGTTCAATCTGTTTACTTTGTATTTTTATTACCCAATGGCTTAATGTGTTCTACTTTGTATTATTTTAAGTTTAACTTACTCATCAATTTAAACCTATAAATATCCACGAAACTTAGCTTTTAAAGACAGAATAAATTATAACGTAAAACTTAACTATTGTGTTTAATTAATCAAGTTGCCAAGTGATAGGTAACGTTAAAAGTTATATTTTTTTTATCAAACTTCGCTCTCGGGAACTTAACTCGCGCTTACATACAGAATACTTTAAAAAGAAATAAAAATATCACAAATTTTGTGAATAACATGTAAAGACTATTTATTCTATTTATGAATAAAGTTAAATATATATAAAAAAAACAATTGATATTCAGTACAAAAATTGGAAATATTTCGAAAAAAGTAAAAAAAAAATTTGAAATCTTGTCGATTTGGCAAGTATAAGATAATGTTAAGATATTTTATTGGCACAATTCAAGCATGCATTGAATTTGTGATGTGCACAGATGAATTTCTTGCATTTATCACATCTAGTTGCAAACACATTAGGATTGTTTTTGCTAGTACAAATGTAACATCGACCAAGCTTCCGTGTTGGTGACGCATGCTGAATTGGATGAATTGGAACACTTGCGACACTTGTTGAGATTATTGGTGTTTTGGGTTGTGCATCTCTTGGACCACGTATTCGCTTCGGGATGAATGGTTTAACCATAGCGTCTCCAAGCTCAATCAAGAACAGTCTACGACGAATATTCCTGTAACTGTTTTTGATTGAAATTGAAGTGAAATTAACGTACGCATTAACTCCACTTATATCAAGTAAATTGCAAAACAATGCCATAGGCCATCGATTGACCTTTCGATAAGTGCCAACCATTTGATCAAGCGTATCTACACCGCCTTTATTTGTGTAAGAACAGGCTTTTTCCGCATATTTCTCAAAACTGGTGGAATCTCAGTTCGATTCTGCCGAATTGTTCCGATAATGGTCATTCGCCGTTTGTGTAATTCCTCAGCTAATTGATATGTGTTGCAGAAATCATCACAAGTGACATTTCTATCTTCACATAAATCGAGCACAACTCTTTGGCTTTGGTTTCTCTCAGGTGCAGCATTTCTAGCACGCTCCACATACACCTGAGCAGTGTGGACGTAATAAGATTTCGAATCACATAGAACCCACATTTTTATTCCATATTTTGCCGGCTTAGATGAAATGTACTGACGGAAGTTGACTCGACCGCGAAATACATACATACTATGTATTTCGCGGTCGAGTAAGAATAGACATGTATGCATGTAAGAATAGACATGTATGCATGCACATACTAAGAACCTGTACGTCAATAAGTTTACACGAACATTTCCAAACGTGAGCGCCACCTGTAGTCGCGTGAAATTAGTAGATTCCATCGAAAAAAGCTATTTGCCAAAAACTCATGTCAATCGGTTAAGGTTTAATATATTTTTTACTTAATTTAATTTTGAATTTGTATTCGCGCGCATACAAAGGACCGATGAGGGTTAACTAGAATATGAACAAGAATACCAAAAGCTTGATATAAATATCAGTACTTTTCAATAAAGAAGTTAGATTTGACTTAAACCTAAAATTGTGCGCTTGTCGCTCTTGTTTCATTTCGAGTACTCAAGTGGGGCATTTTGATGCTCTGAATTGTCGGCAAAGCCTTGCTGCGCTTAATATAAAAGGCAATTCCCTTACAAGCCCTTTACATGGCGATCCTGCCAAATCGGCATAGGGACTAATATAAATAAAATTCAATTACAAAACAAAAAAAAAAAAACGTACAAATACGACAAAGAAGAGCTGGATCTGTTATTTGAAAAATTACACCAGCCTATGAGTATAGAAGAATACGTGCCAACAACAGGTGTACGTTGTTACACAACAGGTGTACGTTCCAACGCCTGTAACAGCTGGTCTGAAGCCAATTTCTTTAGAAGAATACATCAGAAGGACAAAGAAATCTATACCAAAAACTGCGGCACCGACTCAAGCAGAAACTTACAAACCTAAGAAGCGTGGAGGAAGCGGAGAAAATTGAAAAAGCAGCTTGTTGAACTCCGAAGATTAGCTGGAAAAGCTTTTGATGAAAACAAAAAGAAACTACAGGCAGAAATCAAGTTGACCAAACAACCAGAGCTGCCAGATATTCTGAACCTCCCATCCCCATTTGACATGTCTAAAATCCCCAAAATCCCCAAACTTTTTCGAAAATCCTCAAATTTAAATAATAAAAATGAAAACTAGAGAGAACTGGTCGAAAACCTCCTAAAACAATAAAATAAACATTAAAATTTACCCAAAATAAATCACAGGTGCAACTGTTTTCTTTGCCTCTTTTAATTATTTTCATTTTCAATCATAAATGAGATTCTGTGAACAAAAAAATCAATAAAATATTTAATCAACTTTTCAAAGATCAACATTAGAAAAAAAAAGATACAGTAGTTTCGACTATGTCGTAACACAAGACGTTGAATTATTCAATTCGCTTTTGATGACATCTTTTTTAAAAACTATTTAGCAAAATATTTATTCCATATACCTGAGCATATGACCTTTAAAAGATTGCCGGAAAGGGTTAATATGTATCACCAACCACCATTACTTTTGCAAAAGGAACATTTTTGCCTTTGACACCTATTCCCTCCGACCACTCCTTAAGGGGGCTCCCATACAAATTTGATGGTTTTTGTTTATTTATTCCATACACCTGAGCATATGACCTTTAAGAGAGTTCCGGAGAGGGTTAATATGTATCACCGATCCCCATTATTTTTGCCAAAGGAACATTTTTGCCTTTGACACCTATTCCCTCCGACCACTCCTTAGGGGGGCTCCCATACAAATTTTATGGTTTTGTCGATATAACCGGAAACTGTCGATAAATAGGTAGCAAACTTAAGCAAACAAAAACATCAAATGTTGGCTTTATATTTCATATAATTGTGTAAAATTTATATAAGTTAGAGAGTTCAAACATGAATTTTTCTCCCAGTGAGGATCAAGCAGACCAACAAGTGCTAACATCAACATTGTACGATCAGTACTTTAGGCACACCAAAGGCTCAAATTGTGATATAAATACCACCCTACTTACCTCCGAGAATGACGTATTCTATGTCAAACAAATTTAAAGAACTACCAAGGAATGAAGGATTCTATTAAAAAAGCTGTATTTTTATTTGTATCGCACCCTTACTACAAAGCAGACACAAAATTCTAAAATTTGCAGGAGAAGCAAAAAATAATTTTGTTTTTGAAGTCCTTACAAAACAAAGAGACAACCCGATTTGTTTTAATTAAAGAGAAAGAAGACAAGTAAAAAAATTTCAATTGCTGATGAAGATGATCACTAGTCATAGTTTTGCATTAATTATTAAAAAAATTAATTTTTATTATTTTAAAAATAATTTTAAAAAATGAATTCTCCTCTGAAATCCCCAAAAAATCCCCAATATAGGCATGGATATCCCCACCAAATCCTTCATCCCCAAAATAAAAAATTCGTCCCCAAAGCTGATTTGAAATCCCCAAAATGGGGACAAATCCCCATATCTGGCAGCCCTGCAAACAACAGATAAAAAGCTAAGATGTGGTATGGACAATTGTGCTCCCAAAGGCAAAACAGACTATAAAGAGTGCCACCAACAACAACAATAACAACGGCAGCAGCAGTACCAGCGCTGATATAAACTCTGATAGGAATAATTATACTAATTTTATGTTACTTATTAAAATGAAGTGGATAATAACAAATTTTATGAATTATCTCAAAAAACAATTAACTAGAAGTATTACCACTACTGTCTAAAAAAAAAACAAAAAAAAAAAAAAATATATATATATATATAAAAATTTTAATATATAAAAAATAAATTTTAATGATTAAATTTGGAGCTAATGCAAAGTACCAGGGATGTTATGATCCATTGTTCAGCGAAAATTGCCACTTATTGTAAAAAAAGAATTGGCTGTGTCGTGGACACACCCGTAGGACTTGACGTGACGGTGTTTATTATTGTTGTTACTTGTTAGTTGTTGTTGTTGTTGTTGTTGTTGTTGTTGTTGTTGTTGTTGTTGTTGTTGTGTTGTTGTTGTTGTTGTTGTTGTTGTTGTTGTTGTTGTTGTTGTTGTTGATGTTGATGTTGATGTTGATGTTGATGTTGATGTTGATGTTGATGTTGATGTTGATGTTGATGTTGATGTTGATGTTGATGTTGATGTTGATGTTGATGTTGATGTTGATGTTGATGTTAGTGTTCGTGTTCGTGTTGGTGTTGTTGCTTTTTCTATTGTTTTTTATATATGCTTCTCCATTGGTTGTGCTTTTCCTTGATGCATTAACTTTTCCTTAGCTACATGCAATTAACCCAGCAAAAGTGATGTATATGCGTCACTTTAGGCGGTTCCATGAGAGGCCTCATGACTCCGTCAATTTTTTTTTGTATTTTTATCATGTGCCCGAAGACTACACCTTCATTTTCGATCCTTAAAATTTACCGTTACGCCAGTAATCACAGAGTAAAAATTCCATGCAACGTTTTTTCATGGTTGTAGCATTTTTACTGCTTTATGTGGTTTGCACCCTGAAATCATGACAATAAGAATTTTTTTTTTTATTTAAGCTGTAAAGTGCAATAACACACCTATGCTGTCGTAAAACAAAATTTACCGCAGCTCGTCTTCTCAGTGAGTAATAATTCCGTGCAACGATATTACATTTCTGCTATATATGTTGCTATAATCACGACCTGGTGACGTCAGAATTTTTTTCTTATTTTTGTCTTAAGACCAAGTATAAATTCTTCATTTTCCTTTTCAAACATTTATCGTAGCTTATATACTCACCGAGTAAAAATTCAATGCAACGCTGCTGCATAAATGTTGCATTGTCGATCTTTGAGCGGCTCTCCCTGTGCCCCCATGACGACAGAAATTTTTTGTCTAATTTTATTGTGAGGGCTTAGAGCAGGCCTTTATTGGTGTGTGATAATTTTAGTCTTAGCACTAATACTCAGTGAGTAATGTTGCAGTGTGTTGCTTAACCCTTTGTGACGCCATGTTGTATTTCTGCAACATACCATTCAAGGGGATATAGAAATGCAGTAAATGCTAATTGAACGATTTTACGCGGTGTTGTAGGTTAGCAACAAAGCTCCCAAACGATTTAATATCAAATAATCTTACTATCTGGCAACACTTGAATTGTTATTTATTTTTAGAGACGCACGTGTGCAAACCAGTTTCGCGATTCTTGATTTTGTTTACAAAAACATTTTAAGTGGTAATATACATGTATAACGTTTGTGAAATTTCTGTGTAATAAAGGTAATAATCTATAATTCAATAATCAGTAAAAGTTTTATTGCACAATCAGTTCGTTTTGTATTTGTGGACTGATTTTGCTTTGTTGCATTTATGCAACACTGCGTTGTGCGATAGATTTTTTCCCCATTTTTTTAAAGTAAAGTGTTTTTATTTTAAGATCAAAATGAGTCGTAAATTGACCACTGAAGACCTAGAACATATACTTGACGAATGGGAAGACAGCGAAGATGGCCTTGACTTTTCTGATGACGACGATGTCATCGATCCGGCATATAAGTTCGAGCCGAACGAGCATGAAAGTTCCGATGAAGAATTGGAAAATTATTTGCAGTCTACCAGCAATGTAGCAACCACATCCGCCGCTGCTATGGTCATTAGTCCTGCAATAGAACCAGATCTAAGCTCCGATTCTCCAAGCACAAGTTCTGCAGCAGCTTCAAAGTTGTCTGATCGTAAGACTAAGACTAGTATCACATGGAAATCGAAAAGTTTACAGTTAAATGATGAGCAACTTCGGTTTCATGGTTCAGAAAAGCTTCCTCCAGAGATACTTTGTTTAGACACTCCATTTGAGATATTTTCATATCTTATTACTGACGATATCATCAATCTACTTGCTGACCAGACTAATCTTTATTCTGTACAGAAAGATGCCAATAAACCAATAGATGTAACTGGTCAGGAAATACGTCAGTTTATTGGTATAGTATATTTTATGTCAATTGTTCATATGCCAAAAGTAAAAATGTATTGGTCAGAACACATAAGCTTTGAGCCGATACGAGAGACTATGCCGTCGAAACGATTCGAATTAATTAGACAGTTAATTCATTTTAACGATAATAGTAAAATGCTACCATACGATCATGTTGCTTCTGATCGATTATATAAAATTCGGCCTATGTTAGAGGCACTCAACCACAACTTCAAAAAAGTTCCATTTGAAGCCCATTTATCTGTTGATGAACAAATGTGTTCAACAAAAGCCCGAAGCATGCTAAAACAGTATCTACCTGACAAACCTCATAAATGGGGATTCAAGCTGTTTGTTATATGTGGTGTATCTGGGTACGGTTATAAATTTGAAGTTTATAGTGGCCAAGAAAACAGGTGCGCAACTAATGAGCCGGACTTAGGGGCATCATCTAATGTTGTAGTCCGCCTTGCTCGTGAAGTGCCTACCAATCGGAACCACCGCATTTTTTTCGACAATTACTACACCTCAATCCCTCTTATTGAATATTTGTCAAGTCGTGGCATTTTAGCTTTAGGAACTATAAGAAAACCCCGTATTCCCAGTTGTAAGCTGCCAGACGAAAAAGCTTTTAAAAAAGAACAACGCGGTACATCTATACAACAGGTCGGAAATTACTATGGGGTTGATGTAGCTCTGGTTGCTTGGAGAGATAATAAAATCGTCACCTTAGCATCAAATTTTGCAGGAAAAACCCCAACAACTACAGTTAAAAGATGGGACAAGTCGGGAAAGAAATTCGTTTTTATTGAGCGCCCTTTTGTTGTTTCGGAATACAATCGACATATGGGTGGTGTAGATCTTTTAGACTCGGTTATGGGCCACTACAAAATAAAACTAAGAAGCAAGCGTTGGTATATACGTATTTTTTACCACCTGTTAGATATGGCTATGTGTAACGCATGGCTCTTATATCGACGAATAAAAGCTGAAGAAGGATGTTCAAGTAAAATCCTTAGCTCTGCTGAATTCAGAATTGATGTAGCAGAGACGTTATGCAAATATAAAACTGTTAACAGGTTAAAACGCAAGAGTGATATTGAAAGCCAAATTCAAGACAAAAAGAGGAAGGGTCCGGCACAACATGCTCCTCCAAAAGATGTCAGGTTGGACCAATACGGGCACTGGCCGGTTTGGATGGACAAAAGGATGCGATGCAAGTTTCCGGACTGCAAGGGTTATACACAAACAAGCTGCGAAAAATGTGGTATTAGTTTGTGTTATAATAAGCAAAATAACTGTTTTAAAAATTTTCATACCTCTTAAAAATAAGTTTAATTTTTCACTGCTTTGAATGCAATGTTGCATTTCTGCAACACAAAGTTTTTTAATAAAAATAAATACTAAATTTAAAAAAAAAAAATTTTAATTATTATTTCCGTCAATAGTATCATATTTGTCACCTGATATTTATAAAACAAAATGTTTTTACGTCCTTGCGCCAAAAAGGGTTAAGCAGTTCCCACCACGTCCTGATGACGTTTTGAATTTTTGTTTTATTTTTATAATGAAGTCATAGAATTAAACTTTACCGTCGTATCTTTTTAGTCATAGCTCTTATAGTCAGCGAATAACAATTCAATGTAACGCTCATGAATATTGAAAAAATTCATTTTTCAACTTTTATGGAAACCTGCGCGGTAAAACGTAACTTCGTCACGTCAAAAAAATAATAGACATAGGAAAAGTATTTTATATTAAGTACAACAAGAAAAGATGGCATTCACAGTGTTTTAAATGTAGCAAATGTAATTGTAATTTAGTAAAAGCAGGTTTCTTTATTGAGGAGCCAGAATTAAAATGTAAGTTTTGTGCATAATAAACAACGATGCATATAATAAAAAAAAGATACAGTATACCGTGTATACAGTAAAGAAGTGAAACTTCTTCTTTGTATACACTCTTTCTATTCTAGAATAAGAACCATTTTAGTGTAAAGGCTCGATTATGCAATCGTAAAGCTACGCAACGTAACGTGGCGTAGATTTCTATTTGGAATAGAACCCATCGCTGCGCTAGGTTACGTTACGATTTCACTAACCACTTACACTTATTTTTCATAAGATAAAACTGCTTTACGATTGCATAATCGAACCTTAAAGGCAAAGAGAGAACTTTTTAAGCAAAAGAAATACAATAAAAAGTTTTTATAAAAAAAATATTCTGTTTATTTAATATTCATTGGTATGGACCTATGGCCGAAAAGCAATTAATTTGATAACCAATTTGCGTCGTATTTACATATAGATGTGAATACAGAATACAACTTGATATATTTTTAATTCAACATATGTACGTATTAATATTATTCATATCAAATTATACTTTCTATTATTAATAATATTTCGGTATAAAATTATATAACTACAATATGTTTAAAATAGTTATCTATTAAAAGAACTTATTCCAACTTTTCTTGCGCACAGTGTCAAGTTAGCATCATGGGCGACAGCATATGCTTCATGAATTTGGGTTTTTATATAATTTTATATCGCAATATTATGAATAAAAATATAATATGTGTAATATGAGCAAAATTCATAGAGGTTATATTAATATATTGAATTAGAGATATACCAACGTTGGTATTCTAAAAAAATATTGGCATGGCAGCCCTAGTATGAGAGTCTACTTTGCGAAAATCATAATGCGCTCAGGGCAACTCTCTTATTCACTTTTGCTTCGCTGAATCTTTCTCTCTTCTACTTGAGTCATGGCAACCCCCCTGTCTACCACACATAGAACGCAATCAGCACACAATCTGCGGCTTTTGCCACCCAGCGGTAATCGAAGCGCTTCAAAAGCACTAAACAAGCGCTTCTGCCATAGCGCTTCACACATCTGAAGCGGTTTTTAAGTAAACCAAATTCATATTAAAATTTACTAGTAAACCCGTATGACGTTAAAACGCCAAAATGCGCTCGCGATATCTTCGTTGTGAGGCTTAATAGCACATCTATTCTGTCGTTAACTAAAATTTACCGTAGCACGTCTCCTGAGCGAGTTATAATTCAACGATACTAAATTTCTGTTGGATAAGCTGCTATCTTCACGACCTGACCTTCCGTGCGTAGAATTGGGCTTATCACCCAATACAGATGTCTTAAGAAGAGGTATAGGATGTTTGAATCATCTGTGCAAAGTATGCTCTCCTTCAAATGAGCTGGCGGCGATGCCAGTAAAGGCTCCTGGAATAGCGATTTTGCATGAACTTGCTATTTTGTGGCTAGTGTATCAATATAAAATATATTTGTACGTTTTTCGCTTCGCTCAACTGCTTTAATAATACAATAGTATGAAATTGAAAATTTGAGAAAAAATTTATCACATAGTTTTAGGCATTAAATAGAAAGCTGGCTTTCTTCGTAGAAGATTGTTTTGGTTTTTCTTGTTCAAATAAACAATTTTTAAGAAAAAATAAGAGCTTATTGCACATCTACAGAGCAAGACCTTTCTATTGATAGACCTCTTTATAAAAATCGCATTTATGGTATAGATTTCATGGTCATCACAAAAAAAGCGCTTGCGTAATAATAATATAGAATAGATATTGGATATCCTAGGATGAAAGCGCTTCTTTACAAACAAATAGTTAAAAAGCTCTTTAAAAAAAACAAAAAAAAAGAGAGAAAATTTTATAAGATGCGAGGATTGAACTCGGAACACTGGCATTATAATCAAATGTCTTACCGCTCTGCTATTACCCCGCTGTTTTTGTTACGAACAAAATGTGTATAAAAATCTGAAAAGCACATCCTCAAAGCATATCAAAACTACGCATAAAAAGCGCTATTTCTAGGAACGCTTTTTATTTTGCCGCTGAGCATCTACAGCAAAAGTAGTTTGATTAATTGGTATATAGAGAAAATTTTTCCATAAAGAGTTTAGCTCATTGGATAGAGTGCCATCTTTGTAATCTTGAGTTCGCAGGTTCGATCCTCAGCGGTAACAAGTAGATTTTTTAAGTCTTTTATACAATGTATATCCATCTCATTCTCTCTACTGTAAAACATATCTTTCTTCTCTATCGTGTAACGAAATGAAGTAAATTGACCTTGAAATTTCACTCTTCAATATTCTCGTTCAAATTTCGAAGCGCCGCCTAAGAAGTTTCACTTCAAAAATTGCATTTACGGTATGGATTTGATGGTCATCACAAAAAAGCGCTTGCGTAATAATAATATAGAATAGATATTGGATATCCTAGGATGAAAGCGCTTCTTTACAAACAAATAGTTAAAAAGCTCTTTAAAAAAAACAAAAAAAAGTTAGAAAATTTTAAAAGATGCGGGGATTGAACCCGGACCACTGGCATTGCTATCAAATATCTAACCGTTCTGCTATTACCACGCTGTTTTGGATACGAACAAAATGTGTATAAAAATCTGAAAAGCACATCCTCAAAGCATATCACAACTACACATAAAAAGCGCTGTTTCTAGGAACGCTTTTTATTTTGCCGCTGGGCATCTACAGCAAAAGTAGTTTATTAATTGGTATATAGAGCAAATTTTTGTATGAAGAGTTTAGCTCATTGGATAGAGCGCCGCCTTTGTAGTCTTGAGTTCGCAGGTTCGATCCTCAGCGGTAACAAGCATGTTTTTTAAGTCTTTTATACAATGTATATCCATCTCATTCTCTCTACTGTAAAACATATCTTTCTTCTCTATCGTGTAACGAAATGAAGTAAATTGACCTTGAAATTTCACTCCTCAATATTCTCGTTCAAATTTCGAAGCGCCGCCTAAGAAGTTTCACTTCAAAAATTGTGCATAGTAAAATTGAGAGAAATGTTAACTACCTTAAAAAAGAGTCCAAATAGAACTTATACAAATGAATATATAAACAAAATCGGACTTATACTACAAAATAGTATAAAAACAATAGAAGAAGAAACTAGCATCAAAAGCCTGAAAGAGGACATAATAACCTTTTGTAATATAGAAAAAGAAATATTAAGATTTTTGAAAGTAAAAGAAACCGCAATGGAAAACTTTGATTTATTAACCGCGGTAAAGTTTATGCCCGAATTTGACGGAGAACAGAAAAATCTATCTAATTTTTTAAATTTGGTAGAATTCTACGGAGATTCGCTTAAGGATGATAATGAAAAGGCTAAATTAGTTAAATTTGTTTTGTCAACAAAACTAATAGACAAAGTTAAGAATAAATCACTTACAGAATCCAAACCTGAAACTATTGCAAGTTTAAAAGCAATCTTGAGTAAGAATTACAAATCTAATAAAAATACATTAAACATTCACGTTGAATTGTCCAGGTTATATCAAGGGAACGCAAGTTGTTGATTTGTTGAAAGAATAGAATCTTTAATAGCCACTTTAAATTAAATTCAGGTAGAATTAGGGTGAATTAAACATTAATCATTAATAAAACGTTTTTGTAATGAAAATAATATAAAAACACATTTTACAACACCACATTCTCATACAGGAAACTCATACATTGAACGACTGCATTTAACTTTATTAGAGCATATGAGAATTTTGACACGAAAAGATGAAGAAATAAGTCTCGAAGAACTAGTAATTAGGGCAGTTGGTTTTTATAATAATTCGATTCATTCAACTACTAAAGTAAAGCCCATAGATTTTATAAATCATCAAAATATTGACTTACATAAAGTCAAAGAAATAATGCAGGCAGCAAAAACCAAGGCGATCCATAGAATAAACTCTAAACAGGATGGTGTTCCTGACTTTAATAGGCCTAATTTATAAATAAAAAACCCAACAGCGGCTAGGAGGAAAACTAATAAGAGATTTTATAAACATAACAAGAATAAACCAAATAAAATAAATTTCGCAAATTTTAAACGACCACTAAAAATATTTACAGATAATGATATTAATATGGATTGGTGAAAATCAACAAAATTGAAACAGAAGGAGGTTATTGTGTTATCGAAAGTGAACCAACTTTTATTATACAGAATTACTCAAAACTTTTACATGTCTTTAATATTGAGGAGATTAACAATACAATAAAAACAATTAAAGTAGGCATTGGAAAAGCTTTGCCTAAAACATAGATGGATTTTATTAAATCTACAAAGCAAGGTTGAGGACTTGGAACATGCTTTAGCAACATTAAAAGTGCATAGTCGAGAGAAAAGGGCCCTGTTTAATTTAGGAGGAAGAGCTATAAACTGGATTTTTGGAAACATGGACGATGAAGATAAAGAGATGATAGATAACCATTTAAAAGCTATAGATGTAAATCAGGGTGAAATTATTAAAAATATGAATAAACAAATAAAACTTAATGATGAAATGCAGAAGTACTTGCAGAATATTAATTTGGTAATAGAATCGCATAAAGCTATACTTAATGAAACCTTTACCAAGGAAATACGAAATAGTATAGAAGTAACGAAATAAAATAATTATTTGTTAATAATAAATCAGGTCAAGGAAAAAATTGAAAAAAATCAGGAAAATATATTCATATCTAAATATAATATAATGAATACAAATGCAGAAATTGACTTCTATCAGATTGATAGTTTAAAGTTAAAGAATATAAAATGTAACATCGGACTTGTAATTAATAATCTAATAATTTAATAATTTTTGCAATGTTAATTCCAAACTATTTTGATACTCAATTTAAAACAAACATAATTTTGCCAAAATTTTACTCAAATTAATATTGAAACAACTAAGACAGTCACTGTTAATGACAGCACGTAATTGTAAATGCAGAAAATTATATTTCAAAAATGAAAAAGTAAGTAATTGCATACAGAACTTGTTAAGAAATAATTATAATCATTGCCTAAAAGAAAATTCTAAAGGACAGTCTATACAAGAAATTGATATAGGAAATGTAGTTGCAATAAATATTATTTCAAATTTAACAAATACATGTAACAATTATACTTATATTTTAAATGGAAATTACTTCATCAAATTTAACAAGTGTGAAATAAAAATAAATGACTTTAAATTAAAACGCTTTGAAAGTAAACTTGATATCTTAATCCCTAATTTTAACATAATATCAGAAAATTGAACAGAAATATATGCTTTACCAAAATGCAATAATTTGGATGAAATGAAGCAAGTCTTTGCTCAAAAGGATAAAACGTATAATATATATATTAGAGCAAGTCACATTTGCATGAATTTTGTTAAAGTATCTTGGATCCTCCATACCCCCCCCCCCCTGAAAAACACGATGGTTGGAAATGAAGTAAAAAGAACCCTTGAGAGTTCAAAAATTGTAAAAAATGGCCAGGTTCTGTTCGAAAATCCGGTTTTTCGGAGAGTAATTTTAGAAGAAATGTATTTCAATTTTTGTAATGCATTTCAAATTTACGACAAAAAAACAAAAGTACCTGCTTCTATGGTAAACAAGCTGAAGAATCTGATTCCGGGCTTACATTTAAAGTACAATGAAGTCCGGTCCCAATAAACTTATTTAAAGTCAATATTTTAAAATTTTTTCATAATAATTTTTTATTCATGTTTGTCCTTTGCATTGATATAGGACATTTTTTCAAAATTAATTAATGCATTCTTTCAGCGCATTTCATGGTTATAATAATTAAAAAAACAGGATCGACCCATTTTTGAATGAAATACGATATTTTTGTGCAATGACTTTTAATGCAATTTATTTTAATTATTGTGAATGAATTTTCTTTTGCTGCATGCGTGCAGAAATAATGGCTTTGGCTGTACCGCATGGAAAAAGTTTACAATGTTCTTCTACCACGTGAAGTAGAGCCTGTTTTTCACCTTCCAATGACGTCACTTTACCGCTGTATCTCGACATCTATATATTAATAGGCAAACAAAAAGTTTGTGTTCCCTTTTTTTCTGTTACCCTCAACATATTCACATAATACTTATATCGATGGATAGGTATTTTCGAGTAGATTTGCACAATATAATTTTTATTCGAATATGTTGTCATTAAGATAAGTAAAACTGAGTAAAAGTAAAACGCTTTTTTTACCAATGGGACAATGAGAAACTACAAAGCGACAAAGCTCTGTTGAACATCGCTGCTGTAGCTTACAAAAGCAAGAGCAGAATGCGGGAGTGACGCAAACACTTAGAAAGAGCTGAGTAGCATAATTGTTGTTGTTGTTGTGGTTGTTACTTTCTCTTAATATCTCACAGCGTTAAAAAAACAAAAAAACTGCTGTTTTATTCTATTATGTTGAGAATTATCATTTATCTTGATTTATTTGTTATATTTTTCTACCGTTTATTTACTTTTACTTTATTTACTTTACTTTTAATTTATTAATTTACTTTAAATGAATATTATATGCTGCAAAAATTTTTGTTATTGATTGATATATGCTTACTTTTTTGTCCTTTACCACAATTTTCCTCACAGCGTCAACCATTTCCAAATTAATAACCATTCATTTTGTGAAAAACAACTTGAGTTTCGTTACCTTACAGAAACAGATGGCCGAATTTCGGACACGGGCGATACTAGTAAGATTTATTGCTCTCTCAGCAGCATCGTTAACTACAGAAATGTTTTTGACGACCTCTTCTGCGCGAGTTACGACCCCCACTCAAACGACAACAACAACAACATATACTACTTCTCAGCCACCACCCAAACCATCGAGGCTCAATACGCCGCTGCAACACTTATAGTAATAATTACAACAAACACAACAACAATACCAAATCAACCAACAAGTCAAAGACATCGTTACTACATTTACAACAACAGCACAAACGGCAATTAAATCTCGGCAACCACAACAATAGCACCAGAAACAACAACATAATAAGCCCCACTGCACTACTTGAAGTGCAGCGTAATCAATAAGATATTTTAAGTGTTCCAAATTTTATTTACATTTTTTCCTCATAAGTCGCAACTATTAAAATAGGTTCAATTTTAAAATATAACATTAAAATGAAACTCTTGCATTTTTGATATTATGTTGCAACTATAAATTAGGCAACACTGTGCGACTATTAATTTTTACATATTAACCACATTGTATACATCAGAGAACTGCATAAGCCTACTTGAAACCTATTTCAAGTACTTGCCATAAATATGAGTACAAGCTTGCTTGAACTTGATAATTTTCAATCAATTAAAGCTTGTACTTGAATATAAGTAAGCCCACGTCAGCTTGTGACTTACAACTACGCTAGCTTACAAGCGAACGACACGAAGTACCAAGTATTGGAAAAACTTGATGTGTTCGGCAAAAAGCTTGAAATTAAAAGCAAGTATCCAATTAATTCAAGTATCCAAATAATTCAATGAAGTGTAGGAAAAACTTTAGCGTATTAAGAATATTTAGGGCTCTATAGATTTCGTGCATAGCAGTTTTAGGGGGTAGCTGATTTCGAATCCGATGTCAGAATTTTAAAATTTTAGATGGCTGATAGGGTTGCCACCTAATTTTTTTTATTTTTACGAATTCGATGCTGGGCGAACACTAGGTAAAAATGGGTTGCTGAATCCGAATCCGTTGTCAGAATTTCAAAATTGTGAAATTTTTAATCCTATAGGGTTGCCACCTAAAAATATGTTTTTTACAAGTTTTAATCACTATTCTACAGTTTTAGGGGGTCGCTGATTTCGAATCTGAAGTCAGAATTTTAAAATTCAAGATGGCTGCTAGGGTTGCCACCTAATTTTTTTTTATTTTTATGAATTCTATGCTGGGGCGAACACTGGGTAAAAATGGGTCGCTGAATCAATTAGAATCGTAACGTCTGGCAACCCTGTAACAGAAGTTAACTTTTTATTTGCCTCTGCAAAAATTTTGTGAATTTTTACTTATTTTTATATAATTTACCGTGAAATTAATTACTGCTTATAGTGTTTCTGTAAACTTTAAAGTCCTCCGCGACTGAAATTCACTTTAATTTGGACAGACACATTAATTCTTAAACTAATTCTTAAACTTTTTGCACACATATCGTACATAACCTCAAAATCAACAATGACTTGCTGTGAAATCTGTAAATCCGAATGGAGTACAGTGGGAAACTTCATAATTTGTTCTGGTTGTACTAAATACTTTCATGATAAATGTGTCAAAATCAAAGGGGTTATTGCTGAAGCTCTTCGATGTTCCGAATCTAATGGCCTACAATGGTTTTGTACATCTTGTCGGAATTTCTCATTGAATGTGTTGCTTCGCTTGATGGAAAAAAATAAATCAGCAGTTGCGAAAATTCATGTTGAAGTTGCTCGCCTGCAATCACTTGTGTCAGACATGAACGCATCGTTTGATCAATCATCTACCATGCCTGCTGCTGCATCTGTTGAAGTTAATACAGCTTCTATTGGTACTGCCTCATCGAGACCGAAGCGCACTAAAGCTAAAAACTATAACTTGGCTCCTGTTTCTCCTAAATCTAAATCGTCTCTTTCTGCTTCTGATTCTGAGCTCACAAGGACAACTTCATCCATTTCGGCTTCGTCTCCACTACAGCCTGGATCTTCTATTTACACTGTTGATGCCGCTCTAACTTCTAATGTGGAGGAACTCTCTGCTAATTCCCAAACTACGGCTACTGAAACAACCATCGCGGCTGTGCAACCTGCTGCTATTCAACCTGCTGATGCCGCATGTAATATTGCTACAGTGCAACATATAGCTGCTGAGTTACTATCACCAAATGCTTTGCCCTTTAGGGCCGTGCCAGCTAATGCTGTTGAGCAATCTACTGCTGCGACGCCTAGTTCAGCTGTGTCGCAATATTCTGCCTCTGCGTGTACAGCCAGTGTGCAAACTGCCACTGTGGAGCAATTGGGATCTTCTCCGGCATCATCCTATCATCTAATTCATCCTGTGATTCCTGCAATTTCAACTAACTCTCGGATTGATCAAAATTCATCTTTTTCTCACACTCTGCAATCTTCTGATCTGCCCACCGTCTCTAATGGATTTCCTACTTTATCAGCGTCCTGTGGTTTAACTGTGGTGCCGAAAATGAAATGGAAGACAATATTTCTATCACGCCTTGAAGAATCTACCACAGTTGATGCAGTCTTATCATTTATATCGAGTAAGATACAGCTTGCTACCTCGTATATTAAATGTTTTAAACTAAACACGCATACTCAGAGGGAAATCTCATCGTTTAAGGTCTACACTCCAGCAATAATTTTCAACACACTTGTCTCAAAAGATTTTTGGCCAGAAGGAATAGTGGTCCAAGAGTTCGTCCTAAGGGAGAAAATTGGCAAATCTCTTCCAAAAAACTAAGTATTATGGCACCTAGTGCTCAGAATATATCTAAATCTAACTTAAGCTATTCTTTATATTATCAAAATGTCGGAGGGCTTCGAACTAAATTGAATGATTTATTCGTATCTTCTCAATCTCTAAATTATGACATTATTGTGTTAACTGAAACATGGCTTACGGAAAATCACTTCAGCTCGGAATTATTCCTTAGTTCATCCTATAATATCTTCCGAAAAGACCGTTGTCGTAATACCTCGGGACTCTCACGCGGCGGCGGTGTGTTAATTGCTATCCGCTCTAATCTTTCGTGCTCTCAGATATCTCTTCCTCATTTAAATGCTAATATTCATACTGCTTTTGATGTTGATCAATTAATTGTAAAAGTCTTTTTGAGTAAAAATTGTACTATTTTTGTAATGGTGAGCTATATCCCACCAAGAAGCCCTCTTGAATTATATTCTATTCATCTCGATAATATTTGTCCTTTTCTTGATAACTTAAAGCAATCAGATCATGTTATTCTGACAGGCGATTTTAACCTTTGTAATGTCACCTGGAAGCCTGTTTGTGATGAATTTTATCTTTTACCGTTCGATGTTATATCGGAAATAGACGCGCATATAATCGACTTTTTTTTTCAATATGATCTAGTACAGATAAATGATAAATTTAATGATCTTGATAGAATCTTAGATTTAATTTTTATAGATAAGGAATTTATTGTTAATCTGGAATCTCCACAGGTTGAAATTGTAAGGAGATCACTACATCATGTGCCCATAATGCTTGAATTTAACATCTATAACTATCTTAAATCATCTACTTCTGCCGTTTCCTCATATAACTTTAATCGCGCAAATTTCGGAGCAATTCAGGCAGGTTTTGAATCTATTTGTTGGCTTAATGTTTTTTCGGGACTAGAATTGGCAGAAATGTATGGGCTATTTCGTTCTGTCCTTGACGATCTAGTTAGAAGTTTTGTCCCTAAGCAGTGCGTTCGTAGATCTAATAATCCGGTTTGGTTTAATCGTAGGCTAGGTAACTTAAAGAACAGATTGAATAAAGCTTATAAAACGTTTAGAGGCTCTAAGGATGATCTGCAACTTAAGCAGCTTTACTTGACTCGTCTTAATGAATTCAATACTCTTAACAAATTTCTTTTTAGATCCTATATTATATCGATGGAAGAGAAACTTAAATTGAATAGTAAATTCTTCTGGTCCTTCATAAATATAAAGAGGAAATCATGTGGTATTCCTAATTCCATGTATTACAAGGGATCCAGTTCTGAGGATACTCTTACTATTTGTAACTTTTTTGCAGATTATTTTAAATCAGTTTACTCGGCAGCACTAACCCCTTCCACGTCGTCTGTTATTTCTAATCCTATTTCTTTATTGAACATAGGTAATCTCTCCATAAGGGAATCTGAGGTAGAAAGTTCCCTATCGAACATTAAATCAACTTCTACGGCTGGTCATGATGGTATTGCTCCAATTTTACTAAAAAGATGTGCGGCAGTAATTTCTTGCCCACTGACTATTATATTCAATAAGTCGCTTTCTAGTGGTACATTTCTGGATGAATGGAAAGTCTCATGCATTGTTCCTATCCATAAATCAGGTCCTAAGCAAGATATATGCAATTACAGACCAATAAGTAAAATTTTGTGTGTGCCCAAAGTTTTTGAAAAAATTGTTTACGATAAATTATCGTTTTATGTAAAGAATATTATTTCTACGAATCAACATGGCTTTATATCTGGGAGATCAACTGCCACAAATTTAAATATTTTTTGTTCTTTTATAGTTAATAATTTCTCTAACAGTTTACAGACTGATGTTATCTTCACTGACTTCGCTAAGGCGTTTGATAAAGTCAATCACGAAACGCTTCTCCATAAGCTTTCTGCGCTAGGATTTCATTCTAGTCTTTTTTCATGGTTAAAATCTTATCTACTTAATCGATGGCAATACGTTAAAATTAATGAATTTTTGTCTTCCGCCTTTCAGGTCACATCTGGTGTACCACAAGGGAGTCATCTTGGCCCACTTTTATTTCTTCTCTTCATAAATGACCTACCTGCTGTCGTTAAGCACTCAAGATGCCTTCTTTTTGCCGATGACTTGAAACTTTTTCGGTCAATCAATTCTGACTATGATTTTAGACTTCTTCAATATGACCTCAACTCGGTTGCAAATTGGTGCTATATTAATAATCTTCCTCTTAATATTTCAAAATGCCAGTGTCTCTCTTTTTCTAGATCTTCCTCCCCTATCTATTGGAACTATTCCATCAATTCTACTTCACTTGAAAGAGTGTCCTGCAAAAAGGACTTGGGTGTTATATTGGACCCAAAACTATCTTTCAGAAACCATATTGAACTAATTATTGCTAAAGCATATTCAATGTTAGGTTTTTTAAAAAGAAATTCTAAAGATTTCTCTGATCCTTATACTCTTAAGACACTCTATTCTGCTTTAGTGCGTCCGCATCTCGAATATTGCTCAACGATTTGGAACCCTTGTTACCAACTACACTCTAATAGATTAGAATCGGTCCAACGTAACTTTACTAGATTCTTGTGGCGTAAATTAAATTGGAACCTACCCTCTGTGCCTCAATACAGTACCCGGTGTGCCTTAGTTTGCCTCACGCCTCTTTCTGTACGTCGTAAAATATTCTCTGTGATGCTTATTTGGGATCTTATTCATCACAACATCCAATGTCCTGAACTGCTTTCTCAGCTTGATTTCTATACTCCATCTCGGTATCTTCGCAGCCAATTTCACTTCCGCGAGTTGTTCCATAGTTCAAATTATTCTCGCAATATGCCTATGGCACGCAGTATTCGGGATACCAATGAATTGCTTAACGTAATAGACCTTTTTATTGATATTTCTAGAATTACTTTTAAAAATAACCTAGTACTAAGCATTATGGCGCGTGAGCCTTGATCTTCTTCATATTTCTTTTTTCATTATTTGAGTTCAAAATTTATGCATATTTTTTTATTATTTTTTGCTTTCTTTGTAACCGTAAAAACTTATATTTTTAATCTTAATATTTTTGAATACGTAAATAAATACGTTTACAATGTAAATAGGTATTCTAATAAGCTTTATATTTTTTGTTTAAATAAGCTATTTAAATAAGCTACTAGTTTAAATAAGCTATTTGTTATTTTAAGTAGTCTGTAAGAGTCACACTCTGTTTGATGAAATAAATGAAATGAAATGAAATGAATCCGAATCCGTTGTCAGAATTTCAAAATTGTGAAATTTTTAACCCTACAGGGCTGCCACCTAAAAATATGATTTTTTAAAACTTTTAATCACTACCCTACAGTTTTAGAGGGTCGCTGATTTTGAATCTGAAGTCAGAATTTTAAAATTCAGGATGGCTGATAGGGTTGCCACCTAATTTTTTTTTTATTTTTACGAATTCGATGCTGGGGCGAACACTAGGTAAAAATGAGTCGCTGAATCCGAATCCGTTGTCAGAATTTCAAAATTTTTAGGTGGCAACCCTAAACGGTTAAAAATTTCACAATTTTGAAATTCTGACAACGGATTCGGATTCAGCGACCCATTTTTACCTAGTGTTCGCCCCGGCATCGAATTCGTAAAAATAAAAACAAAATTAGGTGGGAACCCTATCAGCCATCCTGAATTTTAAAATTCTGACTTCAGATTCGAAATCAGCGACCCCCTAAAACTGTAGGGTAGTGATTAAAAGTTTTAAAAAACATATTTTTAGGTGGCAACCCTATAGGGTTAAAAATTTCACAATTTTGAAATTCTGACAACGGATTCGGATTCAGCAAAACATTTTTACCTAGTGTTCGCCCAGCATCGAATTTGTAAAAATAAAAAAAATTAGGTGGCAACCCTATCAGCCATCTAAAATTTTAAAATTCTGACATCGGATTCGAAATCAGCTACCCCCTAAAACTGCTAAACACGAAATCTATAGAACCCTGAATATTCTTAATACGCTAAAGTTTTTCCTACACTTCATTGAATTATTTGGATACTTGAATTATTTGTGGATACTTGAAATAATTGGATGCTTGTGAGCTTACAAGTTTTTGCCGATCGTTTCAAGCTTTTCAACTTTCAGACACGACAAAGTAAGTCATAACAAGTCAAGGCAACGAAAAAGTAGGGATATGACTTGTATCTGTTTGCTATTTTTGTAAGCAGGCTAAAGCTTGGTTTTTCAAGTATGGATAAATTCAATTTTTCAAGTACTTGAAGTTGCTTGAACTTCAGTACTTGAAGAGCATAAAGTTGCTTGAACTTCAAGTAGGCTTGTGCAGTTCTCTGGTATACATTACATTTCTCCTATTTTACAATTGTATTTCTTTCATTTATATCTTTACATACTTTAACATATTTACGTTTCGAAAACGAATTGGTTCACTTTTAAGAAAGAGTTGTAATAAAGTGCAGTTCTAAGTTTACAGCAGAAAAGAAAAGTGTGTTTTAGTTAAACTGCTCTAAGCAAGGAACGTAACTCGCGCAAGTATTTTTCATTATGGATCCAACAACTTAGATCGATTTTCAAAAAACTCAATCTATAATCATCACTCGAATCATTAACCAACAATGAGTTGAAAAATTCTTTAGTATTCAATGTGACGAAATTATCGATACTTAAATTCGAAACATCGACGGAATTAAAATTGATGGAAGCTTGTTTGACGTTTTTGATATTGCCAGCTCTCTGAAGTGCTGTCACCATCAGGCGTTTTGTCTCGTTGTCAATGCTTCTATCAAAAAATGCAAATCCTATTAATGTTTCAGACAAGTACCATAAATGATTGCCGAACTTGGTCAAAACTTTCCTGGCGATTCGTTCATTTATGTTTCGAAATTCAATAAGATTTCCAATTAATTGAAGATCAAGCTTCAGCGCAGCAAATGGTACAGTACATTGGAACCAATAGGTCATATACACGATCACTGTGAAAACATTCATTTCTCGTAAATTTTCGAGTTCTTTAACTGTGAAATAATAAAAAATAACGGAAAATTTGACCAATTTCTTAAATGCATATTCGATTTTTATGTAACGTGTCGTAAAATTATGGTATATAAATAATTTATAATATATCATTATTATACCTGTTTACTCAAATTGATCTTTAAACATGTCTATTTTGAGAGCATAAATCCCACGCGCCATGAAGCGAGCTCTTGAAACCGAACCAGGTACTTTAATTTTTCGAATGCCTCCTTTTGGGCTAAGTGGGGTTTCTCCAAGGAAAAGAAGCGCTGAGTGGGCAAAACCAGCGTAGTCGTCTCGTGCGTGATGTGTCTCTAACTGTTTGTATGCGAATGGAACCAGCTTATCGCGAATGTTGGGAGGAAAATGCTGTTTGACGTAACAGTCATTAATCGTACTGTTTGCGTGAATTGTATTGTAATCAAATTTTAGTTGTGGCCAGTGTTGCCATATGTTTTTTTTTTAAAACTTTAATTTCCAGAAAAAAACTTGTTTTTTGGTGAAAAAACTTGATATTAAAAATGAACTAACATAAAACATGTATTTTTAAAATGTGTGCTTTAAAATTTTTGGCAATTCGCTTTGTTCTCTCGTTGTCCCGTTATTTTAGCCACTTCATTTCTCTAAAAAATACGGAAGACTTGATCGTCAACTCTGAATGAATGTAAACTGAAGCGTCAAGTTTAAAAAGGAATGCAAAAAATTGACCGCCAAGACTCGACGAAGGGAAACCATAGAAATAAGAAATAAGGAAGTGGTGTTATGCACACATACACTGTATGTGTACTGCGGCATTTTTTGAGCGAAAATTTTGACATTTGCGTTAGAAAATCAAAACAAAGAAAATTGACTCGAGAAATTCTTTTAAAATAATTTTTAAAAGCAATTGTCATTGCTTAAAGTAACTGAAATAATAAAGTGATTTTTATAACTAACTTTATAATAATGAATTGTATAGTGCACAGTTGTGGAAGCAGTCAGAAATCGACAAACAAAATGATTTCATTCCACACGTAAGTATATTCAAATTCTGTTCACATCGGTTTAATTATTTAAATAAGAGAGTGTTATTTATATTATATTTGTTCTTTGAAAGTGTATTTCAATAAGAAATTAATATATTTCTAATCAGAAATAAGTGAAAAAGCAATAATTAGTGCCAGTTAATTTTGCGCCATTTCTATTCCAGCGCTTATGTCAAAGCACAAACACGACTACAAGGGCGCATTCATTTTGCATGGTGTCATTATTTTCAGGGCGCCTTTTGTTAATCCCTGTAGTAAATTAATATGATTCCTAATTTGTTTATTTTCAGATTTCCGCAAATTATTGATACTAATTATTGATATAAATGGATTTGCGGCCTAGGATTGTAACCAAGCTTCGTAAAGAAGCTATCAGTTTTTTGTAATCATATATATGAATCTGATTTTGTCGGCTGTTCAAAAACAAGCCGAAGATTATTTCCGTCACCGGTACCACATCATGAAAAAAATATATTTGAAGGCCTTATTAAGTCCTCCGGTCATTATAACATAGTAGTTAAAACTATAATTGAATTATTTTTAAGGACAAGATATTTTTAAAATTACAAAAAAAAAGTAAATGGAAAGTCAACAGTAAGGCAAGAATTACATAAAACTATTTATTTTAAGAAAATATAAATATAAAAATTAAAAAAAGAATTCACATGTATATATTTAGTTGATTATATTTATAAGTAGTTGCATGCTGTACGCTACAACCGAATGCGGCCCTGAGTGAATGTTAATGTATTAGTGTGAACATATACCAGTAAGAAAAATGCCGCACTTTTATTCCAGAACACCACTTCCTTATCTCTCATTTCTATGAGGGAAACCGAGACAAAAGAACAGAAACAATAGGGGCTTTCACATGGACGTACATGTCATCCGACTTGGGCATGTCCGACGACATGTACGATCGTTCGAAAGCAAATGAGACGGTCGGACCGACATGTCGGAAGAAAATCAAAAATTTTTGATTTTTCTGCCGGTCGGTCCGACATGTCCGAAGTGTGAAAGCATGTCGGTCCGACTCGCTGCATTTATCATTTCTATAAAGTTTTCATCGAGTAAACATCGGCTTAGGCAAAGCAAAAGAGGTTTTTACTTCGTTTTTTTACCGATGTGTTACGCTCGAGAGTCTGCAAAAAATGAAGTCGTCGTACATGTCCGATGGTTTGAAAGCTAAACAAAATATTCCCGTTAGTTTGTCGTCGTACAATGTCGGCTGACATGTACGTTCGTCTGAAAGCCCCTAATGACAGCAACAATAATAGCAACAGCGCTGCCATAAAAATAAACTTTGAAAAGGAATGAAAATTAGTAGTAGCAGCTTCAAATGATACTTATGTTTTTGTAGTAACATACAATTTAGTTTATCTATTTGATTCATAGATTCACTAAAATAGAAAGCATCGTTTTAAGGGAGGAAATATACATAGAACTTTTTTTTTAAAAATTTTTTACATTTTCTTAAAGTTTTAGGTTTTACGAATATGTGGTGAAAATCGATATCTCAAGAAATAACAAAGTTATAGCCTAGTGAGTGAACCGCCTTATAGAGCGCGCAGTGTTGGCCCTTATTTTCAAACGCGTTTTTCTCGAAACCATGTTTTCAAAGTCGGTGACCAAGATTTCTCGAAGCTCAGTGAACCGATCGTTTTGATTATTTTGCAGGCTTGTTTTATTCATAATAATCTCGTACTTGTCATGGGATTTTTTTCGTAGCTTCGTTCATTTTTTATAGGCAAAATAATGACGAATTTTTGGTCGAAAATCATTACTTTATGTTCGGAAGTCCGCCATTTTGTGAAAAATCAATATTTTCAAAACCGGTTATGACAAGTATGAGTTCTAAACATCTAGTTTAATAATATATTTAATTTTTTTTGTTTCAGTTGAATTTAGGAGGAGCAATCTTGGTCACCGCATTTTCAGAGCGCTCTACAAAAAATGCTGTATCTACCTTAATATTATTTTTTTTTTTTTAATAAAAAACACTAAACATACTCTTGAATGTGTATATTTTAAGGAATAAAAACCCCCATTTAAAAATATCCCTTAGGTTTCCTTAAAAAAATTCACAAACATGACCTTTTTTCTTCAGCCTCTTTTTCTTTACCTTAATCGTAAAAACTTGAAAAACTGGGTAAAATAAAATAAAACTTTATTTTTTTAGGGAAAAACTTGAAAACTTTCTACCCTCTCAAAAAACTGGCAAAACAAGTTTTATCTGCCCACCTGGCAACACTGGTTGTGGCCACATTATTTAGAATTTCTGAAACATGATTATATTGGGTGCATTTGATTCGGGCTCCAAAGTTATTTTGAAGACGAGTTTCAGTAGCAATTCTGCAATGCGATGGCGACAGGCAAGAAATAGAAAGGATTTGTTGAGCAATTTCTCTAGAACATACGCATTGCCGTTTTTCGGGCCGGTGTTCGATGATGTTATATCGAAACTCAGTGCACGGACTTTAAAGGTTAAATTCCATTCAGCAAGGATATCGCGAACAGATGACGCAATCGTTTTCCCAAGACCATTTCCAATATTCGGAACGGCCAGCACCTTAAACTGATTTTGGATGAAATTACCACAGCTAATCGGTTCACTACCGCGTTTCGTCTATCGATTCCTTTTGTGAAGTCTGTCACTTTTTTTTTTCGTCGTAGTGCACTGTCACTAATTTAATATATTTTCAAATATTTTTTAATCAATTAACTTTTTTATTTCATACACTACGTTGCTTTATGGGGGGAGGATAGGGGTTTTGAAATGCACTACGAAGAGTAACGGAGGGGGAGGGGGGGGGTGAAAAAAGTTGGAAATCGGTAACGTAGTTTATGAACGAGCCTTTATTGAAGGTTTCAATCATATTTAAAATACTCTCACTTTCCCAAATACAAATATAAAAATCACTATATTGATTTTAACAAAATAGAACAAAAGATAGCAAAGCTATTTATCACAGATTTAACAAATTTTTAATAAATTTTATAAATTTATTTAATACTATGTTCACACTAAGGCCGAAAAGCCGCTTTTTGGACAATAATGGCTTTTTAGTTAAAAGCTACATGATATTAAGTTTTTCGCCATAGAAGAACTGTCAAATCGAAAGCATTTTTTGTGTGTTTTTCAGCGAAAAACTCTGAATAGCTAGAAAACAACCCTGATTTGAAGTCTGTTTTTTTAAGTAAAGTCAATCAATAACTAAAATCCAGTTTTTCACTGATATTTGACATTTCGTCTGTCTGTTTTTTTATGTGTATACTTGTAGCCAATAGGAGCACCTTATTTTCTGAGAACAATGAAACAAAACGCAATTATAACAAACATATGACTACTGTGTGTCAAATGAAAAGCTGCTTTTCAAGTGTGAACACCTTTTTTTGAAAAGATGGTTTTCAGCTGAAAAGCGGCTTTTCAGCCTATGTGTGAACCAGAGATCTGCATGAATGGATTCATTTGGTGTTTCAAGTTCCTTTAATTTTTCAACTCCCTGCAAGTCGAGGCAGGCAAACAACAAGTTTGCGCAAATCATAGGCAGCAAAAATCAAGTCGCCAAATGTAGAAAACTTGATATGTAGAAACTTGATATGTAGAAAACTTGAAATGTAGAAACTTGAAATGTAGGGAAAAAGCAATTATTTTGCCTACAAATCGTTAATTTTCAAGTCTGTTTACGAAGTTCATAGAATTAACTTCGTGTTGTCAGTGCAAAGTTCGTCTCCTGAGCTGAGAAAACAGTTTAACTTTAATGGCTGAATTACAATACTGCGTTAGGTCGGTCGGCCTTTGACAGCTCGACTAGAAACAATGGGTTCTTATGAAGCAACACAAAATATGACCTCATGCATTGCGTCGACCTCATCCCGTAAATATGAATTTGAGGGGGTGACGTACGATCAACGCTATGAGTAGCGACATGCTCAAGCTAGGTCGTGCTTTTGACATTCCATATTAACGCTGGGTTGCATTTTCGTTGAGCAATGCTAAAATGTGGGTATTCTTGGATTCCGATGGAAAACTCAGATTTTCATAGGATTATCGTGGGAATTTATATTTTGTGGCGAGTTTTTTTTAAATTGATCAAATTTTTTAAATTAACATGCTGCTTAAGTAGTATAAAAATGATTTTGATGAATTTAGCATGATATTAATATTATTCAATTGTATTTCTTATGCATTTTTTAGTATATTATAAATAATATTATAAGGGTATTCATGCAAAATGGCAAACTTATATATTGGTCAATTAGATATTTTAATGAGGTTGGTTGAGGACGAATACCCTTAATATCATTGTTCGAATAATATAACACACAAAGGAATGTTGTGGTAAGGTAGATTGGCAAATGCCGTTCACTTTGTTTTTGTAAAGTTGTACCCAAGTACTCACTAATTACAAGTGATTCAGCGAGCATTGTACAAGGGGGCGTGGCAGCTCGAATCTGCAATATTGAATAACTTTGGAATTATAGGTCGCACAACATTGGAATTAGGTGTTCGGCCTCGATTTACATGTGCCATTCCACTGGCAAAATTTTATGGGCGTTGGGAAAAGGGTGTGGCACTTTTTCGGCTTCCTAAATTGTGGGTATAATTTTCGAACTATTAGTCACACATCAATGAAACTCGGTAAGAATGTACTATTTAGTCTTGTCCTTTGACTGGAAAAATTGAGTTAGCATTGGACAAGGGGGCATGGCACCGCCCATATAAGTCAAACTTATGGTATCAAATAGCTTTGGAGTTAAATGCCACATAATAATGAAACTTGGTATGGAGCTGCCACTTGGTAATGTCCATCTACTAGAAAACCTTCAGCCATTCTTATTTTTATGAAGATAACTTCTGAAATGCACTGTCGAATCGTGGCGTTCCAGAAATCGTTATCTACCCTATTTTTAGAGCATTTCGTACAAGGGCAATCATTATATCATAGAAAAACACGATAAAAGTTCAAGTAAATCTTAAATTTTATACACCAAATGAAAGATTAATTTCCAAGCTTTAATAATATATTGTCTTTAATCCATAGTAATAAAGGTTAATTTTGAAGAAAAAAATGGTTTTATGTATAATCATAAATGCTTTATGAGGGGTTTATTGGATTTATTGGATGTTCAGCCCATAGTTGAATAAATAAGGTTGTCTCGTGGCTGATCGTACTCTCTTTTCAGTACCCATAATTGTCAAAATCAATGAAAAGCAACAACAACAACTTCAACGGCTTTTCATGTTATTAATTTTTGTTTTCAGATTTTGTATGAGATGTCAACTTCGATTTGACATTTATGGGAACTCGCTCTCACCCATGCGACAACCTTATTTATTCAACCATGGTTCAGCCATTTTTAAAAATCCTCTCATTTATAAACAAACATTTTCAATAATTTTTTTTTTACATTTTCTTTTTTTTTTTTTTTTATATATTATGAAACAATTTGATGTATTTTTGACATAATTTGTGCTCAGATGAAAACAAAATAAAATTAAAAAATGCTTTATCGAGGGTTTATTGAAGGTTTCCTCCATTTTTAAAATTATCTCATTTATAAAGCATTTAAAAAAGATTTTTAACGCTATTGAACGCTATTATGACACTATCTTTTAATTTTTCATTGATTACAATTATAATTGCATGATTTCGGAAAAAGGGACGTTTTGTGGGATTTTTAGTATAGCTGCTTTTATTGGCTTCACCAAAATGACAGACGCACGATCTGTCAACGCAACATTTAGTTTTGCAAAGTTTGAGGTCGTCCGTTTTGACAGCTTATATCGTAAAGTTTTTACAACGGAGACCAAAGTACGGTCAAAGGCCGACCGATCTAACGCAGTATTGTAATTCAGCCATAAAGCAGTGATCGGCAAAAGCATGCCCGCGGGCAACGCATCAGTATTAGTGCCTTATGCATGTGAAGCCGAAGCTAAATAAACGAACTTCAGTCTTATGCCAACTGTCGAGTGAGAGCCTGAACAGAATCAAAAATCGTTGCGACCAACGTTCCTCTCTGGTCGTCGCACGCAGAGAATGTGTCCAGAATGATGCGTTTGCGATTAACGATTCAAAGTTGCTTTTGTTTAGTATTTTTTTATTTATTTTTTCTATTTCATTTCAATGTATTGGTCTCTTCAATTGTGTGAATACAACACACACAAACAAGAAATGTCAGAAGATAACAAAAAACCAAGCAAATTTCATGAAACACAGCCAATTCTTAGCAAAAATATGGCAACACAAATGGCACTCAGAGAGAGAATCGTCGGTCGCAAGAGAAGAAATAGAATAGATTCTAATTGTGCGATTTATCGTTGCGGAAAAAGAGCTGCGTTTTTTTCTACATTTTGCATGTATTTTCCAACAACAAAGATCGGACGCCGCAACGATTTTTGATTCTGTTCAGGCTCTGAGCAGGTTCGCGTCGCATGCTTTCTTCAGATTGTTTTTTTGCTTCAGCAAATTTGCGTGTTTATTTTCAGCCACATACAAGCTGTCGCATAGAGAGGGTGCTTACACTGTTAAAAGAAAGTATAAGTATATTCAATATGAACGAATCAGAAAATATTAGCATTTTTTTATAATATACCTTATTTTTTATTTTAAATAACATGTTTAAGGTTAAATGGGAAAAATAACTTTTTTTACTGAGAATTTCTCAGAATAGGCAGAATGCTTATTATGTGGACGTAAAGTTACCAAGAAAAAGGATAATGTCGAAAGACACCATTCTTGTTGTTGTTGGTGTTGTTGTTATTAAAACGTATGTAAAATTTACATATACATACATATATATGCATAACAGTTGATTTCATTTTTGTCGTATATATATTTGATATATACAAAGATATATTTGTTTGCTTATATTTAAATTTTCAATTGAATTTAAAATATATTTAAGTTCTTTACTGCAGGAAAAACAATAAATTCATATTTTTCCGAAATATATGTTTCCATTTATTAAACATAAAATTGAATTACATTTATTTTTAATCAACATAAAAATTTATAAGAACAACAAATTCATCACCAAATATATCAAACAAATAATTCTACGTCTACACTTACGATACTATCGAAGCTGTGTTTATTTTTTTGTGAAATTATCGGCGCGAATGTTTTCTTTTCAACGTGCAATTTGCCTTAGTGTACCCACATCGTTACATTAAAATACGAAACATTGTATGGTTGTGTGCGTTGCCGACCACTGCTTTAAAGCATTGGATTGAAGTGTTTGTTTTTTTTTTGTTTTTGTTGTTGTTTTTGTTGTTGTTTTTTTGTTTTTAGGTGTGTTTTGTTTTGAAACAGATTTCTTGGTTGTTGTTATAAGACTTCAGGGCTACGAGTACAGTGGAGTATGTGAGTGCTGTGTTAAACGATGCGTTTTGAGTTGTGGTGGTGTGCACAGTGAAGTTTTTTTTAAACGTTAAGGCACAATGCATGTGTCACAAGAAGAACGAGTTCTTGCAGGATATAAGTTAATGCCAGAAACATTAACGCTGCCTAAATAAATGCTGACAACGCGTCTAGTGCACTTCCCGTGTGAACTAATTTCGACAACAACAGCTAGCGACGTCGGCGCGTGTTGAGAATAGCAAGCTAAGATATTTTTAGACTATAATAAGCTTAGTTTTGGTTTAAGAACTTTAGTCCTATTTTGAATAATAATAAAGGCGGTTGTGGTTAAATCCACAACCAATATTTTTTTATAACTTTTTAGCACAAAATAAGTTAATTTATATACATATTTGTATACATAGATATGTATGTATATATATATATATATATATATGTATATATGTATATATATATACATGTATTAAAAAATTGTAGTATTAAAAAAAAATGTAAGTCGAATTATTTGTATTCGTAATTTATAAATAATAATTATTACATTGTTTTTATCATATAATTTACCTAAGGGGGCATATAGGTTACAAATTTTTTCAAAACAAAATGTTTTTAGGGATTTTTTTTCATAGAAGGAAAAAAGAAATCTTTTCAAATTTTGCACATTTATTAACTAACATTTAAAGAATAAAAAATATTTGTCTCAAAATTTTTTCAATGGTTTTTGACGTTATTTGATATTTTTTTTTTGAAAAAATGCAAAAAAATTGACGGTGTGCAGGATATCACCAGTCTGGAACATTCGAGAAAAAAAAAAGAAAACCAAATTAATCCTTGTTTAAGTGGCTATCGCCTGAACTAGGATAATTTTATTCCACCAAAAAAAAACAATATGGTGGCCATCTGAAGAAAAAGAGAGGCCAAATAAAAATTTAACAGCTTGAGAGTGGAATTTCTTGTCGAAACTATACTCAAAAAGCGAGCGCTCACAATCGGTCATTGAAAAGCCGAATAATCTTAAAAACGCTGAAGTAAAAAAACAACAGCTCTTTTTGACAGGAGATGTTTTCTTGTAGAAGAGAAAATAAGCAGTTGTCAATGCTACCTGGTATTATTATACCAGGGCTTACGCGCTTAAGCATAAGTCAACATGACAAGCTCAAACTCCTTAGAAGGAGTTGAATTAAATAAGCTTCAATGTGTCAATTATATGATTTTCTAAAATTTATGTTTAATACTAGCTGGTACCCGACGCGTTGCTGTCGTAGCGGAAATAATTTCTATCTCTATCTGAATCTCAAACTCAGTCTCAATCTCAATCTCAATCTCAATCTCAATCTCAACCTTAACCTCAATTTCAATCTCTATCTCTATTTCTATATCTATCTCTATCTCTATCTCTATCTCTATCTCTATCTCTATCTCTATCTCTATCTCTATCTCTATCTCTATCTCTATCTCTATCTCTATCTCTATCTCTATCTCTATCTCTATCTCTATCTCTATCTCTATCTCTATCTCTATCTCTATCTCTATCTCCATATCCATCTCCATCTCTATCTCTATCTCTATCTCTATCTCTATCTCTATCTCTATCTCTATCTCTATCTCTATCTCTATCTCTATCTCTATCTCTATCTCTATCTCTATCTCTATCTCTATCTCTATCTCTATCTCTATCTCTATCTCTATCTCTATCTCTATCTCTATCTCTATTTCTATCTCTATCTCTATCTCTATCTCTATATCTATGTCTATCTCTATCTCTATCTCTATCTCTATCTCTATCTCTACCTCTATCTCTATCTCTATCTCTATCTCTATCTCTATCTCTATCTCTATCACTATCTCTATCTCTATCTCTATCTCTATCTCTATCTGTATCTCTATCTCTATCTCTAACTGGAAAGACTCGTGGAAATTGATAACCAAATTTCGAGGCTGTGCTACTTACAATTCCAAAGTTATTCGATATCGCAAGTTTGGCTTATATGGGCGGAGCCACACCTCCTTGTTCAATGACGTCTCAGTTTTCTAGTAGAAGAATATCACCCAATATTAATTCCATACTGAATTTCGTTGTTAAACGACATTTAGTTCCAAAGCTATCTGATATCAAAAATTTAAAGTGTATGCGGAGCCACACCCCTTTTTTCAAAACCCATCCCAGTTTTATAGTAGATATATCATCAAGTGGCAACTCCATACTGAATTTCATTATTATACGGCATTTAGTTCCAAAGCTATTCGATATCATAAATTTTAATTGTATGGGCGGTACCACACCCCTTTGGCCTATACTGGCTCAATTTTGCAAGTCGAAAGACACGACTAAATAGAACGTTCTAACCGAGTTTCATTAATGTGTGACTTATAGCTTGAAAGTTATACTGAAAATTTGGCTGAAAAATTGCCACGCCCCACATTCAACGCCCATAAAATTTTACGTGTGGAACGGCTCTTGTAAATTGAGATAGAACTCCGAATTCCGATACTATGCGACCTATAACTTCAGAGCTATTCACTACCGTAGATTTGGGTTGTATGGGAGGTGCCACGCCCCCTTATTTTAGGGGGATGAAAAATAGATGTTGTTCGATTCTCACCCCTGACTAATATCCTCGCTAAGGATCACGAAAATCGGTCGAGCCGTTTCGGAGGAGTTCGATCACGCACCCCGTGACAGAAGAATTTTATATATTAGATTAAAGCATTCTAAAAATATTTGAAGTTATTTTTTTACCATATGTAGTCTTAACATCTCCCCTTCCCGTTTTTCGATTGCAGTCACATTTTCCTACACACCATTAAATTAAATTTGAAATATCCTATCTACACCACTGTGCTTTGTCGCAAGCACTTAATTTCATTGCTCCATTATTTATTTTAACCGAGATGCTGCATTTTTCACGATCAAAACAATGCCCCATACATAGCACAAGAGCACAACGCATTTACATAAACAGCAAAAAAAAAAAACAAACAAAAAACCACAACGCAATAACTGTTTACGATCCGCATCATAAATAAACGAACGAAAAACTAACCAACGCTCGTCAGTGGCTTTCTGCGGCAGCGCAGTCGCATAGACTTGAAAACAGACTTGAAAAACTTTTTAACAAAAAAAAAAACCCGACTTCAAAATCACTACAAAGTAAAAAATAATTTTAAATAACTTTTCCCATTCATTTCTTGGTCATATTTTAAAAGCTATTTATACGTGTTATAATATTGGAAATCTTATCATTTTCATTTTTTCTATTTTGTTTTATTATCATCAATATACTAATAGCTTTATGTACATAAAAGCTTTGAAGTCGGCGCTTATCTTACTATGTCGAAATCTTTTTATTTTAATTTTTTCTAACTTGTTTTATCATAAAAATATTATTAACTTTATGAATATAAAACCTTCTTAGCGATTTTTTTTCTTTCAATTGGCAATTTTTGAGTACGCTGAATGTAGCCAATGTGTTCCATGCATTATTTGTGCAGCTGTTACACACTATGTCATATTCAATATGAGCTTTATAAGCTCACCCAAACCAGTTTAGTGAGAATTTTAATGTGTACAAAGCTTTTAAAATTACTAGTGTCACCAAGGCACCAAATAGTGCACGGATGGTAAAAGGTCATGATTGTGTGTCAAAGACGAGCGCCGACTTCAAAGCTTTTATGTTCATAAAGCAATTAATATATTGATAATAAAACAAAATAAAAAAAATGAAAATGATAAGATTTCCAATATTATAACACGTATAAAAAGCTTTTAAAATATGACCAAGAAATGAATGGGAAAAGTTATTTAAAATTATTTTTTACTTTGTAGTGATTTTGAAGTCGGGTTTTTTTTTTGTTAAAAAGTTTTTATTTCTTCCTTTTTAGATAATATGAAATATTTAATGCAATAGTATTTATTCTTGAGGAAAATTTTAAACATGAAACTTTGTTCTTAACAAATTTGATTTATTAATTCCTGAAAGTTTGTTGGGTATTTTCCATTTCTGCTTCTTTACAATTTGTAGTGCCACGCCCTTTCTCTAATCCCGCCTAATTTATTTACCGTACCATATAATGATTCTACCTACCCCTGTGCCAAATTTCAGTTTCCACGTATCAATATTAACCGTAATATAGTACTTTCCTTAAAGTGACACATCCTGCGTACAATCCCGCTCACTTTTTTAATGATTCTACCTACTTATCTACCTGCATACCAATTATTAATACGCTAGTGTCAATATTAACTAAGATATAGTATTTTTATAATATTGACACGCCCCTTTGTTGAATAGCGCCCACTTTTTTAGCCGTAATTTGCAGTAACTGTACCTACCCATGTACTAGATTTATTTGCTAGATATATAGTGTGTTTCTAATATTGCCACACCCCTTTGTCGAATAACGCCCACTTTCTTTACAGTAGTTTTTTAAAATTGTGTCTACCCCTGTACTAAATTTCAGTACCCTAGTGTCAATACTATTTGAGATACAGTGTTTTTTTAATATGACCACACCCCTTTGTCAAATAACGCCCACTTTATTAATCGTAATTTGTAATAATTGTGTCTACCCCAGTGTTTTTACTGTAAATTTCAGTACCCTAGTGTCAATATTAACTGAAATACAGTGTTTTTCTTATATCGACACGCCCCGTTGTCGAATATCGCCCACTTTTTTAAAAAAGGACCTCCGCGTTCATGGTATCTATCTGTTGACAAAAAATTACGGAAATCGGGCAAGTGCTTTAGGAGTTATCGATGTACATACATTTAAAAAAAAAAAAAAAAAAAAAAAAAAAAAAAAAAAAAAAGCGCGGACAAACCAACGAAATTGAGAACCTCCTCCTTTTTGAAGTCGGTTAAAAAGTAGAAAGCTTGGTTTTTTCTACCAATTAATGTAGGGTAGAAAACAAATAGAATCAAGTCTGACTTATGATTCGTTTTTCAGAAGCAAGTCGAGGCTTGTAGGGTAGAAACATATCAAGTTTCTACAAGTCAAGTCGAAGCTTGATTATTTTCAAGTTACTTGATTTTCAATTGACTTGTTGCAGATCTCTGGTGTGAACATAGTATAAACTAACTATAGTCAGTTCATTTATTAGTTATTTGAACTCAAAGCTCAGAAACATGACAAATATATGTATTCAAACAAATTCTTTGTGATTTGTGTATTGCATACACAAATGTTATATTTTCAATATTATTTTATGTCAAAAAGTATACCTTACATTTTTAAAAGCTCATAATGTAATTTTAGTTCAAAAGAAACAAGTAGTAGAAAACGTAGTAGTCAAATGTATCTTTAGCTTTTTGTACTACGAAAAAGTATCATATTCAGGCATGATACAATTATACAGGTAGGTTTGACAACAGGCTTTTTTCTCACGAGATCGTTCATGGATTGTCAAAATCCATGATACAATTATAAGGTAGGTCGGAGAGAAGGCAGGCTCTCAAAATTTAAAAACTTGTTCTTCTTCTCATTTTAAATTACCAGTCAGCTGTTTTGAAAAATCGATATCAGGGTTTCGTGCTGCATTTTTAGAGTACTTTTTTATGCATATTTTAATATGGGTTGCTGTGCATTACTTTGTACATTTTAATTTAAAAAAATGAATAAAAATTATAGATAACTATTTTTTAACGAGTAATTTCCATAATAATCATACATTATTCATAAACGTTCAATGGGGCTAAAAATTTCTTTTAAATGCTTCATAACAGAGACAATTTTTAAAATGGCTGAAAACTTAAATAAAGTCTTGATTAATCATTTTTAAATATTTTTTGTTTTTAAACGGTACAAGTTTTGTCAAAAATACTATATGAAATTATTTCAAAATACATCAAAAACAAAGAAAATGTCAAAAAATGCTTGAAAATGTTTGTTTATAAATAAGAAGATTTTTAAAAATTGCTGAAACGTTCAATAAACCTCTCATAAAACATTTTTAAAATTATTTGCTCTCATTTGAGCACAAATTTGGTCAAAAATAATTAAAAATATTTCAAACATTTGAAAAATATGTCAAAAAAAATCAAAATATATAAAAAAAGTCAAAACAAAAAGAAAAGAAAAACAAGAAAATTTGTCAAAACATTTCAAATTATTTACAAAAAGATAATAAAATGACAATTTCTTCAGTGCAGAGGGTAGCTTCGAAAAAATGGTGATGTTTAAATATCAGAACCTTGGCAAAATTGTGACAAATAAATGAAAATTCATTAAATTTATCAAATACACAAACCATTATTGACACTCTTCCCACTCAAAATCGAAAGTTTTCCTTTTTTAACTAAAAAGCAGCTACAACATGTTTATGAATAACAACATTTTAAAAGACTTTTTAACATTATAAAGCTTTTTTAACTATAGAAGGTTTTAAGCTATTTCAAGATATTTTTATGAATACGGCAGTTAAAATTTTAGAGAAAGCTTTTGCATTTAAAAAAAACATGCGTATATAAAATAAAGTGCATTATTAGAATGATAATTCCATGAAAGGTACCACGCCACATTTCCCAATACTAAGCATATTAGTTTTGGTAATTTTTTCTGTTTACATTTATGAATGATTCTAATTGTAATACAATAACTTCCATAAACACAAACAGATTTAATTGATTTAGCCATTGGATTTGTATGGAAGGTACCACGCACCATTTTTTTGTTCCTTTAACTTTATTTTAAATCTTCTATCAGTCGATATACGTCGATCAGTCGGATACGTCGCGATTTTGTATATAAACGATATAAAGTAGTAAAAGTAGCATTAAAAATTAAGTATTAAAATAAAATCACAATAGTACTTTTTTATCAACTCTGGATGTGAATTCAAATGTTTTCATTTAAATTATTTTTGACCGAATTGTAGGTATTATGAAAAATGAACAAAAGAAAACACAAAAAATAAGGGGTACTTTTTAAAGTCTCTCTCTATCCGACCTACCTTGTTATTGTATCATGGTCAAAATCAAATGAATATGTTTGTTTTTTTTTTTTTGTTTGCTTTGTTTTGTATGATTTTTGACAATGTTCGATTGAAAACTGTCACACCTACCTGATTAATTATACCATGCTATTCAGGCAAGTGCGTGATTTTTATTTTATTGAAAAATTGCTCTTTTGCTCTCCTCTTCAAATAAGGGTTCACATTCTTATTCTTGTGAGTAGACGTCAAATATCTGGACAACCTTATAATAATTGAACCATGAATTTCACTTGTTTATTCTGTGATTCAACTGGCAAGGTGATATCGATTCGTATACCGATCGTTATACTTGTACTTCCCAACAAGTGTAACGTCCACTGAACTTATTAGAGTTTATGCTTTTACAAAAAATATCGTATTTCATTCAAAAATGGGTCGATCCTGTTTTTTTTTTTAATTATTATAACCATAAAATGCGCTGAAAGAATGCATTAATTAATTTTGAAAAAATGTCCTAGATCAATGCAAAGGACAAACATGAATAAAAAATTATATGATTAAAATATTGACTTTAAATACGTTTATTAGGACCGGACTTCATTGTAAGTTAAATGTAAGCCTGGAATCAGATTTTTCAGCTAGTCTAACATAGAAGTAGGTACTTTTGTTTTTTTGTTGTAAATTTGAAATGCATTACAAAAATTGAAATACATTTCTTATAAAATTACTCTCCGAAAAACCGGATTTTCGAACAGAACCGGGTCATTTTTTACAATTTTTGAACTTTCAAGGGTTCTTTTTACTTCATTTCCAACCATCGTGTTTTTCAGGGGGGGGGGGCACGGAGGATTCCATACAAAGTAGCATTTGACTTGGTCTAATATATATACTAGGGTGGCCCTTAACTGTATGCGCAATTTTTTTTTTATAAATTGAATATGTGCGGTGCCCTCGTTTGTTTCTTATCATGCCAAAATTATATTCTGAAAATTTCAGGAAAAAATATTAATATTTAGACGTGCCGCAAAACGAAACTTCATTCGAAATACACATTCATATAGGAAAAAATTGTTTTTTTTTTAACAATAATTAAAATTAAGACAATTTTGTGTGATTTTTTAATCAACGAAACATAATATCGCATTAGGCATATAATTTATTTTTCCAACGTGCTATCATTCGTCGAAAACCGTTGACTAATACGAAAATTACAACATTTTTATTGTTTTTAAGACATATTTTTTTCCGAAAACAAATGAAATTAATGTAATCTTTTTTCCAATCTTTTATTGGCGTATGAGTATAAACATTTCTTTCCAAGGAGATATTATGTGTCGAAATCGGGTAAAAAATGTGGAAACTCAAAATTTTTTGTGGAGCAAAAAAACTTTTTTAAAAAAATACTTTTTTCGAAAATACATATGTAAAACTAATTATTTTGAAAAAAGTTTATGTTTCCAATTATAAATTGTATAAAGTTTGTACGTTCCTAACACAACAATAACAACAAAAAATAAAATCTTAATCAATAGATTTGTTTTTTTTTATTTTTTTTTTGTTTATTTAAATTTAACACCGTTTATTATTCATAATTGTTTTTACTTTAGTTATTGCTCGTAGGGCCGAAATAAAATTTCACGACTGTATCCTGGATATTTCTTACGATAGTCCCGAATAATCTACATTTAAAAAAGTAAAATCTTTAAATTCTCAATCAAACAATCAGAAATACATATATACTTTTAGGAGATAATCCCGTTAGTTAGTGTTTTTAGCTAGGAGGCTATTAAAATCAGTTATTAATTTAACCGCATGTTAAGCTGTGTCGTTCAGTACTATTAGAGAAGTAATGATTTTCAGAACATCAGTGTAATCATTTTGAGATTTCCATCTTCCGAATTACTTAAAGAAAATCTGTTCCAATTTTGAAACGTTGGGAAAGTTTCATCGATGGTGGTGATAAAAAGTCGACGATATTTTTATTAATAAATGTTTGTATATCTTCTTTGGATAAAAATACTTTCTTTCTGCTATCACTTTCAAACTGGTCATCTTCCTGGATTTTTTTAGCCATGTCAACTTTAATTTCTGTTGTTTCGTCGAACAACACAAAAGGAGGAGAAAAGGTACATTTGTCTATCAGGGTAGTACTAATACTCATGGAAACTGTAATTCATATGATATTTTGCCTGTGCTCTTTCTACATTATAATACTCGTAAGATCACAAATAACAAAGCTAAACCAATTTTTAATTATTATACAAATCATACTTCTTTCCCGCTTCTTCTCCTCGAGTTTGCGCTTCCTATGTTTTTCTTTTTTTTTTCCGATTACGTTTCAGCTTCTGCTATCAGACGTCATCAACGTCAATCATGCAACCGGGTCTTCCATTTTCTCTCTGGAGTAGTAAGAACTGGCTGTCTTCCTCTATTCGGATTAGGTGCAGAACGTCCCTGTGTGAAATATCAAATAGATTGTCCAATTCATCGCAGAATAAAGTTTTTTCTGTTGTGCATTTCTGACTTCTTTGTAAATTTTTCAAACATTTGTGCAAATCTAACAACTTTTGAACACATCGATGGGGGAACTCGCAGGTATGCTTGCCTTTTTCCAAAAATCTATGCAAGTTAAGATCACCTTTTATTCAATAAGTAAATTGTAAATGTAAACAAAATTGTATCTTAAAGATTCAAGAATGGTTTTGTCTTAAGATTCTTTTTTAAAGCTTAAAATTTGTTATGTCAGCAAATATTCTGGTTGATGCAATATTTCATCTTGTCATGAAATACTTTTGTTTATAATAAAGCAATCAAGCTATCCTCACTTTTGTTTATATTAAAAGCCTTTAAATAAGAGAATAACTGATTTTTACAGATAGGTTTTTAGTCCAGCTCAGCCACTTGAGTTCCTAGGGTGTTTAAACTTGTGATGAAATACTTTTGTTTATAATAAAGCGATCAAGCCATCCTAAGTTTTGTTTATATTAAAAGCCTTTCAATAAGAGAAGAACTGATTTTTAACCGACTTCAAAAAGGAGGAGGTTCTCAATTTCGTTGGTTTGTCCGCGCTTTTTTTTTTTTTTTTTAAATGTATGTACATCCAGGGTTAAAATTGCTTTCAGCAAAACAGCAAAAGCAACGATAATTTTGCTGCGTAGTGCTACCTAAAGTTTTTAAAGACAAGCATATGCTGCTCATTTTGCTTTGCTTTCTGAATCTTCGAAAGGCTAAGCAAAAGCAGCAGCACTAAACAGAATTTGTTTTGCTGCGTAGTGCTACGAAAGCATAAGAAATTATTTTAGTGCTTTGATTTTCATTTTGCTTTTCTAATTTGTCGCAGCACTACGAAAGCAACAATTATGCGCTCTGCTTCGATTTGCTTTCGGAAGCATTTTATTTTCATTCGTTTGGCTTTTGGGATTTACTTACATATCATCGTTTTTATGCTATATTTCAGAGACGTATGTATGTCTTTTTGTACGTTGTTGTTTGTATAATATGCGTACTTGTACGCAGTCGCGAATGCTTGGTGTTGTTTTTGTTGTGTGTAACGGTTTTATTATATACAGTTTGTCAACTAATTCTTTGCAAAATTAAAAATAATCACATATTTCATATTTAAATTAAAAATTTATTAACAAAAACGCGTTTTCTTTCACTTTTTCTTTCTCTATATTTTAAATATTTATTTATTTTTATAACTATTAATATTAATAATAAAAATGATAAATTTTAATATAGAAAGCAACAAAAAATAACAAAAACAAAATAAATGCAAATATTCTTTTGTCAATTAATTCTTTGCAAAATGAAAACACACGTCGAAAAGGGACGCAAAACTAAATAACGGCACATCAAAAAAAAAAAAACACTTTGGAATTCTTCTTTGGTTTGCTCCCCTCTAATGTTATCATTACGATTTGTTATTTAGAGAAATGCACATTTAACTGGAATCGGCGAATTTAACCATGCCTGGAAAACGAGTTAGTGACAATTAAATTCAGTTAGTTTATTACAATTATTATAAGGGAAAAACGGCAAAAGAATTGGCAGAAATGTTTAATATTAAATTAAGGACCATTTACAACATTATTAGACGTGCAGAAAAAGAAGATCGTTTGCACCTAAACAATTCTAACGGCAGACCACCAAAGCTCAGCAGACGCAATCAGTCCAAAATTTTAAAAACGATTGAAGATAACCCGCAAACAAGCTTGAGGCAGTTGGCATTGGACATAAAAAATGATTGCCATAAGGAAGTGAGCCACGAGACTGTAAGAAAAGTTCTAAAAATGCACAAGTACTCATCACATGTAGCCCGAAAGAAGCCATTGCTTTCTGCTATTAACATTGAAAAGCGGCTAAACTTTTCTATTGCTAATATGTATTAACAATGCTGCAGAGTACTGGAATGACGTAATTTTTTGTGATGAGACTAAAATAATGTTGTACCATCATGATGGACCCAGCAAAGTTTGGAGAAAGCCAAAAACCGTCCCTCCAGCAGAAAAATTTAATTCCAACAGTGAAGTTTGGCAAGCTGTCTGTAATGGTGTGGGGTTGTATATCTTCCAAGGGCGTTGGGGAGGTGCGTATTTTCAATGAAACTATGACCAAGGAATATTACTTGGATATTCTTAGAAATGAATTATCAAGGAGCGCGATACGTTTTGGGTTTGTTGATCCTGAAAAACCAAATAAACTCAAGTATAAGCTGTATCAGGACAACGACCCAAAACACAAATCGTTTCTATGCAGGACCTGGCTGCTTTATAATTGCACCAAAGATATCGACGCACCTCCCCAAAGCCCAGACCTAAATCCCATTGAAAATTTGTGGGCTTTATTAAAGAAAAAGGTTGCTAAACGGGGTCCAACCAATAAAAATGCATTAATTAAAGCAATTCAAGAAGAATGGGACAAAATACCGGAATATTACGACATAAATGGCCTTATTCAGTCAATGCCGCGTCGGCTGAAGGCTGTCTTGGATGCTAATGGCCACCATACCAAATATTAAATGTCAATAGTATTTTAGTTTTTAAGTTTCTGTTACAAATCTATCACGTGTCTTTATTTTGCAAAGAATTAATTGACAAGAGAATATTTGCTTTTATTTTGTTTTTGCTATTTTTTGTTCTTTTCTATATTGAAATTTATCATTTTTATTATTAATTATTATCTTATATATTAATACGCAAACATCGAATGTTGTCGTACACTTTTTCAATATTTATTTTAGAATAAGGACAATGAAACGTACATCATTCGAAAGGTACTGCACCATAGATGTGCCGAATTATGTAAGATTTTAAATTCATGACCTTTGACCCGAAATATTAACGTTGAAAGTTTATATCAATTTTAGTTAGGGATCTCAGAACTGGGAAGAGGTAAAATGAAGAATGTGATATCAGATGAAAGGTCTGGCTGCACAGTATGATTGAATATAAGATTGGTGACCTTTGACCTCAAATATGACCGGAAAAAAGCATTTATTAAATAAAAGCTAAACTATAAGAGATGGAAAAACATGATATAAGAGAGAAATTTAGACATTTATAAGATGTGCAAAAAAAAATTTAATATTTTTCACCATCGTTTACGGTTACCCTACAATAAGCACTATTTCATGTAACAAGTGTCAATATATATTGTGATGGTAAAATTGCTTACAAATAGTAAATTTTGAAAAATTTCCGTTATTTTGACATCAAAATTATTGTGATATCTCGAAAACTATAGATGTTTTCAGTACAACGTTTTTTGTATGAAAATTCGTTGGTTGAGAAAAATAACGGTATACGAAAACTTTTTTGCTAATATTTTCCCACGAATAGTATGTAAAAAAATTTCCCGTTATTATGACATCAAAAGTATTGTGAGATTTCGAAACCTGTAGATTTTGTCCATGCAATGCATTTCTTAAAGCAATGTCATTGCCTCAGAATGAGCAAAAAACAATTGATATTTCAAATTTTGATTTTGCATGCAAATATTTCAGCCATTTTTCAATCGATTTTCCCTAAATTTTGTTTGTCTGAAAGTTTAATTAAATTACTTTTGAGAAATAAGAAAAGATTTACCGTTATCTCACTAATTCAATTTCTTATGCTGTTTCCAAAAACACCCTAAAATATTCAATTTTTGCTTAAAAATTAGACCAGACATTCTTTTTTTGTAATTTTTTTTTTGTTTTTCTATTTTCTTCTCTCACACTCTTTCATATACCATATCATTTATTTGCAACAATTACTTCATTTTGACACATAATTTAATTAAGTGTTTCTCTCATCGAAAATCATGAGCTACCCCCTATGATTTTTTTGATGAAAATTACATTTTTCAAAGTGTTGTTTTTGTATTTTTTATAAAGTTCTACAGCTAAAAAAACAATTTCTGTGAACAAATTTTTCAAATATTTTAAACCACTCCAAAGTTATCTATATATTAATACGCAAACAAAAATCTTGTGGTGCACTTTTTTAATATTTATAAAACAAAAAAGGGCATGATTCTTATATCAGTCGAAAGGTAATGAGCCAAAGAGATGTGCCAAAAAATAAAAAAAAAAAATTAAATATATTATGTGATTATTGCAGTTTAAAAGAAGTGTATGCACTCTCACTCTCATGGCTGTAATTTGGCAAGGGATAGAACAAGGGACAAGGAATAGAACAGGGATTTAAACACACTTAGGACAAAATTTAGAACAAAGATTTAGAAATAAAGTTGGACAAGGATTAGGAAAGGATTCGAACAAGGTTAAGGTTAGGAATTTGGATATGGATTAAAAGAACAGTTTGAACAGGAAGTAAGACAATTGAATAGTCGACGCGAATAACATTGTAAGTGACAAAATTATACGTTTTCAGGAATTGCAAAAAAAAAACGGTTTTAATGGCGAACTTTGAGCCATGTAAATGTCCAAAAATTTATGGAATTTTAGAAACTATGTGCTCTTATAATAGGCTAGAGCATTTTTAACGTTAATATGCAAAAAAACTATTTTTGATTAAATGTCGCTTACAACGTTATTCGCGTCGACTCTACAATTATTAGTTTGGGAACAAATGAAAGGATAGGGACAAGAATAAGGATAAGGATACGGGTAAGGACAAAGATACACTGTCAAAATCCACGGATGGGTCAACATACAGCCAACTTCTTTTTAACTTTACAAAGCTTTTTTCAATAAATTTAAAAAAAAATAAGAGAAAAATCTATTTTGATATGGTCGAATTTTGACCACAGGCGATACTAGTTAATATTAATAGTTATAATCTATATTTAAAATATAGAGAAAGAAAAAGTGAAAGAAAACGCGTTTTTGTTAATAAATATTTGATTTAAGTATGAAATATATGATTATTTTTCATTTTGCAAAGAATTAGTTGACAAACTGTATCTATCTTTAGAAGTTGTAGAACTATTTTATATGCGCATCCAAATTTATTTCTGCAATCTCTTTAAAACTCATGCAATAAAAAAACCGTTACACACAACAAAAACAACACCAAGCATTCGCGACTGCGTACAAGTACGCATATTATACAAACAACAACGTACAAAAAGACATACGTCTCTGAAATATAGCATAAAAACGATGATATGTAAGTAAATCCCGAAAGCCAAACGAATGAAAATAAAATGCTTCCGAAAGCAAATCGAAGCAGAGCGCATAATTGTTGCTTTCGTAGTGCTGCGACAAATTAGAAAAGCAAAATGAAAATCAAAGCACTAAAATAATTTCTTATGCTTTCGTAGCACTACGCAGCAAAACAAATTCTGTTTAGTGCTGCTGCTTTTGCTTAACCTTTCGAAGATTTAGAAAGCAAAGCAAAATGAGCAGAATTTTGTTTGAGATAGTGCTTTCTGCTTTGGCTGTTGCTGTTTGATTTTCAATAAGCACAGCAAAGTAAAAGCAAAAGCAATTGAACGTTTTCAAGTTTTTTAAACACTGCTGTACATCGATAACTCCTAAAGCACTTGCCCGATTTCCGTAATTTTTTGTCAACAGATAGATACCATGAACGCGGTGGTCCTTTTTTAAAAAAGTGGGCGATATTCGACAAAGGGGCGTGTCAATATAAGAAAAACACTGTATTTCAGTTAATATTGACACTAGGGTACTGAACTTTACAGTAAAAACACTGGGGTAGACACAATTATTACAAATTACGATCAATAAAGTGGGCGTTATTTGACAAAGGGGTGTGGTCATATTAAAAAAACACTGTATCTCAAACAGTATTGACACTAAGGTACTGAAATTTAGTACAGGGGTAGACACAATTTTAAAAAACTACTGTAAAGAAAGTGGGCGTTATTCGACAAAGGGGTGTGGCAATATTAGAAACACACTATATATCGAATAATATTGACACTAGGGTGCTGAAATTTAGTGCGTGAGTAGGCATAGCTATTACAAATTACAGTCAATAAAGTGGGCGTTGTTTGACAAAGGGGTGTGGCAATATTGGAAAAACACTGTATCTCGAATAGTATTGACACTAGGGTACTGAAATTTAGTACAGGGGTAGACACAATTTTTGAAAACTACTGTAAAGAAAGTGGGCGTTATTCGACAAAGGGGTGTGGCAATATTAGAAACACACTATATATCGAATAATATTGACACTAGGGTGCTGAAATTTAGTACATGGGTAGGCATAGTTATTACAAATTACAGTTAATAAAGTGGGCGTTGTTTGACAAAGGGGTGTGGCAATATTGGAAAAACACTGTATCTCGAATAGTATTGACACTAGGGTACTGAAATTTAGTACAGGGGTAGACACAATTTTTGAAAACTACTGTAAAGAAAGTGGGCGTTATTCGACAAAGGGGTGTGGCAATATTAAAAACACACTATATATCGAATAATATTGACACTAGAGTGCTGAAATTTAGTACATGGGTAGGCATAGTTATTACAAATTACAGTTAATAAAGTGGGCGTTATTTGACAAATGGGTGTGGCAATATTGGAAAAACACTGTATCTCGAATAGTATTGACACAAGGGTACTGAAATTTAGTACAGAAGTAGACACAATTTTTAAAAATCACTGTAAATAAAGTGGGCGTTATTCAACGAATGGGTGTGGCAATATTAGAAACACACTATATATCGAATAATATTGACACTAGGGTGTTGAAATGTAGTACATGGGTAGGTACACTTACTGCAAATTTCGGCTAAAAAAGTGGGCGTTATTCAACAAAGGGGCGTGTCAATATTATAAAAATACTATATCTTAGGTAATATTGACACTAGCGTATTAATATTTGGTATGCAGGTAGATAAGTAGGTAGAATCATTAAAAAAGTGAGCGGAATTGTACACAGGATGTGTCACTTTAAGGAAAGTACTATATTACGGTTAATATTGATACTTGGAAACTGAAATTTGGCAGGGGTACGGTAAATAAATTAGGCGGGATTGGAGAAAGGGCGTGGCACTACAAATTGTAAAGAAGCAGAAATGGAAAATACCCAACAAACTTTCAGGAATTAATAAATCAAATTTGTTAAGAACAAAGTTTCATGTTTAAAATTTTCCTCAAGAATAAATACTATTGCATTAAATATTTCATATTATCTAAAAAGGAAGAAATAAAAACTTTTTAACAAAAAAAAAACCCGACTTCAAAATCACTACAAAGTAAAAAATAATTTTAAATAACTTTTCCCATTCATTTCTTGGTCATATTTTAAAAACTTTTTATACGTGTTATAATATTGGAAATCTTATCATTTTCATTTTTTTTATTTTGTTTTATTATCAATAGCTGACCCGGCAAACGTTGTTTTGCCCAAACTTAATATTCGATGTTTCTACTTTTTCAATAGATGACGGTATAGTTTTGAAAGACAAACACAATTACCAAATTTTAGTCTATTATGACCAAACCCGATTGAAATATAGTATTTTCATATATTTGTGGGTGGTAAAACATATTTTTAGTACAGTTTCCGACAGCAAGCAAACAAAATAAATTAGTATATTAATATAAAAATGTATTTTTAATACCAAATTTTCTATACCAATAATACCAGCAAAATCTTCTGATATATAGAGTTTTTGATATGTAGGCGGTAAAAGGGGGGTGTGGTAACCAAGTTTTAGTACAGTTGCCGACAGTGAGCATAAAAACTAAACTCCAAAATTGTAGCCTAATACGGCGAAACCATCGGAAATATAGAATTTTTATTGATTTGGGGGCGGTAAAATGGGGTGTGGCAACCAATTTTTAGTACAGTTACCGACAGTGAGCATACAAACTAAATTACGAAATTTTAGTCTAGTATCACCAAAACCTTCCGATATATAGAATTTTCATTAATTTGTGGGCGGTGAAAGGGGGTGTGGCAACCTATTTTTAGTACAGTTTCCGACAGCAATCAAACAAAATTAATTACCAAATTTAAGTGTAATACCCCCAAAATCTTCCGATATATAGAATTTTTATTAATTTGTGGGCGGTAAATGGGAGGTGTGGCAACCCAGTATTAGTAAAGTTTCCGACAGTGAGCATACAAACTAAATTACCAAATTGTAGTCTAATACGACCAAAATCGTCAGAAATATAGCATTTTTATTGATATGTGGGCGGTAAAAGAGGGTGTGGCAATTTTTTTCTACATAGTGTCCTTCCTTGGGGCAATACGAATCCATCAATCTCAAAATTGTAAAAATTGAACGACCCCTTCTTGAGTTATGCGCGTACACACGGACGTCAGTCATTTTTATATATAAGAGATAATCAGCGCAAATAATAACAAACTACCTATAATAAATTTAAAATAAATTAAAAAATATGCATTCTATGGTTTTCTTTCAAAATGCTTATTTTAATAGAAAATGCGAACAACGTCGCATACGGGCAGCTAGTGTTTGGCTATATTTGTTTTTGCTTGCCTCTGTCTTTTTTTCACGTCACCACGCATAGCGTACGACAAAAAAAACAAAAACAAAATACATTGCCATTCTCTGTTGCTATCCATAGCACACACACGCTCGGGCATATGTAGGCAAAACCATGATACAATTACAAGGTAGGCTCATATTGGAGAGCAGGGTGCGCTAGTTGTCAAAATCAGCTGATAGCTTTTAGTTTTTCTTTGTTGTTGTTGTTGCTTTTGTCGTTTGACGTTTGTGGCTTCTTCAGCTTTGTTGTTGCAAAATTTCACAATTGAGCAGCCATTATAAAATGAGCCTACCTTGTAATTGTATCATGGGCAAAACAAAAACAAATCACATTGCTATTCTCAGCAAAGCAATACTCACTGTAGGATGGGAGAGTAAAATATTGGAACACTCGCATCGTGTCGATGTGCCGCACACTGCTTTATTTTTCACTACAACAACAACAATTTTTATACGCTATGAGTCGTTCATGTCCGTTTGTGCTTGCAGGTGAATTTTACTTAGGATTTTGAAAGCCATGAATCTCCTTTTCTAATAAACTTTTTAATAATTTTTTTTGGCCTAAAACCTTCACCAGGTCGAGAGCTTTTTATTATAAAAAATTTCATGAAAAACGGCCGGGCCTTTCTCAAGATTGTTCCGAACATAAAAAAGGCACTTCAAAATATAATATTAGTATAGATATATTAATTGCTTTATGAACATAAAGCTTTGAAGTCGGCGCTCATCTTTGACACACAATCATGATCTTTTACCATCCGTGCACTATTTGGTGCCTTGGTGACACTGTAGTAATTTTAAAAGCTTCGTACACATTAAAATTCTCACTAAACTGGTTTGGGTGAGCTTGTAAAGCTCATATTGAATATGACATAGTGTGTCAGCTGCACAAATAATGCTGCACAAATAATGCATGGAACACATTGGCTACATTCAGCGTACTCAAAAATTGCCAATTGAAAGAAAAAAAATCGCTAAGAAGGTTTTATATTCATAAAGTTAATAATATTTTTATGATAAAACAAATTAGAAAAAATTAAAATAAAAAGATTTCGACATAGTAAGATAAGCGCCGACTTCAAAGCTTTTATGTACATAAAGCTATTAGTATATTGATGATAATAAAACAAAATAGAAAAAATGAAAATGATAAGATTTCCAATATTATAACACGTATAAAAAGCTTTTAAAATATGACCAAGAAATGAATGGGAAAAGTTATTTAAAATAATTTTTTACTTTGTAGTGATTTTGAAGTCGGGTTTTTTTTTTGTTAAAAAGTTTTTATTACAGATAGGTTTTTAGTCCAGCTCAGCCACTTGAGTTCATAGAGTGTTTAAGTGAAGTGAATAAAAAAGAATAAACTTTTTTAAAAACACAGAAAGTACAAGTGTTTAATTAATTTGCATTCTTCTATAGTAAGACTTGCACTTGAATTCAAAGATAATTTCACTGTTTTTATTTTAAAAAATAATACTTGAAGGACATATATGTTAGAAGGTAACCAGTGTTTTCACTTTTAATAGATTCAATTACATATATTTTTTGTTTTAAATGTAATAAGGTGTAATTGATCGGTAAAACATAATTGTAGAACGTTAGTTAAAATAATTTTTGAAAAAAATTAAATTTTTTTTTCGCTCGACAAAATAGTTGTAGTTTTCTCACTTTGTAGCCAATTTCAACGGATGATAGAGCGTTTGTGAGATAATGTTATGTTAAATACGATATTATGTTGAGTAGACTAGAAAAGAACATTAAATTGTCTTAATTTTATTTATTGTTGGAAAAAAAACAGTTTTTTCTAATATAAAGCCATATTTTGAATGAAGTTTCGCTTTGCGGCACGTCTAAATATTAATATTTTTTCTTGAAATTTTCACAATATACTTTTGATATGATAAGAAATAAACGAGAGCACCGCACATGTTCAATTTCTAAAAAAAAAAATTAAGGGCCACTCTAATATATACTTTACCTTTTTATTTCAATAATAATTATATGTCTTATTTCGAAATATATACAATCATATGTAAAGATTCGAAGGGACTCGAATTCTAAGGAGGGGCGAGTTATGTATAACCCATTCTTCCCACGCTCCTGCTGAACATGTAGTAGAACTATCACCGCTTAATTTGTCGACTTAGTTCTCTGCGCCGACTTAAACAAACATTGCGCTGAGCTAAAATAAACTCATATTTTTCCGTGGATACAGTTTTAGAATAATAAACTTCGAACTTAATTTGATATCGCGAAATAAGCTTCAACTTGTGTGGCCACACTTAACGTAAACAATTGTCAGAGATAAATCTTGCGTCGCTTCCACTGAGTTTTGGAAGCCACGCTATGGAAAGATAATGAAGGCATCATCAATAATCTAACCACAATATTTCCAAGCTATCTATCTCTTCGTTTCTCAAAGAGGTTACTTGGTAGCCTGTGATAACTTTTAAGATACACTTATTCTCAATAAGTGCAGTTTAAATGCATACAATAAAAATACATAAAAGTTCATTTTTAGTGTTTTATTTTTGAAAAGTGAAGTTTTCAAATTAATACAAAAGTCGCGTCTTGCAAAGAGTACGTTGCCTGTGGGTTGGAGTAGCTAACCAACGCTACAGTTGGAATAGCTAACCTCCGCTGCGCACAGGCGGACCATAGTAAGTAATGACCATAGCGGGTCATAGTAAAAAAATTACACAAATAATCATCGTTGCATTGTATATGGGGTGCGCTGCCGCGCTATATTATGCTCTGCAGTACCTTTTCAATAAGTCATGGTGGCATAGACTATGGTCCATGTTATCATAACTCATCCGGTTGTAATATCCACACTCACGCGCTAGTTACATATATGCAAGATAATTTAACTATGCCAAATGCCATTGACCAGTTCATGCTTACAATTCTAATTCCAAATAAACCACCTAAATTAAATAAGGAAATAAACATAAACTGATGATTCAGCATTATGGCTAAAGAAAACAATTAAATTCAAAAGATTGCGAAATATTAAAAGTTGTAACACTTCCTTAAAAAAATAAAAATTAATGAGTGCAATTCAAATAGAATTGCAACACTTGTATTAAGTTGTATTATAAGCATTTTATAGAATTGCAACACTTATATTAAGTTGTATAGTAAGCATTTTTGTAAAACCGAAGAAAAGAACATTTAATTAAAATAAATTCAGTTTGGTTCTGAAACTCAAGAGTAAAAGATTAAAATTGCCTTCAGTTTTTTTTAAAAAGACATGCGGCTCAAGTGTTTATCAACTTCGCGCGGTTGAATATCTTTATTTCGATTTAAAAAATAATTAATTATGTTAGTGGCCTGTGTAGTAAATAAAAATTATTCAAAAAATAAACTTCAAAAAATATTTTATTTGCATAACTCCCACAGAACCATCGACTAGTCCATATAATTCTCCATTACTTATAGTACCAAAGAAAGGCACAGAAGGTAAATCTAAGTGGAGGCTAGTTGTAGATTTCAGATCTTTAAACAAAAAAATAGTTGACGACAAATTCCCGCTAACAAGACTGGATAAAGTACTGGACAAACTAGGAAATGCAAAATTTTTCTCCACTCTTGATATGACCAGCTCATTCCACCAAATACCACCAAGTACAGAATCTCGACACTCTTTCAACAAATCAAAGACATTATCAGTTTAAAAGACTACAATTTGGTTTAAAAATTTCAACAAACAGTTTTCAAAGAATGTTATTAATGATAGTAGCATTAAGTGGTTTACAGGCATCAGCTTTTCTATATGTAGATGATGTTTATTTTGTGTTTGGCTCAAATCTAAGAGAGCACAATGAAAATTTATTAAGGGTTTTTCAACGTTTACGCGAATATAATTAGAAACCCTCTTACACTTGACGATTGTAGCTCATTTCACTTGTATTTCCTTTAACTTCTGTTTTCAACTTTTTAAAGATTTCGTATTCCGATAATTTTAGTAAAGCCTGTGTAACAGTTGCAGTTTGGGATCTTGTCACAGGTCGTCGTGGTATTTTCTCACTTCTAGTTAAAGGAACTGTTGCCGAATCATTCATTCGTAGTGAAGCAGTACTATGCAAAAGGTTTGTTCTGGATCACTTTTTGTATGGGAAAAATGTGCAGTTTTAGGCTGTCTCTTTCGCACTCATTGATTGATCATCTTTCTCGCTCTCCCTCTAGCCATAAGTCATATAAAGTCATATAAAAGGTTGCATACATTGAGTGGTGAATATTTGTCACCCTGTAAAAATGTGTAGTATTAGGTTGTGCCTTTCGCACTTTTTGAAACCGTATCTTTTTTTCTCGCTCTCCCTCTAGCTGAACGTCATAGAAAAGGATGCATACTTTGAGGGTGAATATTTGTCACCCTGTAAAAATGTGCAGTTTTAGACTGTCTCTTTCGCATTTAGGTATGCGATTAAAGGATTATATTTAAAAGAGTCGTCCGATAAATGTTCATGTTTTGTATGATTTTTAGTGTTTTGAATTATTTCTTTTAATGGTTTCGATATTGATTTAAAAGTCTTTTCTAAAAGCTAATCATTTGCAACTTCTCCCAGATGAATGCTTTTAAATTTCTTTATCAAAATATTTCGTGTTTTAATAAGATTGTTAATCAGTTTTTTTATTCATATTGATAGATTTATATTTAAACAGGGTAAACAGGTTAGTTTAGCAGTTAGCTGTTTTATAGAACAGATCAGTTTAGTACTAGTTTTTATACTGATTTTAAAATAGCTATACTATTTCTTTTATATGTTTATAAATACATAGGAACCTTTTCTGTACCGACCATTATTCATAGGATCATCTTTATTAAGAACTAGAAAACCATATTTTTCTTTCCAACACTCAACACATAAGTTATGGAATGTTTTTAACCTTAAACCCGTTTATCGGGTCATATTGACCCGAGGCACTTTTCATTTGCAAAAAACATATTAAATATCAAAAATTTAAAAAAAAAAAATACCATTTTATATGTTGAACTTTTATCTTTGCAACCAGTATGAAAAAGAAACAAAAAACCGACATGTGCACTATACGTTTATCTGGGTCAAAATGACCCGACATTTTCTACCATACGATTTATATGAAGGATCAGTTTTTGTAGTACTTTTGTCCCTACTTTTTGCTGTTGTGCAATCCTTTATAAATTGTTTGCAACTGTGAGTACATTGGAAGTGAGAGACAGCATTATTCTGTAGTTGGCGTATGTACTTTTCATACTTATGTACACTTACATGTATGAAAACATGCTTTCTTATGCATGTAAAGTGTTCTCTTTTGTGTAGTCTTTTAGTATTTGCGTAATATCATGCTAAAAATCAATTGAAAAGCGATGCAACACTCCAACGAAACAATAAATAAGGCCATGTGCTATTCGGAAACTTTTCACTTGTGGTAGAAAAGAAGGACGATGAAATTTTGACAGCTAAAAATTGTGACGTTTTAGATTTCGGTAGTGTAATAGCAGAAGAATTTAATTTAATTTGCAAAATTGTTAATATATACTAAAAATTAACAGTATTTTGTGCAAATATTTTCCACTTCTGGTTGCTATGTTGTTGGAAGCTCAAACATTTTTTTCTATTTTTGCTTGTGTCAAAAATTCTCTTGCCGATTATCAAAATTTATACTAGCCTCTGGGGCTACATGAATTTTTGACAATCATATTCATCCCCATCTGCCAAATATTCTCATTCAGACTATCAAAATTTCGTCATCCGAGTGAAAAGTTTCCGGAAAGCACACGGCCTAAGAAACGCTTTGAACTTGATTGGTATGAAGCTAAAACGCCTTACAGAATCGCTTCGAATGCCACAAGTTTAGGTAAAAAAAAGAAATGCTTTCCATTTCTAATGAATGTTGTTCATTCTTGTTTCATTCACTGTTCTTAATGAATTAGAACCACGACGTAGATGCGAAGCATATAAGGGTAACAGCAAAACAAAGGATAATAAAACGTCTGCTGTGTGACCATTGCTTAAAAATGTTTGACCTTTGCATTATGTTCGTGCATGTTAATCGTGTTACCTTTACAAATACAAAAAACCTGATATATTGGAAGATAACGATGATAATGATAGGGCAGATCTACCAATGCCTAGCACATCAAATGCAGCTCAATCGAATCGGACTTATGAATCGGTTATAAATCTTATGTAAAATGCAAATGTTTTGTGCAAACATATATTTAAAAAAAAAACAAGCACTAAAATTAATATTTCATGAAACAACAGCACTTCTTAATTTTATCTCATTGAAAAATAGACAATTTCCATACAAAATACACTACGGGTCAACATGACCCAGATAAACGGGATTAAGTTGTTTTTTTTTTTTATTTATTTATTACAGCTTTAATAAGCCTATTTATATACAGTGAGGCCTCGATTATCCGTAATGGTCGGGACCGGAAGCATTCTGGATAATCGATTTTCCCGGTTAATTGAGTAACAAATTTTAGTAGTTTTTTTTATATATTTTTTTTAATTAATAAAGGAATATTGTTCAACATATTTTTACAGTAAAAAATTCAAGCATTTAATGTACATGTTTAAATAATATAAGAAAAAAAAGTATTTTGCCAGAAAAAAGCAAGCATAAGAATTTATTGTTAAGTAATTTTTTTAAAAAAATGTTATCTGCTTCTCACTCATCGTATGCAAACAAAGGAATTCCCCATTTTCGCTATGTTCACATCGTGTTTGATTATTCAAAAGAAATCGAAAAAACAATTGTGCTTATAATCCCGGATACTAGAGGTAATCACGGTTAAACGATGCAAAAAAAAATTTAAATCGAAGCAAAAAAAAAAATTGTCTTTTTCTTTCACGGATGATTGATGTTGCCGGTTAATCGAATCACGGAAAATCGAGGCCTCACTGTATTAATAATTTCTTACAAAACATTATTTTCTACATGTTTTAACGAATTTTAACTTAATTTCCTAACATAATTTAAAGTTATCTCACAGGTGTTGTTTTACAGTATATGTATAATAAATTTTTAAAACGGTTTTTGTTATCACAATTTTTGATTTCGCTTGGTAAAGCATTAAAACATTTAAGTCCTTTGTAATACAAATTTTGTTTTCCAGCTTCTGTTCTATATAAAGGCAATCTAAAATTATTTCTGTCTCTTGTTATATAGGAATGTATTTCGTTAACATATGTTAAATTATTACTAAGGTACTCTGGTACTAATCCATGTTTAATATTAAATATAAATTTCATTGTATGGAAGAGTAACTGTTGTTTAATACTCAACCAATTTAGTGCATTCAACATAGTAATTGTTGGTGTATAATATTGTGCTTTTAATATATGGCGCATTGCTTTATTTTGCATCTTTTGTAGCCTGTCAGTTTGTGAATCAGGTAAAATATATAATATTGATGGACAATATATAAAGTGGGGTTCTATAATAGATCTATAAACCAAAATTTTGTATTCTTTTCTGACGAACCGACATGTTCTTTGCATAAATCCTATTTTCTTTGCAATTTTATTTACTGTATAGTCTATGTGACCATTAAATTTGAGTTTATTGTCTATCTGAATACCTAAATATTTAATTTTTTCTACTTCATTAATCTTTTCATCGTTAATTTTGTAAAACATGTAAACGGGTCTAAGGTTAAAGACATATCAGAACCTACGTGATCATAGTAAATATGTTTAATATTTATTTCATCCTGTTGAAACATTATAATCATATTTGCATTATCGCGAATCAAGTGCTTTGGTATACGTCTTTAAGTTTGGCATAAATAAAAACTGTCAACGTCTTTATGACGACCCATGCAGAAGTAAGAACGTACATGATTTTGTTTCTCACAAGCTATATCATCGAATATAAATATTGAATTTGGTTTAACTTAATCTGGGGAAAGAACATCGTCATTATTGGAAAATGATGAAAACTGTATCTCCTTAATAGGTTTAACTAGTCTATCTAAATACTTATATTTCGGTTGCCGTGTTGACTTTGAGTATAGGTAAATGTTTTGAAATTTCAATCCATTGGGGCTTTCAATAAGGCTGATCACATTTGTTTTTCCACAATTTGATGGACCGACAATAAGAGCTCGAATAGAGTTCGGTAGTAATGAACTATGTCGCATTATATTTGATGTATTTAACTTTAAATCAATATTATTTACGTTAATTGATTTATGTTGTTTTAAGAATCGCATTATGAATATCACTAACGTTATCATTTATAAACACATTCTTTTATAGGTCTTCAATTACTTTACTTTCAACCTTTAATCGGAAAAGTATTAATATCAATGGCAATCATTTATAAAAAGATAATCAGTCGTAACCCATCCTTCATTGGAGAAGGTATTCTAAATAATATAATCAATAAACTCCCAATTGAACTTCATTTACCAGGTTATCAATTTTGTGGGCCTGGTACAAAGTTAAAAAAACGTTTGGCAAGAGGTAATAAAGGAATCAATCCTTTAGATGCTGCTTGCATACAACACGATATAATATATTCGAAGAATAAAATTTTCGAAAAAAGACATATTGCTGATAGAGACTTGGCTGAGAAAGCTTGGCAAAGAGTCAACGCAAGTGATAGTAGTCTTGCACAGAAATCAAACGCTTGGCTCGTTACTAACATAATGAAAGCCAAAACGAAATTTGGTGTGGGTAACGTGAATAGTAAAATAAAGAGATCTCAAGTAAATGATCATGAACTATTTAAACATGCTTTGAAAAATGCAAGAAGGAATATAAAGAAAACTAAAAACTTGAATGATGCCATAAAGTTTTCACTAAAAGTTGTAAATAATATTTTTAAAGGGAAAAAAGCTTTAATAAAACCACCGAGAGTAATACCATTACCTTAGTCAGGAGGTTTTCTTCCACTTGCACCTATATCCGCAGCACTTGGTGCATTTGGTGGTCTAACCAGCGGAGTTGCAAGCGGTACAAAAGCAATAAGTGCTGTAAAAATGGAAAGGATCAGCTGTCGGAAGCAAAATGACATAATAGCACAATGGAAGTTATTGCAATGGGAAAAGGAATGATCTTAAAACCATATAAAAAAGGATTTGGACTATATGTGAAAACTTATAAAAAAAATTTTTATGAAGCTACCTAAAAGAGCCCTTTCCGATGTAGACTTGAGAAAATATGCTGCACATATTCCAAATTTTAGAGGAGTGTTTATGTGTGACACTCTCCCAAGTAAACCATTTAAAAAAGAATGTGGAATAATCACTCTGGACACATCAAAGGGTTCTGGAACACATTTGGTAGCATACTGGAAAATTCACAATGCAATCGAATATTTTGACAGCTCTGGAAATTAGCAGCTGCCAAAGCAAATTACAAAATATTTGGGGGAAAACATTAGTTATAATTATGTTAGGTATCAACAATTTAATACAATTAATTGCGGTCATTTTTGCTTACAATTCTTATTTTCAATGTTCAAATAAAAAAATTAAAAAAATGTAAATAAAGAACAATTTGTTTCATTTTAGATTACACGAAAAATATGTAACCGCAAGACAAGTAAAAACCAAATAGTTTAATTTATTATGAGATATGGACAGCAAGTTTTACGTTCGTTAAAACCGCATTTGTAGTACCGTTTTTGTTTAGTTGAAATGTTTAGAAAAGTGTTTCACTCGCTCAACGCATTTAATATTTCCATTCAACTTTTTTACAGTTTGAGGTCTACCAAGTGATATCGCAGAAACTTAAACTAAGAATTCAGCAAAATTTAATGGTATAAATATGCCGACTTTTCAAATAAAGTTATTAGTAAAGCCAAAACATGAACTTTAACAAGTTGAAAACCAGCTTCGCCAGCAAAACCAAGGAGCAGAAGCCAGGGGCTGGTATAAATGCCCTCACCCCTGACAAAAAATATCGAGTGGTCAATACAAAAAAAATCACGACGAAATATGGAGTAAAGAAGGCAGTAGAGCTCAAAGAAATGCTGCTATTACTCCCCACACGGTTCAGCTCTTTGACGGAGTCAGAAATTGCGGAAATGAACCAAAGGCAATTAGCAATTTCGAGGAACAGCAGATTCCAAGTGGAGTTGAGCGAAGTTGATAACCTCAGTGAAAGCAGCAACGAAGAGGAGGACATTGTGAATATTCCGCAAAGTGTTAAATCCTATTACTTTAGCCAAAGCAAATTATAAAATATTTGGGGGAAAACATTAGTTATAATTATGTTAGATATCAACAATTTAATACAATTAATTGCGGTCATTTTTGCTTACAATTCTTATTTTCAATGTTCAAATAAAAAAATTAAAAAAATGTAAATAAAGAACAATTTGTTTCATTTTAGATTACACGAAAAATATGTAACCGCAAGACAAGTAAAAACCAAATAGTTTAATTTATTATGAGATATGGACAGCAAGTTTTACGTTCGTTAAAACCGCATTTGTAGTACCGTTTTTGTTTAGTTGAAATGTTTAGAAAAGTGTTTCACTCGCTCAACGCATTTAATATTTCCATTCAACTGGAAAACTAAGAATTCAGCAAAATTTAATGGTATAAATATGCCGACTTTTCAAATAAAGTAATTAGTAAAGCCAAAACATGAACTTTAACAAGTTGAAAACCAGCTTCGCCAGCAAAACCAAGGAGCAGAAGCCAGGGGCTGGTATAAATGCCCTCACCCCTGACAAAAAATATCGAGTGGTCAATACAAAAAAAATCACGACGAAATATGGAGTAAAGACGGCAGTAGAGCTGAAATAAATGCTGGTATTCCTCCCCACACGGTTCAGCTCTTTGACGGAGTCAGAAATTGCGGAAATGAACCAAAGGCAATTAGCAATTTCGAGGAACAGCAGATTCCAAGTGGAGTTGAGCAAAGTTGATAACCTCAGTGAAAGCAGCAAGGAGGAGGAGAATATTCCACTTGTGGATATTCCGCAAAGTGTAAAAACTTACTACTTTAGTAAGTAATATGTATTTGCGCTACAAAGTTTTTGTTTTTACGATAACACTGTGTGACAATTTAAGGGTCAATTGGAATAACCTCAAATATCTAAATGGTTTCTAATAGTGGATGGTCTATATATTATGCCCTCATACTCAGTATTATCGGATTAGGTCAAATAAGAGAGATATTCAAGGTCAAACTTCACCTTTAAGTCACAAATTTTTTCTTATAACTCTTAAACTAAATTCAAATTCTATGTAGTAACTGCATCTAAATATTTGCAATGGATGATTCTTTACATTTTAAGACCATTTTTTGCTCAAAAAGTTACGTAAGGGGTTTAATATTTTCTTCGAAAACAGGACTTTTTAAAAAAAAAAAAAAAATTTTCAATAGTTCAGTTATTATGTATTTGTCTTCAAAAACAATCAGATTTTGCTGAATTTTTGCATACACCTTAAGTAAAATAAAATAAACCACCTGTGAAAAGATCACAACCATTACATGTGTGCATCCAAAGATATTTGGATTCAAAGATTACCAACGGTGGTAACTTCGTTAATGTAAGCCCTAGCGTAAAATCATTCAAATGAAACTTATAGACCCAACAATTTTCTTTAAAACTGTCCTTAACATTTTAACCGAAAGAGTTACCGTTTTAAAGATATGCGCGTAAATGTGTAATTACGACATATATGAAAAATTAAAACGGTTAAAATATAAATTTTTTTTTATTTCTATTTCTTCTCAAGTTCATATATTTTTCTCAAGTTATATAAAACGGTAACTCTTTCGGTTTAAATGTTTAGGACAATTTTGAAGAAAATTGTTGGGTCTATAAGTTTTATTTGAATGATTTTACGCTAGGGCTTACATTAACGAAGTTACCACCGTTGGTAATCTTTGAATCCAAATATCTTTGGATGCACACATGTAATGGTTGTGATCTTTTCACAGGTGGTTTATTTTATTTTACTTAAGGTGTATGCAAAAATTCAGCAAAATCTGATTGTTTTTGAAGACAAATACATAGTAACTGAACTATTGAAAATTTTATTTTTTTTTAAAAAAGTCCTGTTTTCGAAGAAAATATTAAACCCCTTACGTAACTTTTTGTGCAAAAAATGGTCTTAAAATGTAAAGAATCATCCATTGCAAATATTAAGATGCAGTTACTACATAGAATTTGAATTTAGTTTAAGAGTTATAAGAAAAAATTTGTGACTTAAAGGTGAAGTTTGACCTTGAATTTCTCTCTTATTTGACCTAATCCGATAATACTGAGTACGAGGGTATAATATATAGACCATCCACTATTATACACCATTGAGATATTTGAAGTTATTTTTTCGTGTCGCACTGTGTAATCTGTGCTTTATTTTTTCAATCTGTAATAAAATAAATAAAAAAAAAACCATATATGTTTGTTTTCAAAGTTAACCTAAAAATGAATTGTAAGGAATATTCAATGATGTGAATCTGTGTATGTTTAATAATGCTAATGTTTTAATAATATATATATATATATATATATATATATTGATTATGAATTAAGAACCTTGTTTTTTATTTATTTATTAATATTATTAAATTTAATTTTAATAAAAATTTTCAGAAACAAAACAAACACTATTTCTAACTATCATAGACAAATTCTCAAAACACGTTCAAATCATTAAAATATTGAACAGGTCATGAATAGAATTTAAGGGTGCCCTGACTCAGTTTATAGGTAGAGTAGGACATTTTCAAAAATTATTCGTTGACAACGAACTTGGATTCAAAGCTTTGCCCTTACTAGATTTTCTAAAATAAGAAAACATAACAATACACTTTACATCGAATAACAATCATACTTCCTACCCGGACATCGAACGCTTACATAATACGATAAACGAACACCTGAGACTACTCAAACACAACCCACAAAATGAAACTGAAACCGCAGAAGAAAATTTATTTTAATTTTTATAAAAATTATAATTTACTACAACAACACTATACATTTCACCACTAACCAAAAACCAATAGACTTCATCAACGGAACAATTACTCAAGACCAATACCCCCAAATTAAGGAAAAAATATTAACAAAGAAAGAGAAGATAATAGAAAAATTGAAGCAGAACAGAAAAGATACTACTACAGAAACAGGGCCAATCTTTATTAAAGACATGAGAGGAGGGAAGAATCATTCTATGTTTAGGAAAATCGACGTAGAAAAATTAGACAACGCACACGTTGTTAAGACCAGGGGACATTAATATTATAAGATACATATAAAGAGGAAGAAAAAATACTGTAATAATGATAGTAATTAATTTTTTTTTAGAGTAATAATTTTTCTTTTGTAGTAACATAAAATATTAACTAATAAAGAAATATTTTCACAGATCATCACAAAATGAACATAAAAATACTACTATTAGTCTTTATGACAAGCAGTATATTACCGACATTTAAAAGAAGTACAAGACTTAAACGAAAATAACGGTTACATGACGATGAAACCGGAACAAGAGAGAATAATTAAGGATTTCTATAATTCTATAAGGATTAAGGAATTCGAAAGTATCAAAGACAACATAAAAAATAACGTTAACATTATTCGAACGCTTATTAAAGAAAACGACCCAACATTTTTAACTATGGTACAAAACTTCAAATTACTAGAAGACAAATTAAAAGGAATTACACCACACGTCAAAAATAAAAGAGGACTAATCAATGCTTTAGGGAAAGGACTCAAGATAATAACTGAAACTATGGACAATGACAACGAAATAGCCATAAAAGGAAGTATCGAAAATCTAGTGTAGTGGTGCTATCATAGCCACCACATGCCACCACAACATAACTTATTCTTACTTATTTCTTTCTTTCGTTCTCCACGTCGCGTCTACCAATGCATGTTGATCGAAAGCAAGTCAAGTGCTTTGAGTAGATGTCGCAACCAGTGACTGCAGCATGTGCAAGCGCTGCACAATTTTTGATTGGTTTGTGGAACGAACAATTGTGAAAATAAATAATGGGGAGGAGTTACCAAATTGTAAAAAAATTAATATTGGTTTTTTTTTAATATGAAAACCCAAAATATTTCAAATAAAATTGAAATTTAAAACGGGACTTGAAAGCTGTTTTTATTTCTAGTGGCATACAGAGCGGCATTTTTGCCATAGCCCAAAACAGCCGATTTAGGTATTAAGAATAATTCTCTTTGTTTCTTTTTATAAACATAAAACCTTTCTAAACACATTACACTAGAAAAACAAAACAAAGAAATCATACATGAGACAAACAAACAAGTCTTAATTAACACAGAAATATCAAATCAAATAAACAACATTTCAAACTATATAAATGAACAACAAACAACAATTAATTAAATGATCTCTAACTACGGAAACGACATCAAAAACGAATTAGACATTTTCCGCCAAATTTATCAAATAAATCATGACATTACACTTTTTCGTAACCATATCGATGACATAGAACAAGTTATTTTAGCAAGTAAATTAAACATTCTCTCAAGAAATATTCTCTCGGAAAAAGAACTAGAACTTGTATCAGACATAGAAGTTTTAAAAGATATAAGAATATCTGTAGCTTTTTATGAAAATAAATTAATAATAATAAGTATTATGTTATTCATAATGTTATCCAGAAAATAAATATTTTAAATTATTAATAGAACCTATTCCAACCAAGGAATACAAAATACTATTTTTCAAAGAAAATATGTTTTTAGTTGACGATAGCAAAGCAGAGCAAACCAACACAACAGCTAACTGCTGGTAGTTGCTGCAATTGGTTTCGAAGCATGGTATAATAATACAAGGTAGCATTGACAACTGCTTATTTTCTCTTCTACAAGAAAACATCTCCTGTCAAAAACATCTGGAGCTGCTGTGGTTGTTGTTTTTTTCACTTCAACTTTTTCAAGATTGTTTGTGTTTTCAATGGCGGATTGTGAACGCTCTCTTTTTGAGTATATTTTTTGACAGGAGATGTTTTCCCAAGCAACTGTCAATGCTACCTTGTATTATTATATCATGGTTTCGAAGCATTTCATACAGTTAACTGCGTAAGCAAAAACCTACTGCGCAGTAAGCTGAAGCAAAAGTGTCTGGTATTCTTTTTTCGCATTTGCTTCTTACTTTCGCTGATTCCTTTGTCGTAGTCATAGTGAAGCAATTGCATATGCATTGAAAATAGTCAAGCAATTTTAAACACTGCTTACTACCAACGCAATGAAAGCAAAAACAAAATTTGTTATGAGTACCTAGTGTTAAAAGAAAAACTAAGAGATCACCTCAATTAAATGGACATCGACTATTCAAACATGTGTTGAAAAGTGCTAGAAATAAAATTAAGAAAACTAAAAACTTGGCTGATGCCATCAAAATTTCACGAAAAGTTGCCAATTATATTTTCAAAGGAAAAAAAATCTGTAATCAAAACACCTCGAATAATACCACCACCTAAATCTGGAGGTTTTCTTCCGCTTGCACCTACAGTCTGCTTCATATTTCTTCGTTCGATAATTTTATGCAACTTAATGTGATATTTACCTTTTTTGATGCATATGTTTTTCGATATATTAATGAAAACTAAAAATTTTAGTATTAACTAATAAACTAATAAAGGTAATATTATTTGATTCAAGGTAACCCTGTAAATTAAAAAGAGATCAAAAAATGTTCAAAGTGATTACTTCAGAACTAATCGTACGATTTACTTTCGCGGTAATTTAAGGTTGCATGATCAACTAAAATTCCAGGAAATTCAATTAATTTTTTATAGTTTTGCAAATAGTTTGTTTTATTTTACGCGAAAATGAGTTCGAAAAACGAAACTTCCTCAGATTTTCGCCAAACTGTCATAAAATTCCATAAGGATGGCAAGTCAAATTACTTGAAAAATCGAAGTCTACAATTCAACACATTGTAAGCGATTTAAAAAAAAAAATGGAAATGCGGAGTATAAAAAGAGATCGGGTCGCCATCGTATATTAAACAGTAGAGATGAGATCCTTGCGCAAGCAGTTCTAAAATACGTGCCTATAGAGTAGAGGCTTCGCAAAAGATGGTTAGCAAGACAACAATACAAAGAACTCTTCAGCGTGATGGAAGTTTTTCACGAGCAGCACGTAAGAAGCCTCTTATAAGTGCTATTAATAAAAAAAACGAATAACTTTTGCAAATCTTCACTTGGAAACGAATATCGACTTTTGGCGGAATATATTTTTCACCGACGAAAGTAAATTTAATATTTTCGGGCACGATGGACCATCAAAAGTTTGGAGAAACCCGGTTACATCTCTCCAATCAAAGAATCTGCGTTGTACTGTAAAATATGGAGGAGGAAGCGTGATGGTATGGGGGTGCATGGCAGCTTCTGGAGTGAGAAAATTAATTTTCATTAGCTGTAAAATGGACGAATGAAAATATTTAGATATTTTAAAGATGAATTTGCCGCAATCTGTTGAAAAATTGCGGTTACCTGCAGACTATATTTTTCAACAAGAGAACGACTCCAAACATACCGCGCATGTTGTCTGGGAATGGCTTCTGTACAATACAAAAAAACAACTCCATGCTCCTCCACAGAGTCCAGATTTGAATCCCATCGAACATGTAAAGAATTATTTGGAGAAGCGGCTTAAGAATTATCACATTTCTTCCATAAGTACGTTAAAAAATGCCTTGCAGCAGGAATGGGATCAAATACCTGCAGAATTCACCAATAAGCTGATATCTTCAATGCCAAATAGATTGCAGCAGACAATTTTATTAAGTGGTGGCCCAAAAATATATTAAATATACTTTAATAAACTTTTCTTATTTTTTTATTATAAACGTACGATGATGAAAGCTCTAATTTTGTTAATTTTCTTATCTTTTTGTTTTACAGTGTTAATTTACAATAAACAAAGCTTAAATAGTTAGTTAACACTTATTTGTTTGTTTTCATTATTATATCGATGAAATATATGGAAAAAATTGGTATGTATCCAAATAAGTAATATTGAGGTATCGCACGATGAAATATGAAGCAGACTGTATATTCGCTGCACTGGGTGCACTTGGTGGTCTAGCTGGTGGAGCAGCTGGTATAACAAAAGCAATAAATGCAGTTAAGAATGGAAAGGAACAGTTGAATGAAGCAAAACGACATAATAACTCTATGGAGAACATTGCAATGGGAAAAGGCATGTTCCTTAAGCTCTATAAAAAAGGATTTCGGCTGTTGTTAAAACCATATCAACAAAATTTTTAATGAAGCTACCCAAAAGACCCCTTTCCGATGTAGACTTAAGAAAATTTGCCAGAGATATCCCAAATTTTAGAGTTGTGCTTATGTGTGACACTCTTCCAAGTAAACCTTTTAAAAAAGAATGTGGAATGGAATAATCAATCTGGATAATACTTCAAAGGGACCTGGCACACATTGGGTAGTATACTGGAAAAACAACAATCAAAAAACAAACAATTAATAATATATTTAAGCAAAGACATTAGTTATAATTATTTTAGATTTCAACAATTTAATACAATCAATTGCGGTCATTTGTGCCTAAAATTCTTATTCTCATGTTCAAATTAAAAAAATGTTAACAAAGAACAATTTGTTTAATTTTAGTTTACACGAAAAATATATAACCGCAAGATAAGTAAAAACCAAATATTTGAATTTGTTATGCAGATATGAACAGCAAGTTTTATATTGGTTAAAACCGCATTTGTAATACTGTTTTTGTTTAGTTAGAATTTTTAGAAAAGTGTTTCACACGCTCAACGCATTTAATATTTCCGTTGAACTTTTTTGTAGTTTTGAGGTCTACCCAGTGATATCGCTAAAACTTATTACCATATTTTGTAAAACGCACGCAATCACGTCACTTCGGGTTTTTTTATCTGGTAATATATTTTAGTAGAAAATATATTGGTATAAATATTTCCACTTTTCATATAAAGTAATTACTTAAGTCAACAGCATGAACTTCAACAAACTGAAGAACAGCTTTGCAAGCAAAAACAAGGAGCAGAAAGCCTGGGGCTGGAATCAAAGCCCTCATCCCCGGGAAAAAAATATAATATTATCAACACTAAAAAAATCAACACAAAATGCGGTGTTAAAACAGATATAGAGCTGAAAGACATGCTGTTTTTTCTACCAACCCAGTTTAGCACATTAACGGACATGGAGATTGCTGACATGAATGAAAAGTCATTGGCAGAAAAAGTTTCCAGAAACAGCAAACTCGAAGTGAAATTAACTGAAGTGGAAAACCCCAGTGAAATCAGCAACGAGGAGGAGGATATTCCACTTGTGGATATTCCGCAAAGTGTTAAAACTTACTACTTTAGTAAGTAATATGTATTTGCGCTACAAAAATGTTTTGTTTTTATGATAATCTGTGCTTAAGTTTTTCAATCTTTCATAAAATAAATAAAAAAATAAAAACCATATATTTTTGTTTTCAAAGCTAACCTAAGAATGAATTGTATGGAATATTCAATTATGTGAATCTATGTTTAAAAATGCTAATGCTTTAATAATAAGGAGTGCGCACGTAAAATATGTAACATTGAAAAATAAAAAAATTAAGTAAACCATGAAAATATATTAAAAAATAAAAGCAATTTATTAAACTTCATTTCATGCTAATTGTTAATGTAAATACAAAAATTTCAAAAATCTTTATTAAAAGCAAAATTTTTCACTTTTACCGGAACGCCTTCCATCAAGGTCTTTATGGTACATTCAGGAATTTTTTTTGATGCTAAAGTCCACTTTCTTTTAAAATCTTTAAGGTCCTTAGACACTGCTTTTGTCTCCTTCATTCTCCTTTTTATGAGAGCCCAATATCTTTCTACTGGTCTAAGCTGTGGACAGTTTGGTGGATTTGCCTCTCTTGGTACAATATTTATGTTATTTTTTGAGTACCACTCTTGTGCTATTTTTCCATAATGGCATGACGCCAGATCTGGCCAAAAGTAGTTAGACACCTTGTGTTGATTTAGAAATGGTCGCAATCTTTTTTGCAAGCATTCTTTTATATAAATTTCCCCATTTATCGACCCGGATGCCACGAATGGCTGACTTCTTTTGCCACAACTACAAATTGTTTGCCACACAAGAAATTTTTTCGGAAACTTGGTTATTTTTTGGGTCCTGTACGTCTCTGATACATTTCCCCGGCGGTCTGCTACATAATAGTCCTGACCTGGAAGCTGTGAAAAGTCTGCCAAAACATATGTTTCGTCATCCATGATGCAACATTGAAATTTTTGAATAAAATTTGAATAAAGTTTTCTCGCTCGTTTTTTTGCCTCGGAATTTTTTTTAGCATTCCGATCGGGGACTTTTTGGACCTTATATGATCTTAATCCAGCGGTTGTTTTCACTTTTCGGACAAATGCTTCTGAACAATTCGCGATAAGAGCTGCTTTCCTTCCTGATGTGTTCGGAGCCTTGCTTAAGATTCCTAAGACTTTTTTGGCCTTTTTAACATCTCCAGATCCATATTTTCTGCCAGATCCAGGCTTTCGGTCAGCACTGATGGTTTGCTTAAAGTTTTTTAAGACGCGGGAAACAGTTTGTCGGGAGACTTTAGCTGTTTTTGCTATTTGTTTAAAATTCCAATTGGGATTTTCTTGTGATATTTTAAGTATGGTTTTTCTAACTTCTTTTTGACTATCCATTTTTCACTATTACTGTCACAAAAATGTAGAGAAATGATTTCAATTATAACTAACATTAAATACAATGGTATTGCCATATTTTTATATATTGATTATGAATTAAAAAACCTTGTTTTTATTTATTTATTGTGACGACTAAAAGATCGCAGGCGATTTTTAGCCGCACAACAGCCGAGGTGCGAGAAGACACATGGTGAACACCACCAGTGTTGTTTATTTAGTTTTTATTTACATTAACACATAAACACTGAATTTAATAAATAAGGAAACACATGAATCCAAAAAGTTAACAGCATGAAAAGTTCATCTTACATGAAAACAAAGAGAGAGAAAGGGAGAGTATACAGAAAAGTTGGAGACTTGTAAAACGTGCGCAATTACATACGCAAAGCTGGCGTGATCTTGCGCAGAGTCGAGTAGCGGATCATATAATAAAGCAACAGAAATTGCTGGGAAAAAATGTGTAGAGTTTCTGGCGGAAGGCAACAACAAGGCTGGACCGTACGGGACTTTATTTACGGGAAAATAAGCCCAGAACTTTCGATTGCGATACCTTGTTTGTCACAAACAACAAGAGGAATATGATATAAATAGGCAGCAATCGAAACAGAGGACAGAATGTATTGTACATTTAAAGTGCGCAGTGTGAAAGAAAAGTGAAATTCCAAGTTATTAAAGTAAATAATAAGACAGTGAAGTAGTGCAGCAGTTGGATCAAAAAGTATTTAAGGAAAATACGACGACCAAAGAAGAGCAACAGTGGAAAGTTGCAAAGGCAGAGGAGGTGAGATTTTGAGAAGTGATATTTTTTTTTTGATAAAATCAGAGTCGTTGGCCTGTAGGCTCACCTGCAAAGATAATCGGTAAACATTTCGGTGGCTTGAAGGCCCTCTTGTTTAAACAACGGCAAAAGCAGAGTCGGTGGCTTGTAGACCCACCTGTCTTCACACTTTTTTTTAACAGCGTCCGTGGCTTGTTTGCCCGCCTGCTCAAACAAGTACATTGTCCGTGGCTTGTAAGCCAGCGTGCTCACTTTTTCTTCATCGAGTAACAGTGCCGCGGCTTGTAGGCCCGCCTGTTAAGCCGAGACATAAAAGAGAAGTGACAGAAATAAGGCGGAGAAATAAGGCCTATTAAACCAAAAATACATATCTTATCTTATCTTATCTTATCTTATCTTATCTTATCTTATCTTATCTTACTATTATATAAAAATGAAACTTGAAATATTGCCTTTTTGGCGTTGATGAAAGTAAACTCAAGAACGGCTAAACGGATTTAAATGAAATTTTCACTATTCAAATCGTAATTAATTGTAGATTAACACTGTATACTTAAAGTTTTGAAATATTTCAAAGCTTAGAAGTTATTGGCTAAGAAACTGGCAAAATTCGGTATTTTTGGAAAAATTTGGCGCTTTTTTCCATTTTCTGCTTAAACCGTAAAAGATAAGTGAATATGATATATGGACAAATGAATGATCTTGCCGATTCCAACAAAAAAGTCCATGGTTACGTGCATCTAAGATCAATAGTTTGGTCGTAAAATTCATATTCTATTGAAAAATTAAATCATTTTCTTGCAAGCATTGATTTGTTCATTGGCTTCGACGCTGTCATTGCTTGCAGCTAGCAGAATGTTGCTTTGGTTTCGCTATAAAATGCTGCTCAATGCTCAGAAAAGAGATTCTCTGCATTGAAGCAGAGATAGATAGCTCTTTGTTCGCGAACAGCAGAATGCAAAATTTAAAGCGTTTTCTCCAAGCGCGTCGTTTGTTGCTGCTGCTTCAATGTTTCATTATTCAGAGAGAGTTTTTCTATTCAAAATGTTGAATAGTTGCGTGCAGAATTCTTAAGCTGCAAAATAGAAGTGCATGAAATTTATGGTAACAATTAAAGCTTAAATTGAAACGCCGTGCGATGCAAATTACATCGCTTTGAAGCTGCGCATTGGTATGTGTTGAATTGGTTTTTTAGCATGTTTTTACGCCATTACATAGCGTAAGTGTATAATTTCGTCACTGAAATAAGACTTATGAAAATATTTGAACTTAATTTGATTTTATTTATTGAAAGTGATAAGAAAGTATTTTTAATTAATTCCATAAACATAAATTTATATTTGAAAAGGTAAGGACTTATTAAAACCAATATCTTTCCAAAACAATTCACGTTATCGAATACGAGTCTTATATAATTGAGCTACAAATTGTGTTAATTAGCCGAAGTACATTGCATAAATGTATTTTCATACCATTTAATAATATGGTTATATAAGTAGGAGAATGTCTCCGGTTAAGAGCCATGTTTCCTTAAATCGACATAAAATTGGCTGTGCTTAATATTTTTCCATGGTTCTTATGTCAAACGAAATTTAATTATTTAAGCTTATTTTCCCAAAAAAAACCCTATCGATTTAGTTACAAGCAAACAAATTATGAACGATTGCCTAAAACTTTCTTTTTTTGCTTAAAACCCGTTTATGAGCCACCCCAGAAAATCAGTTGGAAATCAAAAAACTTGATGTGCGATCGACACAAATGTGTGTCTATGAATGAATTTTATTTTTTTGCGAGAAAGCTGCTTTTCCCATGGGCAGTTATATGTTGGTCTTTCTAAGATAGGAAATCCATCAAACTAATTTATTTTTATTAATATGTCATGAAAAAATAAACCTATTAAAACGATAATAAGACAATATTTTACAAAAAATGCGCTAATTTATTTCAAGATACATCACGGGCAAAGCTGCGGAGGGTTGCTAGTATATATATATATAAATTCATATATCTCAATCTTGTATAAAAGATAAAGGCCTAATTTTAATAAAAGAACATATTTATAAAAAAGAAAACATTATGTAAGAACCTTGGAGATCCGCTGAGCTTAACCCAGCAAAAACAAAAGAACCAGCGGAGGTTCGCTACATTATTAATATTTATTAAATTTAATTTTAACAAAAATTTTCAGAAGCAACAATTTAAATAATCCTTCTAATTTCAATTGTTAGCGGTGAGTATTCGATTAATCTATCGTGGATAACTAATCAGTAGGCTGACGTTTTATCTGGAATCGGTTTGTTTGATTTACTGTCAAATTCAATCCGTACATCACACATCAACGACAATATATGGTGCAAAAGACTTATATCCAACAACATCTTGCAATGGTTGAGATTCCCGCATATAATTACTTTGTTGAAATTTTGCATACATTTCATATAATACAGTATACTGGCCCAATTCGAAACGGGCGTTTAAATCATCGTAGGGATATGATTCAGAGTTAAGGTATATTTTTAAATTGGAGATATTACAATGGTCAAATATATTTCCCTGATCTTTACTTTTTTCTTTTTATAAACCAATTATGAGAAATCGGAGTCTCTCATTTTGTTAACTCAGCTTTACATTCCATAAAAACTTTGTACTATTTGATGGTAGTGTAGGATTAACATGACAGTCCCAACTTCGAAATGCAATTGGTTTAGAATTTTTGCTGTTGATTATCTTAAACATTTCCAATTTTGTAAAGTTCGATAATTGAATGTGTGGCATTTTCCATACGATATCCAGTATAGTTAATTTTAACTGATCAGTTCCATTAGTAGGTTGATATGATCTTTCATTAGATATAGAACGATAAGCTCATGTTTTGAATTTAAAAGTATTTTGTTATCTTCCGCAAAACCCAACAACATTTTTAGAGGTATACAACAACAAAAATGACTTTTGTTCGAAAGAAAAGTTTCATCACGAGACCAACCAGCGGGTTTTAGTGCATCGCTTTCAGCTTTATTCAATGATACAAAATTTGTCATCGTAGATTGAATTCTAAGATTACGAGTACGATCAACCTCAAAACCATTGATTTCATAACGAATTTCATTGAACAAGTATGAAACAAAGTTGTTTTTAAATTTCACATTTGTAGCTGGGGATTCTTGTCCTGCTGCCTGTTTTCCTATAAAACCGTGAATGTAAATCATACTCTCACTTGGTAAGACAAAGAGATCCTGATTTTGAATTGGTATACGAATCTCATTATTATTGTGGAAAGATTTTAGATATGGAGAGTAGCTATGATATTCCCTTTTTATAATACTCTCATCATAAATTGGTTTTTGAAGAACATTTAATATTTCGTTCATTATTGAAGTTTGAATCCTAAGGATTCTAAATATTTTATATTGGTTGTTGTCAACTGTTTTTTTGTACTTCCCCGATCGTGTGTTGACCCAGGACTACATGGGAGTGCTCTTTGAATAAAAATGTTATTGCTCTTTGTGTAAATGATCATTATTTTTACTCCGGTTTAAAGTGAAGTCTTAAAGAAATATTTTTCTCCTCGAAAATTTATTAGGTTGCCGTCTTGATTTAAGATTGTAATCGTTACGTTGTTTATTTCCTGACAGTTGACAGGTAAGTAAATAACATTTTGAGGTTTCTCATTTATTTTATATCCCGGTGAGATATCAAGAGGAAATTCATTAATAGTGTGAACTAATGAGTTATAATATATGATCCGGTAGTTAAATTACATTCAATACTTATTGTATTTAAAGTATTGAATTTAATTTTACTTTACCTGATAATAATGTCTTGAAAATTAATGTATAATTTTTGTTGTTGAAAGAAACTGAACCGTTACATTTAAATGAACTACCAAGTACCGAGATTGAAATAGAATTGTCTACAACAACTATAGAATTTGAGAGTACAACTCAAGGAATATCTTCAAGAGTTTTTACTGTGGATGAAGCCATAGAAGCCTTCCGTAAGGATTTAATTGATATTGGTGGAATTATTGATTCTAAGGAAGTATTTTATCGACATTTTAAGCTTGAATATGAAAATATAGATATTCCAATCCGTTGTACTTATGATAGTAGATTTGAAGAGAGAAGACTGATCATTAATTGTTTTGAATATCGGGAAACTGAAATAATTTGAAGTAGTGGTGAAATTGATAAAGTTAAAATTCAAGACCCAAATTATGAACCATTGAAAGTGGGAATTATTTATGTAAAAGACTATATACAGACTTTAAACATGATAATTACTTTAACAGTTGCAGCCGGGGAAAGATTCTACACAGAAACATGAGCTTAAGAAAACTTTTATTATTAATATTTATTGCTTATGTAATATTACTAATACGGCATATTGCATGCTATCATAACAGAAATTATTTACATGAACAAAATGAAAATACTACTACTTTTTACAATATTGAATATGGAAAACAGGTTAATTTTGTCATACAGATCCTGAATACTTATCTTCAGATAAAAGTAAACATAACCTTTCAATTGGATAAAGTTAAATATGATAATATTAATACGATCACTCCATCACCGACCACAACATTTAGATATCCATACAGAAGGCCTTCTTATCATGACTCACTCTATCAACAAAATGCAGAACGTTATCACAGAAATAGTAAAACTCCTAACAGAAAATGTTCTGTTGAAGATGATCGTTGTAAAATTGTGTTTTCATTAACAAATAAATATAAAATTAACCGCAAAATAATGATATCAACGCAAACTGAAAGATAATTTACTTATAAATTCAGCTGACGTTAAACGAAAATGAATACGGAAATATTTTAGGGTGCTGACAAGGACATGGATTTTTGAATTAACTGAAAGCTTATGAAAATTTGGATAAAGTGTTGGAAGAAACTCATCATGATGATGATGTTAATAAGAATGAAGGAGACAAACAAAATCATCAACTACAACCTCCACAAAACCACGATTTCGAGAGTGAATTTTTGAAATGGCATAAGGACTTCAACAAAGTGTTTGAGAAAACTCATGATGATAGCAAGGAACCAAGGATTAAAAAAACGAGAAAAATCAACAAAACCTAATAAAAACCTTGAAGAACAACAACATCAACAACAAGACTTCCAACCTGCTAGTTGCAATAATTCTATTAAACATGAAGATTTAAATGTTATGAATTTATTTCCCACTGGGTAAAACCCCACTTTTGAAATAAATTTTAAAAATTATGTAGAAGTGTCTAAATTGAAAAACATAATTCAACAATGGTGTAATGATGAAGTGTTGAATGATAAAACTGTTGTTTTAATGCACTGAGCTCCCTCTAAAATGGATATTGGTAGCGATATCGAATGGTTTTTCGAAGATAAGTTCCTAAAGCAACTAATGGGAATTATCTATAAATATAAAAAATGGACACTCTAAAGAATATTATATGTAATAAAAAATCAATATATGGATTTGTTCAATAAATTCCACTAAAAAAGTGGCAATCGCAAAAGCCATAAAGGACGATAAGATGCCAGGTCCGGATGGGATCCTGAACCGAGCACTGACACTCGGCATTTCCTCACATCCGCAGACGTTTGCGCAGTTATTCATCGCGTGCCTGACACAAAGTATATTCCCAGCATAGTGGAAGTTCAGAAACTAGTGCTCATTACGAAGGGTAGTGGATCCATGGACGACCCTTCACTCTACAGGCCGATATGCCTGCTCGACACAACAGGAAAAATCTTCGAGCGCGATCTTCCGCCTAGAACAAGCGATCCAAGCGAGTGGAGGACTCTCTTCCCAACAGTTTGGGTTCCGGAAATTTTATTCCACGATCGTTGCTATCAAGCTAGTCACGAGGGCTCTCCGCAAAATCGCCCAAAGAAAAATCGCCCAAAAAAAATAATGAAAAATCACCCAATTTTTTTCCATACGAATTTGGGTGATTTTTCATATGAAAAAACAGCTGCGAGATGTTGGCACCCCATTGGTTTAATTTCGACTGACCAATTGCATCATTTAAAAGGTCAGCAAAAGGTCAGTAAAGGTCAGTAAGTTTCAGTAATAGGTCAGCGATAGAAAATTTTTTATTCGCGGTTTAAACTTTTCAAGGTCACATTGAGATGTTGGCACCCCATCATCAATGAAATAAAAAAAAATGCATGAAATCAATAGAATATTGTCTGCTGATAATAGGTCAGCATAAATGAATAATAGGTCAGTCGTATTTCTTAACCAAATTAAGTAATTAAGTTGCGTGTTCGAGATCGCCCATGGCGTATGAGTGATTTTTAATTAATATTATATCCAATTAATGTTGCGTATACGCTACGGTGACAAGATTTCATTAAACAAAATACGGTGTATGGAAAAATTATATTAGATAAATATTCAATAATACTTATAATTAATTAATTAATCTTGATTATAATTGATTTTGAATATGGGGGTCATTCATTTATAAATCGCACACCTTATTCTACTTGACATTTTAGAATCGGCTGAGTATTCTTTACAGTTAATATACATAAAAATAATTGATGGTGCTTGTTTCAGGATTTCTCTAAAAATCTTGTTTCCTTATTTTTGAGAAATTTTAGAGAAACCATATTTTGTTTGATGAAATCTTGTCACCGTAGCGTATACGCAACATTAATGGGATATAATATTAATTAAGAATCACTCATACGCCATGGGCGATCTCGAAAACGCAACTTAATTACTTAATTTGGTTAAGAAATACGACTGACCTATTATTCATTTATGCTGACCTATTATCAGCAGACAATATTCTATTGATTTCATGCATTTTTTTTTATTTCATTGATGATGGGGTGCCAACATCTCAATGTGACCTTGAAAAATTTAAACCGCGAATAAAAAATTTTCTATCGCTGACCTATTACTGAAACTTACTGACCTTTACTGACCTTTTGCTGACCTTTTAAATGATGCAATTGGTCAGTCGAAATTAAACCAATGGGGTGCCAACATCTCACAGCTGAAAAAACACCCAAAAAAATTGGGCGATTTTGCATTTTTGTTGGGTAAAATTTCGTTTTTTGCTTTTGGGCGAAATTTCACCCAAATATGTTGGGCGAAATTTCACTTTTCGTTTTTGGGTGATTTTTCGTTTTTTTTTGGGAGATCTTTCGTTTTCAATATTAAATAAGAAACGTCAATCAGTTCTTAAAGATAACGGTATTTAAAGTAAAAGCAGCGGTTCTTCTTTTGTTTTTCTTTTGTATTTGCATCATTTACTTGAGTTTGCTTGGTCAAGTCAAAGGAAATATTTAGTACCGCGCCCGCGCATCGCGACGCGGCGGATCGCGGCGCGGCAGATTACGCGTAGTGCGACGGATCGCACGCGCCAACCGTCGCCCCGCCCTGCTCCCCCCCACCACCTCCGCCGTCATTTTTTCTTTTTGAAATTTTTTGATAACCAAAGAAACTTGTTGTTTTGAAAAAGAATCAGTATTTTTCCCCTGTACGAAATGTTTTTATAGATTTTTAAGTATGAGATTATATAAAATTAAAATGAATTAAATTTTTAAATTTAACGCACTTTCTACACAACTAAGATTGATTAGTAACGTATAGTAGCTTACCCAGTACCTTTTATCGTTGCAATAATAGTTCTAATAATAGTTTTCGTTTTATTATATCATGTTTTAATAACAGTGGTTAATAAATAACTATATTAATAAAAAATAAATAAATAGTATTTATCTCATCAAATGATGAATGAAAAAAAAAATACTTGCCTTGAAAATGCTCATTTCGTACAAGGGAATTTCGTATCTCGTGTGGGAACACAATGTAAAATAATGGGCGATTTTTCATTTTTTTTGGGTGAATTTTCGCTTTTGTTTTTGGGTAATTTTGCTAAAAAGTTTTGGGCTTTTTTTCGTTTTCTTGGGTAAAATTTCGTTTTGGGCGATTTTTCATAAATTTTTGGGTAATTTTTCATTTGGGTGTTTTTTCTTTTTTTTTTTTGGCGATTTTTTTTTGGGCGATTTTGCGGAGAGCCAGTCACGAGCACCGAGCAGAAAGCTATTGAAGGGAAAAGATGGAGAAGGGGAGCAAAGCAATACTGTCTCGTGGGTGTGCTAGACGTACGCAATGCATTCAACTCGGTTAACTGGAGTCAAATTACGACGGCATTCAGGGACCTTGGAGTGCTACGATACCCCACAAGGCTTATTGAAAACTACTTCCGCGAAAGAGTCCTGCACTACGACACAGAAGAAGGCAAGATTACTTACAATGTCTCCGGTGGAGTCCCACACGGGTCGGTTCTGGGACCCCTGTTGTGGAACATAATGTATGATGGTATCTTCAGGCATGAAGATCGTCGGTTTCGCAGACGACCTAGCGGTTGTGGTGACACCAAAACAATAGGAAGTAGAGGCTCTCAGTAGTTCAACTATCGGCACAATCAATAACTGGTTGAGGTCAGTGGCGCTCAGTCTGGCTGAACATAAGACGGAGAAGGTGCTCATAAATAGCCGGAAAAACGGAAAAACCGTTCTGATGTGTCATTGTTGTTGGTTGTAATGAAAATCATGATCTCGATGTTGTTGCTGGGAATACGATGAAGTTTGTACATCTGTCGTCATTCAAACCCTCTGTCTCTTGTGAGAACATAATCAGTTATGTACAAAAACATGCTGCCATTGCTAAGAACAAATTGGTTTGTGACAAGCTCATTAAGAAAGATGCTAGACTAGAAGACCTGCGAAGAGTTAGTTTCAAACTAGGTGTTTCGGAAGAGTTTTTTGGAGCCATTCTTAATCCTACTCTTTGGCAAGAGAACGTCAAAGTCAGGCCATTTATAAATTTTCAAAGGAATCGAGAGATGAGTCGAAAGATTTGAGTCGCTTGCAGTCTACTGATCTCATTGTGAGTTGTAAAATAAAAATATATTTTCAAAATATGTCCGGAATGCGTACCAAAACCGATGCAATTTTCAAATATACATCTGATGGCGATTTCGATGTCATTGTTTTCGTTGAAACTTGGCTCAACGACGATTTCTTTGATGGCGAATTTTTTGACACTTCAATCGATCAAGTGTTTCGGAAAGACAGAGATTTTGTCAAAACTGGTTGTACGCGTGGTGGTGGTGTGCTTGTAGCCGTTAAGCGATCTTTTCGATGCTCGTTTTGTTCGCTGCAAAATGCGGATTCATTATTGGATCAACTTGGCGTTGTTATCGCTAGTCCTCGTGGATCGCTTTATATATTTGTTTCGTATATTCCGCCCAATAGCTCGGATTGTATCTATGCTGCGCATGCAGATAATATTTTATCTTTCAGTTCTGTTTTAGATAAAAATAATCATGTATGTATTCTTGGTGATTTTAATTTAAGCAAGATTGTATGGACTTATTTTGATAAAGTTTTAACTGCCACTAATATTAATTCGGATCATGAGATTAACTTCATCGATTGTTTACTCAGTATGGATCTGTTGCAGGTCAACTATTTTACAAATAGTTTAAATCGAATTCTAGATTTAGTTTTTCTTTCTAAAAATATTAAATTTGATTTATCTGAATGTGTTTTTCCGATTTCACAAGCTAATCTACATCATGCGCCGCTTATCCTCAATGTTGATTTTTATGATTTTATTGAAAATGGCAATCATGTAATCAATCCTTTTAACTTCAAGTCTTGTTACTTTGAGAATTTAATTGTATGTTTTCAAAACTTAAATTGGAGTGAACTTTTTAATGACAAAAATGTTTCAGCTTGTTTTGAATTATTTATATCACGTACTCTTGATGTATGTGTATCAAATATTCCGCGATTACCGGCTAAAAATCATAAGTTACCCTGGTATACTAAAGGGTTAAAAAAGTTAAAAAATGCACGTAACAAATTTTTAAAATTATATAAATTAGCCAATCTACCTGAGCATAAATGCAAATATATGCATTTTATGAGGGAATTCAATTTCTTCAATAAGTTTTTATATAAGCATTATATTTTGCGCTTTGAAAATAACATTAGTGCAAATCCCAAATCTTTCTGGAATTTTATCCAATCAAAAAAGAGTGACTTTTATATTCCCTCGTCAACGACTTACAATGGCTTAAAATCAACATCGCTTACTGATACTGTTAGCCTCTTTGCAAAATTTTTTAAATCAAATTATAATGAAGATATGGCGACGATTAATTTATCATTTTTGGCTAATGTTGATGCATTAGTTGACATCGGATTTTTGTCTGTTACTGAATCTGATGTTTTCAAAGCGATGTTGGCCATGAAAAGCTCTGTTAAAGCGGACATTGACGGAATTGCTTCAATTGTGCTTCAAAGGTGTGCTAAATCTGTTCCTCTCTGCATAATTTTTAATAAATCTTTATCTACGGGTTCCTTTATTGATTGTTGGAAAATTGCAGCAATTACTCCAGTTTTCAAAGCTGGCTCTAAGCATGATGTGTCTAATTATAGACCCATTTCTAAGCTATCAAACGTTTCAAAAATTTTTGAAAGTATTGTCTAAGATAAGCTATTCTTCATCATTAAACGTTTTATTTGCCCTCAACAACATGGCTTTGTTTCCGGTAAATCGACTGTAACAAATCTAGCCCTTTTTTCGGAGTTCTGCATTTCTTCTGTTGTCTTGGGCAATAGAGTTGATGTTCTTTACACCGACTAATTAGCAACATAATTTATTAGTTGCTAAGCTGGCTAAAATTGGTTGGCACTCATATTTTCTTGAATGGATTAAATCCTACTTGAGCTCCCGCTCCTGTTTTGTTTCTATAAATAATGTAAATTCTGCCAAATTTACTGCAACTTCGGGGGTTCCACAAGGAAGTATACTTGGGCCCCTATTTTTTATTCTTTACATTAACGACATTTGCAAATGTTTTAGATCATCAAAATTTTTAATGTATGCCGATGACCTAAAAATTTTTAAGGATATAGTGTGTTCGGCTGATATTACAGCATTACAGTCCGATTTGGATAATGTTTTTAACTGGTGCAGTGTTAATGGTTTACCATTAAATATAAAGAAATGTTTTAATATGTCCTTTTTTAGGGGATCTAATGTTACCAATTCAAGTTATTCCCTGGGTCAGTCTCCTTTGCAGTCCGTAAATACTATTCGGGATCTGGGGGTTATCTTTGATTCAAAGCTGGCATTCATTGACCATCTTAATTTTATAATTCCTAAACCGTACTCTCTGCTTGCGTTTATTCGAAGAAATAGTTCTGAGTTTGAGAATCCTCACACCTTCAAATGTCTTTACAATTCGTTTGTAAGATCTAGATTAGAGTATGCAGCAATAATTTGGAACCCGTATTATGCCACTCACTCTTTTCGCTTGGAAAGAATTCAAAAATCTTCTTCTAAATTTGCATTGCGACCTCTGTTTGTTGACTTTATGCCCTCTTATAATGCAAGATGCATGCTTTTGGGTCTGAAAACTCTAGAAACGAGAAGGAAGATTAGTTCTCTAGTCTTCATATATGATATTATAGCCGGTAATATTGATTGTTCGTCTCTTCTTGAACTAATTACGTTCAATGTGCCTTCAAGACAGCTGCGACATTTTAAGTTATTTTTTATTAAACAATTAGAACTAATTATGCTAAAAATGAGCCAATTACAAGGGCTTTGTCTTTATATAATAATTTATCATTAAATTATTTTTTTGATTTTGCTGTTTCTAAAAGAAGTTTTTAAAAATTATCTGAATAGCACATTCTTACTTTAACCTTAACTTTATTGTAAATAGTTTCTAGTCTGTAAGGAATTTGTCCAAAGACTGAATAAAGAATTATAATAATAAAAAAAAAGGTAGAGGCACCGCCAGAATTAGCATACCTGGAACGGTGATAGAATCAAAGCCATAAATCAAGTACCTCGGTGTGATGATAGACTCCCGACTATCATCCAAACAACACCTCTAGTATGCTCACGGAAAAGCAGTCGAAGCAGGAGTGGCACTTTCCAGAATAATGACAAACAGAAGGGGCCCCAAACAAGCGCGAAGGACATTGTTACTTAAAGCAGTCAGGTCCACTACGATGTACGGCTCAACTGTATGGGCGATAGCAATGAAGACGAAGTCCTATCGACGTGGTGTTGAGTCGGTTTACAGATTTGGTGCACTCAGGGTTTATTGTGCCTTTAGAACGGTTTCCGTGGACGCAGCAATGGTCCTGGCAAGCTCAATTTCCATCGACCCCCTCGTAGACGAAATGGTGCTTACCATCAGTTACACTAACGCGGCTAATCCAACCACTCGTAAAAAAATCGCTAGAGAAAGAACGCTGGGATGGATCAGCAAAGGGTCGATGGACGCATCTGCTTATCCCAAACCTGTTCAATTGGTGTGGAAAAAGTCATGGCTCTGTGAACTTCTATATCACGCAGATTCTCTGCGGCTACGGGTGCTTCAGAGCATATCTGCACAAATATAAGCACGCTACAGACCCTTACTGCAGTCACTGCGGTGGAAATATAGTGAAAGATGCGAACCATGTCCTCTTTGACTGTCCAAAGTTCTGCAATGTCAGAGAATGGGCTTCGGCGAGCCTCGGCGAAACGGTATCGCGGTAAAAATTAATCACCCTGATGTTGGCAAACGAAACGAAACGAAACTGGTCAGTGGTCAACGTCTCTAGCAAGAGTCATTATCGATGAACTCCGAAGGGTTGAGCGCTCACAAAATAGGTGATACAGAAGCTGAAGGCTACCCCATAAGGATTTCCCATACAGAAGAGGAATATAAATCTAACAGATTTCAACTAAGTGCTATTTCCATGCCCCGTGAAGTGATGCTTTACGGCGGTTCCACAGGGTGTAATTATGGACGACGTTTCAATGCGGAGGTTCAGGTATAGTGCGTAAGAATCGCACACTCCCACCTGCACGGTGGCACCTTTTGAAGGCCTCCCTCTCGCGAATAAAATTTTATTCCCCCTTCGCGAATAAAATAAAAAAATAAAAAAATAAATTTTAAAAAACCAATATAAAAAATGCACGACTAAAATTGATAAGACATTAGGTCTAGAGCTTTACACATCTAGAACCCATGCCATTTTTCCTTGAACCAAATTTCTTTACACATTCAGAACCCGCATTCTTACCCTACTAATACTTTTTACCTTACTTTTCACAATAACTACAAAGTGTCAACAACCCGTTGACACATATTCGTCGTCAGAATCAAGTGATTGCAACAATAGCTACAAGTCACGATGATGCAATATACTTAGCTTGCTTTTTGTTTCAGTTCTCCTCTTGTAATAATTCTTATATTCGTAAAAAGTTAGTTTTAGTTCTTAACTCTCCACTGAATATAGCTGACGCTCAAAGATTATTAAATGACACAATAAATGGAAATTTGATGTATTTTTATTGAACTAGGTGTTTTTATTCAACAATAAACTTGTGTTTATTTAACTTATATAATAAACTCTTTTGGGAAAACATTTTCTAAAATAATTCACATTTTTTTAGAATTATAAAACATTTCCCCTACTTTTGCCTAAAACCTCCCTTAACCCTCTAACCAGTAAGAGAGCCTCAGAGCAAGCATTACAAAAATCACATTTTGCATATGAATATGTCATTTACAGTTATGCAAGTGAGTTCAATGCTCTCTGTCATACCATTAATAACATTTCGCTCTCGAATTATAATGTAATCTTATGCAGCGTTCGTCTTCTGTTATCAGTTTGTTGCTAACACGTGGTGAAAAAGCTTGAGTTTTTGTTTTAAAAAATTGAGATTTTCAGTATTAAATATTTTTATTTTAGAAAAGTATTTCGTTTGTCCCAAACCATGAATGACTCTATGCACCACATCATTTACTTTGACAATTTCTATAGCTCTATAGCTTGGTGGTCTACTTGTGGTATTTTTGGTCCTGGTACAGTTCGAGTGAATCGCGTCCCTAATTGCAAGCTCCCGCTGGATAGTGCTGTAACAAAAGAAGAGCGTGGGTACTCAAAGCAGCATGTGGGTTCAGTATATGACATCGCTATTAGTACTGTTCAGTGGAAGGGCAATAAATCGGTCAGGCTGGATTCGAGTTATGTAAGCTAGGGTGTCCCAAATGAAACTTTTTTTTCGAATTTCATAGTTGCTCAACCTTTCTTTGAAAGCTTATGGAATCAAGTATCTTTGAAATTTTTTTCAGATTTTTTGGAAGAGGATTTGAGGTCGCATTAGTCGGATTTTCCCTAAAAATATGGTTTTTCGAAGAATTTTTGAATTTCAATCATAAGTTCAATCAATAACAGATATTTTCTAACCCTTTGAGTCATCATTTCGAAAGACAAATATCCAAACTTTACTTTAATGTACATAAATGAGAAGTGTGGCAATTTTTTGGACATTTTGGAGTACTATATTTTATTTTTTCGCGAAATTTGCGAAAACTTTTTAAAAAACGCTCCATAACTTTTAAATATTTCATCAAAATGAAATAAAGGAATGATACACTTTGAACTATGGTAAAAACAAATTATTGATTTAACTCTTGCCGTGCTGAAGTTATATCCTTTAACCCTTCGGAGGGCGCGCCGCGGCAAATTAGCCGCAAACTGTTTTATTTGTGTTTTTCAAGTATTTATAATGGTAGCTGGCCGCTGCCACTCAGGTGACTTTGTAAGTTTTGAGATGCAGCGTGGTTTACCGTTAACCGCTGGTTGCTACGATATTTCGTTTAGGTGCTATTTGTGTTTGAAAATTAGTGTCTCGTTTTTGCGGCTAAATTGCCGCGGCGCGCCTTCTCGTGTAACAAAAAAATCAAGTGTAACTTGCAAACATTTTTTGTAGTTAATTGGAAAAAAGAGTTTTGATGAAGGTGAAAATTTCTATTATTGCTTTGTGTGAGTAAAAAGTATAGGCACGTGCATAAAAATGTGTAATTTTTAATTGTGTACTTATCAATAAACCATAAGTACAAAAATTACCTAAGGATTTATTGATGTTTTTAAACCTACATCGAAGTGAACCAGCTGCGCAACAACAACCGAAATCAGGAGTTTGTTATATTTCTGGACCTCACAAAAATAATAGAACAAAATTTTGTTGTAATAATTGTAATAAAAATGTCTGCAAAAAACATTGTAAGCAAATTTCGGAATGTGTTGAATGGATGAATGTGTAACGCCTCTGTTACTGATAATGAATTAGAATTAAAAAAATAAATGCTTAAAAAAAAATTTCAAAATCATTAGAAAACAATGGCTTGTTTTATTTAAATGGTTTTTTGCTATAAATAGGAAAAATTCTAGTCGAAACTGTTTAAATTACCTTGCGGCAATTTTGCCGCGGCGCACCCTCCTGTGTTACTTTTCAGAGCGCGCCCTCCGAAGGGTTAAAGCTTTGTAACCGTTGATTGACTCGTTAAATCGTTGGTTGGTGCATCGACTATGAAATTGCCAAAAATATGCAACGTGTAAACCTGCCTTGTCAAACGGCGGGGAGAAAGCATGCAAGGTGTAAATCCGCTCTAATAATGAGCTGGTCGAGGAATTAAAAAACAAACATTGCAGGAAAAAAAAATGCTTCTCCGTCAACTTTAACTATCCGGTACCTATCCGGGAAATTAGTTGCCTTGGCTTTTTTTTATTAACGCATAGAAACCAAAACTTTGCGTTTGAAGGTTAAGAAATATAAATAAGCTAAATAATGAAAACATAATTGTGCAAGGCAATATAATAAAAACATGCTTAAAAGTAAGAAAATTCAAGATTTTATTTCCATAGCCAGCCTTACTTTTAACGTAGAATACGTTATACGGGGGTGTTAATCTGGAGCACAAAATTTTGAGAAAATGTTTGTCACTTTCATTATAAGTTTTTAATACTTTATGCATGCATTGAAGAAAATTCAAGTATGGTCGTAACATATTTAATATGTCTTCTTTTGATTTGTATTTAAATAATCATATTGCTACATATAATTTTTTTGATTCTATAAGTAAATCAAAATTTAACTCCTTCAAATTTTGTATTAATTTTCATATGCTTTGTATTTTATGTATTATAACATCATGTGTAAGAGCAGTACGATTATCTGTGTGTTAATCACAGAACCAGTGTGAGAAAGAGAATAAGTATAATGACCAAGTAGCGAACGACAACCATGATAAATACAACCATGATTTTTGTTTGTCTTTTCTTTTAATATCAAAGACATGCTCCATATGCGCCCTTTGCAGCATTTTTTTATGCGGCGGCCATTGTAAATCCATAAGAATTCTTAATTTTTGTAGAGATTTTCTATAGTTCAGACACAAACCTTACAATCATAAGCAGAAAATGAAAAAATGTTTATGAATAACAATGTTAGCAAGGTTGCATAGAAGCTGCGTAAAGCCTTAAACAGTGCGTAACTAAACAAGCGTTTAAAGGTTGTTTAAGGACATCTATTGAATAAGGCTGTTAATGACTAACGTATTCTACGTCTGACCTATGCGCCCGTGTTATCTAACACAGGCTTGAGCTTTTTTGTTTAAGCTTGTAATATCTCAATTGATTTTTTACAAACCGACCTGGAAGAATGGAAAAGTAACATATAATGTCATGAAGCTAAAAATAATTCAACAATTGCAAGTGGTAAATAATGTCGCAAAATGTTGTGTGGCCTTGGCAAGCAGTTAATCAGTCTCACAACTCCTGACACAGACTTTTAAAATCTTTTACAGGGCATAGAACTGCACCGTAAGGAATTTAATTTAATTTATTTAATAAATAAATAACCAAAAGTAAAATTTCTTCTTAGTTTTCGTTTTTAATTGTTGCTATTGACGGATTCTGTGGTATCCTGAGGAGGGTTTCAACGTATTAATTTTTAATATGACTGAATTTTTTGAAAAAAGTTTTTTTTATTGTTGAACTTGATGGAGAAACATATTTGTTGCAAAGTTTGTTGTTAAATTCCTCTACCAACCAGCTGATTATTAGAGTAGATTTACACCTTGCATGCTTTCTTCCAGCTTTTTGAAAGAGCAGGTTTACACGTTGCATATTCTTAGCAATTTCATAGTCGATGCACCAACCAATGATTTAACGATTCAATCAACGGTAACAAAGCTTTAAAGGATATAACTTCAGCATGGCAAGAGTTAAATCAGTATTTTTTTTTTAAATTGTTTAAAATTTTACCATATTTCAAAGTGCATCATTCCTTTTTTTTTCATTTTGATGAAATTTTTAAAAGTTATGGAGCGTTTTTTAAAAAATGTTCGCAAATTTCACAAAAAAATAAAATATAGTACTCCAAAATGTCCAAAAAAATTGGCCACACTTCTGATTTATGTATGTACATTAAAGTAAAGTTTGGATATTTGTCTTTCGAAATGATGACTCAAAAACTTAGAAAATGTCTGTTATTGATTGAACTTATGATTGAAATTCCAAAATTCTTCGAAAAACCAGATTTTTAGGGAAAATCCGACTAGCGCGATCTAAACCTCTTCCAAAAAATCTGAAAAATATCTCAAAAATACTTGATTCCATAAGCTTTCAAAAAATTCTTGAGCAAAATAATTTTTTATTTTTTGGGACAGCCTAATGTAGGCGTTGAGCCATTCATTCACTCGACACAACCCGAATGAACAAGTCTCTAAGGCTAAACTGCCGAATAAAAAGAAAGAGCAGCATATTGAAGTTGATTGCTCACAAATCATTCGGGAATATAACATTCATATGGGCGGCGTTGATTTAATGGACGGTCTAATACGAAGTTAACATGTTAGAGTCAAGAATCGTGATGCAATGACACACATTTTTTATCATTTCATTGATATGACTGCAACAAACGCTTATATTCTCTACCACCGAATTCACATGGAGAAGTTGTATGACTTCAGTATTATATCTGATGAAGGAGGAAAAGTACTGCAGTTACCTGAATTTCGAGAACAGATCACTGCTGGCTTTCACAGACGTGTTTGATGGGTCGTCCATGTAGTAAAAAACACCATCGCAACTTTCAATACCTTCAACAAGTCGATCATCAACTCCACGAGATGAACCGCTACCTGGTGTTCTGAGCGTTGGCAGGAAAGCTAGCCACCCTGTTAATGGCATTCGTTTTAACGCTAACAACCACCAAAATGGTGCAAACTTTGCAAAAAATATCCGCAAATAAAATTTCCAATTATGCCAATATTTTTGTTTTAACCGACAAGAGTGCCTAGAGGCACTGTTTCTTTTTTTCCCCCTGGAAGACAACTGAAACATCCAAATGACAAATGGATGGTGCCATTGAGTTTCTAATGCCCAAATTATGCCAGAAAAAAATTCCGAACTATTTTGGATCGTTAATAGAATGTTGCCCTAACTGGCCCTAACTGCCCTGGTTAAGCCTTTTTCTAAACTTTTTTAAAGCATTTATTTATACATTTGAAAACTGTAAGCCATCCCCTAGAGTTTTTGAAATATCAATTTAACAATTCAGTATTTCTTAAATTCAAATATTTATAATTCGCCAAAACTTACCCATTAGTAAATATTCCAAAATAGATCATGTATTTTTTATTTTTGTTTGAATATAAAAATTTACATTTTATTATAAAGCTTTTAAAAAAGGTTCATTATTTACAAAGTTCTAAAAGTTTACATTTACATTGTATCAAATCAGTAAAATGTTCCCGAGCATTTTTAACATATTCAGGACTTAAATAACATATTCGAACTTGCGTTAAAAACTTAAAATACGAGTAAATAATAATATAAAATATTCGACACATACATGTTAAAATCAACTAGATATAATTGATTCTGATCCAATTATTGAAAATATTCCTACAAATTCCAGTAATACAAATAAAGAACAATTTTTCATTTTTTTTTTTTTTTTTGATACCTCCTTAGTAATTTAAAATATGTACAATAAGCAAACACAATATTTATAATAATATTTAATTCATTTTGCCAAAAACCATCTTACAATTCTGTAGAAGTATTTAATTCTGAATTTGCTGTAGCAAAAACATTAATTGAATAATATATTATTTATTTAATTTCATTAATATATTTCATTTATTTTATAGAAAAATATTGCGTAAATAATATAAATAACTTAAAATATATAAAAATTTCAGTGCTTCAATTTATCGGAAACTTTCGGTTTAATAGCAAAAACCTGGAATAAATTCTCGAGTTAAAAAATAATAAACCACGTGTTTACGTGTTTACAAAGTGTTTAAAACATGGATATAACATTGCTTATGTAATACTTTTAAACTGGATGATCTTAATTCAAAATATATATGAGCATGGATAAATATAGAAACCCTTAAAGGCCCTAAAGGACCCGTGTAGACCCGCTTGGATTGAACTCTATGCAAATTGTTATATCAAATCTAAAGATCTTACCATTAGGTAACAACCGCAACAATTCCAATACCCAACAATTCGAAATTCGTTTCATAGTTCAATCTATTTAAATTAAATGATGAATGAAATGCAAAAGGCTTTTTAAAACGTACGTACATAAACGTACGTACATTTTAACAATTTTATAATTGTGATTTTAGTGTATATTACACGCTTTTAAAACCTACGAGTTTATTTTTTGAAACATTGTTTCGACATTTTATTCCCATTGGGAGTTATCCATCAACGATGGCGCAATCAGATGCATTAGAGAGGATTATGCTGTCCGTGTGTCAAGACACTTCTAAGGAGTTGGTCACACGATTACTCAAGGACAAAAACACCTCCACTTACAATATAGTGGATCAGACTTGTTCTGATTTGATAAAGGGTAAACTACATAGGCCCGTGAGTGAACATTCAGAAGTAGTAAGAACAAAATTGGATGCCAAACAACAAAAGACGTTTGAAGACACTTACCCCGAGTTTAATTTTAAATTCGTTGGTGATATCTCCGTCGGTCACCCGTTCCTTAATGTTTCAAGAATGCTTGAAACTCAACTTTTATTAAAAAATTTTATAAAAATAAATGAAGCCGAACGCATCTTAGATAGGTTAACTTTCTACGATGATTACGTTACAGATGTCGGTGGAAATGCCATAAATAATATAACTAAAAATATAAAACACATACATTCATGTGAACCAATAATATCAAATTATGACGCATACAGGAATACGAACAGGTTGGAGAAATTTATGCATGTGCAAGTCAACTCTGATGAAAGGAGTGAAATGGTCAGGTCTATACTAACGGATGAAAAAATGAGATGTAGAAATAAAGTTCAAAATTGTAACAGGAAATCAGTTCTAATGATGGCAATTCATTCTATATACGACATCAATATCCGTGATTTAGCCGATGCTATGGATAACAAAAGCTCTTTAGTTGTTTACGGTACATTCATGTTCAACCCAAAAATATTGATTGAGAACGAGGGTTATCTTGAATTGGTCGACGTCCAATATAAAATTAAAGGAGAAAAAATAACATTCGTCCATGTCAATGACACTTCTTTTGGTTACACCCATAATTTAAAAACTTATTTACCTTACATAACTACTCCGGTGATTTATTCACGCCAAGGGACATGTTATATTAAAGAATTGTTATTTAACAGAAATGATATACAGTATTTCAAAATGATGAAAGTGGAAACCACACCCCGAAATGACATATTCTACGGTATAACTTTCCCTGAATAGGTTGGTAAAACAAGACTTATGTATTACGATTGGTTTTACGTTGGAGCTGGTGGTGATAATATTCGCATGTCATTGAAGCCTAAAACGTTAATGATTGACACAAATTTCTTTAATGATGTCTGTAATTATGCTTTTGGTTTGAGTGATACGAAATTTCAACCCACAGTAATATATGATTATGCCAAATCAACATCATCAAGAGTCGTTCACGATGCAAAAAACATAAAAGAATTCAAGTTCAAAGATCCCGATTTCTTGTATTCATTGAGCTTCGCGATCTACATGTACGTTTATCAAAAAAAATACGAACACGGTAAAATCATTCAATCACTTATTTCCGAACAAAAGAAACTGCGTGAAGGAGCCTCAATTTCGATCTTCCAAAAGATGATGTACCATATTAGGTAATGTTTTGCACTTAGATCATCCGGTCGCTAAGAAACAGAAGAAAAAGGTACCATATGAAGAATTGATGTTACTTTTCCAAAACAATATCATTAAGGTTTCGAAAGATGAGGTGGAGTTTGTAAAAATACATGATGGAGTCATAGGTAGCAAGTCACTCTTTAAAGAACGGGACGTCTTAAACATAAGGTATTTCTCACCTCAATATGATGATTATTGTGTGATAGATAAGCTAGATAAAGAGATAATGAACGTTTGCGATCTCATATTTAACGAGACTGATGGTGTTGTGAGAAAGGTATGCAATACTGACGCATTGACTAATCCACCTGTTAACAAATTTATTGGAGGAGGTGTTGTGTCTGATTTCCATGTAGGTAACACCGTACCTTGTACTTTAAGTGATCATTCAGTCATTTCAAATCAAGCTGATGGTCAATGCTTATACTATTCCTTGATATATTCCAATGATGTGATGTTAGTTGATGAATTATTAAGATCAATGATAACCAGTGATATGTCATATATACCAACAAAAGAGAGGAGCGAATTACACAATATGCTTCTTAATAAGTTACCTGGTGATACATCAGTTATCGAACATTTTTGTCACACCTTTAATTCTTATGTCATCGTACACATAGCATCAGACAATGGGTGTAATGCTATAGGCTTTGGTAACAAGGGCACTGCTTCTGATTTGATTCATTTGAAATTCACAAAAAACTCAATGAATGAATACGGAATTGGTCATTATGAACGCATCAACCTTAAAACCAATAAATCTATAGGAATGGTGTTGCCGGATATCTTAGATAGAATGGTTGTTACTCCAGTCATGAACGAGCAGAAGATAAACAAGGGCATTCAATAACTCGAACTACTGTTGTACGTATTGCTTATTGTAGGGTTCGCACCAACCATTTGTGCGAAAAGGTTTCGACCAACACAATGTTAGTAGAACACCAGCGTCAAATAGCAATGCAATAAAATTTTATGAAATGTTGAGCGGCAAATCAAAGACAACACTTATAGCCCGAACACAATGCACGCGACAAGCGGCAAGCGCCAATTGTCAGCTTTCATTTACATGTATTTCTTATGAAACGAATTTTGGAGACTTTGGATATGGTCGCCCGACGTTGCCGTCGGCTTCAATTTAATTCTAATTTGACAGGTAGCAAAAGCAAGTTTCTGTCATTGTTTACATTTGTTATTACTGGTCGCATTCAGCAAACTGAACTGTTGTGAAATTAATGGTAGCGATACCTTAGTGAGGGATGTTTTGCTTGAACTGTATTCAGAGCTGTATAATCTGCATTCATATTCAGAATTTTAAGTACAACTAAATAACGACATAAAAATCCATAAATGAATGTAAAATTGATTTATAAATTAAATTCTTAATTTACATTTTTGTTGTTAAAAATAATGAATCAATTTTTTATTCATATGAAATAAAAATTGCTATAAGAATTGCTATACACAAAGAATGCAATTCACAAAGAATTTCAGAATTTTCAATTATTCTTTTTTTACCCATTATTTATATTTTATTCATTATCGATATCATATTCATTATTAATTTTTATTCATTATTAATTTTCTATTCATTATTCATTTTTTTATTCATTATTCATTTGTAATTCATAACTAATTTGTTATTCATTATTGATTTTAAATTTATTTATTGATATAAATGAAACGAATAATTAATAAATTTTTAAATTTGAATGTAAAATAACATTTTTATTTATGAATGAGTTCTGCATTCATTGAATGGATTCTTATTTCGTCATTCACTCATTCGCCTTTTTGAAAATAAAATGGAAATGAATGGATTTCTTTTTCAGCTCTGAATGTGTTGTTATTCTAAACAGCAAAGGCTGAATGCAGCCATTGTTTAACATGCTTGCTGCTGAAGTTTGCTGCTGTCGCGTTTATTATAATCAAGTCGCTCAACACTTCTCTACAACGACAGAGTGGAGACATGCTGCTCGTCGCTTGTCTCACGCATTGTGTTCGGGCTGTCATGAACACTGCGGCTCCATAGCCATACCAATTTTTTTTGCGCTACACGCAATTATAATGTCAGTATTTTTTTTTTTTGGATAAGACTGAAGAAAATTTTTTGAACACTCACTTCTAAAATCCCCCCTTTAAGCACATTACAATATAAGATAATATTTTTGGAAAATAAAAGAATTCAAGTTAGATCTAAACCAAGAGAGGGGTAGATAATTTTCATCTAATAAACCATTGAATCTCTTTGTAGCCTTACCAGGCTGAGCTGAACAAAACATTGAAACAAAAATCATTATATGGCGATCCTGTTGACCAGATAAAATGGATCACAAGTTAGTCAAATGTGCGATTTCCCGACAATAATTAACCAACTATTCAAAAAGTGCCTAGCAACAGCCCAAAAGTATTCCGTAAGTTAACGACACACGCTCTGACTGTTGGTGAATAACCGACCCAATTAATCATACTGACAAATATTCATACATTGGAATTATCGCCGGTTAATAACTGCTCAACTTTTTATGCTGACAAATATTCATTAGCCTACAACGAAATATTTATTCATTCCTGACATTTAACTTGACACTTTTCTTCACGCTACTTGCAGGTGAAACAACACAAGCTCTGATGCTTTTTAAAAACTAAAATAAAACTAAAGTGATTTAATTGGTACAAACGCCAAAAGGTAACCAACATAGAAACCCTCACCAAAACCAGGCCCATTAAACTCTATTGAAGAGTGCAAGCGCAGACAAGAGAGGACAAAATCCCAGCAAAAAGAGTGACATGAAAGTATACGGCCAAAGAAAAATACCCGTGCAGGGAAGCAGGTAAACCAGCAACGAGAAGTGCGAGAGCTTCAATGACTAGTCCATATCACTGAAGGAAGAAGCGCCAGGAAATTGTGAACAAATTTAGAGCATAAAGAAGGATATACTTTACTTCCTAATATAATTTAAGTGTATTTTACCGCCTTTGATATTGCAATTTGTGTGGCAATTATAAATAATATCGATATTGCATTAACCCAATTCTTTATTTGACACTTCTTGACACATACTATGTGCCAATATCGATTTTGAATACATTAAATTCTCTTGATACATTTTTTGACACTCACTCTTTGTGGCCATAATAAATAATGTTTAAATTCCCCGAATCCACTTGACTTACCGAGTCGAGTAACAAGTGCATTCGATTGCAATAACTTAGAACCCTACAAATATGTATCTCTGACACTGCATTTCGTAGTGCGCCAATCGCGACCCCAACAACAGTCAAGTGGATTCGTGGAAAGCACTTGAATGACCTAGTTGGAGCACGATGGCAATCCATAAAGAAATAGTATTTTTTGTTTTGCAACTGTGTGCTCAACCCGCTACAACTTTTTTTTTTTTTTTCTAGAAGTAAAACCAGCAGCGGAGATGGAGCACCAATTTTTAAACACCTACAGACATTATACATTGTTATTTTAGATTCAAGAAAAGAAATAAAATAAAAAGTGACAGTTAAGAAACAAAGTATAACTTTTTATTATTTCAAATACTAAACTAATCACCTCGAGATACATACTAAGTTATTTGAAGAAGTTGACAGGAAATTCAAGAATTTGAAGCCAGTAAAACAAAAGAATCTGAAAAAATATAATAAGAAAATTAAAAATCGTTTAGTTAACGCGCGATTAATTAGTGCACGAAGGAAAAACCCTCCGAATTAATCCGAAGGAAATAAAAGGGAATATGTGGCGAAAAAGCATAAGAAACTCGTTATCGGCGAGCCAATTTATGACCAAATGGTCAGAGTTGGGAAAAACAGCAACAGCGGCTGGCGAGACAGTTACTGCTGTATCAATCCAGGGATGGACCAACAGAGTCAAGACGTCAATATATTAAATAAAAAAGTGAAATTCAAAAATAAACATTTAAAGAGTGAGCGAAGTTCAGAAGCATTGTTATGTTTCACTCAAGCAATCGGCAGGAAAGTTAAGTCAGGAAAATAAATTTATTTAAGATAGTGTAATGTACTTACATACGACCACCCAAAGACATTCACTTTAACGACCTACAATTGTCTAACATAAATACATATGACAACAATAAAAAATTGGAATTAGTGGTTAAATTATTTTAAGAAAAATACTGGTAAAAACACTTAATTAACCAGAATTCAGAACTCAGAACTCAGAATTTAATTTAGACTAAAAGTGAGCTCATCAGCTCTTGTTTTTATTAAAGTTCTCAACTAAGTTCGGCTCTTAAGCCATCAACTATCAAAAGCGAGTGTTGTGACCCGCACAACATTACCCTGTACACTTTGTACAGCCCGACCTCACACAAAGCCAGAATCTTCAATCGATTCTCTTTAAAACTCATAGATAAATATCAATAAATATTGCCTCGGCATTTGCTGGCAAAATTTATGACTATTATTTCCATGAACGACCAAGACCCAATTCAAGTGCAGTGACTCGAATTGCTGGCGTTCATGAAAAACTGACCTAATTTTACCGCACGCTTAAAATTACCAAAATAAACAAAACCATTGCTTGTTTTTAGTTGTCAAGTGTTTCCGACTACAACGTCGGCGACAACAAAAAGCAAAGCAATGAACTGTTTGGGTGCATCGGCATTACCTTGCACGGTCAGCATAATAGCGATCATTTACCTACCCTAGTTGCTGCGCTGCTCGCAAAGTGCAATGCCTGCAGCTACGCAACATGTAATACGTACGTGATCGCGTATCGCGAAAGGGGAAGTAATATGTAAATTAATGCAAAGATTTTATGTATGACATGTAATGTTTTGATTGGGAAGAATCGATACATAATTTGCACTTATTGGAAATTATGGGAATTGTGGGAGTTTTCTGGAAGAAAGGAACCTCCTTGGAAAGTGAGGATTTTGCCTTTAAAAGCCGGTGACCGGCGTAGTAAAGATGAGAGAGCAAGCAGCAGCTGTAGAACTAAAACTACAAATTAAAAAACCATTATTAAGGTCGCAGCCTCGCCTAGACAGCGGGCCTTAATAATAAATAAATCAACTAAAAAACCATTATTAAGGTCGCAGTCTTGCCTGGACAGCGGGCCTTAATAATATAATAAACAAGTACATCTAAAACTTAAAACTAAAACGCATTTTCACTTACTCTCCCGTCTATGGTCTCTCTTCTCCTTGCGGAAAGCACGGAGGCCACGGACGTTAAACTTAACAACGACATCGGACAAATAATTTTCTCTAGTAAAATCGGAATCATTCCTACGGACATACTGACTAAAACAGAACTCGATCTTATAATGGATTTTAATAGCTATACTAATATAAAAGTATCCGTAGCACTTCAAGCCGATACTATAATTATAATCCTCCTTATCCCCAACTACTCTAAGGACCCTCTATCTAAAATTACTCTGGAACCAATTCCCAACATATACAACAAGTCAATTTTATTGAACAATTACAATATCCTTGTAGACTCAGAAAATAATATTTATGAGCACTTCATTAAAGAAAACCTCAAGAAAAATTTAGTACGCATTAATGACGAATGCTTAAACAATATTTTCAATTTTAAAGAGGCGCAATGCAAAATGCAAACACTAAAACAAGAAACCGTGTCTGAAATTCTCCCGGGCATATTAATTTTCAAAAATTTCTATTTGTTGCCAATTTCTCATAATTGCAGTAAGATTAAAATAAAAATAAGCGGAACTTTCCTAGTAAAATTCGAAAATTGTGAAATAATTGTACGTAATAAAACATACTCAAATGTAAAACTTAAAATCTATGATAATTTTATTTTGCCAAACGCAATAACAAAAATTAAAGGAAGTTCCAATACCACTTTACTTTCCGACATAAAACTAGAATCATTGTATATTAAACAAATTGAACACGAACAAAACCTAGATAAAATAATATTTGCGAATGAGAAAACAAAAATTGTAAACTTAAGCACAAACATTATAATAATCGTTGTAATACTAATTTTAATAATCTTTAAATTATATAAGAAAAAAACTACATCAATACAAATCTCGTCGGAGCCTCAATCTAACGGTGGGGGAGTTACAATAGAGCCTGTAACCTTACCCGTAGACAATAAATTATCTTCTGAAAGAATACATTTGGTGTAATTCCAAGCATAACCCATGTTGAGTTTTTATGACCCACTTATGGTGTCGCAAACACTTTAAAGCCACAACTTGTGTGGTAATATAATTTAATATAATATCAATTTTTAAATATAATTCTTCGAAAAACGCATGTTTGCATTTCAACTTGTCGTGTCGCAAACATGCCGCATTATTTTAAATGTCACAACTTGTGTGGCAATAATAAATAAACTCATGCTTAAAGATTGCTCAAGCGAATTCCTCCGAATCCACTTGAGTAATCTAAAACTAAGTCAGTCAACACAAGTACATTCTACTGCCCTAGTAAAATTCCTTGGAAACAAAAGTAAGAATGCATATAATTGCGCAAGTGAACCTACGCTTGCACAATTAACCAATCGTTCACTTGCTGACCCAATGAAGGAAGCGCAGGCAGAACTGCGCAGCTCACTTACTGACCTAGTTTGCTTCTTAAGAAAGAAGTGCAAGCAAAAGCGGGTGAACGAACATATGATGACCAATCAGAAACTCACACAAAGTACAAAATTAAAGAATTTATTTTGAAACCAATGAAAGCGGAAAGAAAGTGTTATACAAATCCTGCATCACTTTCTTTCTTACAAAGTGAACTCTGACAAAAGAGCAGAGGGTTAGTTTGAGACGTCGACGAAGTATAACAATTAAAATACTTTAAATACCAATGTAAAATTAAAACTAAGTTAGTCTTAAGATAGCTTCATAAGAGGAATCAATAAAAATAATATTTTTAATAAATCAAACTTTTTATTGTTACTCAAAAGTGTGTTGCTGGGAGGATGATATTACTACCCCGATGCGAAAGGCGATATGTTTATATGAATTCCATGGTCACAGCTTGGAATCATTATGCTATGCAGCGGTCAATTCGTCCGCAGATGATTGGCACTTAAGTGTACCAATATTGAAATGTATACGTGATTTGGCTCGATCACATAATCCCTAATTGGGATTATTGTGTGGTAGTATTTTAATTTTATGAATATTTTTATTTAAATTTTATATTGTATTAACATTTTAAAATCTAATAAAATATTTTTAATAAATATAATTTTAAATAAAAATAATTTTTGATGACTTATTTCCTTTTTTACATTGCTTTTTATTATAAGAATTTAATAAAAATTGTAAAGAAATAGAGTCAAATAGTACTAATTTATAGATTCAACTGGTGTGAGTGAGTACGCATATAGATTGGAGGAAAAAATGTGGGACCATGGTATAATTAAGCAGGTAGGTGTGACAGTCAACCGAACATGAATTGTCAAAAATCGTACGAAACAAAGCAAACAAAAAAGGACGAGTTAAACAATCCACGACCGATCTCGTTGTCAAACATACCTGCGTAAAAAAGGACTCGATCAGGGATCATACGAGCATCAACGGCCACAAAATATTTCATATAAATTGATGTGCATCTGCCGTTTTAAATCAGTACATTTTTTGACATTCAAATAAACGAATACTAACGACAACGCAATATTAACCATGCATCCAAAAGGTAAGAAAAAACAAATATTTTAATAATTTAACCTTTTAATAATTAATTTAACAATTTTTATTGATTTAAAATTCTTTTTTTCAGCTCGTGAAGCCTATCAATATATGTGGAACTTGGATCCATTACTCTATTTTAAGTTCTGGATGATCGACTTCACAATGTATTGCTGGGAGGAGGAGGAGACCGACACGATGCAAAAGGCGATTCACTCGTACGAATGCGATAATCAAAGCTTGGAGTGGCTATGCTATACAGCGGTCAACTCGACCGCACATCAATGGCACTTAAGTGTGCCAACATTAAAAATTGTACGAGATTTGGCTTAAATACATAATAAAACAATTAATAAAATGAGTTATTTCTTTTAACATTGCTTTTATTATAAGAATTTAATAAAAATTGTACAGAAATAGAGTCAAATAGTACTAATGCATAGATTCAACTGGTGTGAGTGAGTACGCATATAGATTGGAGGAAAAAATGTGGGACCATGGTATAATTAAGCAGGTAGGTGTGACAGTCAACCGAACATGAATTGTCAAAAATCGTACAAAACCAAGCAAACAAAAAAGGACGAGTTTAACAATCCACGACCGATCTCGTTGTCAAACCTACCTGCGTAAAAAAGGACTCGATCAGGGATCATACGAGCATCAACGGCCACAAAATATTTCATATAAATTGATGTGCAGCTGCCGTTTTAAATCAGTACATTTTTTGACATTCAAATAAACGAATACTAACGACAACGCAATATTAACCATGCATCCAAAAGGTAAGAAAATACAAATATTTTAATAATTTAACCTTTTAATAATTAATTTAACAATTTTTATTGATTTAAAATTCTTTTTTTCAGCTCGTGAAGCCTATCAATATATGTGGAACTTGGATCCATTACTCTATTTTAAGTTCTGGATGATCGACTTCACAATGTGTTGCTGGGAGGAGGAGGAGACCGACACGATGCAAAAGGCGATTTACTCGTACGAATGCGATAATCAAAGCTTGGAGTGGCTATGCTATACAGCGGTCAACTCGACCGCACATCAATGGCACTTAAGTGTGCCAACATTAAAAATTGTACGAGATTTGGCTAAAATACATAATAAAACAATTAATAAAATGACTTATTTCTTTTAACATTGCTTTTATTATAAGAATTTAATAAAAATTGTACAGAAATAGAGTCAAATAGTACTAATGCATAGATTCAACTGGTGTGAGTGAGTACGCATATAGATTGGAGGAAAAAATGTGGGACCATGGTATAATTAAGCAGGTAGGTGTGACAGTCAACCGAACATGAATTGTCAAAAATCGTACAAAACCAAGCAAACAAAAAAGGACGAGTTTAACAATCCACGACCGATCTCGTTGTCAAACCTACATGCGTAAAAAAGGACTCGATCAGGGATCATACGAGCATCAACGGCCACAAAATATTTCATATAAATTGATGTGCATCTGCCGTTTTAAAGCAGTACATTTTTTGACATTCAAATAAACGAATACTAACGACAACGCAATATTAACCATGCATCCAAAAGGTAAGAAAAAACAAATATTTTAATAATTTAACCTTTTAATAATTTAATAATTAATTTAACAATTTTTATTGATTTAAAATTCTTTTTTTCAGCTCGTGAAGCCTATCAATATATGTGGAACTTGGATCCATTACTCTATTTTAAGTTCTGGATGATCGACTTCACAATGTGTTGCTGGGAGGAGGAGGAGACCGACACGATGCAAAAGGCGATTCACTCGTACGAATGCGATAATCAAAGCTTGGAGTGGCTATGCTATACAGCGGTCAACTCGACCGCACATCAATGGCACTTAAGTGTGCCAACATTAAAAATTGTACGAGATTTGGCTTAAATACATAATAAAACAATTAATAAAATGAGTTATTTCTTTTAACATTGCTTTTATTATAAGAATTTAATAAAAATTGTACAGAAATAGAGTCAAATAGTACTAATGCATAGATTCAACTGGTGTGAGTGAGTACGCATATAGATTGGAGGAAAAAATGTGGGACCATGGTATAATTAAGCAGGTAGGTGTGACAGTCAACCGAACATGAATTGTCAAAAATCGTACAAAACCAAGCAAACAAAAAAGGACGAGTTTAACAATCCACGACCGATCTCGTTGTCAAACCTACCTGCGTAAAAAAGGACTCGATCAGGGATCATACGAGCATCAACGGCCACAAAATATTTCATATAAATTGATGTGCATCTGCCGTTTTAAATCAGTACATTTTTTGACATTCAAATAAACGAATACTAACGACAACGCAATATTAACCATGCATCCAAAAGGTAAGAAAAAACAAATATTTTAATAATTTAACATTTTCATAATTAATTTAACAATTTTTATTGATTTAAAATTCTTTTTTTCAGCTCGTGAAGCCTATCAATATATGTGGAACTTGGATCCATTACTCTATTTTAAGTTCTGGATGATCGACTTCACAATGTGTTGCTGGGAGGAGGAGGAGACCGACACGATGCAAAAGGCGATTCACTCGTACGAATGCGATAATCAAAGCTTGGAGTGGCTATGCTATACAGCGGTCAACTCGACCGCACATCAATGGCACTTAAGTGTGCCAACATTAAAAATTGTACGAGATTTGGCTAAAATACATAATAAAACAATTAATAAAATTACTTATTTCTTTTAACATTGCTTTTATTATAAGAATTTAATAAAAATTGTACAGAAATAGAGTCAAATAGTACTAATGCATAGATTCAACTGGTGTGAGTGAGTACGCATATAGATTGGAGGAAAAAATGTGGGACCATGGTATAATTAAGCAGGCGGGTGTGACAGTCAACCGAACATGAATTGTCAAAAATCGTACAAAACCAAGCAAACAAAAAAGGACGAGCTTAACAATCCACGACCGATCTCGTTGTCAAACCTACCTGCGTAAAAAAGAACTCGATCAGGGATCATACGAGCATCATCGGCCACAAAATATTTCATATAAATTGATGTGCAGCTGCCGTTTTAAATCAGTATATTTTTTGACATTCAAATAAACGAATACTAACGACAACGCAATATTAACCATGCATCCAAAAGGTAAGAAAAAACAAATATTTTAATAATTTAACCTTTTAATAATTAATTTAACAATTTTTATTGATTTAAAATTCTTTTTTTCAGCTCGTGAAGCCTATCAATATATGTGGAACTTGGATCCATTACTCTATTTTAAGTTCTGGATGATCGACTTCACAATGTGTTGCTGGGAGGAGGAGGAGACCGACACGATGCAAAAGGCGATTCACTCGTACGAATGCGATAATCAAAGCTTGGAGTGGCTATGCTATACAGCGGTCAACTCGACCGCACATCAATGGCACTTAAGTGTGCCAACATTAAAAATTGTACGAGATTTGGCTAAAATACATAATAAAACAATTAATAAAATGAGTTATTTCTTTTAACATTGCTTTTATTATAAGAATTTAATAAAAATTGTACAGAAATAGAGTCAAATAGTACTAATGCATAGATTCAACTGGTGTGAGTGAGTACGCATATAGATTGGAGGAAAAAATGTGGGACCATGGTATAATTAAGCAGGTAGGTGTGACAGTCAACCGAACATGAATTGTCAAAAATCGTACAAAACCAAGCAAACAAAAAAGGACGAGTTTAACAATCCACGACCGATCTCGTTGTCAAACCTACCTGCGTAAAAAAAAGGACTCGATCAGGGATCATACGAGCATCAACGGCCACAAAATATTTCATATAAATTGATGTGCAGCTGCCGTTTTAAATCAGTACATTTTTTGACATTCAAATAAACGAATACTAACGACAACGCAATATTAACCATGCATCCAAAAGGTAAGAAAAAACAAATATTTTAATAATTTAACCTTTTAATAATTAATTTAACAATTTTTATTGATTTAAAATTCTTTTTTTCAGCTCGTGAAGCCTATCAATATATGTGGAACTTGGATCCATTACTCTATTTTAAGTTCTGGATGATCGACTTCACAATGTGTTGCTGGGAGGAGGAGGAGACCGACACGATGCAAAAGGCGATTCACTCGTACGAATGCGATAATCAAAGCTTGGAGTGGCTATGCTATACAGCGGTCAACTCGACCGCACATCAATGGCACTTAAGTGTGCCAACATTAAAAATTGTACGAGATTTGGCTAAAATACATAATAAAACAATTAATAAAATGAGTTATTTCTTTTAACATTGCTTTTATTATAAGAATTTAATAAAAATTGTACAGAAATAGAGTCAAATAGTACTAATGCATAGATTCAACTGGTGTGAGTGAGTACGCATATAGATTGGAGAAAAAAATGTGGGACCATGGTATAATTAAGCAGGTAGGTGTGACAGTCAACCGAACATGAATTGTCAAAAATCGTACAAAACCAAGCAAACAAAAAAGGACGAGTTTAACAATCCACGACCGATCTCGTTGTCAAACCTACCTGCGTAAAAAAAGGACTCGATCAGGGATCATACGAGCATCAACGGCCACAAAATATTTCATATAAATTGATGTGCATCTGCCGTTTTAAATCAGTACATTTTTTGACATTCTAATAAACGAATACTAACGACAACGCAATATTAACCATGCATCCAAAAGGTAAGAAAAAACAAATATTTTAATAATTTAACCTTTTAATAATTTAATAATTAATTTAACAATTTTTATTGATTTAAAATTCTTTTTTTCAGCTCGTGAAGCCTATCAATATATGTGGAACTTGGATCCATTACTCTATTTTAAGTTCTGGATGATCGACTTCACAATGTGTTGCTGGGAGGAGGAGGAGACCGACACGATGCAAAAGGCGATTCACTCGTACGAATGCGATAAACAAAGCTTGGAGTGGCTATGCTATACAGCGGTCAACTCGACCGCACATCAATGGCACTTAAGTGTGCCAACATTAAAAATTGTACGAGATTTGGCTAAAATACATAATAAAACAATTAATAAAATGAGTTATTTCTTTTAACATTGCTTTTATTATAAGAATTTAATAAAAATTGTACAGAAATAGAGTCAAATAGTACTAATGCATAGATTCAACTGGTGTGAGTGAGTACGCATATAGATTGAAGGAAAAAATGTGGGACCATGGTATAATTAAGCAGGTGGGTGTGACAGTCAACCGAACATGAATTGTCAAAAATCGTACAAAACCAAGCAAACAAAAAAGGACGAGTTTAACAATCCACGACCGATCTCGTTGTCAAACATACCTGCGTAAAAAAGGACTCGATCAGGGATCATACGAGCATCAACGGCCACAAAATATTTCATATAAATTGATGTGCAGCTGCCGTTTTAAATCAGTAAATTTTTTGACATTCACATATTAACGAATATTAACGACAACAGGATGCATCCAAAAAGTAAGTAAAAAAAATATTTTATCCAAAATTTCGACCTTTTAATAATAAATTAAATTAATTTAACTAATAATTAATTTAACAATTTTTATTCATTTAAAATTCTTATTTTCAGTTATCGAAACTTATCAACATTTGTGGAACTTGAGTCCCATACTATATTTTAAATTATGGATGATGGATTTCACAAGGTGTTGCTGGGAGGATGAAGTGACTGACTCGATGCAAAAGGCGATACGCTCATATGAATGCCATGGTCATAGCTTGTAGTCGCTATGCCATGCAGCGGTCAATTCGTCCGCAGATGATTGGCACTTAAGTGTACCAATATTGAAATGTATACGTGATTTGGCTCGATCACATAATCCCTAATTGGGATTATTGTGTGGTAGTATTTTAATTTTATGAATATTTTTATTTAAATTTTATATTGTATTAACATTTTAAAATCTAATAAAATATTTTTAATAAATATAATTTTAAATAAAAATAATTTTTGATGACTTATTTCCTTTTTTACATTGCTTTTTATTATAAGAATTTAATAAAAATTGTACAGAAATAGAGTCAAATAGTACTAATGCATAGATTCAACTGGTGTGAGTGAGTACGCATATAGATTGAAGGAAAAAATGTGGGACCATGGTATAATTAAGCAGGTGGGTGTGACAGTCAACCGAACATGAATTGTCAAAAATCGTACAAAACCAAGCAAACAAAAAAGGACGAGTTTAACAATCCACGACCGATCTCGTTGTCAAACATACCTGCGTAAAAAAGGACTCGATCAGGGATCATACGAGCATCAACGGCCACAAAATATTTCATATAAATTGATGTGCAGCTGCCGTTTTAAATCAGTAAATTTTTTGACATTCACATATTAACGAATATTAACGACAACAGGATGCATCCAAAAAGTAAGTAAAAAAAATATTTTATCCAAAATTTCGACCTTTTAATAATAAATTAAATTAATTTAACTAATAATTAATTTAACAATTTTTATTCATTTAAAATTCTTATTTTCAGTTATCGAAACTTATCAACATTTGTGGAACTTGAGTCCCATACTATATTTTAAATTATGGATGATGGATTTCACAAGGTGTTGCTGGGAGGATGAAGTGACTGACTCGATGCAAAAGGCGATACGCTCATATGAATGCCATGGTCATAGCTTGTAGTCGCTATGCCATGCAGCGGTCAATTCGTCCGCAGATGATTGGCACTTAAGTGTACCAATATTGAAATGTATACGTGATTTGGCTCGATCACATAATCCCTAATTGGGATTATTGTGTGGTAGTATTTTAATTTTATGAATATTTTTATTTAAATTTTATATTGTATTAACATTTTAAAATCTAATAAAATATTTTTAATAAATATAATTTTAAATAAAAATAATTTTTGATGACTTATTTCCTTTTTTACATTGCTTTTTATTATAAGAATTTAATAAAAATTGTAAAGAAATAGAGTCAAATAGTACTAATTCATAGATTCAACTGGTGTGAGTGAGTACGCATATAGATTGGAGGAAAAAATGTGGGACCATGGTATAATTAAGCAGGTAGGTGTGACAGTCAACCGAACATGAATTGTCAAAAATCGTACGAAACAAAGCAAACAAAAAAGGACGAGTTTAACAATCCACGACCGATCTCGTTGTCAAACATACCTGCGTAAAAAAGGACTCGATCAGGGATCATACGAGCATCAACGGCCACAAAATATTTCATATAAATTGATGTGCAGCTGCCGTTTTAAATCAGTAAATTTTTTGACATTCACATATTAACGAATATTAACGATAACAGGATGCATCCAAAAAGTAAGTAAAAAAAATATTTTATCCAAAATTTCGACCTTTTAATAATAAATTAAATTAATTTAACTAATAATTAATTTAACAATTTTTATTCATTTAAAATTCTTATTTTCAGTTATCGAAACTTATCAACATTTGTGGAACTTGAGTCCCATACTATATTTTAAATTATGGATGATGGATTTCACAAGGTGTTGCTGGGAGGATGAAGTGACTGACTCGATGCAAAAGGCGATACGCTCATATGAATGCCATGGTCATAGCTTGGAGTCGTTATGCCATGCAGCGGTCAATTCGTCCGCAGATGATTGGCACTTAAGTGTACCAATATTGAAATGTATACGTGATTTGGCTGGATCACATAATCCCTAATTGGGATTATTGTGTGGTAGTATTTTCATTTTATGAATATTTTTATTTAAATTTTATATTGTATTAACATTTTAAAATCTAATAAAATATTTTTAATAAATATAATTTTAAATAAAAATAATTTTTTATGACTTATTTTCTTTTTTAAAAATTTTAAAGAAATAGGAATAGGTAATTGGGTAGTTTCAGGAATTTCGTTTCCTTGGCTTAAAATCTATTGGTTCGCGAAGAATAGAAGAATATGTAGTTCTTCTTCATAAATGTAATGGCAGGATCGCCAGTTGTGGTGGTTCACAAATATGAATATTTTTATTTAAATTTTATTCTTACAATTAATTTTTTGTGTGTCTATATTTCGTTGAACAAATTTTTATAATCTAATAAAATATTTTTGATAGTTTTTTGATAAACAATTTTTGATAACTTATTTTATAATTAAAATTTAAATTGTTTTTTATATATGTGTGTGTGTGTGTGTGTGTGTGTGTGTGTGTGCGCGTGTGTGTGTGTGTGTGTGTTTTTTTTTTTTTTTTTTCCCCCAAGGTGAAAAGCATCGAAAGCCTGAGTGCGAGACTTTAATCCGCTAAAAACACCTCCCCCCAGGTCCGTACATCCCCCCGGGACCACCTCTCGGTATTACTTCGGAAGGCGGACAGAGCATCTTACGCTCACTAGTCATCAGTGGTTAGTGTTTGTCGCTAGTTCTATAAGCCCCTTCTATTTTCCGTGTAGGATTTTGTTGCACTCTAGTACAAAGACCCATACTAATCTATACTACACTGGCCTATTCTCGTCTTCTACTCTATGTGTCATCTCGTCTGCGCGTACTTTTTGTATAATACGCGTGATTATGCTGCTGACTGTGTCCCATGTTTCTTGTGATGTCATCATGTGTTGTACAATCTGCGACGGGTTTGTATTTTGCCTGCTTCGATGTAGCTCTGCGATGTCTTCTTCGAAGCGTGTGCATTCTGTCACTACGTGTCTTGCGTTCTCTATTTTGTTGTTGCAGTATAAGCATAGTTCGCTATCAACATACTTGTACTTATACAGATACTGTCGGAAGCAGCCATGACCGGAGAGCCATTGTGTCATATGGTGGTTTACTTCACCGTGCCGCCTACTAATCCACGTTTTAATGTTGGGAATCAGTTCGTAGGTCCATCTTCCTTTAGTAGATTGTTCCCATCGCTCCTGCCACTCTCTTAAGCTGCTTTCTCGAATCTCTGTGCGTTCTCTTTCGGTTTCTGCCTTCCGTAGGGCTGCTGCTTCTTTTGCTGCGATTTCAACCGGCATTCTTTCAGCAATGACATTGACGGCGTCACCGGATACAGTACGGAAGGCTCTGCATACTCTCAGTGAGGTTAGTCTGTGCGCTGTGTCAACTCCTTTCATGTAGGTCTTGTTGACTTTTACTGCTGCCCACACTGGTGCCGCGTACATTAATATCGATGTGCTGACCATTGCCAGCATTTTTCTTCGATGCTGTTTTGGGCCTCCGGCGTTTGGCATGAGTCTAGATAGTGCTCCACTCGCTTTCACTGCTTTCTGTGTGTGTGTGTGTGATTGTGTGTGTGTGTGTGTGTGTGTGTGTGTGTGTGTGTGTGTGATTGTGTGTCTTGTAAGAGCGCCACAAACGCATTAATTTTTTTTATTTTAGCACCCCCTAATAAGAATAAAAAATTAATTATACAATGACAATTATGTTTTTCTTTTTAACAATTGTAATTATAATTTTCATTTCGTATATATTTTATAAATATTTAAAATATAATAGTCTCAAAGAATACTACAACGATGAAGGCAACAACTTTATATACTATATAAAAAATAAGAATTGTTTCCAATTGAATCGAAAAACTGCGCGATTATATAATAAAATAGAATTTCCACTAAATATTTACTTTAATGACAAACAAAAAACGGAAAAATCAAAAATATTTTCGAAAAAAATTAAAAAAAATACAATAAAAGCCGCAAGTAACTACAATAAAATATTAAATTTTAAACTTTTGGCATAATTCTAGTTGTGCACTACTCCATTTTATTGATATTTTCACTCCCACGCTTGCAGAATTATGCCAAATTTCCTCTCTCTCTCTCTCTCACACACTGCAGAAGTGACAGTTCTAATGTCAAATCTATTGCTGCAATACATGGAAAGCAATATTGCTAGCCATGAATTGCCAACCATGGCAATTGAGTGGTCTCGATTTGCAATAATTGCCAATTGACAAATGGAAAGCAATAAATTATTGCTTGTGGATACATACATACGTATTCTCAATTGTCATGGCTCATTACTATCTTGTGTGGCCGCGGCGTAATGGTCGTAGTGCTAATCGCGTCACGATAATTTTAAACTGCGTTTTTACTTGTTCAAATGTTCACTCTTCTTCTTCTTCTTCTTCTTGTTGGCATTGAGGAAGGAATTCTTTTTGGAAATTACCGAATATAAGAAAGTGTAAATAAGATTGATGATATCAAATTTGTGTGCTCAAATTGGATAAATAGTATGTCAATTCTAAATCTTACAGATATCTACCTTTTTTGGCATAATTCTACTTTAAGGCCCAAGCCCAAATATTTTTTTTTTTTTTTTTCTTGGTTTCAGAGATAAAAATCGGGAAAGTATAAAAATTCAGTGCAGATTTCTAAGCGGTGCTCAATTATATACAATACCTATTCTTTGCGAATGTACAAATTTTTTGAGCAACTAATTCAACTTCAACCTATAAGGTGGCTCATGCTTATTTTTCACGATAATTTTAAACTGCGTGATTTTTTTACTTGTAAATTTGTTGATCATGTTCAATGATGCCATTTTGACTCTTGTTGGCATTGAGGAAGGAGGAATTCTTTTTGGAAATTACCGAGAATATATAAGAAAGTGTAACTAAGAGATTGATTGATGATATCAAATTGGATTGTTCTATTGTTGGATCAAACATGTCAATTCTAAATCTTACAGATATCTACAAAATTTTCGAATATGATGGTGTCTTAACATTAGACATCATCAGAATGTTACAGAGTTGGAACCTAATTGCCAAAAACAATAGTTTGAGATGTGCTAATGGACACACATTCCAACTAACTCCAAACTCAGAGGCAATGGATGGCTTCCAATGGAGGTGCCGCGAGAAATTTGTAAATAAATACAAAAAGAGGGTCAATTGCGATGAAAAACGGTCCATCCGCACGGAGACATTTTTCGAAAAGTCCCACCTGTCCCTCTACCAGATTGTTGCGATGACATATCTCTGGTTAGAGAATACATCCCAACAATTTCTGGTCAAACAGGTTCGGATTTCTTGCCAAACTGCCGTCGATTGGTGTTCTTTCTACAGAGAGGTGGTTGCCTACAAAATGTTGACCATGCACGAAAAGATCGGTGGCCCGGAAAAAATCATCGAAATTGATGAGTCAAAATTTGGAAAACGCAAATACCATCGTGGTCACCGGGTAGAGGGGCAATGGGTGTTTGGAGGCATCGAGCGAGGCAGTGGAAGATGTTTTCTAATCCCTATTGAAACAAGACAAGATAGACAAACCCTTCTGAGCCTCATAAATGAATGGATACAACCAGGATCCACCATTATTTCGGATTGTGGGAAGGTACATACATACATACATACATACATACATACATACATACATACATACATACAATTTACAAATACATTTTTTATATTGTATGTACTTATAGGCGTACGACCCCCTAGATCAAGAAGGCTTTATATAAAGTTAATCACTCGCAAAGTTTTATTGATCCAATATCTGGCGCGCACACAAACACTGTGTTGGGGATGTGGAGGCACGCGAAAGCTTACCTATCGCAATATGGTCGGAAAAAGCATTTTTTCGCTGGCTACTTGGCCAAATTTATGTTTTCTAAGTAGTGCCACGCCATGGGTGTTGACGAGCTGACCGAATTTTTTAAAATTGTCGGTGAGCTATATGATCCCGTTCGTTCAAATACTTATTTCAATAGCACCAGAAAAATCAGACACCGATTTTGAAAAAAAAAAAAAATTTGTATAAAAATAAATAATTTAATTACCTAGAATGAAATAACTTGTTATTAAAGCATTGAAATTCAATATTAATGGTAAGTATTATTACACCGACAATATTTTATTGCACCATTAGGAGGGTTAGGGGGGGGGGGGACGCGGTATCATACATATACGCACATACATAAGATCCTCCTCGTCCATGCACTTGGAAATTTGCACTGAATTTTTAAACTTTCCCGATTTTTTATCTCCCCCTCTACCATTCGAGAGAGAGAGACAATACAGACAATATTTTTTATTGCATTTACCCTAAAGTAGAATTATTCCTTAAAAAGTATTCTTTTTTAATTCTCACTTTTTTTTTTTTTCTTTTCATACACAGGCTTATATTCAACACCAACCACCGGAGAGTGGTATCTGACCAAAAGACAGGAAGAGGGTTGGAATAAATCCGAGTCAAAGTTAAGAAAGCGGGGGATGAAACTTATAAATCGTTGAGTAAACACACCATACGAAGTAGAAGATGTTGCAACCGCGCTAAACTGCTGCTATCCGAAGCAGTTCACATGGAAGTCACACAAAAATATCATCAGTTGTATGCCTCCAAACTGTGTTAATCCGGAATTGTATGGCAGTTTAATAACTAGTGAACATATGGTGCATATAATAAATAATGCAATCCATGCAGGAAACGAGGCACATTATTTAGCCCAATATAATGAAAATATATTGTAAAAAATGATTATATTGTATTTTTTTTATTGTATATACAGTCGAAACTCTTTATAACGAATTCCAAGGGACTGGATATTTACTTCGCTATAAAGAAAATTCGCTATATAGAAAAGAAAAGTTTCTGGGCGTAAGAGGTTCTTTCTCTTCCATTTGTGTCAAAATGCGTTTTCTGTCATGCGTTTTAATGCTAGAAATTATGCCCTGATCCATTGGCTGAAGTAACGAAGTCATGTTGGGTGGAAAATAAGCAATTTCAATATTTTTCAATTGGTCCTTTACATCCCTAGGGTGCGCAGCGCAGTTGTCAACAAAAAGCAAAACATTCCTTTGTTAAAAAGTAAACTTTCGGTCCAATTTTAAGAGCCATTTCAAGAAAATGTTGCTTGTCATCCATGTTTTCGTATTACATTCATAATCCACGTCTAGAGATTTGATTCCTTTGAAGCATCTCGGATTCTTGGCCCTTCCTATGATAAGCAATTTAACTTTCTCCGATCCGGTCATATTGCATGCCATCATAACAGTTATCCTCTCTTTACTGTTTTTCCCCCCAAAGCACTTCTCATTTTTAAACGCCATCGTTTTATTTGGTAAGCACTTGAAGAACAAACCCGTCTCATCGGCGTTAAAGATGTCGTTTTCGTCATATTTTTCTAACAATTTTGGCAAGACATGCGTCACCTGTTCATCGCGAGTTTGGAAGTTGGCGGCAGCACTTTCAGCACACAAAATATTTTTTCACAATACCGTGAAAATTTTTTTTTTAACAATACCGTGAAAGCCATCCTACACTTGCTTCAAATTCTTCGTGGCCCAATGATTCAGCGAATTGTTTTGCTTTTCTCTCAGTATTGGTCCAGACAGAGGAAGATTTGCTTCGTCAATATCCTCAACGGTACAAATTCGAAGCTTCTGGCGTTTAATACTGGTTGCATTATCTGTGACACTGCTTAAAAACATATCCTTGTTTTTTTAAAATCGTAGATAAGCTACTGGGAGGAATTCCAAATTGCTTAGCAATTTCTTTTTTTTAAGCTTTTCCCTTTTCAATTTCTTTTATGATCAATAGCTTTTTTCAACAGTAATACTTATGCGCGGAGTCATTTTACAACTTACTATCGCGAATGCAAAGTTAAACTGATGGATGGTAGCTGAAGAGATGGTAATGATTAAAGTTGTCATTTGCATAGTTCGGTGGTTCCCCAAAATACACTTTCAATTTTATGATAAATAAAACATGTACATAAATAAAAACGAAGAATTATTTGATTAAATTCGTTATATGGAGATTGAAAACGCTTCAATCTTGAAGTTACGGTCGCCAAAATGTTTCGTTATAAGGAAATATTCGCTATAGGGAAATTCGTTGTATAGAGATCATAATCCACTCAAAGTAGAACCAAAACACAATGTTCTTATAATTGCTTCGCAATAAAGAAAACTTCGTTACATAAGAGTTCGTTATAGAGAGTTTCGACTGTATTACATTTATTATAAATAAATAAATAATAAAATGAAATATTTAACTGCTTATTTTAATTACTTGCGACGAATATTTTCTTGTAGAAAACGAATCGAAAATATCGGTAAGTATTTTGAAATGGAAAAATTTAAATTTCTAGTATTTTTTGAAGCTTAAAATAAATAGTTTTTAGTTATTTGGCAATGGATGATGATGCTACGCTCATGTTCATGTGAAATGAATGTGTTCACACAGAACTATCATTTCTTCAAAGAGTTGACTGACTGACTCTCCTTTTTGGATTTGGAGTTGAACAAATTCAAAAATTTGTATCGCATCAGAACGTCGACAGCGAAATAGAATCACTGGTCTATTAGCTGAAAATCAAGTAGGTATTGTTTTATGATTCGCTCATTCATTCATAGACATATTGGAACTAGCTATATTCTATTTTGGTTGTAGGTTTTGCAGCATTGCGCTTTTATGCCCACATAGCCTGTTTTTGTTGGTTAAATAATACAACATCAAAATTGCATTTAGCTATAAATATATTTTGTCGGGCCCTCGATATACATATCTTTATTTTCAACACAGATAGAAGAGTGCAGCTTATTCTTATTATTTGGACTTTTCAATTATTACCAACAATGACTAAATATCAAAATTTTACATTTACATACATCTATCGGTGAGTAACTAAAACAAAAAAAAATGACATTTCTCAGCGATAAATAAGTAGTGCTGCCACTTTTTTTTCACTTCAATTCGTAAATTTTTTTCGACCGAAATTTGTCGCCGCAAAGTAAATACCGTTAGTGAATACCGTTTTCGGTATGACAACCGAGTTACAAAATTCCACTACAGAAGAATCCAACACCGATTTTGAATAAAAAATTTATTTTAAAAATAAATAATTTTTACCTAAAATGAAGCTGAGTGTTGTATTACTTATTATTATTATTATTTTTATAGGATTGAAATACTACAATATTAATGGTGGTAGGTATTAATATTACTATGTGTAAAAGGTCAAATTATTTAGCTTCCAAGCACTTGGAAATTTGCACTGAATTTTGAAACCTTTCCGATTTTTATCTCCTAAACCAATCGAGACAGATAAAATTTTATTGAACCAATAGGCTTAGGAGGGCCATATACATTTAATAAAAATAAGAAAAAAATATTCGAGCCTGGGCCCTGAACAAGAATTATTCCATCAATTAAATTAACGTTACTAAAATTATTAAAATTGTCTTGGCTTGTTTCATTTTCGTCTTTAAAATTTTCCCAAGAACATAATTTAAATTTTTTTAAAGATAATAGTTTTTCAGCTTCTTTTTTAGCTAATCTTTTTTTACCTGTTTGGCTGACATTGCTTTATTTTATTTATTTCACTTACTTTAATTTATTTTTTTTAATGTCACGACTCAAATGACTTTAAACTACGACTGCACTGCTGAAAACTGATTGATTGAATTAAAAAAATTCATATTAAATAAATAAATTACTTTAACAACAAACTTGTGCATACATTGGTGTTATATCAAAGCAAACAGTTGAAATCCCATTAAAACATACATTGCAGATTGTCCATTAAGATATAAAAATTAAATTGATTCTGTGCAATATATTATGTTGGTTCACACTTCAAAATAAACACGAAATATGAACAATGTTAAGTCATGGTCTCTATATGAACGTGATGGTAGAAAATATCTAGTATAAGTATTGTTTATTTATTAATATTCTATTTGTGAATTACATAAGTTATGAATACAATTGATCACTGTATAAGCACAGAAAAACGCCCAAATCTGATTCAGTTTTTAATCCAAATCGTTACTACTTACAGTGTCTTCATTCATAAAAAATACTACTGAAATTGTGCGTAACACCAGCGTAGAGGAGTGGGTCACTGCAAATCCGAATAAATTGTCACTGCGCGAAGTGTGCAATATGTTCCATTTGGACATCGAAAACGATCAACGCAATAAAATATTCTGGAATATTCAAATGACTGATGTAGTTTTGAAAAATGAGCCATTTTTAGATTATTTAGGATATCATGGTCAAACTTATTGTAATAAAAAAACTGCCATCTCCTTGCTCTTGAAAAAAAATCCACAAATTATATATCAAGAAATTTCCGATGAAATTAACCCGAGGAAAAGATACTACGTTTTGATAGCAATAGACTTGGAGTCTCTCATGATGCAAATGAGAACTTCGAAAGTAATAGAACTACGGGAATTATATTCCCTGATGAAGTATATATTAGTTCGTTATTGCGAATATGAGGCATGTTATGAGAAATCTCGTGCGAAAAACATACAAATTCAAAACATGCAGTTGGCGTCCACAATAAATGTTATGCAGAAGGCTTTGTTTGAGGCACATCGAAATTCAGAGGAAATAAAAAATCTCGCAATTGTGGAAAGAATTCAATGCGAAGAACGGGGACAACAATTTAATGCAGAAAAAGACAGAGCTGAATTTCATAGATTGCGAGCAGAAGCGCAAAGGGATAACATTGAAATCGAACTATGTAAAGAACAAGCAGAAAGAGAAAAAGCTCAAGAATGTGATCGCGCGGTGATAAGAGCTCAAATGCTGACAGACCGAATCAAATACAATATTGATTGTTTAAGGAATAAAATTGCGCCACAAATAGTTCCGGCTTTTATCACTGACAATAGGAAACGGAATATATTATAACGGATTCTGTGCAATATATTATGATCGTTCACAAGTGAATACAATTGATCGCTTTATAAGCACAAAATCACACCCAAATCTCATTCAGTTTTTAATCAAAATCCTTACTATTTACAGTGTCTTCAACAAAAAATATTTTTGAAATTGTGCGTCGCACCAACATAGAGTCGTGGGTCATTGCAAATCCCAACAAATTATCATTGCACGATGTGTGCAAATTATTCAATTTAGATATTGAAAACGACCAACGCAACAAAATTTTTTGGAATATCCAAATGTCTGATGAAGTGCTTTTGAATGAGCCACTTTAAGACTATTTGGGATATCGTGGCCAGAAATATTGGCATAAGGAAAGTTCCGTTACCAAGTTTATAAAAAAAAATCCACATATCAAATATACTGAAATTGCCGATGAAAATGATCCGAGGAAAAAATACTATGTTTTGAAGGCAGTAGACTTGGAGTCACTCATGATGACAATGAGAACTTCAAAAGTAGTAGAACTGCGGGAATTATATTCTCTTATGAAATTCATAATAACACGTTATTGTGAATATGAAACTTATTATGAGAAACATCATATGAGAACTAATGAGAAGATTTTAAATGAGAAATATCATAGTGCAGTGAATATGGTAAATTCCGCAAATGCGGAAAGAATGCAAGCCGAAGAACGGGAACGTCAATTTAAAGCAGAATTAGACAGAGCTGAATTTCATAGATTGCGAGCAGAAGCGCAAAGGGATAACATTGAAATCGAACTATGTAAAGAACAAGCAGAAAGAGAAAAAGCTCAAGCCGAACTACATAAAGTAAAAGAAGAATGTGATCGCGCGGTGATAAAAGCTCAAATGCTGACAGACCGAATCAAATACAATATTAATTGTTTAAGGAATAAAATTGCGCCACAAATAGTTCCGGCTTTTATCACTGACAATAGGAAACGGAATATATTATAACGGATTCTGTGCAATATATTATGATCGTTCACAAGTGAATACAATTGATCGCTATATAAGTAAAAATCACACCCAAATCTCATTCAGTTTTTAATCAAAATCCTTACTATTTACAGTGTCTTCAACAAAAAATATTTTTGAAATTGTGCGTCGCACCAACATAGAGTCGTGGGTCATTGCAAATCCCAACAAATTATAATTGCACGATGTGTGCAAATTATTCAATTTAGATATTGAAAACGACCAACGCAACAAAATTTTTTGGAATATCCAAATGTCTGATGAAGTGCTTTTGAATGAGCCACTTTAAGACTATTTGGGATATCGTGGCCAGAAATATTGGCATAAGGAAAGTTCCGTTACCAAGTTTATAAAAAAGAATCCACATATCAAATATACTGAAATTGCCGATGAAAATGATCCGAGGAAAAAATACTATGTTTTGAAGGCAGTAGACTTGGAGTCACTCATGATGACAATGAGAACTTCAAAAGTAGTAGAACTGCGGGAATTATTTTCTCTTATGAAATTCATAATAACACGTTATTGTGAATATGAAACTTATTATGAGAAACATCATATGAGAACTAATGAGAAGATTTTAAATGAGAAATATCATAGTGCAGTGAATATGGTAAATTCCGCAAAAGCGGAAAGAATGCAAGCCGAAGAACGGGAACGTCAATTTAAAGCAGAATTAGACAGAGCTGAATTTCATAGATTGCGAGCAGAAGCGCAAAGGGATAACATTGAAATCGAACTATGTAAAGAACAAGCAGAAAGAGAAAAAGCTCAAGAATGTGATCGCGCGGTGATAAGAGCTCAAATGCTGACAGACCGAATCAAATACAATATTGATTGTTTAAGGAATAAAATTGCACCACAAATAGTTCCGGCTTTTATCACTGACAATAGGAAACGGAATATATTATAACGGATTCTGTGCAATATATTATGATCGTTCACAAGTGAATACAATTGATCGCTATATAAGCACAAAATCACACCCAAATCTCATTCAGTTTTTAATCAAAATCCTTACTATTTACAGTGTCTTCAACAAAAAATATTTTTGAAATTGTGCGTCGCACCAACATAGAGTCGTGGGTCATTGCAAATCCCAACAAATTATCATTGCACGATGTGTGCAAATTATTCAATTTAGATATTGAAAACGACTAACGCAACAAAATTTTTTGGACTATCCAAATGTCTGATGAAGTGCTTTTGAATGAGCCACTTTAGACTATTTGGGATATCGTGGCCAGAAATATTGGCATAAGAAAAGTTCCGTTACCAAGTTTATAAAAAAGAATCCACATATCAAATATACTGAAATTGCCGATGAAAATGATCCGAGGAAAAAATACTATGTTGTGAAGGCAGTAGACTTGGAGTCACTCATGAATGAGAACTAATGAGAAGATTTTAAATGAGAAATATCATAGTGCAGTGAATATAATAAATTCCGCAAATGCGGAAAGAATGCAAGCCGAAGAACGGGAACGTCAATTTAAAGCAGAATTAGACAGAGCTGAATTTCATAGATTGCGAGCAGAAGCGCAAAGGGATAACATTGAAATCGAACTATGTAAAGAACAAGCAGAAAGAGAAAAAGCTCAAGCCGAACTACATAAAGTAAAAGAAGAATGTGATCGCGCGGTGATAAGAGCTCAAATGCTGACAGACCGAATCAAATACAATATTGATTGTTTAAGGAATAAAATTGCGCCACAAATAGTTCCGGCTTTTATCACTGACAATAGGAAACGGAATATATTATAACGGATTCTGTGCAATATATTATGATCGTTCACAAGTGAATACAATTGATCGCTTTATAAGCACAAAATCACACCCAAATCTCATTCAGTTTTTAATCAAAATCCTTACTATTTACAGTGTCTTCAACAAAAAATATTTTTGAAGTTGTCATTTGCATAGTTCGGTGGTTCCCCAAAATACACTTTCAATTTTATGATAAATAAAACATGTACATAAATAAAAACGAAGAATTATTTGATTAAATTCGTTATATGGAGATTGAAAACGCTTCAATCTTGAAGTTACGGTCGCCAAAATGTTTCGTTATAAGGAAATATTCGCTATAGGGAAATTCGTTGTATAGAGATCATAATCCACTCAAAGTAGAACCAAAACACAATGTTCTTATAATTGCTTCGCAATAAAGAAAACTTCGTTACATAAGAGTTCGTTATAGAGAGTTTCGACTGTATTACATTTATTATAAATAAATAAATAATAAAATGAAATATTTAACTGCTTATTTTAATTACTTGCGACGAATATTTTCTTGTAGAAAACGAATCGAAAATATCGGTAAGTATTTTGAAATGGAAAAATTTAAATTTCTAGTATTTTTTGAAGCTTAAAATAAATAGTTTTTAGTTATTTGGCAATGGATGATGATGCTACGCTCATGTTCATGTGAAATGAATGTGTTCACACAGAACTATCATTTCTTCAAAGAGTTGACTGACTGACTCTCCTTTTTGGATTTGGAGTTGAACAAATTCAAAAATTTGTATCGCATCAGAACGTCGACAGCGAAATAGAATCACTGGTCTATTAGCTGAAAATCAAGTAGGTATTGTTTTATGATTCGCTCATTCATTCATAGACATATTGGAACTAGCTATATTCTATTTTGGTTGTAGGTTTTGCAGCATTGCGCTTTTATGCCCACATAGCCTGTTTTTGTTGGTTAAATAATACAACATCAAAATTGCATTTAGCTATAAATATATTTTGTCGGGCCCTCGATATACATATCTTTATTTTCAACACAGATAGAAGAGTGCAGCTTATTCTTATTATTTGGACTTTTCAATTATTACCAACAATGACTAAATATCAAAATTTTACATTTACATACATCTATCGGTGAGTAACTAAAACAAAAAAAAATGACATTTCTCAGCGATAAATAAGTAGTGCTGCCACTTTTTTTTCACTTCAATTCGTAAATTTTTTTCGACCGAAATTTGTCGCCGCAAAGTAAATACCGTTAGTGAATACCGTTTTCGGTATGACAACCGAGTTACAAAATTCCACTACAGAAGAATCCAACACCGATTTTGAATAAAAAATTTATTTTAAAAATAAATAATTTTTACCTAAAATGAAGCTGAGTGTTGTATTACTTATTATTATTATTATTTTTATAGGATTGAAATACTACAATATTAATGGTGGTAGGTATTAATATTACTATGTGTAAAAGGTCAAATTATTTAGCTTCCAAGCACTTGGAAATTTGCACTGAATTTTGAAACCTTTCCGATTTTTATCTCCTAAACCAATCGAGACAGATAAAATTTTATTGAACCAATAGGCTTAGGAGGGCCATATACATTTAATAAAAATAAGAAAAAAATATTCGAGCCTGGGCCCTGAACAAGAATTATTCCATCAATTAAATTAACGTTACTAAAATTATTAAAATTGTCTTGGCTTGTTTCATTTTCGTCTTTAAAATTTTCCCAAGAACATAATTTAAATTTTTTTAAAGATAATAGTTTTTCAGCTTCTTTTTTAGCTAATCTTTTTTTACCTGTTTGGCTGACATTGCTTTATTTTATTTATTTCACTTACTTTAATTTATTTTTTTTAATGTCACGACTCAAATGACTTTAAACTACGACTGCACTGCTGAAAACTGATTGATTGAATTAAAAAAATTCATATTAAATAAATAAATTACTTTAACAACAAACTTGTGCATACATTGGTGTTATATCAAAGCAAACAGTTGAAATCCCATTAAAACATACATTGCAGATTGTCCATTAAGATATAAAAATTAAATTGATTCTGTGCAATATATTATGTTGGTTCACACTTCAAAATAAACACGAAATATGAACAATGTTAAGTCATGGTCTCTATATGAACGTGATGGTAGAAAATATCTAGTATAAGTATTGTTTATTTATTAATATTCTATTTGTGAATTACATAAGTTATGAATACAATTGATCACTGTATAAGCACAGAAAAACGCCCAAATCTGATTCAGTTTTTAATCCAAATCGTTACTACTTACAGTGTCTTCATTCATAAAAAATACTACTGAAATTGTGCGTAACACCAGCGTAGAGGAGTGGGTCACTGCAAATCCGAATAAATTGTCACTGCGCGAAGTGTGCAATATGTTCCATTTGGACATCGAAAACGATCAACGCAATAAAATATTCTGGAATATTCAAATGACTGATGTAGTTTTGAAAAATGAGCCATTTTTAGATTATTTAGGATATCATGGTCAAACTTATTGTAATAAAAAAACTGCCATCTCCTTGCTCTTGAAAAAAAATCCACAAATTATATATCAAGAAATTTCCGATGAAATTAACCCGAGGAAAAGATACTACGTTTTGATAGCAATAGACTTGGAGTCTCTCATGATGCAAATGAGAACTTCGAAAGTAATAGAACTACGGGAATTATATTCCCTGATGAAGTATATATTAGTTCGTTATTGCGAATATGAGGCATGTTATGAGAAATCTCGTGCGAAAAACATACAAATTCAAAACATGCAGTTGGCGTCCACAATAAATGTTATGCAGAAGGCTTTGTTTGAGGCACATCGAAATTCAGAGGAAATAAAAAATCTCGCAATTGTGGAAAGAATTCAATGCGAAGAACGGGGACAACAATTTAATGCAGAAAAAGACAGAGCTGAATTTCATAGATTGCGAGCAGAAGCGCAAAGGGATAACATTGAAATCGAACTATGTAAAGAACAAGCAGAAAGAGAAAAAGCTCAAGAATGTGATCGCGCGGTGATAAGAGCTCAAATGCTGACAGACCGAATCAAATACAATATTGATTGTTTAAGGAATAAAATTGCGCCACAAATAGTTCCGGCTTTTATCACTGACAATAGGAAACGGAATATATTATAACGGATTCTGTGCAATATATTATGATCGTTCACAAGTGAATACAATTGATCGCTTTATAAGCACAAAATCACACCCAAATCTCATTCAGTTTTTAATCAAAATCCTTACTATTTACAGTGTCTTCAACAAAAAATATTTTTGAAATTGTGCGTCGCACCAACATAGAGTCGTGGGTCATTGCAAATCCCAACAAATTATCATTGCACGATGTGTGCAAATTATTCAATTTAGATATTGAAAACGACCAACGCAACAAAATTTTTTGGAATATCCAAATGTCTGATGAAGTGCTTTTGAATGAGCCACTTTAAGACTATTTGGGATATCGTGGCCAGAAATATTGGCATAAGGAAAGTTCCGTTACCAAGTTTATAAAAAAAAATCCACATATCAAATATACTGAAATTGCCGATGAAAATGATCCGAGGAAAAAATACTATGTTTTGAAGGCAGTAGACTTGGAGTCACTCATGATGACAATGAGAACTTCAAAAGTAGTAGAACTGCGGGAATTATATTCTCTTATGAAATTCATAATAACACGTTATTGTGAATATGAAACTTATTATGAGAAACATCATATGAGAACTAATGAGAAGATTTTAAATGAGAAATATCATAGTGCAGTGAATATGGTAAATTCCGCAAATGCGGAAAGAATGCAAGCCGAAGAACGGGAACGTCAATTTAAAGCAGAATTAGACAGAGCTGAATTTCATAGATTGCGAGCAGAAGCGCAAAGGGATAACATTGAAATCGAACTATGTAAAGAACAAGCAGAAAGAGAAAAAGCTCAAGCCGAACTACATAAAGTAAAAGAAGAATGTGATCGCGCGGTGATAAAAGCTCAAATGCTGACAGACCGAATCAAATACAATATTAATTGTTTAAGGAATAAAATTGCGCCACAAATAGTTCCGGCTTTTATCACTGACAATAGGAAACGGAATATATTATAACGGATTCTGTGCAATATATTATGATCGTTCACAAGTGAATACAATTGATCGCTATATAAGTAAAAATCACACCCAAATCTCATTCAGTTTTTAATCAAAATCCTTACTATTTACAGTGTCTTCAACAAAAAATATTTTTGAAATTGTGCGTCGCACCAACATAGAGTCGTGGGTCATTGCAAATCCCAACAAATTATAATTGCACGATGTGTGCAAATTATTCAATTTAGATATTGAAAACGACCAACGCAACAAAATTTTTTGGAATATCCAAATGTCTGATGAAGTGCTTTTGAATGAGCCACTTTAAGACTATTTGGGATATCGTGGCCAGAAATATTGGCATAAGGAAAGTTCCGTTACCAAGTTTATAAAAAAGAATCCACATATCAAATATACTGAAATTGCCGATGAAAATGATCCGAGGAAAAAATACTATGTTTTGAAGGCAGTAGACTTGGAGTCACTCATGATGACAATGAGAACTTCAAAAGTAGTAGAACTGCGGGAATTATTTTCTCTTATGAAATTCATAATAACACGTTATTGTGAATATGAAACTTATTATGAGAAACATCATATGAGAACTAATGAGAAGATTTTAAATGAGAAATATCATAGTGCAGTGAATATGGTAAATTCCGCAAAAGCGGAAAGAATGCAAGCCGAAGAACGGGAACGTCAATTTAAAGCAGAATTAGACAGAGCTGAATTTCATAGATTGCGAGCAGAAGCGCAAAGGGATAACATTGAAATCGAACTATGTAAAGAACAAGCAGAAAGAGAAAAAGCTCAAGAATGTGATCGCGCGGTGATAAGAGCTCAAATGCTGACAGACCGAATCAAATACAATATTGATTGTTTAAGGAATAAAATTGCACCACAAATAGTTCCGGCTTTTATCACTGACAATAGGAAACGGAATATATTATAACGGATTCTGTGCAATATATTATGATCGTTCACAAGTGAATACAATTGATCGCTATATAAGCACAAAATCACACCCAAATCTCATTCAGTTTTTAATCAAAATCCTTACTATTTACAGTGTCTTCAACAAAAAATATTTTTGAAATTGTGCGTCGCACCAACATAGAGTCGTGGGTCATTGCAAATCCCAACAAATTATCATTGCACGATGTGTGCAAATTATTCAATTTAGATATTGAAAACGACTAACGCAACAAAATTTTTTGGACTATCCAAATGTCTGATGAAGTGCTTTTGAATGAGCCACTTTAGACTATTTGGGATATCGTGGCCAGAAATATTGGCATAAGAAAAGTTCCGTTACCAAGTTTATAAAAAAGAATCCACATATCAAATATACTGAAATTGCCGATGAAAATGATCCGAGGAAAAAATACTATGTTGTGAAGGCAGTAGACTTGGAGTCACTCATGAATGAGAACTAATGAGAAGATTTTAAATGAGAAATATCATAGTGCAGTGAATATAATAAATTCCGCAAATGCGGAAAGAATGCAAGCCGAAGAACGGGAACGTCAATTTAAAGCAGAATTAGACAGAGCTGAATTTCATAGATTGCGAGCAGAAGCGCAAAGGGATAACATTGAAATCGAACTATGTAAAGAACAAGCAGAAAGAGAAAAAGCTCAAGCCGAACTACATAAAGTAAAAGAAGAATGTGATCGCGCGGTGATAAGAGCTCAAATGCTGACAGACCGAATCAAATACAATATTGATTGTTTAAGGAATAAAATTGCGCCACAAATAGTTCCGGCTTTTATCACTGACAATAGGAAACGGAATATATTATAACGGATTCTGTGCAATATATTATGATCGTTCACAAGTGAATACAATTGATCGCTTTATAAGCACAAAATCACACCCAAATCTCATTCAGTTTTTAATCAAAATCCTTACTATTTACAGTGTCTTCAACAAAAAATATTTTTGAAATTGTGCGTCGCACCAACATAGAGTCGTGGGTCATTGCAAATCCCAACAAATTATCATTGCACGATGTGTGCAAATTATTCAATTTAGGTATTGAAAACGACCAACGCAACAAAATTTTTTGGAATATCCAAATGTCTGATGAAGTGCTTTTGAATGAGCCACTTTTAGACTATTTGGGATATCGTGGCCAGAAATATTGGCATAAGAAAAGTTCCGTTACCAAGTTTATAAAAAAGAATCCACATATCAAATATACTGAAAATGCCGATGAAAATGATCCGAGGAAAAAATACTATGTTTTGAAGGCAGTAGACTTGGAGTCACTCATGATGACAATGAGAACTTCAAAAGTAGTAGAACTGCGGGAATTATATTCTCTTATGAAATTCATAATAACACGTTATTGTGAATATGAAACTTATTATGAGAAACATCATATGAGAACTAATGAGAAGATTTTAAATAAGAAATATCATAGTGCAGTGAATATGATAAATTCCGCAAATGCGGAAAGAATGCAAGCCAAAGAACGGGAACGTCAATTTAAAGCAGAATTAGACAGAGCTGAATTTCATAGATTGCGAGCAGAAGCGCAAAGGGATAACATTGAAATCGAACTATGTAAAGAACAAGCAGAAAGAGAAAAAGCTCAAGCCGAACTACATAAAGTAAAAGAAGAATGTGATCGCGCGGTGATAAGAGCTCAAATGCTGACAGACCGAATCAAATACAATATTGATTGTTTAAGGAATAAAATTGCGCCACAAATAGTTCCGGCTTTTATCACTGACAATAGGAAACGGAATATATTATAACGGATTCTGTGCAATATATTATGATCGTTCACAAGTGAATACAATTGATCGCTTTATAAGCACAAAATCACACCCAAATCTCATTCAGTTTTTAATCAAAATCCTTACTATTTACAGTGTCTTCAACAAAAAATATTTTTGAAATTGTGCGTCGCACCAACATAGAGTCGTGGGTCATTGCAAATCCCAACAAATTATCATTGCACGATGTGTGCAAATTATTCAATTTAGATATTGAAAACGACCAACGCAACAAAATTTTTTGGAATATCCAAATGTCTTATGAAGTGCTTTTGAATGAGCCACTTTAAGACTATTTGGGATATCGTGGCCAGAAATATTGGCATAAGGAAAGTTCCGTTATCAAGTTTATAAAAAAGAATCCACATATCAAATATACTGAAATTGCCGATGAAAATGATCCGAGGAAAAAATACTATGTTTTGAAGGCAGTAGACTTGGAGTCACTCATGATGACAATGAGAATTTCAAAAGTAGTAGAACTGCGGGAATTATATTCTCTTATGAAATTCATAATAACACGTTATTGTCAATATGAAACTTATTATGAGAAACATCATATGAAAACTAATGAGAAGATTTTAAATGAGAAATATCATAGTGCAGTGAATATGATAAATTCCGCAAATGCGGAAAGAATGCAAGCCAAAGAACGGGAACGTCAATTTAAAGCAGAATTAGACAGAGCTGAATTTCATAGATTGCGAGCAGAAGCGCAAAGGGATAACATTGAAATCGAACTATGTAAACAACAAGCAGAAAGAGAAAAAGCTCAAGAATGTGATCGCGCGGTGATAAGAGCTCAAATGCTGACAGACCGAATCAAATACAATATTGATTGTTTAAGGAATAAAATTGCGCCACAAATAGTTCCGGCTTTTATCACTGACAATAGGAAACGGAATATATTATAACGGATTCTGTGCAATATATTATGATCGTTCACAAGTGAATACAATTGATCGCTATATAAGCACAAAATCACACCCAAATCTCATTCAGTTTTTAATCAAAATCCTTACTATTTACAGTGTCTTCAACAAAAAATATTTTTGAAATTGTGCGTCGCACCAACATAGAGTCGTGGGTCATTGCAAATCCCAACAAATTATCATTGCACGATGTGTGCAAATTATTCAATTTAGATATTGAAAACGACCAACGCAACAAAATTTTTTGGAATATCCAAATGTCTGATGAAGTGCTTTTGAATGAGCCACTTTAAGACTATTTGGGATATCGTGGCCAGAAATATTGGCATAAGAAAAGTTCCGTTACCAAGTTTATAAAAAAGAATCCACATATCAAATATACTGAAATTGCCGATGAAAATGATCCGAGGAAAAAATACTATGTTTTGAAGGCAGTAGACTTGGAGTCACTCATGATGACAATGAGAACTTCAAAAGTAGTAGAACTGCGGGAATTATATTTTCTTATGAAATTCATAATAACACGTTATTGTCAATATGAAACTTATAATGAGAAACATCATATGAAAACTAATGAGAAGATTTTAAATGAGAAATATCATAGTGCAATGAATATGATAAATTCCGCAAATGCGGAAAGAATGCAAGCCAAAGAACGGGAACGTCAATTTAAAGCAGAATTAGACAGAGCTGAATTTCATAGATTGCGAGCAGAAGCGCAAAGGGATAACATTGAAATCGAACTATGTAAAGAACAAGCAGAAAGAGAAAAAGCTCAAGAATGTGATCGCGCGGTGATAAGAGCTCAAATGCTGACAGACCGAATCAAATACAATATTGATTGTTTAAGGAATAAAATTGCGCCACAAATAGTTCCGGCTTTTATCACTGACAATAGGAAACGGAATATATTATAACGGATTCTGTGCAATATATTATGATCGTTCACAAGTGAATACAATTGATCGCTTTATAAGCACAAAATCACACCCAAATCTCATTCAGTTTTTAATCAAAATCCTTACTATTTACAGTGTCTTCAACAAAAAATATTTTTGAAATTGTGCGTCGCACCAACATAGAGTCGTGGGTCATTGCAAATCCCAACAAATTATCATTGCACGATGTGTGCAAATTATTCAATTTAGATATTGAAAACGACCAACGCAACAAAATTTTTTGGAATATCCAAATGTCTGATGAAGTGCTTTTGAATGAGCCACTTTAAGACTATTTGGGATATCGTGGCCAGAAATATTGGCATAAGAAAAGTTCCGTTACCAAGTTTATAAAAAAGAATCCACATATCAAATATACTGAAATTGCCGATGAAAATGATCCGAGGAAAAAATACTATGATTTGAAGGCAGTAGACTTGGAGTCACTCATGATGACAATGAGAACTTCAAAAGTAGTAGAACTGCGGGAATTATATTCTCTTATGAATTTTGTTGTGACCCGCACAACATTACCCTGTACACTTTGTACACCCTTATCATGTGCACACCGACCTCACACCAAGCCAAAGCCATAAATCGATTCCTACGAACCAATCAATAAATTAAATTTTATTGTTACTTAAAAAACATCAAACTAAATTTATTGCTATCCTTTCCATGAACGCCCAAGACCCAATTCAAGTGCAGTGACTCGAATTGCTGGCGTTCATGAAAAACTGACCTAATTTTAGCGCACGCTTAAAATTACCAAAATAAACAAAACCATTGCTTGTTTTTAGTTGTCAAGTGTTTCCGACTACAACGTCGGCGACAACAAAAAAACAAAGCAATGAACTGTTTGGGTGCATCGGCATTAGCTTGCACGGTCAGCATAATAGCGATCATTTACCTACCCTAGTTGCTGCGCTGCTCGCAAAGTGCAATGCCTGCAGCTACGCAACATGTAAGACGTACGTGATCACGTATCGCGAAAGGGGAAGTAATATGTAAATAAATGCAAAGATTTTATGTATGACATGTAATGTTTTGATTGGGTAGAATCGATACATAATTTCCACTTATTGGAAATTATGGGAATTGTGGGAGTTTCTGGAAGAAAGGAACCCATTGGAAAGTGAAGATTTTGCTTTATAAACCCGAGACCGGCGTAGAAACGAACAGAGAGCAGCAGCTGCAGAAAGCACTAACTTATAATTACTAAGGTCGCAGCCTCGCCTAGACAGCGGGCCTTGTAGTAAAATTATTAAATAACAATTATTAAAGTTGCAGCCACGCCAAGACAGCGGACTTTAATAATCAAATAAAAGAAACCATAACACTAAAACTATAAAAAAAGTCTTTTACTCGCTCTCCCGTCTCTGGTCTCTCTTCTCCTTGCGGAAAGCACGGAGGCCACGGACGTTAAACACAACATTTGGTGGCAGCGGTGGGATACAACTCCCTTAAACCAACAAAAAGGAAAAACCATCCTTTAATAACAGAAAAAAAAAAATCTTTAACAAATAAAATTTTAAAAACAAAAATTTTTAAAGCGTACCGAGGCTTCGACATCGGGTTAAAAAAAAAAAAAATATATAACAGCTTAAAAGTGAAAAAGCGTGCCAAGGCTAATTAACAGCGGCAGTGAAAATTTAATAGTGAAAAGTAAAAAAAAAAAGTTAGTGAAAAAAAAAGCGTCCCGAGGCTATAACATCGGAACAGTGCAAAAAAAAAATAAATAATAATAAGCCCAGGTTAACCAGCTTTAAGACGTGAAGTCTCCTGGCCCATCAAGAAGCCCAGGATAACCAGCTTTAGGGCCTAGAGCCTCCTGGCAACAACAACAACAACAACAACCGCACCTTCAACAACAAGAATATCAGTAACAAAATACTTCAACAGCAAATTAAATTCAACACAAATTTATTTTCAAAAAAAAAAAAAAAAAAAAAAAAGCAAAATTAAGATTTATGTACAATTGAAAGTTTTTGTGAAAAACAGAGAATTGAGTTATACACACATTTCTGCTCAGAAATCTATTAAAATTTTTTCAAAATTCGTACACGTCAACGCGCGGCTAAGGTAGATCAGAACTTTGCTTCTCTACCATTTTTCGATTCTTCTTTTCGTTCTGACGCGGAAGATCCTGAGTTTTTAAATATGGATCTTAAATTCACTCTAAACGATATTTACAATATCGTTCCGGTATTTAACGGCAATCCAGCCGATTTAAATAAATTTATAGCTTGCGGCAACATATTATTTTCGTCTGCTAAAACCGAGGCAGAGCACACATTTATCCTTGAAGTTGTAAAAACTCGATTGGAGGGCCCAGCCTTTGAACTCATCCAGTTCAAATCTTTTACCAAATGGAATGATTTGGTACGAGATTTGGAAAAAGAGTTCAAGGAAGAAAAATCGCGGACATCTGCCCAGAACGAACTACTCACCGCTAAACAACGATCAAATGAATCGATTAAAGAATTTGGTGAACGGGTAGGAAAGCTATTACATTCTCTAAATTCCGCTACTTTCGCTAGCACAGGTGAAGAATCAGTTAGGCAATATTTAAAATGTGAAAATGACCGATTAGCCCTTCAAGTATTCGAGGATGGCTTACGTAACCAAAACCTGCGTTTAATTTTAAAGGCACACAATGCACAAGACTTAAAGAAAGCCATCGCCTATGCTGAAGAGCATTCAGTGCGGCTCGAAAAAACTCCTCAATTTTCACCAGCTCAAAACAGACCTTCCTGCGGCTATTGTAAAAAGTTAGGGCACACGCAGGAAACTTGTTATAGAAAAAAATAATGCTTCCAACTCCAACAACACTTCTAATTTTCGCTCCCAAAATATTCAAAATTTTTCTAATATAAAAAAGGAAATACAATCAATATTTTGTACATATTGCAAACGGCCGAATCACACGTACCAAGAGTGTAGATCTCGACAGCGAAACGCTGGACATTTTCAGAATCGAAGAATTAATGATGGCTCAAATGCACACTACAACCCTTTCAGAGGTCAATACAGCCAACCTAACCAAGTGCATCAGACTAATAATTCATCGGGAAACGGAATAGCTCGGGAAGAAACCAGCGGCACTTCTCCCCGGATGCAGATAAAAGCCGATGTGCACCAAGCACAAAACTAAGCTACTCAATAATTATTCCTTTTTGTAGAGAGTCCGAAGAGCCGGTGCTGCGCATTAAACTCGAACCTTCACACAAACATTTAACTTCACTATTAGTAGACACAGGCGCTCAAATTAGCTTATTAAAAGATACTGAGCGAGAGTACATAATAAATAGACAAAGTAAACATACAGTATCAACAATTTCAGGTAATGCAATGCAAACTCTAGGGGAACAGATTAAATCAATAAATATCCCTTTTAATGACCAAATTATAACATTAAGACATAATTTTCATATTTTAAATAAAAATATTAATCTATCCTATGATGGAATTTTAGGGAGCGATTTTCTCACCACTTTTAACTGTAGAATTGATTTCAAAAATAAACATCTGGAAATACCAGTAGACTGCTCAAACGAGGCAGTTAATCAAAATAAACCACAAATAAATGATGAAAAAATCACAAAAGAGGAAAACAATGTGTTGCCTACGGGTAACAAAAGGAATTGTGAAAATAGGAGAGAGGAGCAGGAATATGCGCCGAATGGCCTAAGTCATATTGAGAATCCTCACCCTAATGTCTACGGGCCGCAATCTGTTACATTGTTACCTCAAAGTGAAAATAAAATCATCAAAAATATTGTGAAGGCAAATAAAGAGGAAACTAAGGCATTTTTTTCGAATAATGAAAGGATTTGTAAAAACAGGATTGAGGCAACTCAACCTGATGTCTACGGGCTACAAACCATAACCTTGCAACCTCGCTGCAAACAACTTGTCGAGATCCCTTTTGCTTATACAAAAGACGCAGTGATCCACAAGAAACAAATAAACCCAGGAGTATATTTGGCGGAGACCCTGGTACGCCCAATCGAAAATAAAGTAAAAGTTTTTCTTATGAATACAACAGAAGAAATTAAAGAAATCAATTTAAACAAAATTCAATACGAGTGGGAAAATGTAGAAAATTACAACGAAATCAAATTAGATAAAACCAAAGATCTTATAAAGGGTAGATTAAATAAAATAGAAAGAAACATAGAACAAACGCACTGTAATAATGAGGAAAAGAAATCAATATTAGAAATTTGTAGGAATTATAATGACTTATTTTATTTCGAGGGAGATCACCTCACTTGTACTCAAACAGCAGAACATGAAATTATCACAGAGGCAAACAAACCTCCTTTATTTGTTAGACCATACAGACTTCCTGAAAGTCAGCGGCAAGAAATCCATAAGCAAGTCAATGAAATGTTGAACGATGACATTATTCGTGCAAGTTCGAGTCCATGGAACTCACCTTTGTTGTTAGTACCCAAAAAGGCAGACTCAGAAGGCAAAAAGCGCTGGAGAGTTGTTGTAGATTTTCGCAAACTTAACGATTTAACTGTCGGCGATGCATACCCATTACCAAACATAACAGACATATTAGATCAGTTGGGTAGGGCTAAATACTTCAGTACTCTAGATCTTGCAAAAGGCTTTCACCAGATTCCCGTCAAAGAATCTGACAAGTGCAAAACCGCATTCAGCACACCTTTCGGACATTATGAATACAACCGAATGCCATTTGGTTTAAAAAATGCGCCTGCAACATTTCAGAGACTAATTAATAATGTTCTAATGGGATTACAAGGATTCGAATGCTTTGTCTACGTTGATGACATTGTAGTTTACGGGTACGACTTAAAGGACCATAATAATAAATTGATTAAAATATTTGACAGACTGCGACAGCATAGTTTAAAGTTGCAACCGGATAAATGTCATTTTCTCAAACAAGAGCTCACTTACTTAGGCCATATCATTTCTGAAGACGGAATAAAACCTGATCCGGGAAAAATCAAGGTGGTAAAAACTTACCCCACGCCAATTAACGCAAAAGGAATTAAGTCTTTCCTAGGGTTTGCAGGTTATTATAGAAGATTTATCGAAAATTTTTCAAGTATAGCGAAACCACTTACAAAACTTCTGAAAAAAGATACTAAATTTAACTGGGATGCATTCTGCGATGAAGCATTTACAAAGTTAAAAGACAAATTAATCAATCCTCCAATATTAGCATATCCTGACTTTAATCAAGAATTCATAGTAACCACAGATGCGAGTGATGCAGGACTTGGAGCAGTTTTATCTCAAGGTATAATTGGAAAAGACAAGCCAATATGTTTCGCAAGTAGAACCTTGAACGATGCAGAGACACGCTATAGTACCACGGAAAAAGAACTGCTAGCAATTGTTTTCGCCGTCAAACAGTTCCGACCTTATATTTACGGTAAAAAGTTCACAATCTACACTGATCACAAACCACTGGAATGGTTAATGAAGCTAAAAGACCCAATGTCAAGGTTAGCCAGATGGCGAATTCTGTTATCAGAATATGAATATACAATCAAATATAAGGCAGGGAAAATAAATACAAACGCTGATGCACTGAGTCGCATAGAGGAAGAAAATAAAGTACTGGTCATTACAAGACAAATGGCACAACAAAATCAAAACAAAGAAACTCGAATACCAAATAATAAACAAAGCAAAGAAACACAAATGCCAAATGACCAGGAAACTCAAAAATACAACATCATAGAAACCCAAGAACCAATTCTTTCAAATAAAGTATCAAAAACAAAAATACTAATATTACCAATCACAGAATCAAAAGAGGAAAAACTGGTAATGAAAATAATTCCAAATTTTATAAAACCAATAATAGGGGAAACGGAAGTCTACACACATGATAATGCTAGGTTATTAACAACCACTTTACCCATTCCATTTAGGATCTCAAAAGATCTAGAATTAGCGCAAAAGACTTTACAAAAAATTAAAAACGAAAATTGTAAACAGGATCAAGAAACAATCGCAATATCAATCCCCAACTTTAACTCCCAATTCAATGCAAATTTTAAAACTATACTTCAAGCCGTATTTCCAAATAAAACAATTTATTTACATACGAATTCGAGAACAATCGTAGAAAATGTTGAAGAAATAAACAAGATATTAAAGGAATACCATGAATCATCGTTCGGAGGACACCAAGGTATAAATAAAACAATGAAAAGAATTAAGAAAAAGTACTACTGGCCAACGATGAAAAAAGATGTTGAACTTCATGTAAGAAAATGCGAATCATGCCAGAAGAATAAGCTCAATAAATCTCCAAAAGTGCCAATGAAAATTACAACAACCAGCTCGACACCATTTGAAAGAGTAGCACTAGACATAGTCGGCCCCCTTCCAGGGACATACAAGAGCAATAAATACATCTTAACTTTTCAAGATGACTTAACCAAATTCACGGAAGCCATACCTCTGGAAAGCATAGAAGCGACAACAGTTGCACGGGCTTTCGTTGAACAGATACTTTGCAGATTTGGATTTCCAGATTCTCTACTAACTGACCAAGGAACAAATTTTTTAAGCGAACTTTTTAAAGAAATGTGCAAATTACTAAAAATTAAAAAATTACAAACAACGCCATACCATCCACAAACAAATGGAGCACTTGAGCGAAGCCATCGCACTTTAGCCGAATACCTTCGACATTACGTAAATAATGATCCTTTAACTTGGGACGATTGGATACCATATGCAATATTTGTTTTTAATAATACACCACATAGCAGTACAAATTACAGTCCACATGAACTACTTTATGGATACCCAGCTAAGATTCCTTCCAGCTTACAAAAAGATCCATCTATAAACTATAATTATGAAAATTACGCTAACGAATTGAAAGCTCGATTACAACATGGATTTAAGATCGCTGGACAAACTTTAAAGGAAAAAAAAGAAAAATCTAAGGAATACTATGACAAAGGTGCAAAACCGAAAACATTTAACGTAGGTGAAAAGGTTCTAATTAAAAACCAAACTAGAAAAAACAAATTTTCGTCACTATGGGAAGGTCCTTTCGAAGTTATAAAAATAGTATCACCCGAAAATACTGCCATAAAAATTCGAAATAAAATCAAAGTGATACACAATAACAACCTCAAGCAATTTTCAGATTAAACACAACATTTGGTTGTTAAGAACACACACATATAAAAACACTTCATACACTTAAAAGCTCACATCAAGTTCACAACATTAATAAATACAAAAAATAAAATACATACTTTTGGCAAAGGAAACCTAAGGAAGAATATGTATTTTTCAGATGATCATGCTGATTACCTTAATAGCCTTGGCATCATATGCATACGCCTCTGTAAAAATAACGCCGATACGAAACAACCCAGGAATATATTTCGAAGAGATAGGAGACTTACAACTATACACAAATGAATGGACCATAGTCGCATACTACAATATAACGGATCTTACTCGAGGAATTTACAACATGGCAACTACAATTGAAAAAATAAACACAATCTGCAAACAAATACCTTCAGATAATGAGCTCTCTACAATATGCAACAGTACCGTCTTTGAAATAAATCACATAACTACAGAGCTTCGTCAAAAAATGGATGTTCTACAACCGAATTACCGATTCAAAAGAGCCCTATTTGGAGCAATTGGAACTATAGAAAAAACTTTATTCGGGACACTCAGCGAAGAAGATGCGGAACACTACAATGGTCAAATAGATAAATTAGCGAAAAATGAAAACCATTTACTTGATTTAATTAAACAGCAAACTCTGATTATAGAAACAACAAACAATATATTTAATAAATCAAAATCAAACTTAGATCATCAGGTCATTGCAATGGACAACCGGATAAATAACGTTCAGCAACAAATGGCATATATTTTAAAATCAAAACATGATGCCAGAGCACCCCTTCAAATGGAAGCTCTCACCTCTCTCACAACACTAATGTTAATGCGCTATCAAAACGTCGTGGACAACCTCCTCGATTTGATGTCAAAAGCCAAACATGGCAAGCCACATCCATCAATAATATCACCGGAACAACTACAACTAATACTTACAACTATAAGGAAATCTTTGCCCACTAATCTAAGGATTCCGCCTAACCTCAATAATAATATACTGACACTTTATCAAATTTCAACCATGCATTCAAAGATAATAGACAATAAAATCATTTTTAAAATAACAATTCCTTTACTATATAGTACTACATACCAAATTTATAACGTTATACCTTTTCCTACGAAACACTCAAATAAACTTATTTTTATAAACTCTAATATTAAACAAATTGCCATCGATTACGAAAGAGAACATTACTACGAGATCAACGCGAAAGAACTAACAAATTGCATCAAAATGGATATTAAACAATATCTATGTCACGCAGAACATCCCGTATACACGGTAAACGAACAAAACACAAACTGTGTAGTCAGTCTACTTACAAGCGAGCAAATGCCACAAAACTGCGATATCAGAAAGGCAGATGTGGGTATAATCTGGATACAACTTGCTCAGGCAAACCGATGGATATACTCAACAATAGGCACATACCAAATAAATGTCATATGCGAAGAAAAAATTACACCTATGACCTTGACTAGCTCAGCTATAATTGACCTCGACGAGAATTGCTATATAAAATCAAAAGACCTAACTCTAAGAAGCTCAAGTATCAAAACAACAAAAATTAACAATCACTACGTTCCGCCATTAAACATAACTAAATATATTCAGCCACAACAGGAAAACAGCTTTCAAACAGATATTCCGAAACAAACGGTTTTTCTCGATACTGCAAATCAGCGAGAGGAATTGGAAAAACTTTCCACTCTGATAAAGAATGAAAAATCGGCGGAAAAAACCGACATTAACCAGGCAAACTCGCATGATGTGCATCACTACAGCCTGATCTACGGAATTTTGATCGTTTTAACCCTTTGTGCGGGTTATAAAATATACATATGTCACGCACATAAAAAGAACAAAAAATCCATAACAACGGAAATTACAGAAGGCAACTACGCCAAGCCAAGGTTTGTCTTGCCTACACAAGCATAAAAAGAAGAAAAAAACAAAATATATATATAAAAAAAAAAAAAGGAAGGGAATAAGACAGAAACACACACTAAGCAAAATTTTCCTCAAAAAAAAAAAAAAAAAAAAATATAATCAAAAAAAAAAATAAATGACTACGCAAAATTTTCTTCCTCGCTTTCATATAAAAGCCTGAAAAAATTAACAAAATTTACAGTCAACAATTAACTAATATGGACAGTACACCTATGACAAACGAGGCTAAAGTCAGGGCGATGAAAATGATCTGGTCCTACATGGGACGGAGAGATCGGGAGCCCACGGCCAGCGACTTCGACAATTTAGACACGCTAGAGGAGGACACTCTAGCGTGCATCCAGGCCACTAAGGAGCTCCAAACTATGGAAAAGATCGCCACTACAAAAGCTTGCCCAGTCCTCAACGACGATGAGGAAACACAAGAAGTTCCTACGGAACTAATCAAGGAATACGAGGAGGCGCTCCGACAACAAAAAAAAAGGGAGACGCGCATCTGGGATCCCCAATAATGCACTTAAAGATTAAAAGAAATAAAAATAAATAAAATAAAAAAAAAAAATGTTTACTATAAATTAAATTTGCGTTCTCATTTTTTATCAAGTTTAGTGGTCTATCTTGATTAGGTTTTGTACATCTTGCAGGTGAGATAGAGAATTTTCAAGCCATAGATTTAAATACATTTTTCAATTCGTTCAAAATTATAAAAGTAAAACTTCATTAAAAGTTTATACGAGCGTTGCCATTACCAATTCATTTTGTTTGAACGGGCGTTGCAGTTAAATATCGGGCGTTAAGTATCGGACATCAAATATTAATTCGAATAATCGAAAAGTAAAAAAAAAAAAAAAAAAAAAAAAAACAAAAACTTTCAATCACAAAAAAAAAAGAAATAATTTTTTTTTGTTATTATTAATTCGAACTAGAAACAAACATGATTATAAAAAAAAAAAAAAACAAAAAACATAAAACAAATTTTTACTCACACAATATGTATATTCGCAAATCAAATTATTTACATTATTTTAAGAAGTTTAATTATGATAAATTCACATAGTATATATATAAATAAATAGAAAAAAAAAATAAATATCTATATAAACACGAAAAAAAAAAATGTATATAATCACACTAATCATGTAATTAGACTTATTAGCTGATAGATATCTTTATTATTCTCACTTAATTACGAACAAATTGTTAATACTCTATGTTCCTTTCTGCTCACCGGTCAACAACGCGACAGAAAATTTTTCAACCTCTTCAAGGAGAAAAATTTTCTTTTATAAGGGGGGAGGGATGTTGTGACCCGCACAACATTGCCCTGTACACTTTGTACACCCTTATCATGTGCACACCGACCTCACACCAAGCCAAAGCCATAAATCGATTCCTACGAACCAATCAATAAATTAAATTTTATTGTTACTTAAAAAACATCAAACTAAATTTATTGCTATCCTTTCCATGAACGACCAAGACCCAATTCAAGTACGGTGACTCGAATTGCTGGCGCTTATGAAAATATGATCTAATTTTAACACACGGTTAAAATTACCAAAACAAACAAAATCATTGCTTGCTTTTAGTTGTCAAGTGTTTCCGACCACGACGTCGGCGACAACAAAAAAAAAAGCAAAACAATGAATTGTTTTGGGTGCATCGGCATTAGCCTGCATGATCAGCATAATAGCGATCATTAACCTGCCCTAGTTGCTGCGCTGCTCGCAAAGTGCAATGCCTGCAGCCACGCAATATGTAAGGCGTACGTGATTACGTACCGCCAAAGGGGAAGTAATATGTAAATTATGTAAGGAATTTTATGAATGATATGTAATGTTTTTATTGGGTAGAATCGATACATAATTTCCACTTATTGGAAATTATGGAAATTGTGGGAGGTTTCTGGAAGAAAGGAACCCATTGGAAAGTGAAGATTTTGCTTTATAAACCCGAGACCGGCGTAGAAACGAACAGAGAGCAGCAGCTGCAGAAAGCACTAACTTGTAATTACTAAGGTCGCAGCCTCGCCTAGACAGCGGGCCTTGTAGTAAAATTATTAAATAACAATTATTAAAGTTGCAGCCACGCCAAGACAGCGGACTTTAATAATCAAATAAAAGAAACCATAACACTAAAACTATAAAAAAAGTCTTTTACTCGCTCTCCCGTCTCTGGTCTCTCTTCTCCTTGCGGAAAGCACGGAGGCCACGGACGTTAAATACAACAAATGCATAGATTCAACTGGTGTGAGTGAGTACGCATATAGATTGGAGGAAAAAATGTGGGACCATGGTATAATTAAGCAGGTAGGTGTGACAGTCAACCGAACATGAATTGTCAAAAATCGTACAAAACCAAGCAAACAAAAAAAGACGAGTTTAACAATCCACGACCGATCTCGTTGTCAAACCTACCTGCGTAAAAAAGGACTCGATCAGGGATCATACGAGCATCAACGGCCACAAAATATTTCATATAAATTGATGTGCAGCTGCCGTTTTAAATCAGTACATTTTTTGACATTCAAATAAACGAAGACTAACGACAACGCAATATTAACCATGCATCCAAAAGGTAAGAAAAAACAAATATTTTAATAATTAATTTAACAATTTTTATTGATTTAAAATTATTTTTTTCAGCTCGTGAAGCCTATCAATATATGTGGAACTTGGATCCATTACTCTATTTTAAGTTCTGGATGATCGACTTCACAATGTGTTGCTGGGAGGAGGAGGAGACCGACACGATGCAAAAGGCGATTCACTCGTACGAATGCGATAATCAAAGCTTGGAGTGGCTATGCTATACAGCGGTCAACTCGACCGCACATCAATGGCACTTAAGTGTGCCAACATTAAAAATTGTACGAGATTTGGCTAAAATACATAATAAAAAAATTAATAAAAAAGTATTTTATTTTATGAATATTTTTATTTTATTTTTTATGAATATTTTTATTTACATAAATTTTATATTGTAATCATATTTTAAAATAAATAAATATAATTTTAAATAAAAATAATTTTTTATGACTTATATTCTTTTTTAAAAATTTTAAAGAAATAGGAATAGGAAATTGGGTAGTTTCAGGAATTTCGTTTCCTTGGCTTAAAATCTATTGGTTCGCGAAGAATAGAAGAATATGTAGTTCTTCTTCATAAATGTAATGGCAGGATCGCCAGTTGTGGTGGTTCGATCAGGGATCATACGAGCATCAAAGGCCACAAAATATTTCACATAAATTGATGTGCATCTGCCGTTTTAAATCAGTAAATTTTTTGACATTCACATATTAACGAATATAAACGTTATTAACGAATATTAACGACAACAGGATGCACCCAAAAAGTAAGTAAGAAAAAATATTTTATCCAAAATTTCGACCTTTCAATAATTTAATAATAAATTAAATTAATTTAACTAATAATTAATTTAACAATTTTTATTCATTTAAAATTCTTATTTTCAGTTATCGAAACTTATCAACATTTGTGGAACTTAAGTCCCATACTATATTTTAAATTATGGATGATGGATTTCACAAGGTGTTGCTGGGAGGATGAAGTGACTGACTCGATGCAAAAGGCGATACGCTCATATGAATGCCATGGTCATAGCTTGGAGTCGTTATGCCATGCAGCGGTCAATTCGTCCGCAGATGATTGGCACTTAAGTGTTCCAATATTGAAATGTATACATGATTTGGCTCGATCACATAATCCCTAATTGGGATTATTGTGTGGTAGTATTTTAATATTATAAATATTTTTATTTAAATTTTGTATTGTATTTTGCAATTTATTTTTTGTGTTGTAAAAATTTTAAAATCTAATAAAATATTTTTAATAAACAATTTTGATGACTTATTTCTTTTAACATTGCTTTTTATTATAAGAATTTAATAAAAATTGTAAAGAAATAGAGTCAAATAGTACTAATGCAAGTCAACACTCGAAGTGTTAATAAACTCCACAAGCCACACCACTAACCTACATTCAAAATACTACAACGGCCAACGGTTCAACAAACTACGAAATTGCGAAACAATTAAACGGAAGAAAACAATTAACTTGAAAAGTTAACCCACATTAAAAGAATAGTCAACAGTTTAAATCGATTGCGAAACAACTCATAAAGCGATGAACTTAAAATTCTACTAAGCAAATTCCGAGAAATGCAGTTCGGCTGGCACACATTGAAGCAGTGCAACCTCATCAAATTATTAATAGTTTAGATTAATAAAAATATAGCATTTAGCGATAATTACATTGTCATTAGTGTTGTGATCAATAAAGTGGACAGTTGTCCAACAAAAGAAAATAATAAAAATATTTTTTTTAAGTATTTCAATTTAAGAAATACTAACTTGCATAGATTCAACTGGTGTGAGTGAGTACGCATATAGATTGGAGGAAAAAATATGGGAATCATCAAATTTTGGATGCTGGACTTTACAAGGTGTTGAGTTACAATAGAGTCTGTAACTTTGCCTGTAGACAATAAATTGTCTGTCGGTAAAGTACACTGGGTGTAATTCCAAGTATACTTTACCGTACTTTTATCTATGACCCACTTGGAATGTCACAACTTGTGTGGCAATATTAAATTTCAATTAATAATAATTTTTCTTTAAGTCACAACTAGTGTCGCAATATTTAATATTTTCAAAGATTCTATTCTATGACCCACTTGGAGTGTCACAACTTGTGTGGCAATATTAAATTTCAATTAATAATCATTTATCTTTAAGTCACAACTAGTGCGGCAATATTTAATATTTTCAAAGATTGACTTCTCCGAATCCACTTGAACGACTTTAAAATCTACAAGTGCATGCGAAAGAACTCAATGCTGCCTTAGTGAAGTTCGAAAGTCAGACCAAGCATAATTGTGCAAACGAACCCACGCTTACACAATTAACCAAAGGCTCACTTACTGACCCAAAGAACTAAATGCAGGCAGAATTATGCAAGCGAGGCGGTTGTTGCACTTATTAACCTAGTTCACTTCTTAAGAAAGAAGCGCAGGCAAATTTGTGCAAACGAACGCACGCTGACCAATCAGCGAAAATTAATAAAGCAAAAGAATAAAGAAATATTTAACCAATGACAACGGAAAGAAAGTCTTATACGACTTTTGCGTCACTTTCTTTCCTACACAAAAAACTCTGTCGAAAGAGCACACCAAGATATTCTGAGGCACCCGCGTATAAGAAATATTTTACTTTAAATACCACTGTTAGTATTGTAAGTAGTCAGTCTTAAGAAAGATTCTAAATAAAGTGAAACTAGAATTGTTTTAAAAACTTAAAAGTTCAAGTTTTATTTATAAACAAAAAAAAAGTGAACACAAAACTGGCGCAGTCGGCAGGATTCCGCAACATCCTATCAGCAAAAAGAAAAAGAAGAAGTTTTTCTAAATAGTTTGGTTAATTTTTAAATTTTTGTGCGGAAATCCAAAAAAAAATTTTTTTTTTAAATTTTTTACTTGTGCAACGCGAAAGATCGCATCACAAAAAACCTGCGGAAGATCGCATCACAAAAACCTGCGAAAGATCGCATCACAAAGATCGTGTCACAAAATCTACGAAGACCCTGCTGCAATTTCTGAACTACGAAAGATCGTATACATTTTTGAAAAATATCCATGTCAACAACTTGCTACTTTCAAGACGACGAGAACACCTGGGATTTTGACGAGTACCTACAGAAGAAAGCAGAATTATTACGACAAAAAGAACAAGAAAACGCAACAAGAACAACACTACGGAGATTACCAAGACTGCCGAGGCCCAATCCAACAGCAATAGCGATGGTCAAACCCTACGTCCGTAGAGAGTAAGAATAATTTCTAAATTGTAATTAAGAATAATTTAATAATTTCCTTAAAATTATATAAAATTTTTTTTATATATAAGAGTCTATTTAAGAACAATTGTCTCTTAAATTAAATAAATTGATGAAAAACGTGAATTTCCTTTAAGTGATTATAAAAGACCACAAAAAAAAAAAAAAAAAATTAGATTAAACACACATGGACGAAAGTTTAGGGTTATTAGGACGAAACCTAGAAGAACTACAACAGGACTTAGCAAGACAGAATAGATTTCTTCTTTCAGAAAGAGTAAAGAACCTTCTCGAAAACAAAGACGAAATGGCAACCTTAACAATTGACCCCCTATGCTACCTGAACAAGTTACCTGAATTTTCTGGTGACATTAACAGTTTACAAACATTCGTAGATCTAGTAGATCGAATACATCCATTACTCAGGACATATGACCAATTAGGCCAACAAATTTTTTCCGACATAATAAAGTCAAAGTTTAAAGGCAAGGCAAAAGAAGCAGTGGAAATTAATGGACATGTTGACTCATGGACTGACTTAAAAACTATACTTTACAACAACTTTAGTGACAGAAAATCAGTTGACGAGTTATACAATGAATTGCGTGGAGTTACGTTCCGTACAAACAGCGTAGACTTTTATAACGATATAAAAGGAGCATTAAGGCGTCTTAACATGAAAACAAAACAGGACTTAACCGACGCAGTTAGCGATGACGAACTAAAACACACACTCAATTTAAATATAAAAACAGTAAAATTAGAAGAACTTTATTCAAAACAAATAAATTTCGAAGATAATTTTAATTACGCAATTGAGAAAAATAAAAACCAAGATTTGATCAATTTAAGCATAGACATAAGCATAATATTAATTGTAATAATAGCAATAAGCACCTTTTTTGCAAAAAGAAACAAAAAATGTATAGAAATTTCGTCGGTGCCTCAATCTAACGGTGGGGGAGTTACAATAGAGTCTGTAACTTTGCCTGTAGACAATAAATTGTCTGTCGGTAAAGTACACTGGGTGTAATTCCAAGTATACTTTACCGTACTTTTATCTATGACCCACTTGGAATGTCACAAGTTGTGTGGCAATATTAAATTTCAATTAATAATAATTTCTCTTTAAGTCACAACTAGTGTCGCAATATTTAATATTTTCAAAGATTCTATTCTATGACCCACTTGGAGTGTCACAACTTGTGTGGCAATATTAAATTTCAATTAATAATCATTTATCTTTAAGTCACAACTAGTGCGGCAATATTTAATATTTTCAAAGATTGACTTCTCCGAATCCACTTGAAAGACTTTAAAATCTACAAGTGCATGCGAAAGAACTCAATGCTGCCTTAGTGAAGTTCGAAAGTCAGACCAAGCATAATTGTGCAAACGAACCCACGCTTACACAATTAACCAAAGGCTCACTTACTGACCCAAAGAACTAAATGCATGCAGAATTATGCAAGCGAGGCGGTTGTTGCACTTATTAACCTAGTTCACTTCTTAAGAAAGAAGCGCAGGCAAATTTGTGCAAACGAACGCACGCTGACCAATCAGCGAAAATTAATAAAGCAAAAGAATAAAGAAATATTTAACCAATGACAACGGAAAGAAAAGAAAGTCTTATACGACTTTTGCGTCACTTTCTTTCCTACACAAAAAACTCTGTCGAAAGAGCACACCAAGATATTCTGAGGCACCCGCGTATAAGAAATATTTTACTTTAATATAATAAGAGATAATTAATTCATATTTTCTCTCTTTTTCAGGTTATGTTATATATGAATATCTGTGGAACTTGAGTCCCGATTTATATTTCGAATTTTGGTTGAAAGATTTTTTAAGAACCTGCTGGGATGAAAACGTTACTAGCAGTATCGAAACAACTATACAAATATACAAAAACAATGGTTGCAGCCTGGAGTATGTGTGCTTAATAGCTACGAGGACGCATCCAGAAAATTGGCATGTGGAAGTGCCATTACTGCCATGTATCTACGCTTTAGCTAGACACTACAGACGGGACTGCTATAAGAGAGGATAATAAAAATTTGAAAAAAACTTGAATGTTTCTTGCGTTTTTAATCTCTTCTGGTAGGTAGGGATGAAACGATACCAGGAAAGGTATCGATACTTTTACTCGATACGGTATCGGTGAGAAAGCATCGATACCACTCAGTATCGTGTAGAGAGTACACTAAGGGAAAAAAATATTAAATTTTTCAAGTTTTCAACAAGTGCATGCGAAAGAACTCAATGCTGCCTTAGTGAAGTTCGAAAGTCAGACCAAGCATAATTGTGCAAACGAACCCACGCTTACACAATTAACCAAAGGCTCACTTACTGACCCAAAGAACTAAATGCAGGCAGAATTATGCAAGCGAGGCGGTTGTTGCACTTATTAACCTAGTTCACTTCTTAAGAAAGAAGCGCAGGCAAATTTGTGCAAACGAACGCACGCTGACCAATCAGCGAAAATTAATAAAGCAAAAGAATAAAGAAATATTTAACCAATGACAACGGAAAGAAAGTCTTATACGACTTTTGCGTCACTTTCTTTCCTACACAAAAAACTCTGTCGAAAGAGCACACCAAGATATTCTGAGGCACCCGCGTATAAGAAATATTTTACTTTAATATAATAAGAGATAATTAATTCATATTTTCTCTCTTTTTCAGGTTATGTTATATATGAATATTTGTGGAACTTGAGTCCCGATTTATATTTCGAATTTTGGTTGAAAGATTTTTTAAGAACCTGCTGGGATGAAAACGTTACTAGCAGTATCGAAACAACTATACAAATATACAAAAACAATGGTTGCAGCCTGGAGTATGTGTGCTTAATAGCTACGAGGACGCATCCAGAAAATTGGCATGTGGAAGTGCCATTACTGCCATGTATCTACGCTTTAGCTAGACACTACAGACGGGACTACTATAAGAGAGGATAATAAAAATTTGAAAAAAACTTGAATGTTTCTTGCGTTTTTAATCTCTTCTGGTAGGTAGGGATGAAACGATACCAGGAAAGGTATCGATACTTTTACTCGATACGGTATCGGTGAGAAAGCATCGATACCACTCAGTATCGTGTAGAGAGTACACTAAGGGAAAAAAATATTAAATTTTTCAAGTTTTCAACAAGTGCATGCGAAAGAACTCAATGCTGCCTTAGTGAAGTTCGAAAGTCAGACCAAGCATAATTGTGCAAACGAACCCACGCTTACACAACTAACCAAAGGCTCACTTACTGACCCAAAGAACTAAATGCAGGCAGAATTATGCAAGCGAGGCGGTTGTTGCACTTATTAACCTAGTTCACTTCTTAAGAAAGAAGCGCAGGCAAATTTGTGCAAACGAACGCACGCTGACCAATCAGCGAAAATTAATAAAGCAAAAGAATAAAGAAATATTTAACCAATGACAACGGAAAGAAAGTCTTATACGACTTTTGCGTCACTTTCTTTCCTGCACAAAAAACTCTGTCGAAAGAGCACACCAAGATATTCTGAGGCACCCGCGTATAAGAAATATTTTACTTTAATATAATAAGAGATAATTAATTCATATTTTCTCTCTTTTTCAGGTTATGTTATATATGAATATCTGTGGAACTTGAGTCCCGATTTATATTTCGAATTTTGGTTGAAAGATTTTTTAAGAACCTGCTGGGATGAAAACGTTACTAGCAGTATCGAAACAACTATACAAATATACAAAAACAATGGTTGCAGCCTGGAGTATGTGTGCTTAATAGCTACGAGGACGCATCCAGAAAATTGGCATGTGGAAGTGCCATTACTGCCATGTATCTACGCTTTAGCTAGACACTACAGACGGGACTGCTATAAGAGAGGATAATAAAAATTTGAAAAAAACTTGAATGTTTCTTGCGTTTTTAATCTCTTCTGGTAGGTAGGGATGAAACGATACCAGGAAAGGTATCGATACTTTTACTCGATACGGTATCGGTGAGAAAGCATCGATACCACTCAGTATCGTGTAGAGAGTACACTAAGGGAAAAAAATATTAAATTTTTCAAGTTTTCAACAAGTGCATGCGAAAGAACTCAATGCTGCCTTAGTGAAGTTCGAAAGTCAGACCAAGCATAATTGTGCAAACGAACCCACGCTTACACAATTAACCAAAGGCTCACTTACTGACCCAAAGAACTAAATGCAGGCAGAATTATGCAAGCGAGGCGGTTGTTGCACTTATTAACCTAGTTCACTTCTTAAGAAAGAAGCGCAGGCAAATTTGTGCAAACGAACGCACGCTGACCAATCAGCGAAAATTAATAAAGCAAAAGAATAAAGAAATATTTAACCAATGACAACGGAAAGAAAGTCTTATACGACTTTTGCGTCACTTTCTTTCCTACACAAAAAACTCTGTCGAAAGAGCACACCAAGATATTCTGAGGCACCCGCGTATAAGAAATATTTTACTTTAATATAATAAGAGATAATTAATTCATATTTTCTCTCTTTTTCAGGTTATGTTATATATGAATATCTGTGGAACTTGAGTCCCGATTTATATTTCGAATTTTGGTTGAAAGATTTTTTAAGAACCTGCTGGGATGAAAACGTTACTAGCAGTATCGAAACAACTATACAAATATACAAAAACAATGGTTGCAGCCTGGAGTATGTGTGCTTAATAGCTACGAGGACGCATCCAGAAAATTGGCATGTGGAAGTGCCATTACTGCCATGTATCTACGCTTTAGCTAGACACTACAGACGGGACTGCTATAAGAGAGGATAATAAAAATTTGAAAAAAACTTGAATGTTTCTTGCGTTTTTAATCTCTTCTGGTAGGTAGGGATGAAACGATACCAGGAAAGGTATCGATACTTTTACTCGATACGGTATCGGTGAGAAAGCATCGATACCACTCAGTATCGTGTAGAGAGTACACTAAGGGAAAAAAATATTAAATTTTTCAAGTTTTCAACAAGTGCATGCGAAAGAACTCAATGCTGCCTTAGTGAAGTTCGAAAGTCAGACCAAGCATAATTGTGCAAACGAACCCACGCTTACACAATTAACCAAAGGCTCACTTACTGACCCAAAGAACTAAATGCAGGCAGAATTATGCAAGCGAGGCGGTTGTTGCACTTATTAACCTAGTTCACTTCTTAAGAAAGAAGCGCAGGCAAATTTGTGCAAACGAACGCACGCTGACCAATCAGCGAAAATTAATAAAGCAAAAGAATAAAGAAATATTTAACCAATGACAACGGAAAGAAAGTCTTATACGACTTTTGCGTCACTTTCTTTCCTACACAAAAAACTCTGTCGAAAGAGCACACCAAGATATTCTGAGGCACCCGCGTATAAGAAATATTTTACTTTAATATAATAAGAGATAATTAATTCATATTTTCTCTCTTTTTCAGGTTATGTTATATATGAATATCTGTGGAACTTGAGTCCCGATTTATATTTCGAATTTTGGTTGAAAGATTTTTTAAGAACCTGCTGGGATGAAAACGTTACTAGCAGTATCGAAACAACTATACAAATATACAAAAACAATGGTTGCAGCCTGGAGTATGTGTGCTTAATAGCTACGAGGACGCATCCAGAAAATTGGCATGTGGAAGTGCCATTACTGCCATGTATCTACGCTTTAGCTAGACACTACAGACGGGACTGCTATAAGAGAGGATAATAAAAATTTGAAAAAAACTTGAATGTTTCTTGCGTTTTTAATCTCTTCTGGTAGGTAGGGATGAAACGATACCAGGAAAGGTATCGATACTTTTACTCGATACGGTATCGGTGAGAAAGCATCGATACCACTCAGTATCGTGTAGAGAGTACACTAAGGGAAAAAAATATTAAATTTTTCAAGTTTTCAACAAGTGCATGCGAAAGAACTCAATGCTGCCTTAGTGAAGTTCGAAAGTCAGACCAAGCATAATTGTGCAAACGAACCCACGCTTACACAACTAACCAAAGGCTCACTTACTGACCCAAAGAACTAAATGCAGGCAGAATTATGCAAGCGAGGCGGTTGTTGCACTTATTAACCTAGTTCACTTCTTAAGAAAGAAGCGCAGGCAAATTTGTGCAAACGAACGCACGCTGACCAATCAGCGAAAATTAATAAAGCAAAAGAATAAAGAAATATTTAACCAATGACAACGGAAAGAAAGTCTTATACGACTTTTGCGTCACTTTCTTTCCTACACAAAAAACTCTGTCGAAAGAGCACACCAAGATATTCTGAGGCACCCGCGTATAAGAAATATTTTACTTTAATATAATAAGAGATAATTAATTCATATTTTCTCTCTTTTTCAGGTTATGTTATATATGAATATCTGTGGAACTTGAGTCCCGATTTATATTTCGAATTTTGGTTGAAAGATTTTTTAAGAACCTGCTGGGATGAAAACGTTACTAGCAGTATCGAAACAACTATACAAATATACAAAAACAATGGTTGCAGCCTGGAGTATGTGTGCTTAATAGCTACGAGGACGCATCCAGAAAATTGGCATGTGGAAGTGCCATTACTGCCATGTATCTACGCTTTAGCTAGACACTACAGACGGGACTACTATAAGAGAGGATAATAAAAATTTGAAAAAAACTTGAATGTTTCTTGCGTTTTTAATCTCTTCTGGTAGGTAGGGATGAAACGATACCAGGAAAGGTATCGATACTTTTACTCGATACGGTATCGGTGAGAAAGCATCGATACCACTCAGTATCGTGTAGAGAGTACACTAAGGGAAAAAAATATTAAATTTTTCAAGTTTTCAACAAGTGCATGCGAAAGAACTCAATGCTGCCTTAGTGAAGTTCGAAAGTCAGACCAAGCATAATTGTGCAAACGAACCCACGCTTACACAACTAACCAAAGGCTCACTTACTGACCCAAAGAACTAAATGCAGGCAGAATTATGCAAGCGAGGCGGTTGTTGCACTTATTAACCTAGTTCACTTCTTAAGAAAGAAGCGCAGGCAAATTTGTGCAAACGAACGCACGCTGACCAATCAGCGAAAATTAATAAAGCAAAAGAATAAAGAAATATTTAACCAATGACAACGGAAAGAAAGTCTTATACGACTTTTGCGTCACTTTCTTTCCTACACAAAAAACTCTGTCGAAAGAGCACACCAAGATATTCTGAGGCACCCGCGTATAAGAAATATTTTACTTTAATATAATAAGAGATAATTAATTCATATTTTCTCTCTTTTTCAGGTTATGTTATATATGAATATCTGTGGAACTTGAGTCCCGATTTATATTTCGAATTTTGGTTGAAAGATTTTTTAAGAACCTGCTGGGATGAAAACGTTACTAGCAGTATCGAAACAACTATACAAATATACAAAAACAATGGTTGCAGCCTGGAGTATGTGTGCTTAATAGCTACGAGGACGCATCCAGAAAATTGGCATGTGGAAGTGCCATTACTGCCATGTATCTACGCTTTAGCTAGACACTACAGACGGGACTGCTATAAGAGAGGATAATAAAAATTTGAAAAAAACTTGAATGTTTCTTGCGTTTTTAATCTCTTCTGGTAGGTAGGGATGAAACGATACCAGGAAAGGTATCGATACTTTTACTCGATACGGTATCGGTGAGAAAGCATCGATACCACTCAGTATCGTGTAGAGAGTACACTAAGGGAAAAAAATATTAAATTTTTCAAGTTTTCAACAAGTGCATGCGAAAGAACTCAATGCTGCCTTAGTGAAGTTCGAAAGTCAGACCAAGCATAATTGTGCAAACGAACCCACGCTTACACAATTAACCAAAGGCTCACTTACTGACCCAAAGAACTAAATGCAGGCAGAATTATGCAAGCGAGGCGGTTGTTGCACTTATTAACCTAGTTCACTTCTTAAGAAAGAAGCGCAGGCAAATTTGTGCAAACGAACGCACGCTGACCAATCAGCGAAAATTAATAAAGCAAAAGAATAAAGAAATATTTAACCAATGACAACGGAAAGAAAGTCTTATACGACTTTTGCGTCACTTTCTTTCCTACACAAAAAACTCTGTCGAAAGAGCACACCAAGATATTCTGAGGCACCCGCGTATAAGAAATATTTTACTTTAATATAATAAGAGATAATTAATTCATATTTTCTCTCTTTTTCAGGTTATGTTATATATGAATATCTGTGGAACTTGAGTCCCGATTTATATTTCGAATTTTGGTTGAAAGATTTTTTAAGAACCTGCTGGGATGAAAACGTTACTAGCAGTATCGAAACAACTATACAAATATACAAAAACAATGGTTGCAGCCTGGAGTATGTGTGCTTAATAGCTACGAGGACGCATCCAGAAAATTGGCATGTGGAAGTGCCATTACTGCCATGTATCTACGCTTTAGCTAGACACTACAGACGGGACTGCTATAAGAGAGGATAATAAAAATTTGAAAAAAACTTGAATGTTTCTTGCGTTTTTAATCTCTTCTGGTAGGTAGGGATGAAACGATACCAGGAAAGGTATCGATACTTTTACTCGATACGGTATCGGTGAGAAAGCATCGATACCACTCAGTATCGTGTAGAGAGTACACTAAGGGAAAAAAATATTAAATTTTTCAAGTTTTCAACAAGTGCATGCGAAAGAACTCAATGCTGCCTTAGTGAAGTTCGAAAGTCAGACCAAGCATAATTGTGCAAACGAACCCACGCTTACACAATTAACCAAAGGCTCACTTACTGACCCAAAGAACTAAATGCAGGCAGAATTATGCAAGCGAGGCGGTTGTTGCACTTATTAACCTAGTTCACTTCTTAAGAAAGAAGCGCAGGCAAATTTGTGCAAACGAACGCACGCTGACCAATCAGCGAAAATTAATAAAGCAAAAGAATAAAGAAATATTTAACCAATGACAACGGAAAGAAAGTCTTATACGACTTTTGCGTCACTTTCTTTCCTACACAAAAAACTCTGTCGAAAGAGCACACCAAGATATTCTGAGGCACCCGCGTATAAGAAATATTTTACTTTAATATAATAAGAGATAATTAATTCATATTTTCTCTCTTTTTCAGGTTATGTTATATATGAATATCTGTGAAACTTGAGTCCCGATTTATATTTCGAATTTTGGTTGAAAGATTTTTTAAGAACCTGCTGGGATGAAAACGTTACTAGCAGTATCGAAACAACTATACAAATATACAAAAACAATGGTTGCAGCCTGGAGTATGTGTGCTTAATAGCTACGAGGACGCATCCAGAAAATTGGCATGTGGAAGTGCCATTACTGCCATGTATCTACGCTTTAGCTAGACACTACAGACGGGACTGCTATAAGAGAGGATAATAAAAATTTGAAAAAAACTTGAATGTTTCTTGCGTTTTTAATCTCTTCTGGTAGGTAGGGATGAAACGATACCAGGAAAGGTATCGATACTTTTACTCGATACGGTATCGGTGAGAAAGCATCGATACCACTCAGTATCGTGTAGAGAGTACACTAAGGGAAAAAAATATTAAATTTTTCAAGTTTTCAACAAGTGCATGCGAAAGAACTCAATGCTGCCTTAGTGAAGTTCGAAAGTCAGACCAAGCATAATTGTGCAAACGAACCCACGCTTACACAATTAACCAAAGGCTCACTTACTGACCCAAAGAACTAAATGCAGGCAGAATTATGCAAGCGAGGCGGTTGTTGCACTTATTAACCTAGTTCACTTCTTAAGAAAGAAGCGCAGGCAAATTTGTGCAAACGAACGCACGCTGACCAATCAGCGAAAATTAATAAAGCAAAAGAATAAAGAAATATTTAACCAATGACAACGGAAAGAAAGTCTTATACGACTTTTGCGTCACTTTCTTTCCTACACAAAAAACTCTGTCGAAAGAGCACACCAAGATATTCTGAGGCACCCGCGTATAAGAAATATTTTACTTTAAATACCACTGTTAGTATTGTAAGTAGTCAGTCTTAAGAAAGATTCTAAATAAAGTGAAACTAGAATTGTTTTAAAAACTTAAAAGTTCAAGTTTTATTTATAAACAAAAAAAAAGTGAACACAAAACTGGCGCAGTCGGCAGGATTCCGCAACATCCTATCAGCAAAAAGAAAAAGAAGAAGTTTTTCTAAATAGTTTGGTTAATTTTTAAATTTTTGTGCGGAAATCCAAAAAAAAATTTTTTTTTTAAATTTTTTACTTGTGCAACGCGAAAGATCGCATCACAAAAAACCTGCGGAAGATCGCATCACAAAAACCTGCGAAAGATCGCATCACAAAGATCGTGTCACAAAATCTACGAAGACCCTGCTGCAATTTCTGAACTACGAAAGATCGTATACATTTTTGAAAAATATCCATGTCAACAACTTGCTACTTTCACGACGACGAGAACACCTGGGATTTCGACGAGTACCTACAGAAGAAAGCAGAATTATTACGACAAAAAGAACAAGAAAACGCAACAAGAACAACACTACGGAGATTACCAAGACTGCCGAGGCCCAATCCAACAGCAATAGCGATGGTCAAACCCTACGTCCGTAGAGAGTAAGAATAATTTCTAAATTGTAATTAAGAATAATTTAATAATTTCCTTAAAATTATATAAAATTTTTTTTATATATAAGAGTCTATTTAAGAACAATTGTCTCTTAAATTAAATAAATTGATGAAAAACGTGAATTTCCTTTAAGTGATTATAAAAGACCACAAAAAAAAAAAAAAAAAAAATTAGATTAAACACACATGGACGAAAGTTTAGGGTTATTAGGACGAAACCTAGAAGAACTACAACAGGACTTAGCAAGACAGAATAGATTTCTTCTTTCAGAAAGAGTAAAGAACCTTCTCGAAAACAAAGACGAAATGGCAACCTTAACAATTGACCCCCTATGCTACCTGAACAAGTTACCTGAATTTTCTGGTGACATTAACAGTTTACAAACATTCGTAGATCTAGTAGATCGAATACATCCATTACTCAGGACATATGACCAATTAGGCCAACAAATTTTTTCCGACATAATAAAGTCAAAGTTTAAAGGCAAGGCAAAAGAAGCAGTGGAAATTAATGGACATGTTGACTCATGGACTGACTTAAAAACTATACTTTACAACAACTTTAGTGACAGAAAATCAGTTGACGAGTTATACAATGAATTGCGTGGAGTTACGTTCCGTACAAACAGCGTAGACTTTTATAACGATATAAAAGGAGCATTAAGGCGTCTTAACATGAAAACAAAACAGGACTTAACCGACGCAGTTAGCGATGACGAACTAAAACACACACTCAATTTAAATATAAAAACAGTAAAATTAGAAGAACTTTATTCAAAACAAATAAATTTCGAAGATAATTTTAATTACGCAATTGAGAAAAATAAAAACCAAGATTTGATCAATTTAAGCATAGACATAAGCATAATATTAATTGTAATAATAGCAATAAGCACCTTTTTTGCAAAAAGAAACAAAAAATGTATAGAAATTTCGTCGGTGCCTCAATCTAACGGTGGGGGAGTTACAATAGAGTCTGTAACTTTGCCTGTAGACAATAAATTGTCTGTCGGTAAAGTACACTGGGTGTAATTCCAAGTATACTTTACCGTACTTTTATCTATGACCCACTTGGAATGTCACAAGTTGTGTGGCAATATTAAATTTCAATTAATAATAATTTCTCTTTAAGTCACAACTAGTGTCGCAATATTTAATATTTTCAAAGATTCTATTCTATGACCCACTTGGAGTGTCACAACTTGTGTGGCAATATTAAATTTCAATTAATAATCATTTATCTTTAAGTCACAACTAGTGCGGCAATATTTAATATTTTCAAAGATTGACTTCTCCGAATCCACTTGAACGACTTTAAAATCTACAAGTGCATGCGAAAGAACTCAATGCTGCCTTAGTGAAGTTCGAAAGTCAGACCAAGCATAATTGTGCAAACGAACCCACGCTTACACAATTAACCAAAGGCTCACTTACTGACCCAAAGAACTAAATGCATGCAGAATTATGCAAGCGAGGCGGTTGTTGCACTTATTAACCTAGTTCACTTCTTAAGAAAGAAGCGCAGGCAAATTTGTGCAAACGAACGCACGCTGACCAATCAGCGAAAATTAATAAAGCAAAAGAATAAAGAAATATTTAACCAATGACAACGGAAAGAAAGTCTTATACGACTTTTGCGTCACTTTCTTTCCTACACAAAAAACTCTGTCGAAAGAGCACACCAAGATATTCTGAGGCACCCGCGTATAAGAAATATTTTACTTTAATATAATAAGAGATAATTAATTCATATTTTCTCTCTTTTTCAGGTTATGTTATATATGAATATCTGTGGAACTTGAGTCCCGATTTATATTTCGAATTTTGGTTGAAAGATTTTTTAAGAACCTGCTGGGATGAAAACGTTACTAGCAGTATCGAAACAACTATACAAATATACAAAAACAATGGTTGCAGCCTGGAGTATGTGTGCTTAATAGCTACGAGGACGCATCCAGAAAATTGGCATGTGGAAGTGCCATTACTGCCATGTATCTACGCTTTAGCTAGACACTACAGACGGGACTACTATAAGAGAGGATAATAAAAATTTGAAAAAAACTTGAATGTTTCTTGCGTTTTTAATCTCTTCTGGTAGGTAGGGATGAAACGATACCAGGAAAGGTATCGATACTTTTACTCGATACGGTATCGGTGAGAAAGCATCGATACCACTCAGTATCGTGTAGAGAGTACACTAAGGGAAAAAAATATTAAATTTTTCAAGTTTTCAACAAGTGCATGCGAAAGAACTCAATGCTGCCTTAGTGAAGTTCGAAAGTCAGACCAAGCATAATTGTGCAAACGAACCCACGCTGACACAACTAACCAAAGGCTCACTTACTGACCCAAAGAACTAAATGCAGGCAGAATTATGCAAGCGAGGCGGTTGTTGCACTTATTAACCTAGTTCACTTCTTAAGAAAGAAGCGCAGGCAAATTTGTGCAAACGAACGCACGCTGACCAATCAGCGAAAATTAATAAAGCAAAAGAATAAAGAAATATTTAACCAATGACAACGGAAAGAAAGTCTTATACGACTTTTGCGTCACTTTCTTTCCTACACAAAAAACTCTGTCGAAAGAGCACACCAAGATATTCTGAGGCACCCGCGTATAAGAAATATTTTACTTTAATATAATAAGAGATAATTAATTCATATTTTCTCTCTTTTTCAGGTTATGTTATATATGAATATCTGTGGAACTTGAGTCCCGATTTATATTTCGAATTTTGGTTGAAAGATTTTTTAAGAACCTGCTGGGATGAAAACGTTACTAGCAGTATCGAAACAACTATACAAATATACAAAAACAATGGTTGCAGCCTGGAGTATGTGTGCTTAATAGCTACGAGGACGCATCCAGAAAATTGGCATGTGGAAGTGCCATTACTGCCATGTATCTACGCTTTAGCTAGACACTACAGACGGGACTGCTATAAGAGAGGATAATAAAAATTTGAAAAAAACTTGAATGTTTCTTGCGTTTTTAATCTCTTCTGGTAGGTAGGGATGAAACGATACCAGGAAAGGTATCGATACTTTTACTCGATACGGTATCGGTGAGAAAGCATCGATACCACTCAGTATCGTGTAGAGAGTACACTAAGGGAAAAAAATATTAAATTTTTCAAGTTTTCAACAAGTGCATGCGAAAGAACTCAATGCTGCCTTAGTGAAGTTCGAAAGTCAGACCAAGCATAATTGTGCAAACGAACCCACGCTTACACAATTAACCAAAGGCTCACTTACTGACCCAAAGAACTAAATGCAGGCAGAATTATGCAAGCGAGGCGGTTGTTGCACTTATTAACCTAGTTCACTTCTTAAGAAAGAAGCGCAGGCAAATTTGTGCAAACGAACGCACGCTGACCAATCAGCGAAAATTAATAAAGCAAAAGAATAAAGAAATATTTAACCAATGACAACGGAAAGAAAGTCTTATACGACTTTTGCGTCACTTTCTTTCCTACACAAAAAACTCTGTCGAAAGAGCACACCAAGATATTCTGAGGCACCCGCGTATAAGAAATATTTTACTTTAATATAATAAGAGATAATTAATTCATATTTTCTCTCTTTTTCAGGTTATGTTATATATGAATATCTGTGGAACTTGAGTCCCGATTTATATTTCGAATTTTGGTTGAAAGATTTTTTAAGAACCTGCTGGGATGAAAACGTTACTAGCAGTATCGAAACAACTATACAAATATACAAAAACAATGGTTGCAGCCTGGAGTATGTGTGCTTAATAGCTACGAGGACGCATCCAGAAAATTGGCATGTGGAAGTGCCATTACTGCCATGTATCTACGCTTTAGCTAGACACTACAGACGGGACTGCTATAAGAGAGGATAATAAAAATTTGAAAAAAACTTGAATGTTTCTTGCGTTTTTAATCTCTTCTGGTAGGTAGGGATGAAACGATACCAGGAAAGGTATCGATACTTTTACTCGATACGGTATCGGTGAGAAAGCATCGATACCACTCAGTATCGTGTAGAGAGTACACTAAGGGAAAAAAATATTAAATTTTTCAAGTTTTCAACAAGTGCATGCGAAAGAACTCAATGCTGCCTTAGTGAAGTTCGAAAGTCAGACCAAGCATAATTGTGCAAACGAACCCACGCTGACACAACTAACCAAAGGCTCACTTACTGACCCAAAGAACTAAATGCAGGCAGAATTATGCAAGCGAGGCGGTTGTTGCACTTATTAACCTAGTTCACTTCTTAAGAAAGAAGCGCAGGCAAATTTGTGCAAACGAACGCACGCTGACCAATCAGCGAAAATTAATAAAGCAAAAGAATAAAGAAATATTTAACCAATGACAACGGAAAGAAAGTCTTATACGACTTTTGCGTCACTTTCTTTCCTACACAAAAAACTCTGTCGAAAGAGCACACCAAGATATTCTGAGGCACCCGCGTATAAGAAATATTTTACTTTAATATAATAAGAGATAATTAATTCATATTTTCTCTCTTTTTCAGGTTATGTTATATATGAATATCTGTGGAACTTGAGTCCCGATTTATATTTCGAATTTTGGTTGAAAGATTTTTTAAGAACCTGCTGGGATGAAAACGTTACTAGCAGTATCGAAACAACTATACAAATATACAAAAACAATGGTTGCAGCCTGGAGTATGTGTGCTTAATAGCTACGAGGACGCATCCAGAAAATTGGCATGTGGAAGTGCCATTACTGCCATGTATCTACGCTTTAGCTAGACACTACAGACGGGACTACTATAAGAGAGGATAATAAAAATTTGAAAAAAACTTGAATGTTTCTTGCGTTTTTAATCTCTTCTGGTAGGTAGGGATGAAACGATACCAGGAAAGGTATCGATACTTTTACTCGATACGGTATCGGTGAGAAAGCATCGATACCACTCAGTATCGTGTAGAGAGTACACTAAGGGAAAAAAATATTAAATTTTTCAAGTTTTCAACAAGTGCATGCGAAAGAACTCAATGCTGCCTTAGTGAAGTTCGAAAGTCAGACCAAGCATAATTGTGCAAACGAACCCACGCTGACACAACTAACCAAAGGCTCACTTACTGACCCAAAGAACTAAATGCAGGCAGAATTATGCAAGCGAGGCGGTTGTTGCACTTATTAACCTAGTTCACTTCTTAAGAAAGAAGCGCAGGCAAATTTGTGCAAACGAACGCACGCTGACCAATCAGCGAAAATTAATAAAGCAAAAGAATAAAGAAATATTTAACCAATGACAACGGAAAGAAAGTCTTATACGACTTTTGCGTCACTTTCTTTCCTACACAAAAAACTCTGTCGAAAGAGCACACCAAGATATTCTGAGGCACCCGCGTATAAGAAATATTTTACTTTAATATAATAAGAGATAATTAATTCATATTTTCTCTCTTTTTCAGGTTATGTTATATATGAATATCTGTGGAACTTGAGTCCCGATTTATATTTCGAATTTTGGTTGAAAGATTTTTTAAGAACCTGCTGGGATGAAAACGTTACTAGCAGTATCGAAACAACTATACAAATATACAAAAACAATGGTTGCAGCCTGGAGTATGTGTGCTTAATAGCTACGAGGACGCATCCAGAAAATTGGCATGTGGAAGTGCCATTACTGCCATGTATCTACGCTTTAGCTAGACACTACAGACGGGACTGCTATAAGAGAGGATAATAAAAATTTGAAAAAAACTTGAATGTTTCTTGCGTTTTTAATCTCTTCTGGTAGGTAGGGATGAAACGATACCAGGAAAGGTATCGATACTTTTACTCGATACGGTATCGGTGAGAAAGCATCGATACCACTCAGTATCGTGTAGAGAGTACACTAAGGGAAAAAAATATTAAATTTTTCAAGTTTTCAACAAGTGCATGCGAAAGAACTCAATGCTGCCTTAGTGAAGTTCGAAAGTCAGACCAAGCATAATTGTGCAAACGAACCCACGCTTACACAATTAACCAAAGGCTCACTTACTGACCCAAAGAACTAAATGCAGGCAGAATTATGCAAGCGAGGCGGTTGTTGCACTTATTAACCTAGTTCACTTCTTAAGAAAGAAGCGCAGGCAAATTTGTGCAAACGAACGCACGCTGACCAATCAGCGAAAATTAATAAAGCAAAAGAATAAAGAAATATTTAACCAATGACAACGGAAAGAAAGTCTTATACGACTTTTGCGTCACTTTCTTTCCTACACAAAAAACTCTGTCGAAAGAGCACACCAAGATATTCTGAGGCACCCGCGTATAAGAAATATTTTACTTTAATATAATAAGAGATAATTAATTCATATTTTCTCTCTTTTTCAGGTTATGTTATATATGAATATCTGTGGAACTTGAGTCCCGATTTATATTTCGAATTTTGGTTGAAAGATTTTTTAAGAACCTGCTGGGATGAAAACGTTACTAGCAGTATCGAAACAACTATACAAATATACAAAAACAATGGTTGCAGCCTGGAGTATGTGTGCTTAATAGCTACGAGGACGCATCCAGAAAATTGGCATGTGGAAGTGCCATTACTGCCATGTATCTACGCTTTAGCTAGACACTACAGACGGGACTGCTATAAGAGAGGATAATAAAAATTTGAAAAAAACTTGAATGTTTCTTGCGTTTTTAATCTCTTCTGGTAGGTAGGGATGAAACGATACCAGGAAAGGTATCGATACTTTTACTCGATACGGTATCGGTGAGAAAGCATCGATACCACTCAGTATCGTGTAGAGAGTACACTAAGGGAAAAAAATATTAAATTTTTCAAGTTTTCAACAAGTGCATGCGAAAGAACTCAATGCTGCCTTAGTGAAGTTCGAAAGTCAGACCAAGCATAATTGTGCAAACGAACCCACGCTTACACAATTAACCAAAGGCTCACTTACTGACCCAAAGAACTAAATGCAGGCAGAATTATGCAAGCGAGGCGGTTGTTGTACTTATTAACCTAGTTCACTTCTTAAGAAAGAAGCGCAGGCAAATTTGTGCAAACGAACGCACGCTGACCAATCAGCGAAAATTAATAAAGCAAAAGAATAAAGAAATATTTAACCAATGACAACGGAAAGAAAGTCTTATACGACTTTTGCGTCACTTTCTTTCCTACACAAAAAACTCTGTCGAAAGAGCACACCAAGATATTCTGAGGCACCCGCGTATAAGAAATATTTTACTTTAATATAATAAGAGATAATTAATTCATATTTTCTCTCTTTTTCAGGTTATGTTATATATGAATATCTGTGGAACTTGAGTCCCGATTTATATTTCGAATTTTGGTTGAAAGATTTTTTAAGAACCTGCTGGGATGAAAACGTTACTAGCAGTATCGAAACAACTATACAAATATACAAAAACAATGGTTGCAGCCTGGAGTATGTGTGCTTAATAGCTACGAGGACGCATCCAGAAAATTGGCATGTGGAAGTGCCATTACTGCCATGTATCTACGCTTTAGCTAGACACTACAGACGGGACTGCTATAAGAGAGGATAATAAAAATTTGAAAAAAACTTGAATGTTTCTTGCGTTTTTAATCTCTTCTGGTAGGTAGGGATGAAACGATACCAGGAAAGGTATCGATACTTTTACTCGATACGGTATCGGTGAGAAAGCATCGATACCACTCAGTATCGTGTAGAGAGTACACTAAGGGAAAAAAATATTAAATTTTTCAAGTTTTCAACAAGTGCATGCGAAAGAACTCAATGCTGCCTTAGTGAAGTTCGAAAGTCAGACCAAGCATAATTGTGCAAACGAACCCACGCTTACACAACTAACCAAAGGCTCACTTACTGACCCAAAGAACTAAATGCAGGCAGAATTATGCAAGCGAGGCGGTTGTTGCACTTATTAACCTAGTTCACTTCTTAAGAAAGAAGCGCAGGCAAATTTGTGCAAACGAACGCACGCTGACCAATCAGCGAAAATTAATAAAGCAAAAGAATAAAGAAATATTTAACCAATGACAACGGAAAGAAAGTCTTATACGACTTTTGCGTCACTTTCTTTCCTACACAAAAAACTCTGTCGAAAGAGCACACCAAGATATTCTGAGGCACCCGCGTATAAGAAATATTTTACTTTAATATAATAAGAGATAATTAATTCATATTTTCTCTCTTTTTCAGGTTATGTTATATATGAATATCTGTGGAACTTGAGTCCCGATTTATATTTCGAATTTTGGTTGAAAGATTTTTTAAGAACCTGCTGGGATGAAAACGTTACTAGCAGTATCGAAACAACTATACAAATATACAAAAACAATGGTTGCAGCCTGGAGTATGTGTGCTTAATAGCTACGAGGACGCATCCAGAAAATTGGCATGTGGAAGTGCCATTACTGCCATGTATCTACGCTTTAGCTAGACACTACAGACGGGACTGCTATAAGAGAGGATAATAAAAATTTGAAAAAAACTTGAATGTTTCTTGCGTTTTTAATCTCTTCTGGTAGGTAGGGATGAAACGATACCAGGAAAGGTATCGATACTTTTACTCGATACGGTATCGGTGAGAAAGCATCGATACCACTCAGTATCGTGTAGAGAGTACACTAAGGGAAAAAAATATTAAATTTTTCAAGTTTTCAACAAGTGCATGCGAAAGAACTCAATGCTGCCTTAGTGAAGTTCGAAAGTCAGACCAAGCATAATTGTGCAAACGAACCCACGCTTACACAATTAACCAAAGGCTCACTTACTGACCCAAAGAACTAAATGCAGGCAGAATTATGCAAGCGAGGCGGTTGTTGCACTTATTAACCTAGTTCACTTCTTAAGAAAGAAGCGCAGGCAAATTTGTGCAAACGAACGCACGCTGACCAATCAGCGAAAATTAATAAAGCAAAAGAATAAAGAAATATTTAACCAATGACAACGGAAAGAAAGTCTTATACGACTTTTGCGTCACTTTCTTTCCTACACAAAAAACTCTGTCGAAAGAGCACACCAAGATATTCTGAGGCACCCGCGTATAAGAAATATTTTACTTTAATATAATAAGAGATAATTAATTCATATTTTCTCTCTTTTTCAGGTTATGTTATATATGAATATCTGTGGAACTTGAGTCCCGATTTATATTTCGAATTTTGGTTGAAAGATTTTTTAAGAACCTGCTGGGATGAAAACGTTACTAGCAGTATCGAAACAACTATACAAATATACAAAAACAATGGTTGCAGCCTGGAGTATGTGTGCTTAATAGCTACGAGGACGCATCCAGAAAATTGGCATGTGGAAGTGCCATTACTGCCATGTATCTACGCTTTAGCTAGACACTACAGACGGGACTGCTATAAGAGAGGATAATAAAAATTTGAAAAAAACTTGAATGTTTCTTGCGTTTTTAATCTCTTCTGGTAGGTAGGGATGAAACGATACCAGGAAAGGTATCGATACTTTTACTCGATACGGTATCGGTGAGAAAGCATCGATACCACTCAGTATCGTGTAGAGAGTACACTAAGGGAAAAAAATATTAAATTTATCCAAAAACTTTTTTAATTTATCCAAAAAGCGAGTCATTTTTGCACCAATAACGCATTTATTTAAATCGACCACGTAAATATTTAAAATTTATTTAAATACTTTTTTAATTAAATAAAATATTAATATATTTAAACAGAATTAATAAAAAATATATTAAAATTATGCAAGAATATATTTAAATATCTTTCAAATATTTACTATTTGAAAATAAAACTATCGCATTTAAGGAAAATTTATATAAAAATATTGAAATTGAAAAACAATTTATTTGAATATTTCCCACGAGCTGAGTCCATATCAAACGCCATTTAGTGGTATATTTTATTTTCTTTTTGTGAAAATATTATTTTTGAGTACGGTGGTGAGTGCGATGCATGATGAAATCATGTAGAGTGGAGTGACATTCTTCAGAAAATACGGAGTTGTCACTCCACCTTACATGAATTCATCATGCTTCGCACTCACCACCGCACTCACAAATCATATTTGCCAAATATTCACGATATATTACCCTTGAAATATTAACTAAATGAGAACTATAAGACCTTCAACTGCTGGTACGAAGAAACTCAACGCACAGGAACAGAGTGCGATGCTGCTGCTGCTTGGCGGCTGCTTGGCAGCTGTATGAAATATGTGTGTCAGTGTGTGGCATAAATAAAATTTAAATACGGGAAAAAAACGAGTTGTAAGGAAAATATTTGATTTGTCCACGTAAATATTTAAATGGAATATATACTCAGGCGTGGATAATGTTAATATGCGTTATTTCCCTTAGTGTATCGATACTTACTTGGATCGGTCAATTGTGCGCATATTATATAAACAACAACGTACAAAAAGACATGCGTCTGATGTGGTAGCTGCTTCATCTGGCACAGCCGCTGAGTTTACAAAAATTGCAGACTCAATTATTGATGCTGTCGCGCCAAATCACATCAACAGAGTAGAAGCACCAGTCCCCAACGAAATTAACGAACTGCGTGCCGCCGTAGTGGAATTGGGTAAGCGATTTGAAAAGTTCACAATGCGCTCACCTTCTCGCAATTCTAGACAAACAAATTTCCGTCAGCGTTCACACAGCCGTGAAGGACAACGACCAGCAAGCAATGCGCGAGGTGATTCTTCAGCACGAGACAACGTATGCTGGTATCACCAAACTCACGGTCGTTACGCCCGAAAGTGCCGCAGTCCATGCCGCCACAAACGACACTCGCAGCAAGCTGTCCCATCGAGCTCTGCAGCACCTTCAGCCTGACTCTCAACGCGCGTGGCGAAAGGATGCGAAGACTCCGCCACGAAGCGCAACGTATTTCGCTTGCAGGTACGAGATCAGCTTTCCAATAAAACATTCCTAGTCGACACGGGCGCCGATGTATCCGTCCTTCCACTCGCTGCAAAATCTTATGATGTTCGTCCAACCACAATTCTACTGTATGCGGCCAATGGTTCACCCATCAAGGTCATTGGAGAAAAACGCGTCAAGCTAGATCTTGGCCTTCGCCGTGACTTTCATTGGTCTTTTGTGATTGCTGATGTTACAAGCGCAATCATAGGCTCAGACTTCATACGCTATTTTGATTTACTCATCGATCTTCGACGCAACCAGCTGATCGATAACGTCACTGGACTAAAATCACGACTTACTACGCCAATCATGAGCAACGTCACGGAAATCAAAACATTTGATGCGACCGACCCGTTTGCTGACCTCTTAACCGAGTTCTCAGACTTAGCAAAAATAGCACCATATGGCTCCACGACGAAGTCCTTAATAGAACACCGTATCGAAACAACAGGCCAGCCTGTTTTTTCTCGCCCACGGCGCCTCTCACCGGAAAAGCTGGCTGCAGCACGCGATGAATTTGAGTTTCTGATGAAAACGGGCATTTGTCGACCATCAAGAAGCAACTGGTCAAGTCCTTTGCACATGGTCAGAAAAAGTGATGGAACCTGGAGGCCTTGCGGTGATTATCGCGCGCTAAATGCACAGACACTGCCCGATCGCTACCCCTTGCCATACTTAACCGACTTTACAAGCAATCTACGAGGTAAGGCTGTATTTTCTAAAATAGACTTGCAAAAAGCTTTCCACCAGGTACCTATTCACGAAGACGACATCGCCAAAACAGCCATCACGACGCCCTTCGGCTTGTTTGAATTTAACTTCATGACCTTTGGCCTATGCAACGCTGCGCAGACCTTCCAGAGGCTAATTAATGAAGTCTTGCGTGGCTTAGATTTTGTGTTTCCATACATAGACGATATTATCATCGCATCGTCTTCTTTTGAACAACATCGTCTAGATCTACGCGCAGTTTTCCAACGACTTCGTGAAAATCATCTTGCGATTCACCCTGGAAAGTGCGAACTTGGTAAAAGCGAACTCAAGTTTCTCGGTCATCTAGTCAACTCGCAAGGAATACGTCCGTTGCCCAAAAAAAGTTGCTGCTATTCGAAATTACCCGAAACCCACAATGGCAAAAGATCTTAAAAGTTTCATCGCCATGGTAAACTTTTACAAGAGGCTCTTACCACGCTCAAGCTCATATCAATCACAACTTCAAGTTCTCATCAAGGGTAACAAAAAGAACGACCGCACATCGATCGCTTGGACTCCAGCTGCCGACGAAGCTTTCGAACTTTGCAAAAGAGAGTTAACGGATGCAACATTGCTCGCACACCCTTCCGCTGACGCCGAATTGGCTCTCTATGTCGACGCGTCAGATATTGCCGTTGGCGCCGCGCTTCATCAAAATATTGATGGTCACCTACAACCACTAGGATTCTACTCTAAGAAACTAACCAGCGCTCAGCGGAAGTATTCTACGTACGACCGTGAGCTGGGGGCTATTTATCAGGGCGTGTGCCACTTTCGATACATGATCGAGGGCCGTTCTTGCTACATCGTTACCGATCATAAACCTTTAATATACGCCTTTCGCCAAAAGCTTGAAAAAGCTTCACCTCGCCGAGTACGTCAACTGGATTTCGTGAGCCAATTTACGACCGACATCCGGCACACACCAGGACCCGAAAACGCTGTAGCTGATTTACTATCGCGCATTCAGTCGGTAGACATCATCAATTACGCAGAAATCGCCGAAGCTCAAAAACAGGACGCTGAACTTCAAAAATTGCTCAACGAACCAGGTATACAAACTTCTTCACTTATTCTAAAGTCATTTTTAATTCCAGAAAGTGAGACACACTTAATTTGTGATACGTCATCGTCAAACGTTTCATACCAAAAAAACATCGACAACAGTGTTTAACGAAGATTCATAGCCTATCGCACCCAGGAATACGCGCCACATACAAGCTGATGACATCAAAATTCATTTGGCCGAACATTAAAAAGGATACAGCTCTTTTTGTTCGCAACTGTGAGGCTTGTCAGCGGTCAAAAACTCATCGTCACACAAAATCAGCACCCGAAATGTACGTTCCTCCAAAAGAGCGTTTTGCACACATCAATATCGATATCGTGGGTCCATTTCCATTGTGCGAAGGACAGCGATATTGCTTAACCATCATTGACCGCTACACTCGATGGCCAGAAGCAGCACCTATACCAGACATAGCAGCCGAAACTGTTACAAAAGCTCTGCTCTGTTGTGACCCGCACAACATTACCCTGTACACTTTGTACAGCCCGACCTCACACAAAGCCAGAATCTTCAATCGATTCTCTTTAAAACACATACATAAATATCAATAAATATTGCCTCGGCATTTGCTGGCAAAATTTATGACTATTATTTCCATGAACGACCAAGACCCAATTCAAGTGCAGTGACTCGAATTGCTGGCGTTAATGAACGACCAAGACCCAATTCAAGTGCAGTGACTCGAATTGCTGGCGTTAATGAAAAACTGACCTAATTTTAGCTCACGCTTAAAATTACCAAAATAAACAAAACCATTGCTTGTTTTTAGTTGTCAAGTGTTTCCGACTACAACGTCGGCGACAACAAAAAACAAAGCAATGAACTGTTTGGGTGCATCGGCATTAGCTTGCACGGTCAGCATAATAGCGATCATTTACCTACCCTAGTTGCTGCGCTGCTCGCAAAGTGCAATGCCTGCAGCTACGCAACATGTAAGACGTACGTGATCACGTATCGCGAAAGGGGAAGTAATATGTAAATAAATGCAAAGATTTTATGTATGACATGTAATGTTTTGATTGGGTAGAGTCGATACATAATTTCCACTTATTGGAAATTATGGGAATTGTGGGAGTTTCTGGAAGAAAGGAACCTCTTTGGAAAGTGAGGATTTTCCTTTATAAACCCGTCGCCGGCGCAGAAATGGACAGGGAGCGTTTTTAGAGTTATAAGAATAAACAACTAATAAGGTCGCAGCCTCGCCTAGACAGCGGGCCTTTTAGTTAAAATAAAATATTAATAAATACTTAAGTAAAACACAACATTGGTCGCAGCCTCGCCTAGACAGCGGGCCTATGTTGTAAAATAAATAAAATTAACAAACTTAAACTAAATATCTTTTACTCGCTCTCCCGTCTCTGGTCTCTCTTCTCCTTGCGGAAAGCACGGAGGCCACGGACGTTAAACGCAACATTTGGTGGCAGCGGTGGGATACGCTACATCCCTTAAACCAACAAAAAGGAAAAACCATCCTTTAATAACAAAAAAAAAATCTTTAACAAATGAAATTTTAAAAACAAAAATTTTTTAAGCGTACCGAGGCTTCGACATCGGGTTAAAAAAAAAAAAAAAATATAACAGCTTAAAAGTGAAAAAGCGTGCCAAGGCTAAACAGCGGCAGTGAAAATTTAATAGTGACAAGTGAAAAAAAAAAAGTTAGCGAAAGAAAAAAAAAAAAAAAAAAGCGTCCCGAGGCTATAACATCGGAACAGTGCAAAAAAAAAAAAATAATAATAAGCCCAGGTTAACCAGCTTTAAGACGTGAAGTCTCCTGGCCCATCAAGAAGCCCAGGATAACCAGCTTTAGGGCCTAGAGCCTCCTGGCAACAACAACAACAACAACAACAACAACAACAACAACATCGACAACATCAAGAACAGCTTCAACCGCACCTTCAACAACAAGAACATCAGTAACAAAATACTTCAATAGCAAACTAAATTCAACAAGAAAGACGACAACAACCACATCAAACTAAATTCAACAAGAAAGACGAAACAATTGATCAACAGTATCATCGACTGAATATCGGCAACTATATCAGTTTCAACGACATCGGCTTCAACATCCAGCAGTGAGCAGAAAGAAAACACACATTTTTTTTTCAGTAAGCAAAAACATTATATTATTTTTATATTATCTACACTATTTTTACCACCAAATCAAAAAAAAAAGGAGTTAGCAACACACAAATTTTACAACTTATTAAGCATTCAAAAGAGAAGAAAATTTATAAGAGAAATTTATTTAAAAAAAAAAAAAAAAAAAAAAAAAAACATAATATTTTTAGTAATACTTGAAAGTTTTTGCATACATTTTCTTCAAAATTCGTACTCGTCAGCGCGCAGCTGAGGTAGTTCAGCTCTTTGCTAATCTACCATTTTTCGAAAACTCGTTTTGTCTTGAAACCATTGAAGATAACGATCTTGAAATGGATCTGAAATTTACTTTAAACGATATTTATAATATCGTACCGGTATTTAACGGCAATCCAGCCGAACTCAATAAATTTATAGCTTGCGGCAATATTCTGTTTTCGTCTGCTAAAACTGAAGCGGAACACACTTTTATTCTAGAGGTAGTGAAGACTCGATTGGAGGGTTCGGCCTTTGAACTCATCCAATTCAAATCTTTTACTAAATGGAATGATTTGGTACGAGATTTGGAGACGGAGTTCAAGGAGGAAAAGTCGAGAACTTCCGCCCAGAATGAACTTTTAACTGCGAAGCAACAATCACAAGAAAAAATAAAAGAATTTGGTAAACGAGTAGGAAAATTATTACATTCGTTAAATTCTGCTACATTTTCAAGCACTAGCGACGAATCAGTTAGGGCTTATTTAAAACAAGAAAATGATCGATTGGCACTACAGGTATTCGAGGATGGTTTGCGGAATCATAATTTAAGATTAATTCTTAAAGCTCACAATGAGCGAGACTTGAAGAATGCCATTGCATATGCTGAAGAACATTCAATACGGCTTGAAAAAACGTCGCAATACCAAACCTCAACGTTTAAACCTACATGCCAATTCTGTAAGAAATTAGGGCATACTCAAGAGACGTGCTATCAGAAAAACAATAGTAATTTTTCCACCCGCTTTAATAACAATTTAAACAGACAGCCAAATATAAAAAAAGAAGTACAATCGATATTCTGTACATACTGCAAACGGCCGAATCACACGTACCAAGAGTGTAGATCTCGACTGCGAAGCGCCGAAAAGTTTCAGAACCGAAGAGTTAATGATGACCCAAATGCATATTACAACCCTTTCAGAGGCGAATACAGCCATCCCAATCAAACGCATCATACTAACAACTCATCGGGAAACGGAATAGCTCGGGAAGAAACCAACGGCACTTCTCCCCGGATGCAAGTAAAAGCCGATGTGCACCAAGCACGAAATTAAATTACTCTATAAAAATACCTTTTTGCAAAGAATACGAAGAGCCAGTGCTTTGCATTAAACTAGAACCTTCAGATAAAAATATAACTTCATTATTAGTAGACACGGGCGCACAAATTAGCCTATTAAAAGACACTGAACCACAGCGCACAATTTATAAAAAAAGTAAACATACGGTCTCAACCATTTCAGGCAATGCAATGCAAACGCTAGGGGAGCAAATAAAAACGATTAATGTCCCTTTTTATGACCAAATAATAACACTGAGTCACAACTTTCATATTTTAAATAAAAATATTAACTTAACCTACGACGGAATCTTAGGAAGCGACTTTCTTACCACTTTTAACTGTAAAATTGATTTCAAGAATAAACAACTGGAAATACCAGTAGACTGCTCAAACGCGGCAGTAAGTAAAAATAAAATTATAAAACCACATATTCGAAATGATTATAAAAACACTGAAGAGGAAAACAATGTGTTGCCTACGGGTAACAAAGGGAATTGTGAAAATAGGAAACAGGATCAGGAGTATGCGCCGAATGGCATAAGTCATATTGAGAATCCTCAACCTAATGTCTACGGGCCGCAATCCATCACATTGTCACCTCAAAGTGATAATAAAATCATTACAAATAAAGTGAAGGCAAATAAAGAGGAAACCAAGGCATTATTTTTGGATAATGAAAGGATTTGTAAAAACAGGATTGAGTCAACTCAACCTGATGTCTACGGGCTACAATCCATAACCTTGCAACCTCGATGCAAACAACTTGTCGAGATCCCTTTTGCTTATACAAAAGACGCAGTGATCCACAAGAAACAAATAAACCCAGGAGTATATTTGGCGGAAACCCTGGTACGCCCAATCAAAAATAAAGTAAAAGTTCTTTTTATGAACACAACAGAAGAAATCAAAAAAATCAATTTAAATAAAATTCAATATGAGTGGGAAAAAATAGAAAACTTCAACGAAATCAAACTAGATAAAACAAAAGATTTAGTGAAGGGTAGATTAAACAAAGTAGAAACAAATATAGACCTAACGCATTGTAATAAAGAAGAAAAGAAATCAATTTTAGAGATTTGTAGAAACTACAACGATTTATTTTATTTTGAGGGAGACCACCTTACTTGTACTGAGACAGCAGACCATGAAATTATTACAGAAGCAAACAAACCTCCTTTATTTGTTAGGCCATACAGACTTCCTGAAAGCCAAAGAAATGAAATTCATAAACAGGTTAATGAAATGCTAGAAGACGACGTCATTCGACCAAGCTCAAGCCCATGGAACTCGCCACTATTACTTGTTCCAAAGAAGGCAGACCCTGAAGGTCACAAACGCTGGAGAGTCGTAGTAGACTTTAGAAAATTAAACGACCTAACCGTTGGGGACGCATACCCTTTGCCCAACATAACTGACATACTTGACCAGTTGGGAAGAGCAAAATATTTTAGCGCATTAGATTTAGCCAAAGGATTTCACCAGATTCCCGTTAAAGAATCTGACAAATGTAAAACAGCTTTTAGCACACCTTTTGGACACTACGAATATAATAGAATGCCATTTGGGTTGAAAAACGCCCCCGCTACTTTTCAAAGACTAATGAATAACGTACTCATGGGCTTACAAGGCTTTGAATGCTTTGTTTATGTAGATGACATTGTTGTGTACGGCTACGACTTAAAAGACCACAACCAAAAATTAATTAAAATATTCGACCGATTGCGTCATCATAATCTCAAACTCCAACCCGATAAATGTAATTTTCTTAAACAAGAGCTCAATTATTTAGGACACATCATTTCTGAAAACGGTATAAAACCTGACCCTGAGAAAATTAAAGTAGTAAAAACATATCCAACTCCAAAAAATACGAAAGGAATTAAATCATTCCTTGGATTCACGGGATATTATAGAAGATTTATAGAAAACTTTTCCAGTATAGCCAAACCACTCACAAAATTGCTGAAAAAAGATGTAAAATTCAGTTGGGATGCATTCTGCGATGAAGCATTTACGAAATTGAAAGATAAACTAATAAGTCCCCCCATTTTAGCCTATCCAAATTTCAGTGAAGAATTTATAATCACAACAGATGCGAGTGATGCAGGACTTGGCGCAGTCTTATCCCAAGGTATAATTGGAAAAGACAAGCCAATATGCTTCGCAAGCAGAACATTGAACGATGCAGAGACACGCTATAGCACCACGGAAAAAGAATTGCTAGCTATTGTCTTCGCCGTAAAACAATTTCGACCGTATATTTATGGTAAAAAGTTCACGATCTACACTGATCACAAGCCGCTCGAATGGCTAATGAAGCTAAAAGACCCAATGTCAAGATTGGCTAGATGGCGAATCCTTCTATCAGAATATGAATACACGATCAAGTATAAAGCAGGGAAAAACAATACAAATGCTGACGCACTTAGTCGCATCACTAAAGACAAAAATATTACAGAAATAAAAAACAAGGTTTTAGTCATGACACGACAAAAGGCAAGCGAGCAAATAAACAATGAGAGTTTTCAAACAGAAGCAAAACAGCCCAAAAATATAAGGAATGAAAAAATATTAAAAATAATAGGCAACAAGATAATTTACAAAATCACCATACCTCTGCCATTTAGTACAACATACCAAATATACAACATTATACCTTTTCCGACAGCACACTCTAATAAACTCATTTTTATAAATTCCGATATCAAACAAATTGCCATTGATTACGAGAGAGAACACTATTACGAGGTTGCCGCGGAAGAACTACGAAACTGCATAAAAACAGAAAATAAACAATATCTTTGTCACACAGAACACCCAGTCTACACCATTAACAATCAAAAAACGAACTGCGTAGTCAATCTACTTACAAATGAGCAAACCCTGCCAAAAAATTGCGATATCAGAAAGACAGACGCAGGTATAGTCTGGATACAGCTAGCTCAGGCAAACCGATGGATCTACTCGACAATTGATGAATATCAAATAAATGTCATATGTGAAGACAAAGTCACACCAGTAACCCTGACGAACTCAGCTATAATAGACCTTGACGAAAATTGCTACATAAAGTCAAAAGACTTAACGCTAAGAAGTTCAACCACTAAAATATCCAAGGTTAATAATCACTACCTCCCGCCGTTAAACATAACTAAATTCATTCCTCAGCAACAACAAGAAACCATTCCGTTAAAAAATATTTCAAAACAAACAGTTTTCCTTGACACTGCAACTCAGCAGGAGGAATTAAAGAAACTCTCCACTCTGATAGCCGATGAGAAATCTGCAGAAAATCTTGACCTTAACCGAGTAAGCATGCATGATGTGCATCACTACAGCCTGATATATGGGATCTTGTTCTTATTAACCCTTTTTGCCAGTTATAAAATATACATACGTAGCACACATGAAAAAAACAAAAAAACCATTACAACAGAACTCACAGAAGGCAACTACGCCAAGCCAAGATTTGTCTTGCCGACATAAACACTTCACATATAGCACGCGAAAAAAAAAAAAAAAAAAAAAAGAGGGCAATAAAAATAAAGAAAATTATGAACATATTCTAACTCGCTCAGCACAAATTAAAAAAAAAAAAAAAAAAAAAAAAAAAAAAAACACTCAGCTAAATTTTCTTCCTCGCCTTTATATAAAAACCTGAGGAACACAACCAAAATTATTCAGTACACAACACGAACGTTACAATGCAAAACATGGACAACGCCACCTCATCCGACGAAGCCAAAGTCCGGGCCATGAAAATGGTCTGGACCTACATAGGGAAAACCAGCAGAACGCCTACGGTGGAGGACTACTATAACCTGGACACGTTAGAGGAAGAAACTCTAGCGATGATCCAGGCAACTAAGGAACTCCACACAATACAAAAATTTGCAGAAATAGAAAGAAATCCTGTTCTCGGCGACGACGAGGACACGGCAGACTTCACCAGGGAGTACCAAAGAGTACTGCAAGCGAGGCAGAGGAGACTTAAAAGATTCAACTAAATTACTATAAACATTGAAAAAAAATTTTATAATAAAAAAAAAAATAAATTAAATGAAATTTTATCTTTTTTTTCACTTCTTTCGAACAGGAAAAAGAAAATTTTTTGTAGGCATTTTTAGAGAAAAAAAAATATAGCCATAATTTCCGCGCCGTAACGCAGACTTAATTGTTCTCCATCCAGTTTTGGTAGATGAAAATAAAAATATTGCCAAACGATTTTAAGCAATAAAACTACGACAATTTTTTCTCTTCTCTCAAAAGAACTTTCAGCTATTTTTATGTATGAAAAAAAAAAATATAAAAATCTTTCTATCGCAAAAGCTTTCAAATATGAATAAAAAAAAAAAAAAAAAAAAAAAAAAAATTTTTTTTAAACATTTTAATAACAAACGAAAAAAAAAAAAAAAAGAGTTCAACAAAAAGAAAAATATATATATAAACTATGTAATTAAAAAGAAAAAAAAAAAATAATAAGTTCTATAAAAAATTTTTTATTAAATTCATATAATAAATTTTAATTCAATTTCCTTTTAATATTACGCATAATTTTTAACGCTGTAAAATAGTAAAATATTCATTTACAATGCATAAACTATATACATATCATATTGGAAAATTAATAATGTACATATATTTAAGTTTTACAAACAATGTAAATACCCTATGCTCATTTCTGCTCAACCGGTCAGTAACGCGACAGAAAATTTTTCAACCTCTTCAAGGAGAAAAATTTTCTTTTATAAGGGGGGAGGGATGTTGTGACCCGCACAACATTACCCTGTACACTTTGTACAGCCCGACCTCACACAAAGCCAGAATCTTCAATCGATTCTCTTTAAAACACATACATAAATATCAATAAATATTGCCTCGGCATTTGCTGGCAAAATTTATGACTATTATTTCCATGAACGACCAAGACCCAATTCAAGTGCAGTGACTCGAATTGCTGGCGTTAATGAACGACCAAGACCCAATTCAAGTGCAGTGACTCGAATTGCTGGCGTTAATGAAAAACTGACCTAATTTTAGCGCACGCTTAAAATTACCAAAATAAACAAAACCATTGCTTGTTTTTAGTTGTCAAGTGTTTCCGACTACAACGTCGGCGACAACAAAAAACAAAGCAATGAACTGTTTGGGTGCATCGGCATTAGCTTGCACGGTCAGCATAATAGCGATCATTTACCTACCCTAGTTGCTGCGCTGCTCGCAAAGTGCAATGCCTGCAGCTACGCAACATGTAAGACGTACGTGATCACGTATCGCGAAAGGGGAAGTAATATGTAAATAAATGCAAAGATTTTATGTATGACATGTAATGTTTTGATTGGGTAGAGTCGATACATAATTTCCACTTATTGGAAATTATGGGAATTGTGGGAGTTTCTGGAAGAAAGGAACCTCTTTGGAAAGTGAGGATTTTCCTTTATAAACCCGTCGCCGGCGCAGAAATGGACAGAGAGCGTTTTTAGAGTTATAAGAATAAACAACTAATAAGGTCGCAGCCTCGCCTAGACAGCGGGCCTTTTAGTTAAAATAAAATATTAATAAATACTTAAGTAAAACACAACATTGGTCGCAGCCTCGCCTAGACAGCGGGCCTATGTTGTAAAATAAATAAAATTAACAAACTTAAACTAAATATCTTTTACTCGCTCTCCCGTCTCTGGTCTCTCTTCTCCTTGCGGAAAGCACGGAGGCCACGGACGTTAAACGCAACAGCTCTCACACTGGATTTCCAGATTTGGGGTCCCAGCTCGCATAACATCGGACCGAGGCAGGCAATTCGAATCCGCCATTTTTACCGAACTGATTACAACGATTGGTGCAACCCATCTACGCACTACGCCCTACCATCCGCAATCAAATGGCATTGTTGAAAGGTGGCACAGGAGTTTTAAAACAGCCATTTTGTGCAATGATCCATCGAGGTGGGTTCACCATTTACCATCTATCTTACTTGGATTACGAGTCGCTTTCAAGCCCGACATTAACGCATCGCCAGCCCTTTTGGTGTATGGTTCGACGCTTAGGGTACCAGGAGAATTTTTCTCTCCATGCAACATATCCGAGCCTACCAGCGAGGCCGTTTCACAATTTCGGAAGGCAATGGAAAAATTACGACCTACTGCAACATCACATCACACAACACCGAAAACGTTTGTATCACCAGCTCTACAAACGGCAACACACGTTTTTGTGCGAAACGACTCTATTCGTCCTTCACTAACTCACCCGTACGATGGGCCGTACCCCGTTGTAGTGCACATGTGGCTAGCACTAACCTACCTCAACAATAACATAAACACACAACGCTACAAACGCTCTACGTTGGTCTCATTGCATACCTGCAGCGAAACCAAAGCATGAAGCGCAAGCAGTGAAAAACTCAAGTGCTACTAGCGGCATGATTCATGTTACACATTGTGAAAACAAATCGCTGCCGAAAGTTAGTCATTGGAGTTGGTAACCTGTAAGTAGGTTGTGATGGATATTATTACAAACAGATGTGTAAGTAAGTAAAAAGTAATAGTAAGCAGATGTGTAATAATTGTATTTAGATTTCTTGACTTTTAATTGTATATGTGTAAGAACATATTTAGAATAAATGTTATTTTGAGTGAAAAGAAAATATTGTCACTTTTCACTCAAATTTTTATTATAAAAACCCGAGTTGGGGTTAAATAAAATCAATTCTGAAAACATCCAGAAAAAAGGAAGTTTCTCTTAAGACTTAAGCCTTGTGGCTTTTTACAATACTAAATTGTATTGAAAATCTGCCTTTGTGGCAGCGAATGAATAAAGCCTTGCGGCTATCATAGAAAGGCCTTGTGGCCAAAAATCCCCTGTGTCCCCAGATAGGGAAGTTAGGGTAATAACATATATTTATATCTTTTCAAAAGAACAATAAATATTATATGGCGATCCTGCGGACCGAATACTGAAGAAATTAAGATATTGCGGACCGAATACTGAAGAAATTAAGATCCTGCGGACCGAATACTGAAGAAATTAAGATCCTGCGGACCGAATACTGAAGAAATTAAGATCCTGCGGACCGGATACTGGAGAAATCAAGATACTGTGGACCTAATCCTTAAAGTTAGCTGAATGTCGGAGGAGTTCGACAAAATTTTCCAGAAGTGCGTTGCACAGGCAGCCGAATACGAAAAAACAAAAAAAGCAGTGGAAAGATACGTACCCCTTCCCGTAGCTGCCCAACAACAAGTAGCAACAATACCATACAAGGCGACACCAATACCTGGACCAAAGAAACTTACTATCGAGGAATACAACAGACGTACAGCAGCAAAGAAGCAACAACAGGAGAAACAGATCCAGAAGAAGACAAGAGCTGGGAGACAAGTTCGGCAAAGGAAGGAATTAAACAATCTATACAGACTAATAACATTATCAAAAGGAAAACAAAGAGTTGAATTTTTAAGACAACTCAAAGATTTAAAATTTAAAATAAAAAATAAAATGAAATAAATATTATATATATTATTGAATGAAATAAAAACAAAATGACAGAATACAAGCATTGCTTTATTTGTGAAGCAAAGATCAACACTAAATACATAAATGATCATTTAAAACTGCACAAACAAATTTTTGTAAAAATGAATAAAATTTTGAACAAAATCAATAAAAATTAAAGAAAACAAAATTTTGAACTATTCAATTCATGACTAGTTCAAAGATATCCCACAATTATATCCCAAGAGAAAGATATCCCACAATTATATGTAAATATCACAAATTTAAAAGAAACAATGGTTGCTCTAGGACAGGAAACAAAAATAACAGAGAATATTTCTTTTAATGGAAATATTTCTAACAAGCAAGAAATGTATTTAGACATCTTTGTCGCCATAGGTTTAATTGCATTATTAATATATGTACTAAAAAAAGTCAATGAGTATTACAAAAAATATGTAATAAAAAGAATTGCAAGTGCTAATATTTAAAAATTTTTTATGGATAAATTAAAAGAAGCACTAAAGAAATTAAAACATAGCATAACAAAAGTTCCAACAAGAAAATTCAAAAAGGAAACTTTACAAGATAAGCAAAAAGAATGCGATATATTAGAAAATCAATTAAAAACTTTTATAAATTGTCCGCAACCAGACCATAAAAATATAATAGATTGTAAAGCATTAGTAAAACTATAAATAAATTAATTCAACAAAGATTAACTTTGTATGACACGGATGATGAAATAGATAGCAGTAGTAATAACAGTAGTAGTGACAGTAATAGTGATAGTGAAAAAGAAACACTAAAAATGGCGAACTTTGAAATTTCTGTAGCATCAAAAATAGTTGATGAGTTTGATGGAGATAGCAAAAAACTATCAACGTTTTTAGGCACAATTGAATTCTATGCATCAACACTTAAGGATGATACACAGAAATCTCAATTGTTAAAATTTATTCTAGCAGCAAAAATAAGTGAAAAAGTAAAAAATAGACTATTACCTGTGGCAGTTCCAAATTCAATTCAAGAGTTAAAAATAGTATTGGCAAATATACAAGTATTAACACGGGCGGCACATAAAAAATTAAACAAGCATGCATGTACAAATAAAAGAATAACCGGTGATGAAAATAAGAATAATGCGCAAATGAGTAACCTGAATAATAATGATAGATCTCAGCAAGTGAAGAGTCATGAACTTCATATATGGGAAGCTACATCATTTTCAGAAGTAAGACGTCTAAGAAATTTAAAATTTATATATAATGAAAAGGCCAAAAATATGAATAATAATGGAGCAAACAACGTTCTTGAGGTGCATAACGAAAAATCTTTACCAGAGTTAAAATTGGTTCAGAGGAAGTTTACATCAAAAACACAAGAACAAAAAGATAATATAATTATAGCTCAAAATAAAGTTCATGCAATACTTAACGAAAAATCTTTACCAGAGGTAAAATTGGTTCTGAGGAAGTTAGTATCAAAAGCAAACGAACAAAATATAGAAATATTAGCGCTAGGAAAGAATGATATCATATTTAATATAATAAAGGTGCACCAATTAAAAAGAATATTTAATGAGATACAAAAAGATACAAAGGAGAAATTAAAAATTATAATGTATCAGCCCCCGAAACAAATAACAAATAAAGCTGAGCAGCTGCAGCTAATTAAAGAAAATCACGACTCAATATTAGGAGGACATATAGGTATTAAAAGATGCATCGCGAAATTAAAACAAAAATATATATGGAAAAATTTATCAAAAATGGTTAAAAACTACATAAACAATTGTAATTTATGTAATGAAGTAAAAATAACAAAATATACTAAGGAGAAAATGTGTGTGACGAATACACCAACAACATCATTTGAAACAGTAACAATGGACACAGTTGGACCAATGAGACCCTCTAATGGATACCGTTATATTCTAACAATACAATGTGAATTGACAAAATATTTAGTTGCAATTCCTTTAGAAGACAAAACAGCGATTTCTGTCGCAAAAGCTATTGTAGAAAAATTCATTCTTAAACATGGATGTTTTAAAATACTAAAAACAGATAAAGGAACAGAATTTACAAATGAATTACTACAAAACATATGTAAAGAATTAAATATAGAAAAAAGAACGTCAACACCATATCACCATGAAACTGTCGGAACAGTTGAAAGAAATCATAGGGTATTGAATGAATATTTAAGAGGAATGCAAGAGAATGATAACTGGTCAACTTTACTACCGTACTACACATATTGTTACAACACAACGCCACACTCAACAACAACGTATTCTCCATTTGAATTAGTATATGGAAAAATTTGCACGCTACCTGGTGAGATTTGGAACAACAACAAGAAATTATATGACTTAGAAGATTATTTAACAGAATTAAAAATTAAATTAAAGTACGCACATAACAAAGCTAGAGAATATTTAGAGAAACATAAAATAGATATATCAAATAAAGAAAATAAGGCAACAAAACACAAATTTAATGTAGGAGATCTAGTATATTTAAAAGTAGGAAATAAGAAAAAGTTTGATAGACCATTTAAGGGACCATATGAAATAATTGAAAGAAAAGGTCCAAATAGTGTAATAAAATTAGATAACAAAACATCTGAAGTTCATAATAATAACATAGTATTGTCAAGAACATTAAGTTAAAATAAACATAAAAATCAATGTTTAAATATAAGAATTCAAAAAAAAAGTACTGACTATTCACATCTAGAAAGAAATAATTAAAATTACCTTCAAAATAATCTTTATTCATATTCAAGAATTATAAATAAACATTATTCTTTTTCAAAAGGGGAAGGATGTAGTGCACATGTGGCTAGCACTAACCTACCTCAACAATAACATAAACACACAACGCTACAAACGCTCTACGTTGGTCTCATTGCATACCTGCAGCGAAACCAAAGCATGAAGCGCAAGCAGTGACAAACTCAAGTGCTACTAGCGGCATGATTCATGTTACACATTGTGAAAACAAATCGCTGCCGAAAGTTAGTCATTGGAGTTGGTAACCTGTAAGTAGGTTGTGATGGATATTATTACAAACAGATGTGTAAGTAAGTAAAAAGTAATAGTAAGCAGATGTGTAATAATTGTATTTAGATTTCTTGACTTTTAATTGTATATGTGTAAGAACATATTTAGAATAAATGTTATTTTGAGTGAAAAGAAAATATTGTCACTTTTCACTCAAATTTTTATTATAAAAACCCGAGTTGGGGTTAAATAAAATCAATTCTGAAAACATCCAGAAAGAAGGAAGTTTCTCTTAAGACTTAAGCCTTGTGGCTTTTTACAATACTAAATTGTATTGAAAATCTGCCTTTGTGGCAGCGAATGAATAAAGCCTTGCGGCTATCATAGAAAGGCCTTGTGGCCAAAAATCCCCTGTGTCCCCAGATAGGGAAGTTAGGGTAATAACATATATTTATATCTTTTCAAAAGAACAATAAATATTATACCGTCATCAAACGATGGAAAAAGTTCTTCACGGTATCAATACGAGGAAGACAATCGAACATAAGTATCGACAGGCTAAAACCTGCTTTTTCAGCCAGCACGGATCTGGATAAAAATACATCATCGCAAGAAACTCCGGCGAAGTCTCCGCATCTAATATCTCCGCATCCAATATCTCCGCATCCAATATCGACGAAATCTACACGTGGCCGTCATGTCATCTTTCCACCACGATACAGGTAGCTTTCGTCTAGCTGGGGAGTATTGTGGCAACCCCCTACTAACTTACTTTTAAATAATCACGACACACCCTATAATTTATTCCCTTTGTTACGTCATTCTTAAAAAGAAAAAGCAGCTAGCTTTTCGTTTGGAATTGCATAGTTAAAAATCAAAGTTTCATTCTTATTTGGACAAGCGCTCGTATCGCATCATTTTTTACAAATCTTTTCAATCATTGTAAATTTGAACTAAATAAACTGTACCTTGAAAAAACCAGCACCACGAGATTTTCTCAAGGGTATTCCAAGGTAATACCAAATTGGTGACCCCGACGTGATCTCGTGGTGGCAGAAGAAAAAGCCGTTCATCGAGTACCGTAACAAACAACAGTTACAAATAGAATCACGCGATTTTACAAAAACTTTTGCGGCGCACGCAATTCAAAGCAACGTTAATAAAATGAACGACAGCGGCTTATCCACAGCACCTTCAGCAGGCGAAACTACTTCGACCAATCCATCAGCAAATGCAGCACATAGCAACATTTCGGTTGTCTACGCCAGATTGCCAGTTCCACCCATGGCAAGCTCAAATATTGAAGCTTGGTTCACTACGATGGACTTCTGGTTCACGGCATCTGGAATTACGGCAGACAAGCAGAAAACCGCAACAGTCTTGGCAGCGCTAGACCCAAACATTATAGGGCAGCTAACCGAAGCTATAGCATCGATGCCACAAAACGACAAATTCGACTATATTAAGCAACAAATCATCGAACATTTTGCTGATAGCGAACAACGGCGCCTCAATCGCCTGTTGTCTGAGCTGCCGCTTGTGAGCTACCGTGACAAAAAGCCTTCAGAATTGTACTACGAGATGAAACGCGTAGCGGGAAATACGCTCGGCGAAGCAGCGCTGAAGGGATTGTGGACAAAACGTTTGCCACAATTTGCGCAGCCTTTTCAATGGAAAAGGGAAATTTGAGAGAGTAGCAAGGGAATTTATTTTGCCCAAACTAGTCACCATGCATGTGACCATTTGCATGTGTTGGAGTTTCAGGTAGGCATGTCTTGCAGGATAATGAAACTTGCTTAATAGCAACACTCACCATACTCATGATACTGTTTTGCATAAAGTATTGGTACAATGAAAACAAGGTTGAAGCATTTCAGAGAGGCAGACTGCCACAACTGAAAAAACGAAATTGACTGCCCATAGAAAAATCTGAAAGCGATAATTTTTTTTATTTTTTGTTTTTGTTTTTCATTTTCAAATTACTATTGAAAGACAATTTTGGCTATAAGAAAGAGAGCGCAGTCCGAAATGCGTCTACCTCTGTTCTTCTACCGTGACATCGCCCTTAAAAGAAGAAAAAAGTGTACCAATCAAAGACGAGCTCATTAAACGAAAAAAGATTGAAAAACATTGAAAATCGAATGAATTGAAACGACAGCTACTCATATATAATAATATATAAATATAGGATGAGTAGCTGTCGTTTCAATTCATTTGATTTTCAACATGTTACCAATATATAATCCTTCGGATCGACAAAGTAAGTAGTGAAAAGTGAAAAAATAATCTTTTAGTAAATTTTTATGCTTTAGTAAATTTTTATTGGTAATAACAGGCCGGTTACACAGGCCAGTGACAGTGAAAGTGCGAAAGAATACATGTACTGTTCGAATAATTCGAAAAATTTCGAACTTTCATGCTAGTAGCAAGACGTGCTACACATGCAAGTGAAAGTTCAATAAAAAAATTTCATCGTATGCGAATGTTCTCGCTGCTTTTGCAGTTTGCCTTTATGAGCGATAAAGTTCAATTAATTTAATGATTTGTTTTTGCGTTAATTTTCTTTCCATTATTTTAATTGTAAATTTGTAACTTTTATCTGTATTTTTTCACAGTCTTAATTCATATTTTTCATTTGCCTTTAATTGTAAACAAGCTATCAGTGTTGCTTCCTGTACGAAATCGAGGGAAAACCCGAAATAAATCCATCAAAAGTAATTAAAAACAACACTGATATCCCCCTTTTTGACATACATTGACCGCTGCTGTCAAAATCCACTGGCTCTGAAATTTCGTTGCCAGTAGCGATGAAAGTGGCGTGAAAGTGAATCCAGTGTGAGTGTATTTGTAAAACAGTGTGAATGTATTGAGTTTTTCGAACTACAGAGCCAGTGCACTGGCCTGTGTAGCATGCCTGTAATGTGCTTAAAAAAAACGTGTTTAAATACCACTGTTAGTATTGTAAGTAGTCAGTCTTAAGAAAGATTCTAAATAAAGTGAAACTAGAATTGTTTTAAAAACTTAAAAGTTCAAGTTTTATTTATAAACAAAAAAAAAGTGAACACAAAACTGGCGCAGTCGGCAGGATTCCGCAACATCCTATCAGCAAAAAGAAAAAGAAGAAGTTTTTCTAAATAGTTTGGTTAATTTTTAAATTTTTGTGCGGAAATCCAAAAAAAAAATTTTTTTTTTAAATTTTTTACTTGTGCAACGCGAAAGATCGCATCACAAAAAACCTGCGGAAGATCGCATCACAAAAACCTGCGAAAGATCGCATCGCAAAGATCGTGTCACAAAATCTACGAAGACCCTGCTGCAATTTCTGAACTACGAAAGATCGTATACATTTTTGAAAAATATCCATGTCAACAACTTGCTACTTTCACGACGACGAGGACACCTGGGATTTCGACGAGTACCTACAGAAGAAAGCAGAATTATTACGACAAAAAGAACAAGAAAACGCAACAAGAACAACACTACGGAGATTACCAAGACTGCCGAGGCCCAATCCAACAGCAATAGCGATGGTCAAACCCTACGTCCGTAGAGAGTAAGAATAATTTCTAAATTGTAATTAAGAATAATTTAATAATTTCCTTAAAATTATATAAAATTTTTTTTATATATAAGAGTCTATTTAAGAACAATTGTCTCTTAAATTAAATAAATTGATGAAAAACGTGAATTTCCTTTAAGTGATTATAAAAGACCACAAAAAAAAAAAAAAAAAAAATTAGATTAAACACACATGGACGAAAGTTTAGGGTTATTAGGACGAAACCTAGAAGAACTACAACAGGACTTAGCAAGACAGAATAGATTTCTTCTTTCAGAAAGAGTAAAGAACCTTCTCGAAAACAAAGACGAAATGGCAACCTTAACAATTGACCCCCTATGCTACCTGAACAAGTTACCTGAATTTTCTGGTGACATTAACAGTTTACAAACATTCGTAGATCTAGTAGATCGAATACATCCATTACTCAGGACATATGACCAATTAGGCCAACAAATTTTTTCCGACATAATAAAGTCAAAGTTTAAAGGCAAGGCAAAAGAAGCAGTGGAAATTAATGGACATGTTGACTCATGGACTGACTTAAAAACTATACTTTACAACAACTTTAGTGACAGAAAATCAGTTGACGAGTTATACAATGAATTGCGTGGAGTTACGTTCCGTACAAACAGCGTAGACTTTTATAACGATATAAAAGGAGCATTAAGGCGTCTTAACATGAAAACAAAACAGGACTTAACCGACGCAGTTAGCGATGACGAACTAAAACACACACTCAATTTAAATATAAAAACAGTAAAATTAGAAGAACTTTATTCAAAACAAATAAATTTCGAAGATAATTTTAATTACGCAATTGAGAAAAATAAAAACCAAGATTTGATCAATTTAAGCATAGACATAAGCATAATATTAATTGTAATAATAGCAATAAGCACCTTTTTTGCAAAAAGAAACAAAAAATGTATAGAAATTTCGTCGGTGCCTCAATCTAACGGTGGGGGAGTTACAATAGAGTCTGTAACTTTGCCTGTAGACAATAAATTGTCTGTCGGTAAAGTACACTGGGTGTAATTCCAAGTATACTTTACCGTACTTTTATCTATGACCCACTTGGAATGTCACAAGTTGTGTGGCAATATTAAATTTCAATTAATAATAATTTCTCTTTAAGTCACAACTAGTGTCGCAATATTTAATATTTTCAAAGATTCTATTCTATGACCCACTTGGAGTGTCACAACTTGTGTGGCAATATTAAATTTCAATTAATAATCATTTATCTTTAAGTCACAACTAGTGCGGCAATATTTAATATTTTCAAAGATTGACTTCTCCGAATCCACTTGAACGACTTTAAAATCTACAAGTGCATGCGAAAGAACTCAATGCTGCCTTAGTGAAGTTCGAAAGTCAGACCAAGCATAATTGTGCAAACGAACCCACGCTTACACAATTAACCAAAGGCTCACTTACTGACCCAAAGAACTAAATGCATGCAGAATTATGCAAGCGAGGCGGTTGTTGCACTTATTAACCTAGTTCACTTCTTAAGAAAGAAGCGCAGGCAAATTTGTGCAAACGAACGCACGCTGACCAATCAGCGAAAATTAATAAAGCAAAAGAATAAAGAAATATTTAACCAATGACAACGGAAAGAAAAGAAAGTCTTATACGACTTTTGCGTCACTTTCTTTCCTACACAAAAAACTCTGTCGAAAGAGCACACCAAGATATTCTGAGGCACCCGCGTATAAGAAATATTTTACTTTAATATAATAAGAGATAATTAATTCATATTTTCTCTCTTTTTCAGGTTATGTTATATATGAATATCTGTGGAACTTGAGTCCCGATTTATATTTCGAATTTTGGTTGAAAGATTTTTTAAGAACCTGCTGGGATGAAAACGTTACTAGCAGTATCGAAACAACTATACAAATATACAAAAACAATGGTTGCAGCCTGGAGTATGTGTGCTTAATAGCTACGAGGACGCATCCAGAAAATTGGCATGTGGAAGTGCCATTACTGCCATGTATCTACGCTTTAGCTAGACACTACAGACGGGACTGCTATAAGAGAGGATAATAAAAATTTGAAAAAAACTTGAATGTTTCTTGCGTTTTTAATCTCTTCTGGTAGGTAGGGATGAAACGATACCAGGAAAGGTATCGATACTTTTACTCGATACGGTATCGGTGAGAAAGCATCGATACCACTCAGTATCGTGTAGAGAGTACACTAAGGGAAAAAAATATTAAATTTTTCAAGTTTTCAACAAGTGCATGCGAAAGAACTCAATGCTGCCTTAGTGAAGTTCGAAAGTCAGACCAAGCATAATTGTGCAAACGAACCCACGCTTACACAATTAACCAAAGGCTCACTTACTGACCCAAAGAACTAAATGCAGGCAGAATTATGCAAGCGAGGCGGTTGTCGCACTTATCAACCTAGTTCACTTCTTAAGAAAGAAGCGCAGGCAAATTTGTGCAAACGAACGCACGCTGACCAATCAGCGAAAATTAATAAAGCAAAAGAATAAAGAAATATTTAACCAATGACAACGGAAAGAAAGTCTTATACGACTTTTGCGTCACTTTCTTTCCTACACAAAAAACTCTGTCGAAAGAGCACACCAAGATATTCTGAGGCACCCGCGTATAAGAAATATTTTACTTTAAATACCACTGTTAGTATTGTAAGTAGTCAGTCTTAAGAAAGATTCTAAATAAAGTGAAACTAGAATTGTTTTAAAAACTTAAAAGTTTAAGTTTTATTTATAAACAAAAAAAAAGTGAACACAAAACTATTTGGCTCGATCACATAATCCCTAATTGGGATTATTGTGTGGTAGTATTTTAATTTTATGAATATATTTATTTAAATTTTATATTGTATTAACATTTTAAAATCTAATAAAATATTTTTAATAAATTAATTTTAAATAAAAATAATTTTTGATGACTTATTTCCTTTTTTACATTGCTTTTTATTATAAGAATTTAATAAAAATTTTAAAGAAATAGGAATAGAAATTGGGTATTTTCAGGAATTTCAAATAAAACTTTCAAACTATTTATTAGGGTATTTTCAAACTTTCAGGAATTAATAAAACAAATTTTTTAAGAACAATTTTCATTTTTGGAATTTTCCTTAAGAATTTAAAAATTTTTCATATTCTCTAAAAAGGAAGAAATAAAAACTTATTGTGACAGTCAACCGAACATGAATAGTCAAAAATCGTACAAAACAAAGCAAACAAAAAAGGACGAGTTTAACAATCCACGACCGATCTCGTTGTCAAACCTACCTGCGTAAAAAAGGACTCGATCAGGGATCATACGAGCATCAACGGCCACAAAATATTTCATATAAATTGATGTGCAGCTGCCGTTTTAAATCAGTAAATTTTTTGACATTCACATATTAACGAATATTAACGACAACAGGATGCATCCAAAAAGTAAGTAAAAAAAATATTTTATCCAAAATTTCGACCTTTCAATAATTTAATAATAAATTAAATTATATAACAATTTTTATTAATTTAAAATTCTTATTTTCAGTTATCGAAACTTATCAACATTTGTGGAACTTGAGTCCCATACTATATTTTAAATTATGGATGATGGATTTCACAAGGTGTTGCTGGGAGGATGAAGTGACTGACCCGACGCAAAAGGCGATACGCTCATATGAATGCCATGGTCATAGCTTGGAGTCGTTATGCCGTGCAGCGGTCAATTCGTCCGCAGATGATTGGCATTTAAGTGTACCAATATTGAAATGTATACGTGATTTGGCTCGATCACATAATCCCTAATTGGGATTATTGTGTGGTAGTATTTTAATTTTATGAATATATTTATTTAAATTTTATATTGTATTTACATTTTGAAATCTAATAAAATATTTTTAATAAATTAATTTTAAATAAAAATAATTTTTGAAGACTTATTTCCTTTTTTACATTGCTTATGATCGTTCACAAGTGAATACAATTGATCGCTATATAAGCACAAAATCACATCCAAATCTCATTCAGTTTTTAATCAAAATCCTTACTATTTACAGTGTCTTCAACAAAAAATATTTTTGAAATTGTGCGTCGCACCAACATAGAGTCGTGGGTCATTGCAAATCCCAACAAATTATCATTGCACGATGTGTGCAAATTATTCAATTTAGATATTGAAAACGACCAACGCAACAAAATTTTTTGGAATATCCAAATGTCTGATGAAGTGCTTTTGACTGAGCCACTTTAAGACTATTTGGGATATCGTGGCCAGAAATATTGGCATAAGAAAAGTTCCGTTACCAAGTTTATAAAAAAGAATCCACATATCAAATATACTGAAATTGCCGATGAAAATGATCCGAGGAAAAAATACTATGTTTTGAAGGCAGTAGACTTGGAGTCACTCATGATGACAATGAGAACTTCAAAAGTAGTAGAACTGCGGGAATTATATTCTCTTATGAAATTCATAATAACACGTTATTGTGAATATGAAACTTATTATGAGAAACATCATATGAGAACTAATGAGAAGATTTTAAATGAGAAATATCATAGTGCAGTGAATATGATAAATTCCGCAAATGCGGAAAGAATGCAAGCCGAAAAACGGGAACGTCAATTTAAAGCAGAATTAGACAGAGCTGAATTTCATAGATTGCGAGCAGAAGCGCAAAGGGATAACATTGAAATCGAACTATGTAAAGAACAAGCAGAAAGAGAAAAAGCTCAAGCCGAACTACATAAAGTAAAAGAAGAATGTGATCGCGCGGTGATAAGAGCTCAAATGCTGACAGACCAAATCAAATATAATATTGATTGTTTAAGGAATAAAATTGCGCCACAAATAGTTCCGGCTTTTATCACTGACAATAGGAAACGGAATATATTATAACGGATTCTGTGCAATATATTATAATTGTTCACAAGTGAATACAATTGATCGCTATATAAGCACAAAATCACACCCAAATCTCATTCAGTTTTTAATCAAAATCCTTACTATTTACAGTGTCTTCAACAAAAAATATTTTTAAATTGTGCGTCGCACCAACAAATTATCATTGCACGATGTGTGCAAATTATTCAATTTAGATATTGAAAACGACCAACGCAACAAAATTTTTTGGAATATCCAAATGTCTGATGAAGTGCTTTTGTATGAGCCACTTTTAGACTATTTGGGATATCGTGGCCAGATATATTGGCATAAGAAAAGTTCCGTTACCAAGTTTATAAAAAAGAATCCACATATCAAATATACTGAAATTGCCGATGAAAATGATCCGAGGAAAAAAGACTATGTTTTGAAGGCAGTAGACTTGGAGTCACTCATGATGACAATGAGAACTTCAAAAGTAGTAGAACTGCGGGAATTATATTCTCTTATGAAATTCATAATAACACGTTATTGTGAATATGAAACTTAATATGAGAAACATCATATGAGAACTAATGAGAAGATTTTAAATGAGAAATATCATAGTGCAGTGAATATGATAAATTCCGCAAATGCGGAAAGAATGCAAGCCGAAGAACGGGAACGTCAATTTAAAGCAGAATTAGACAGAGCTGAATTTCAAAGATTGCGAGCAGAAGCGCAAAGGGATAACATTGAAATCGAACTATGTAAAGAACAAGCAGAAAGAGAAAAAGCTCAAGCCGAACTACATAAAGTAAAAGAAGAATGTGATCGCGCGGTGATAAGAGATCAAATGCTGACTGACCGAATCAATTACAATATTGATTGTTTAAGGAATAAAATTGCGCCACAAATAGTTCCGGCTTTTATCACTGACAATAGGAAACGGAATATATTATAACGGATTCTGTGCAATATATTATGATTGTTCACAAGTGAATACAATTGATCGCTATATAAGCACAAAATCACACCCAAATCTCATTCAGTTTTTAATCAAAATCCTTACTATTTACAGTGTCTTCAACAAAAAATATTTTTGAAATTGTGCGTCGCACCAACATAGAGTCGTGGGTCATTGCAAATCCCAACAAATTATCATTGCACGATGTGTGCAAATTATTCAATTTAGATATTGAAAACGACCAACGCAACAAAATTTTTTGGAATATCCAAATGTCTGATGAAGTGCTTTTGAATGAGCCACTTTTAGACTATTTGGGATATCGTGGCCAGAAATATTGGCATAAGAAAAGTTCCGTTACCAAGTTTATAAAAAAGAATCCACATATCAAATATACTGAAATTGCCGATGAAAATGATCCGAGGAAAAAATACTATGTTTTGAAGGCAGTAGACTTGGAGTCACTCATGATGACAATGAGAACTTCAAAAGTAGTAGAACTGCGGGAATTATATTCTCTTATGAAATTCATAATAACACGTTATTGTGAATATGAAACTTATTATGAGAAACATCATATGAGAACTAATGAGAAGATTTTAAATGAGAAATATCATAGAGCAGTGAATATGATAAATTCCGCAAATGCGGAAAGAATGCAAGCCGAAGAACGGGAACGTAGACAGAGCTGAATTTCATAGATTGCGAGCAGAAGCGCAAAGGGATAAAATTGAAATCGAACTATGTAAAGAACAAGCAGAAAGAGAAAAAGCTCAAGCCGAACTACATAAAGTAAAAGAAGAATGTGATCGCGCGGTGATTAGAGCTCAAATGCTGACAGACCGAATCAAATACAATATTGATTGTTTAAGGAATAAAATTGCGCCACAAATAGTTCCGGCTTTTATCACTGACAATAGGAAACGGAATATATTATAACGGATTCTGTGCAATATATTATGATTGTTCACAAGTGAATACAATTGATCGCTATATAAGCACAAAATCACACCCAAATCTCATTCAGTTTTTAATCAAAATCCTTACTATTTACAGTGTCTTCAACAAAAAATATTTTTGAAATTGTGCGTCGCACCAACATAGAGTCGTGGGTCATTGCAAATCCCAACAAATTATCATTGCACGATGTGTGCAAATTATTCAATTTAGATATTGAAAACGACCAACCCAACAAAATTTTTTGGAATATCCAAATGTCTGATGAAGTGCTTTTGAATGAGCCACTTTTAGACTATTTGGGATATCGTGGCCAGAAATATTGGCATAAGAAAGGTTCCGTTACCAAGTTTATAAAAAAGAATCCACATATCAAATATACTGAAATTGTCGATGAAAATGATCCGAGGAAAAAATACTATGTTTTGAAGGCAGTAGACTTGGAGTCACTCATGATGACAATGAGAACTTCAAAAGTAGTAGAACTGCGGGAATTATATTCTCTTATGAAATTCATAATAACACGTTATTGTGAATATGAAACTTATTATGAGAAACATCATATGAGAACTAATGAGAAGATTTTAAATGAGAAATATCATAGTGCAGTGAATATGATAAATTCCGCAAATGCGGAAAGAATGCACGCCGAAGAACGGGAACGTCAATTTAAAGCAGAATAAGACAGAGCTGAATTTCATAGATTGCGAGCAGAAGCGCAAAGGGATAACATTGAAATCGAACTATGTAAAGAACAAGCAGAAAGAGAAAAAGCTCAAGCCGAACTACATAAAGTAAAAGAAGAATGTGATCGCGCGGTGATAAGAGCTCAAATGCTGACAGACCGAATCAAATACAATATTGATTGTTTAAGGAATAAAATTGCGCCACAAATAGTTCCGGCTTTTATCACTGACAATAGGAAACGGAATATATTATAACGGATTCTGTGCAATATATTATGATTGTTCACAAGTGAATACAATTGATCGCTATATAAGCACAAAATCACACCCAAATCTCATTCAGTTTTTAATCAAAATCCTTACTATTTACAGTGTCTTCAACAAAAAATATTTTTGAAATTGTGCGTCGCACCAACATAGAGTCGTGGGTCATTGCAAATCCCAACAAATTATCATTGCACGATGTGTGCAAATTATTCAATTTAGATATTGAAAACGACCAACGCAACAAAATTTTTTGGAATATCCAAATGTCTGATGAAGTGCTTTTGAATGAGCCACTTTTAGACTATTTGGGATATCGTGGCCAGAAATATTGGCATAAGAAAAGTTCCGTTACCAAGTTTATAAAAAAGAATCCACATATCAAATATACTGAAATTGCCGATGAAAATGATCCGAGGAAAAATACTATGTTTTGAAGGCAGCAGACTTGGAGTCACTCATGATGACAATGAGAACTTCAAAAGTAGTAGAACTGCGGGAATTATATTCTCTTATGAAATTCATAATAACACGTTATTGTGAATATGAAACTCATTATGAGAAACATCATATGAGAACTAATGAGAAGATTTTAAATGAGAAATATCATAGTGCAGTGAATATGATAAATTCCGCAAATGCGGAAAGAATGCAAGCCGAAGAACGGGAACGTCAATTTAAAGCAGAATTAGACAGAGCTGAATTTCATAGATTGCGAGCAGAAGCGCAAAGGGATAACATTGAAATCGAACTATGTAAAGAACAAGCAGAAAGAGAAAAAGCTCAAGCCGAACTACATAAAGTAAAAGAAGAATGTGATCGCGCGGTGATAAGAGCTCAAATGCTGACAGACCGAATCAAATACAATATTGATTGTTTAAGGAATAAAATTGCGCCACAAATAGTTCCGGCTTTTATCACTGACAATAGGAAACGGAATATATTATAACGGATTCTGTGCAATATATTATGATTGTTCACAAGTGAATACAATTGATCGCTATATAAGCACAAAATCACACCCAAATCTCATTCAGTTTTTAATCAAAATCCTTACTATTTACAGTGTCTTCAACAAAAAATATTTTTGAAATTGTGCGTCGCACCAACATAGAGTCGTGGGTCATTGCAAATCCCAACAAATTATCATTGCACGATGTGTGCAAATTATTCAATTTAGATATTGAAAACGACCAACGCAACAAAATTTTTTGGAATATCCAAATGTCTGATGAAGTGCTTTTGAATGAGCCACTTTTAGACTATTTGGGATATCGTGGCCAGAAATATTGGCATAAGAAAAGTTCCGTTAACAAGTTTATAAAAAAGAATCCACATATCAAATATACGGAAATTGCCGATGAAAATGATCCGAGGAAAAAATACTATGTTTTGAAGGCAGTAGACTTGGAGTCACTCATGATGACAATGAGAACTTCAAAAGTAGTAGAACTGCGGGAATTATATTCTCTTATGAAATTCATAATAACACGTTATTGTGAATATGAAACTTATTATGAGAAACATCATATGAGAACTAATGAGAAGATTTTAAATGAGAAATATCATAGTGCAGTGAATATGATAAATTCCGCAAATGCGGAAAGAATGCAAGCCGAAGAACGGGAACGTCAATTTAAAGCAGAATTAGACAGAGCTGAATTTCATAGATTGCGAGCAGAAGCGCAAAGGGATAACATTGAAATCGAACTATGTAAAGAACAAGCAGAAAGAGAAACAGCTCAAGCCGAACTACATTAAGTAAAAGAAGAATGTGATCGCGCGGTGATAAGAGCTCAAATGCTGACAGACCGAATCAAATACAATATTGATTGTTTAAGGAATAAAATTGCGCCACAAATAGTTCCGGCTTTTATCACTGACAATAGGAAACGGAATATATTATAACGGATTCTGTGCAATATATTATGATTGTTCACAAGTGAATACAATTGATCGCTATATAAGCACAAAATCACACCAAAATCTCATTCAGTTTTTAATCAAAATCCTTACTATTTACAGTGTCTTCAACAAAAAATATTTTTGAAATTGTGCGTCGCACCAACATAGAGTCGTGGGTCATTGCAAATCCCAACAAATTATCATTGCACGATGTGTGCAAATTATTCAATTTAGATATTGAAAACGACCAACGCAACAAAATTTTTTGGAATATCCAAATGTCTGATGAAGTGCTTTTGAATGAGCCACTTTTAGACTATTTGGGATATCGTGGCCAGAAATATTGGCATAAGAAAAGTTCCGTTACCAAGTTTATAAAAAAGAATCCACATATCAAATATACTGAAATTGCCGATGAAAATGATCCGAGGAAAAAATACTATGTTTTGAAGGCAGTAGACTTGGAGTCACTCATGATGACAATGAGAACTTCAAAAGTAGTAGAACTGCGGGAATTATATTCTCTTATGAAATTCATAATAACACGTTATTGTGAATATGAAACTTATTATGAGAAACATCATATGAGAACTAATGAGAAGATTTTAAATGAGAAATATCATAGTGCAGTGAGTATGATAAATTCCGCAAATGCGGAAAGAATGCAAGCCGAAGAACGGGAACGTCAATTTAAAGCAGAATTAGACAGAGCTGAATTTCATAGATTGCGAGCAGAAGCGCAAAGGGATAACATTGAAATCGAACTATGTAAAGAATAAGCAGAAAGAGAAAAAGCTCAAGCCGAACTACATAAAGTAAAAGAAGAATGTGATCGCGCGGTGATAAGAGCTCAAATGCTGACAGACCGAATCAAATACAATATTGATTGTTTAAGGAATAAAATTGCGCCACAAATAGTTCCGGCTTTTATCACTGACAAAAGGAAACGGAATATATTATAACGGATTCTGTGCAATATATTATGATTGTTCACAAGTGAATACAATTGATCGCTATATAAGCACAAAATCACACCCAAATCTCATTCAGTTTTTAATCAAAATCCTTACTATTTACAGTGTCTTCAACAAAAAATATTTTTGAAATTGTGCGTCGCACCAACATAGAGTCGTGGGTCATTGCAAATCCCAACAAATTATCATTGCACGATGTGTGCAAATTATTCAATTTAGATATTGAAAACGACCAACGCAACAAAATTTTTTGGAATATCCAAATGTCTGATGAAGTGCTTTTGAATGAGCCACTTTTAGACTATTTGGGATATCGTGGCCAGAAATATTGGCATAAGAAAAGTTCCGTTACCAAGTTTATAAAAAAGAATCCACATATCAAATATACTGAAATTGCCGATGAAAATGATCCGAGGAAAAAATACTATGTTTTGAAGGCAGTAGACTTGGAGTCACTCATGATGACAATGAGAACTTCAAAAGTAGTAGAACTGCGGGAATTATATTCTCTTATGAAATTCATAATAACACGTTATTGTGAATATGAAACTTATTATGAGAAACATCATATGAGAACTAATGAGAAGATTTTAAATGAGAAATATCATAGTGCAGTGAATATGATAAATTCCGCAAATGCGGAAAGAATGCAAGCCGAAGAACGGGAACGTCAATTTAAAGCAGAATTAGACAGAGCTGAATTTCATAGATTGCGAGCAGAAGCGCAAAGGGATAACATTGAAATCGAACTATGTAAAGAACAAGCAGAAAGAGAAAAAGCTCAAGCCGAACTACATAAAGTAAAAGAAGAATGTGATCGCGCGGTGATAAGAGCTCAAATGCTGACTGACCGAATCAAATACAATATTGATTGTTTAAGGAATAAAATTGCGCCACAAATAGTTCTGGCTTTTATCACTGACAATAGGAAACGGAATATATTATAACGGATTCTGTGCAATATATTATGATCGTTCACAAGTGAATACAATTGATCGCTATATAAGCACAAAATCACACCCAAATCTCATTCAGTTTTTAATCAAAATCCTTACTATTTACAGTGTCTTCAACAAAAAATATTTTTGAAATTGTGCGTCGCACCAACATAGAGTCGTGGGTCATTGCAAATCCCAACAAATTATCATTGCACGATGTGTGCAAATTATTCAATTTAGATATTGAAAACGACCAACGCAACAAAATTTTTTGGAATATCCAAATGTCTGATGAAGTGCTTTTGAATGAGCCACTTTTAGACTATTTGGGATATCGTGGCCAGAAATATTGGCATAAGAAAAGTTCCGTTACCAAGTTTATAAAAAAGAATCCACATATCAAATATACTGAAATTGCCGATGAAAATGATCCGAGGAAAAAATACTATGTTTTGAAGGCAGTAGACTTGGAGTCACTCATGATGACAATGAGAACTTCAAAAGTAGTAGAACTGCGGGAATTATATTCTCTTATGAAATTCATAATAACACGTTATTGTGAATATGAAACTTATTATGAGAAACATCATAAGAGAACTAATGAGAAGATTTTAAATGAGAAATATCATAGTGCAGTGAATATGATAAATTCCGCAAATGCGGAAAGAATGCAAGCCGAAGAACGGGAACGTCAATTTAAAGCAGAATTAGACAGAGCTGAATTTCATAGATTGCGAGCAGAAGCGCAAAGGGATAACATTGAAATCGAACTATGTAAAGAACAAGCAGAAAGAGAAACAGCTCAAGCCGAACTACATAAAGTAAAAGAAGAATGTGATCGCGCGGTGATAAGAGCTCAAATGCTGACAGACCGAATCAAATACAATATTGATTGTTTAAGGAATAAAATTGCGCCACAAATAGTTCTGGCTTTTATCACTGACAATAGGAAACGGAATATATTATAACGGATTCTGTGCAATATATTATGATTGTTCACAAGTGAATACAATTGATCGCTATATAAGCACAAAATCACACCCAAATCTCATTCAGTTTTTAATCAAAATCCTTACTATTTACAGTGTCTTCAACAAAAAATATTTTTGAAATTGTGCGTCGCACCAACATAGAGTCGTGGGTCATTGCAAATCCCAACAAATTATCATTGCACGATGTGTGCAAATTATTCAATTTAGATATTGAAAACGACCAACGCAACAAAATTTTTTGGAATATCCAAATGTCTGATGAAGTGCTTTTGAATAAGCCACTTTTAGACTATTTGGGATATCGTGGCCAGAAATATTGGCATAAGAAAAGTTCCGTTACCAAGTTTATAAAAAAGAATGCACATATCAAATATACTGAAATTGCCGATGAAAATGATCCGAGGAAAAAATACTATGTTTTGAAGGCAGTAGACTTGGAGTCACTCATGATGACAATGAGAACTTCAAAAGTAGTAGAACTGCGGGAATTATATTCTCTTATGAAATTCATAATAACACGTTATTGTGAATATGAAACTTATTATGAGAAACATCATATGAGAACTAATGAGAAGATTTTAAATGAGAAATATCATAGTGCAGTGAATATGATAAATTCCGCAAATGCGGTAAGAATGCACGCCGAAGAACGGGAACGTCAATTTAAAGCAGAATTAGACAGAGCTGAATTTCATAGATTGCGAGCAGAAGCGCAAAGGGATAACATTGAAATCGAACTATGTAAAGAACAAGCAGAAAGAGAAACAGCTCAAGCCGAACTACATAAAGTAAAAGAAGAATGTGATCGCGCGGTGATAAGAGCTCAAATGCTGACAGACCGAATCAAATACAATATTGATTGTTTAAGGAATAAAATTGCGCCACAAATAGTTCTGGCTTTTATCACTGACAATAGGAAACGGAATATATTATAACGGATTCTGTGCAATATATTATGATCGTTCACAAGTGAATACAATTGATCGCTATATAAGCACAAAATCACACCAAAATCTCATTCAGTTTTTAATCAAAATCCTTACTATTTACAGTGTCTTCAACAAAAAATATTTTTGAAATTGTGCGTCGCACCAACATAGAGTCGTGGGTCATTGCAAATCCCAACAAATTATCATTGCACGATGTGTGCAAATTATTCAATTTAGATATTGAAAACGACCAACGCAACAAAATTTTTTGGAATATCCAAATGTCTGATGAAGTGCTTTTGAATAAGCCACTTTTAGACTATTTGGGATATCGTGGCCAGAAATATTGGCATAAGAAAAGTTCCGTTACCAAGTTTATAAAAAAGAATCCACATATCAAATATACTGAAATTGCCGATGAAAATGATCCGAGGAAAAAATACTATGTTTTGAAGGCAGTAGACTTGGAGTCACTCATGATGACAATGAGAACTTCAAAAGTAGTAGAACTGCGGGAATTATATTCTCTTATGAAATTCATAATAACACGTTATTGTGAATATGAAACTTATTATGAGAATGTTGTGACCCGCACAACATTACCCTGTACACTTTGTACAGCCCGACCTCACACAAAGCCAGAATCTTCAATCGATTCTCTTTAAAACTCATACATAAATATCAATAAATCTTGCCTCGGCATTTGCTGGCAAAATTTATGACTATTATTTCCATGAACGACCAAGACCCAATTCAAGTGCAGTGACTCGAATTGCCTAATTTTAGCGCACGCTTAAAATTACCAAAATAAACAAAACCATTGCTTGTTTTTAGTTGTCAAGAGTTTCCGACTACAACGTCGGCGACAACAAAAAACAAAGCAATGAACTGTTTCGGTGCATCGGCATTAGCTTGAACGGTCAGCATAATAGCGATCATTTACCTACCCTAGTTGCTGCGCTGCTCGCAAAGTGCAATGCCTGCAGCTACGCAACATGTAAGACGTACGTGATTACGTATCGCGAAAGGGGAAGTAATATGTAAATAAATGCAAAGATTTTATGTATGACATGTAATGTTTTGATTGGGTAGAATCGATACATAATTTCCACTTATTGGAAGTTATGGAAATTGTGGGAGTTTCTGGAAGAAAGGAACCTCTTTGGAAAGTGAGGATTTTCCTTTATAAGCCCGTGACCGGCGCAGAAATGGACACAGAGAGAGTTTTTAGAGTTATAAGAATAAACAACTAATAAGGTCGCAGCCTCGCCTAGACAGCGGGCCTTTTAGTTGAAATAAAATATTAATAAAAACTTAAGTAAAACACAACATTGGTCGCAGCCTCGCCTAGATAGCGGGCCTATGTTGTAAAATAAATAAAATTAACAACAAAATTAAACTAAATATCTTTTACTCGCTCTCCCGTCTCTGGTCTCTCTTCTCCTTGCGGAAAGCACGGAGGCCACGGACGTTAAACACAACATTTTCATGATAGTTGTAATTTTGTATTTAATAAATAGATATTATAAGAATTATATTAGAAGGCAATTACGCCAAACTATAGCAGCAAATGTCTAATAAAATAAAAATAAAAATATAATCTTAGCTAATAATTTAACATAATAATGGAAGTAGCTACAGGCTGTTTTTACCAAGGATGTTTTGGAATATTATTTGATAAGTATTGCGTGGGATGTAACAAAAAAATAATAGATATATATATATTACTGCAATGATATTACTGCAATGAACAAACCTTAAAGAAGTAATTAAAAAACAACAGGAGCACATTCTCCAACAACAAACTATCATTCAACAGCAGCAGCTACAGGAGCAACAATTTGCCCAACACCCACAAACACACCAAAAATCGACATCATCAACGCTACAATTAACTCCAACAACAATACTCGACCAATTCAGAGCGGTTAAGCCATTCGGAAAACGACATGTGCTTACTTCCTTCAACAAATCGGTGGAACAGTGATGCTACCATGTCAAGAAAACCAGGAATTGTACAAGTTTGGATTGCAGATCATAATTAACGAAAAACTTTTGGGAGAAGATGGCAATTGCATCAGGACATTAGGAGACAACGCAACATGGGATGAAGTCAAGAAAAAGCTGAGACAACAATTTCAACCAAGAAATACTTATTCAGAGGTACCAACCTTGTTCCTAACAATAATAACATTGCTGGCAACAACATTGGGACTGCAAATCAGCCCAATGTATGAAACATCTGGATTCGTAAAAATTAAACAAGGTAGAAAAGTAAATCAAACAACCACTGTAATACACATTATAAACACAAATACAATTATTGACATGGTAAATAAAATACAACTTAACATTGATCATTTCAATAAAAATAGTAAGCAACTATTGCAAAATGAAATAGAGTTAATCAAGTCAAAAATTCCAAATAAAAATATATCGAAGAGAGGGTTATTTAATTTCGTAGGTTCAGCTCATAAATGGCTTTTCGGCACTATGGACATTGACTATAGTGAGAAAATTCTGGAACGTTTGGAAATATCCAATAAAAACTCACAATGCAAATTCAATATTCCACAGACAGCAATAGAAGAAGATACTAGAAGAACTCGAGCGACTAATATACTTTCCTTGTCCAATTGAAAAAGGTATAAGAGCTCTGATGCGGAAGGTCCTTATGACTCATTGTTGAGTGACCTGAAAAATAATAATTTATTAAACGAATCCTTTTAAGGATACACACAAATTACGACTTACATACATACACATATAAACTCGCAGCTGGACTCTCACAAATGATTGAGTCGAGAAAATTAATCTGAAAATCTTTCAAAAATTAAATTTACCAATCAATCACTAGCCGATTTGTCCCCAATGATCCTCCTTTACACCCCCTCAACCACCAATAACCCACGAATGCTCTAGATCTGAAAAATACATATAATTGAGCAATAAATAATAGTGATTTACTATGAAAAGTAACATGCTACGAGCTAAAGTGTTCGTAGACTGTTAACTTTTTGCAATAGCCTCAAAAATGATGATACGTTGAAATCGGTCAAAATAACATGTGATCCCAAGCAATAATGAAACAACTTTTTGAAGTAGGTTCTTGTTGAGTTTTACCAAAAATGGTGCATTTACCATTTGCAATTAAAAATATTACATATGTATGTAGGTTCTTGTTGAGTGTTATGTATGTATATAACATGCGATCCTAAGCAATAATGATGCTACTTTTTAAAGCAGGAACCTGCTTGTTGAGTTTTATTTAAAAAATGATGATGCGTTGAAATTGGACAAAAAAAAAAATGGTGACGATTTACTATGAAAAGTAACATGCTACGGGCCAAAGTGTTCGTAGACTTGAATATTTAAAACGTTGGTTTTCATTGATATATGTTAAAGTAGACGATGTTTGATTGTTACCAATTTCATCATCATCCAATTCAATTAATGCTATTGGGGTGGAAAGTCTAATACGTTTTGTACTTGACGGTGTAACATTTGAAAATGTCTGAATCATTGCTGAATCTCTAGTTGTAAGCGTTTGCATTTGTTGTAATAGTCGAGTTATTATTGATTTATCTACTGTAAAACTTGTGATCCAGAAATTTGTATATTATCAAAAATTACAGATTGTTGCTCTTCCATTTTAGATATATGGTGAGTAATACTCTCCTCGGTATTATAAATATTTCTCTCATATAAGTTTGATAAGAAAAATAAGAATCTCTCCAACTTTTCGTACCGTCTGATAATAATTTTCTCTCTACAGGATATTTTTTAAATAAATCATACTGTTGCATTAGCATAGTGTCATGGTTACACGTTTTCAAGTTATCTAGAAAAATTTTCATAAGACTCGGATAAAAAGACAATAATGTAAAGTTTATTCTGGGGATTGTCCCTTCCGCCCATGCTGTAAAATATCCCCAAAGACACAATAAGGATATACAAATCAAATTTGTTAAGCGTATAATGAGTCGCCTTACACAATGGATACGAAAACATTTTAAAGTCATTACGGAATTGTACGATTTTTATATTCCACATCGTTTCTAAATAATACTGCCATAGATGAACAAAGTGAAATTTTGCAAAATTTGTACAAATACATTTCTTGTACAACTGGAATTTATGGTTTGCTCTCTTTATCGTACAATCGTATACCGCAAAGTGAAATTTATGACTTAATGAAAATTTAACGTCCACACGCCCATATTATTGGTTAGAGTTTTCAAAATTTCTACCTAAACCATCGATCTATCCAAAAAATATAGATGGACCGTAAAGTCCGATGACGACTTTATAAATACCTTTACATATGGTACATATGTACACATGTACTATATGGTAACAGTTATTTACCACAAAAGTTGTAACTTTTGATTAAAACACTCAAACATCACGCACATCCATATATATCATACTATCTGATAACGTGTCACTCTTGATCGAATCGACTAACGATGGTGCTTTTAAAAGTCTCGCCGATATCTCGTTAAAATTTCTTAATAATTGCTGTGGCTATATATTATTAATTGTTGGCATTTGATATTCTATATAATTTTTTAATATAGCCCCAATAAAAGATTTGAGATATGTCTCATTCGTACAAAAAGTTAAAGGACTTTGAAAATGTTCAACTATTTGACGTAAAGCGTTATTTTTTCACGCATATAATTATTACTAAATGTATTGCCAAAACGTGAACGTTGTAAATTCAAATTCCTCAAATATTCATATAGCACTAGTATGTTTAAATTACATCTAACTTGACACATATTGAAGGATATTTTTGAAGTGTTACTCATGTAAAAATAAACGTTACGATGTTGTACATTCATCATACCTTGTATAACTGGAGGTATATCATAATCTATGGAAACGCTACTATTCAAGTATGGAATACATTTGTTGTTACCCGCACAACATTACCCTGTACACTCTGTACAACCCAAACATGCACTTAACCCTGTACACTTTGTACAGCCCGACCTCACACAAAGCTAGAATCTTCAATCGATTCTTTTAAAAACTCATACACAAATATCAATAAATATTGCCTCGGCATTTGCTGCCAAAATTTATGACTATTATTTCCATGAACGACCAAGATTCAATTCAAGTGCAGTGACTCGAATTGCTGGCGTTCATGAAAAACTGACCTAATTTTAGCGCACGCTTAAAATTCCCAAAATAAACAAAACCATTGTTTGCTTTTAGTTGTCAAGTATTTTCGACTACAACGTCGGCGACAACAAAAAGCAAAGCAATGAACTGTTTGGGTGCATCGGCATTACGCTGCGTCTACACAAGACAATTGTTATAATTGTTTTTTGAATTCATATTAGTTGTCAAATTTTTAACAATACAGAAAACTTCAAAAAAATACTAAGTTTGCTTGTGAAAGTGAAAAAATCACACTCAAAAATTCAAAACCTCGTTATAAATAAAAAAAAATAGTTTCGCGCGCAAAATTTGGTTTTCGCTTTCAACGATCTGCAAGTGCCACCGCCAGCAGCACCAGTAAGTACTGCACGATTAAATTGGATTTATTTGGTTCTAGCCAATTGTTTGCCTTGTTTTTTACCTAGACAACGTTTTTTGAGTGCCAGCACCAGCAGCACAAATTTTCGCTTTCCAACAACCTCCAAGAGCCATCCAGCAGCACAAGCAACTGCAGCGCAACTTTCTCGACTCTCGCTTTCCAATATCCTCCAGCAGCACAAACAACTGCAGCGCAATTTTCTCGACTCTTTCGACTCTTTCGCAGTCCAACATCCTCCAAGGGCCACCTCCAGCAGCACAAGAAACTACAGCGCTACTTTCTCGACTATCGCTTTCCAACATCTTCCGAGGGCCACCAGCAGCAGCAGCAGCACGTGCAGCAAAATGAAATTGCATTTATTTTGATTTTGCTAATAACATAAATAATATAAATTTTGCTTTATATATGTAAATAATTTATGATTATTTATAAAAAAAAAACCAAACAATTAGCAAAATCCAAATAAATGCAATTTCATTTTGCTGCACGTACTGCTGCTGCTGCTGGTGGCCCTTGGAAGATGTTGGAAAGCGAGAGTCGAGAAAGTTGCGCTGCAGTTGCTTATGCTGCTGGAGGTGGCCCTTGGAGGATGTTGGACTGCGAAAGAGTCGAGAAAGTTGCGCTGCAGTTTCTTGTGCTGCTGGTACTGGCACTCAAAAAACGTTGGCCAGCTAAAAAAAAAAGCAAACAATTGGCAAAATCCAAATAAATCCAATTTCATTGTGCTGCACTTACTGCTGCTGCTGAAGGTGGCCATTGGAGGATGTTGGACAGAAAAAAAGGGCAATTGAACTGTGCAGTACTTGCTGATGGGCCGCGAGATCAATTGATAGCAAAAAAAAGGCAGTTTTTTATATATATGTATATACATATATATTTATATTTTTATTTCACTTTCAAAAATATTTTTGACAAAGAAACGCCAAGACTTCAAATTATTCAAAACAAAACGTCAAAAATTGTCAGCCCACGTCAAATCGTTGTTAGTTCAACTGTATTTGCAATTGTTATAACAAATTGTCTCGTGTAGACCTTAGGTTAGCTTGCACGGTCAGCATAATAGCGATCATTTTTGCGCTGCTCGCAAAGTGCAATGCCTGCAGCTACGCAACATGTAAGGTGTACGCGATCACGTATCGCTAAAGGGGAAGTAATATGTAAATGAATGTAAAGATTTTATGTATGACATGTATTGTTTTGATTGGGTAGAATCGATACATAATTTCCACTTATTGGAAATTATGGGAATTATGGGAGTATTCTGAAAGAAAGGAACCTCTTTGGAAAGTGAGGATTTTCCTTTATAAACCCGTGACCGGCGCAGAAACGGACAGAGAGTTTTGAAGAGTTCTAGAGTTAAAACAAACTAATAAGGTCACAGCCTCGCCTAGACAGCGGGCCTTTTTAGTTAATAAAATAGTTATAAAACAAAATTAAAACTATACGGTCGCAGCCACACTTACAGGCCGGTTACACAGGCCAGTGACAGTGAAAGTGCGAAAGAATACATGTACTGTTCGAATAATTCGAAAAATTTCGAACTTTCATGCTAGTAGCAAGACGTGCTACACATGCAAGTGAAAGTTCATTAAAAAAATTTCATCGTATGCGAATGTTCTCGCTGCTTTTGCAGTTTGCCTTTATGAGCGATAAAGTTCACTTAATTTAATGATTTGTTTTTGCGTTAATTTTCTTTCCATTATTTTAAATGTAAATTTGTAACTTTTATCTGTAACTTTTCACAGTCTTAATTCATATTTTTCATTTGCCTTTAATTGTAAACAAGCTATCAGTGTTGCTTCCTGTACGAAATTGAGGGAAAATCCGAAATAAATCCACCAAAAGTAATTAAAAACAACACTGATATCCCCCTTTTTGACATACACTGGCCGCTGCTGTCAAAATCCACTAGCTCTGAAATTTCGTTGCCAGTAGCGATGAAAGTGGCGTGAAAGTGAATTCAGTGTGAGTGTATTTGTAAAAAAGTGTGAATGTATTGAGTTTTTCGAACTACAGAGCCAGTGCACTGGCCTGTGTAGCATGCCTGTTAGACAGCGGGCCTGAATAGTAAAATAAGAGATACATAAAAATTAAAACGACAAGTGTTTTATTAGCTCCCCGTCCAAAGGTTCTTCTTCTCTTCGCGAAAGCACGAGAACCTTGGACGTTAAACACAACAGATCCGCTGAATAATAATAGAACATATTTTTTTTATGGAGAATTACGTTTTGACACAAGCCGAATTATACTCTTTCGGCGAAGAAGCAGATATTAACAAAGAAATAGCCGATTTTATAAAAAACCTTAAGGCAGAAGCGAAACAAAATTTAAATCTAATAATCTTAAGAGAATCGTACCAAATTTGCGTATACGTTTTTAATATTCGTTGAAAATCTGTTCTAGATACTTCATCTAATGTAAAACAAAAAAGACAAGTTTATATTTAATTCTTTCACTCATTAAAGTTACAACAAGGGCATATTGTTGATAATATTTGAGAACACATACAAAAAACAATTCAAAGAAAAAAATTATATCTGATCGGTTGTTGCTCCATAACTAACATAATGAACCAAGTAGAAGAATCTGCACAAACTCATGAAGTTGATCAAGTCGGAATTTTCAATTCATCGAGAATACCCGACGCGATTAAAGGCTTGCCAAAATTCGACGGCAACCCAAGATTACTCTATGAGTTCCTCAATAATGTAGAGGAAATCCTCCTTTATATTCGTGGTGCGGATAACACTCCTTATGGTCAAATTTTATTAAGGGGCAATAAGAAATAAAATTGAGGGGCAAGCCAACGAAACCCCACTCACTCATTTGGGACAATATAAAAAGTAATCTTATTCTTCACTATTAAGACAAACGTACTGAAACTTCCCTAATAAGAGAACATTAACTTGCTGTTTCAAGGAACAGTTCTATCTGTCAAACTGCATTATGGCATTTTTCATTAGCAAAATGGCGGGTGCAAGTTTTTTGGAGCGCTGTCGACACTTTGCTGCTAATAAAAAGTTTTAAACAAAAGAAAATTCAAGATATTAGGGATGGAAAGCAGTACCTACAGAAGAAACGAAATCTACAAAATTGTTGAGTGTGAGTTCAAAAAAAGAAAAATTAACGACAAAAATGCAATTCAAATTGAAAATAAATGGAAAAATTTAAAAAATAACTATAAGAAAATAAAACAATTGTAGTGGAGCTGCAAAAACAACAAGCGAATATTATGATGAGCTAGATGATTTGCTTGGTGTTAGGCCATCTTGCTCAATGTTCGCAAATGCGGTAGACACATCGAATTTGCAATGCTATAACGAGGGTACATAAGTTTATATTTTCAAAACAAGGCACTCACTACAATATGGTAACCTCTTACTTTTTGTGACAACATTTTATGAACGTCAGTGTTAAAATTTTTGGTTAAGAATTAATAAATATTTTTTTTGTTTTTCACAGGTGACCAGCAAGAGATTTCAATAGAATTTGAAAGAAAGTGCAGAGAGTACCGACGAAAACCCTCCAAAAAAGCGACGCAAAAAAATACCACTACAGCAGAGGTAGCCAATGATTTGAAATTGTCAACGAAGAACTTCAAGTTGGAGGAAAGAGAGCTGATCGAGTATGAGTTCACGCTGTTTTCCGAAAAAGAAAATGAACTAATGAATAAATTTTTTGAAGGAACCGAAAAACTTTTGGAAAAAATCGAATAAGTCTTTTTAGAAAATTTAAAACAAATTATGAACGAAAACAAATCTTAAAAGTGAATTAATGAATTTGTGCAATTTAACTGAATTAGTGTGTTATTTTGTAGTTTTTACCATAGCTGTTAAATTTTCTTGCTATTAGTAATCTGTGAGATTATTACCATAATTTCGTATTAGTAATTAATAAGGATTGCAAGTACATTAATAAAATTGTAACCAAGATTATTTGAGATAACGCAAATAATCAAAAACAATCAGAAGTAATCCAAAATAATTCGACTGAATTCTTAATCCGCATCCACTCATCAAAATTATTGTTATTAACGATATTGTGCCACCAGTCCTTGCTTCTATCTTTCATCGACATCTTTTTAGGTGTCCTTTTTGGAATCCATTCGATATAGTTTGCAATTCTAGTATCAATTATTTTCAAGAACATTTCGGTGGAATGCAATAAACGTCTGTGAACTCTTGATTTAAAATATTTCTTCTTCATACTGCCATAGTTGTATATTGCCTTGTTAATATTTCTACCATTTGCCGCACAACTTTTGTATGATTTAAGCACAAAATTTCAATTTTTTTATTAATATCCATTGTCACTACTAACTGTTTGCAAAAGGTCTTGTCAAAGCTCCTTACCCTACCTTCTTATTGTATCATGACCTACAAAAGTAATCTAACAACTGCCCAAATTCACACACAACTCTCCACACTCACGTAGTCTATTTACATATAGCTTTTGATGGCTTTTTAGCCATCAAACAATAAGCGAGGTGCGCTTAAACACCAAAGGTTGATCTCGATGCAGTCATCGAGATAACCTCAACAAAAAAATAAAATAGAGCAATTAAAATACAGTTCGAAAATTTATTACACTATTATTAATATTAAATATTTTCATAAACATGGAGTTCGGAAAAACTATTCGTGTGTTTAGGGATGTGCTGCGCCTTGACAGTCTATCTGGCACTATAATATATTTTTAACGCGCTATGGTGGCATGGCTTATGGGCCATGCTACCATAGAAGTAGAGAAAGTAAATACAAGCAAGCGATCGACGAGCGCGCGTTTCTTATTTTGAATATTCATTTTTTTTCTTATATATGTTATAATCTTGTAAATAAAAACTAAGTTTTAAGTAACCCACAGACCAATTGACTTTATAAACGGTCAAATTTCTGAAGACGAGTACATCAAAATTCACGAACTAATACAAACAAAAAAGGAAAAATACATCAATAAACTGAACAGCGCACTGTGCAGCTAAAATTGGAAAATAAAAGTTTCTAGATAGAGTTTTTTATCGTTGAGTTGGCTGAATTGGACCTTTAAGAAGTGAAAACCGTTCATAGTAACGTCTTATACCCTAAGTGTCCCCTTTTTCTTTCAGTCGCAACGTGGCCTTCATCCAAACATCATATTACTGTAGATACACAGGGAAAGTTATACACGTGTGAAAGTTCTTGAAGTAAAGGAAATCTAACAAAACCAAATGGAATCTACGTCTACAGGTTAGTAAAATAAATAAAAGCTTTAGTAAATTTCAATACCGTAACAAAAAATTTTTAGCAGTAGAAATTTGAGAATATATTTTGCGTGTTTTTTATATAAAATTTGAGTTTTCAAACCATATAGTAATTAAACGCCATCGTATGCTGCCTTAAAACCTATTAGAGGTTACTCAGAAAAGTATTAGTTACTGAATAAATCAAGATTTAGCTGCTACCTTCTGCTATTTTAGTTCTTATGCATCTTTTTGTATAAAAGTAATTGAATACTCGATAACGCAGATATAACTACAATAAAAAGTTAAAGAAAGCATGAATTAAACGCTACTAATTCATGGCCCAGAAATCATTGAAGATTCAGTTTTACCTATCGGTCAAAAGTAAGAAGATTTTCAAGAGACCTGCAATACATTTTATTCAATCTATCGCCTGAGCTTTGCTAGGAAAAACTATCGTCAAAAACAATGGAGGATGTGTTCAAAAGATTTTAAGTAGCTTCTGACCCATACATTTCTAGTTGTAGAAAACTACCAACAAAACAGCTAAATTCAAAACATTTATAATTCAATAAAAGCATTTGTGAAGATTTAAAAGATGTTTGTTTTAGTGCATTTATTTAGTATAAATGAAATTATCCAATAGTAACAAATAAAAGGTACACGAAAACTTTAGAAATCTCGCCATTTTGAAGTCCGTAATTATGACGTCGCATTCGTGATCAGCGACCCCAAGAACCCCCGAGTACGAGATTTCAGGTCGATCAACTAGGTTTTTGAATTATGGACACAAAACCGACGCCATATTGGATCCGCCATTTTGAATTTCGTAATTCTGACGTCACATTCGTGATCAGCGACCCCAAGAACCCCCGAGTACGATGTTTCAACTTGGTTTTTGGTCGATCAACTAGGTTTTTGGTCTATCAACTAGGTTTTTGAATTATGGCCGCACTGTGCATCGGTAGAACGGATTTAACAATAGAAGATGGACCGACATTTATTAAAAAAATAAGAGGCGGAAAAAATCATCCAAAATATAGGAAAATTAATGCAGAGTAGAATGACGAAAATCATGCACAAGATACAAAGAACCAGTTGTCGAGAAATCTTCTTCTCTCTGCAGAGATAAGAGTGCGAAGCACTGTTGCCAGATTGAGGTAAATTTACCTAATTGAGGTAATTTTTGACTCATTTTTTGGGCAGAGGTAAAAAAGGTAATTTTTGACCAAAATTGGTAAATTTTGGGAAAATAATAATTCTTTTAGACTTGTTACTGTTACCTCTCTGAACATACTCACAATCAGTTTAATACTCTTGTGAATCATCCTGTGTAGCAAAATAAAAGAAAACATTTGAATTATCCATCTCTAGTCGCATTGGACTTTTTGCTTTTTGCCGCTTTTACATTGGTCAAGACTTGACAGCAATTTTTCGAGTTTGTTGGCTAATTGCGGCGAATTGGCTGAGAAGAAAGGAGTAAAACTGACGGTACGCTTGTGTTATATAGTCAACTTTTTGGGTTCAAAAAAGTACGTCAAAAAAATTGCTTTCAACTCTTGACCAATGTAAGAGGGGTAAGAGCAAGAATTGAATTAAATTAAAAAATAGCAAAACAAAATAGCCGGTAAGTTCCGGTTTATATACAGTATACAGTATGTATATTATTAATGGAGAAATAAATGTTAAAGGAAAATGTTTAAAAACGTACTTCAAATTTTTTCAAAACATATATTTATGAATTACGGTCGACATGTCTTAATTGTATGAGCACAAGTGTTCGTCAAGAATTGACGGTCAACTTGTTGATGAGAGATAAATATATGTATACTAACAAAAAAATTATAACGGTTGTTAATCATCTAAAAAATTTTAAATTTTTTTATTTTGGGAAAAGGTAAATTTTCTCCGAAAGTGGTAAATTCTTTGCCAAATAGTGGTAAATTTCAGTTTGTCTCTCTGGCAACACTGGTGCGAAGGGCATGTACATATGTAGCAAATGAAGAGTTTGAAGTGAGTAATGCGCTTGCATCTCATGAGCATGTTGCTAGGATAAACTCAAGAATGATTGATAAAAAAATTGCGCAGTCCAAGCATCGAGAAAAAAATCTACTGCGCAGCCTACGTCAATCGGGTTCTCAACAGTGACACTTTATGAATACATACAAAAGAAAATATCAAAAAGCAAATAGCAAGCACAAGCATTTAAGTCTTTACGAAATAGCAAACAAGAAGAACATAACAAAATGAAAACAAAGAAGCAATAAAAGTGCTGTCAAACACATAAAGTAACGTAGCTGCTTTTTGCAAATGCGAAGCGGTGCAAATGCGAGAACACACCCTATTATAGGTGCATTTTATTTTAAGAAATAGTACTGAAAAATATATGTACTTTAATTTATTTATAAATATATTTATAATGACATTAATTCCATTCCAACTCGTCAAGTTTCAATAAGAAAATGTCGACTTTTTTCATCTTTACAAATAAATAACCCCCTATAAATAAATTGTGACTACGTTTACATTCAGTCACTTTGACAAACCCGAGCTACGTCACGATTTTTCGCAGCCAACTTCATAACAAAGATGGACGACATGCGCAATGCGCAATCTGGTAATATATCATTCTTGGGATAAACTTATACGCGTGTCACGTATTTCCGTTTTGTTTGATTCAACTTGGTGGGTCATGTGAGGAGTTGTTTTTGTAGAAAAATTTCCAATTACCAGTCCAGGTTTTTGATTGGCAGTAGCTTGCTACGAAGTCCGAGCAAAGACTTGATACCACGGGTAGCTAGTGGCCCCTGGCCCCTATTGCGCAATGCGCAATCTGGTAATATATCATTCTTGGGATAAACTTATACGTGTGACAGGTATTTCCGTTTTGTTTGATTCAACTTGGTGGGTCATGTGAGGAGTTGTTTTTGTAGAAAAATTTCAATTAACCCACCAGTCCAGGTTTTTGATTGGCAGTAGCTTGCTACGAAGTCCGAGCAAAGACTTGGTACCACGGGTAGCTAGTGGCCCCTAGCTAATGTAAGGATGACTGATTGAAATGGTTCTTCGGGAAGAATCGTGGTGACTGTGGGTTTTTGCCCATATTGCGTGTAGATATGTTCAATTAAATGTGGAGTTGCAGTGTCCAACCGGGTGTCGTATACCAAAGTTCGATAGAGGTATTGGATAAGTTTCGACCTCTACCATTAATTGCGACATGCCATAAAAACATTTAGCTAATTTAGTACATTTGAAGCATAAGAGGGGGCGACGACTGACGTCATGCTGCAGCCCCGTGCTTGGAACACCATTATGTACCACTGGATTTTCTTTCTTATAAAAGTTCATTCCATGTTTACGGTTGTTACAGTTCGTACACATTCGAATGTAAGTCCTTACAAATTTTCCAGAAATTTAATGTCTTTATTAACGCCTTTTCTGCTACTTTTCCACATTCAATTAATAAATTTCGATATTTTTACACCCATTAGGAAATATTTATACCTAATACAGTAGAGACTCACAAAAGTTGTGACTCGCAAATGTTAAAATATACGGAAAAGTTAACTAGGCTTCACCACAGGAAACTCTAAAAAGTTAACTTTTGTGTCAACTTTTCTGAGTTCTTGTTTTATCACCCTTTTGCTTTTTTTATATATGGAGAATAAGCTGTACAAATAGACCAACGTAAAAGAAACTGTCCAAGCTGTCAAGCGCCGCCCTTAAGGCATGTGGAGAGATTCTATTTAGCAAGACTTCAGCATATAATATATTTTAAGATACACCGCATTTTTAATATTTCATGTATATTTATTCATATACATATACATATAATTATAAATTACATTATTGTCCTTAAAAAGTTAATAATTCACAAAAATTTACAGGACCAAAAACAAACGGGTTAACTTTTGTGAATCTCTACTGTACCCCTTTTACATTGGTTAAGACGTGAAAGCAATTTTTTGACGTTCTCTTTTGAACAAAAAAGTTGACGGTTGAACACAAGTATGCCGTCAATTTTTTCCCCCTTTCTTCTCAGCCAATTCGCCGCAATTAGCCAACAAAATCGGAAAATTGCTTTCAATTCTTGACCAATGTAAAAGAGTTCTAAATATCGTTACATGAAATTGAGTATACTTTCGAGGTTTCTCAGTCAACCATGAACTTTCTGCGAACTTTCCAGCGGCACTTTTATTTCTGAGTATCATGGTCTGAGTATCATGATTCTAAGTATTATATCAGATCTTGAATAAACCAAATCCACTTTATTTAGTAAATTACTAAAGCAGATTTTAAAATTTGTTATCAGGAAATCGTTCCTATCGCTACAGGAATTCCAACAAAAAAAAGCTAAATTTTAGATACATCACAGTAAATATCTGTGATAGAGTGGGTACGATTTTTTAAGCACCATGCAAAAATTTGGCGGTATTTTGGTTAGGGGGCGTGGCACTTTATTAAAAAAAAAAATAAATAACTGGCCATTTCAGCCCTTAAAAGGACTTTGACCTAGCTTCTTATGATCAATTGTGTTGTGCGTGTTATTAAGTTTGTACACAATTGACCGAGAACCGGACCTACATGCTTAACGCCGACTCCGAACGGCGATGAACGGAATTGTTCTCGTTCTCAAGAAGCTTTACATGGCATTTTGATTACTCTCTGAGGGTTGCCATTGTCTGCAGAGAGGTGGCGGCCGTACAGAAAAATTATTTTAATTCAAATAATTTTCTGCCGCTGCTGGGGTTCGAATCTGGGTCTCCAAGGTTCTTTGACATAGCGGCCACGCACTTTAACCAACTACGCCACGGACGCCACATTTATTTAGTTTTATTATATCAAGGATTGTATTGACACTAGGGTAATTTTTTATAAAGGGTAGGATCTTTTGTGAGCATGCTGAAAAAAAGGCGGGATTCGATAAAGGGGTTTGGCCCTATCAATAAAATACTATTAATAAAATTTTAAATCTAGGTAAAAAGAATTGACATTGGAGTAATGGGTTAATCTGATTGGGTTAATCTGATTTGTTTACTAATACAATAAATGAGAAAGACCTTTGTAGGTCAATTTCATAAAATATTTTCGAAATGGTGTTCGTGGTGAAGTTAGCCTAGATAAAAAAAAACAAATCATTGAAAAATATTATACGGTGGTTTTTAAAGTATTTCTAAAAAGAAATCAGACAAAAAAAAATAACGTTTAAGAATAACTTTGTGTTTATGCCATTGCAAAATTTATGATATGACTTATCATTATGATTTGTTGCCTGTAGTAAAACGTTGGGGAAAGGCTCTGATGAACTCGAATATTTCAGAAGTCTGACCTGACGCTTAGAAACTGAAACTAGATTCAGAAAAACCACATCAAACCCTCATCATTTTTATAAAAATATTGTAGAAAAGGAAATGCATGAAAAAATCTAAGATATGATTTATGCATATCGGCGCTAAAGGGAGAAATTCACAATCATTTCATTTTTGAAAATCACGTTATAAATTTCAATAGGTTTGTGATACTTCAAGCCATCTAGTGGCGAGAATGTACAAAGAATATCCATTTTCAAATTTCCTACTTAAAAATTATTCGGTTTGAAAAACGTTCTGTATCGCAGATAAAAATTATTTTTTTTTTTATAATGAATTATTCAATCTCTATAAAAACTACACATACGATTTGAAATTTTGTTTTAGTGCAAATATTTAAAGTATTAAAAAGTTAAATTTAATTTTCAAATGCATAAAATTCATGTTTAAAAAAACAATTGCATATTTTTAAAAAAAAAAAAAAAAAAAAAATTACGTAGGTCTTATAGGTCCCACGAAAATGGTCACATTAAATATATATCCAATAAAAAATTGTATGATAAAGCACAAATAATTCGAATTGACAATTATATTATCCAAATAATAAGAAATCATATTATAAGATGTATGTCTTGCAATGTTAACAACTTTATTTTAGCCCCTTATTATGCAAATGAAAACTAGATAATGGCAAAAAAAACGGACATGTCCCCCCTGAGGCCTTTCTATACCTAGATAGCAAGGGATACGTCCAATCTGAGAGTGGTGTTCCAATATTTTATCATCTCTATAGACGGGCTAATGATAAAAGCATTCAATACAACTTAATCGTAAATAACGAATTAAGATTTGAAACAAGTATTTCTGAAAAGACATAAAAATAAGGGCAAACATAAATCTAAAAAAATATTGGTGGCTTACTTAGTTTAACTCTGTTTTTATTCCCTAGATTTAAGTTTTTATCTTATAAATAGGTATTAAATATATAAGTAAGGTTTTTTTGATAATTTTTCTTTACACTGAATTATACACAGGAAGCATTTCAAAAATGTACATAAATTATCTTCGAAAAAAAGGCTGAATTTTTTATTTATACAATGTACTTGAGAGCCCGATTATGGGACTTAGTATTACTTATTTATATTTATTACTATTTGTTTATTTATAGCAAGAAACTAATTGTTATTTGGATCTAAATAAACAAAAAAAAAAAAAAAAAAACTTAGAACTCACGGTCCGCTGGCAAGTGTGCCTATTGATTCTACGAAGTCGTCAGAATTGTCAGTTGAACTTGCACGTTGATAGGAGCTAACAAGATGGAATATTAAAAGTCATATATCGTAATTTTTGGAATGGAATCTTCAACTTACCTCTCCATATGCCATCTACAATAATATTTTTTCATTACGGCTTGCGGCTGCAGCAAGGTGTTTGATGAATTTGATTCCAAAGGTGTTGCAAGTGGACTGTCGTAAGTAAAAGGAGTACTAGCAGGATCATATACAGGTATAGTATCAGGTACAGCTTCAGGAGCAGCATCAAAAGCAGGAGCTGTAGTCGTGGGAAGACTCGCGTGCTTACGCTTTGAGTGACTCTGCAGCCCCTGCTTGCTTCTGTAGTAAAGGGAGCAATGTTTGCACTGGAACTTTTGCTTGGAGTTTTCTGAGTTGGGCTGAAGACCGTGATGACGGCGACGCATATGCTTTAACATGTTCTTTTCGGTGCTTGTACGTACGCCACAAGTGACGCATTTGAAGAGACGCAGACTACGCTGATTGATTGACGCTGTTGGACTTTCAACGTTGTTAAACGCTGCGGTGGTTTGGCGCTGGTAATGGATTTTTTCATGTCTCAACTTTTGCCAGGAGGTATGAAATCTCTGTTCGCAGAAATTGCACTTCACCGATTCGTCCAATGGCGCTTGCAACTCCACATTTGAGCTAACTAGGTTGTTTTGGTTGTTCTGATCTTGTTGTGGTTGATCTTGAAAAGCGAACGTGGGTATTTGGTGAATGATTTGGCTTCTCTGTTGAGCGTGCCTTATGTGATGTTCCGAGTGCTCCATGACATTTTGGTTTGTCGCAAATTGTTCTCTCTCAAATAAAAGTGGAGAAGAAATATTGTTGTTGTTGTTGTTGTTGTTGTTGGTGGTGTTGTTGTTGTTGTTGTTGTTGTTGTTGTTGTTGTTGTTGTTGTTGTTGTTGGTGGTTGTGTTGTTTTTGCTCTTGTTGGTGTTGTTGGTGTTGTTGCTGTTGTTGGTGTTGGTTTTGTTGTTGTTGGTTTTGTTGTTGTTGGTGTTGTTGTTATTGGTATTCTGCAGTGATTGCAGTGGTATATCTATTTGATCCATATTCGGTCCCTTCCCTTTCCTTACTTTCTCCACTGCATCTTCAATTTCCTCTTCATCACAGTCGGAGAGTTCTATTATTTCGGTATATTTCTCATTTATTTTGTTGTTGCTGCTTTTGCTGAGATACTCCTTTAAATTGCTTTCTTTTGAAACGGTAAATAAATCATATGTTTTTGAAATTTTACAGTCTACTACCGCGTCATCATTCGGATGCATATAATCAATAGTATCACAATCATCATTATCAACTATGTGCAGAGACCGCTCTGGGAGCGTTGAGAGCAAGACCATAGCATCGCTTCTATCTTCTTTTCCCATGACCTCATTTAAATCCACAACATCTTCATTAATGGAGTTATCCAAATCTCTTCGTTCAATTTCCGTATAGATTTCGCCTAACAGATCAGTTTTAAGCTCATTTTCAAATGGCTCATTTGATGACTGTACTCCAACTTGCAGAGTAGTCTCCAAAGAAGATTCTATTTCAATGCAATCTCCATGCATTTCACGTAATTGACTTTCGATGCTACAAAATTGTTTGGGTATTATTTCATCTTCTGGCTGGAAATCCATCAAGATGCCCTCTGGAATTTGTGGACTTTTAGAATTAGTTGAATTTTTTGGCGTTGATTGAAGCAAAGAAGCCAGTAGAGATCCAGCGTTTTCCATCTCTATCTGTTGGAAAAGAAAATTGTATTAATTTAGGTGCTACCGTGATTTTCCACATTTAAAAAATTATAAGAAAATAACTATTTTTAAGGACTTCCAAGTTTTTGATACAACTCTACTGACTTGTTTTTAATATTTTTAATTTTCAGAAACTTTTTCTAAAAGCCCTTAAATTTAAATATGTCATGTTATGTTATGTCTTTGGGATGAGAACATATTTATTTCAACACTTTTATTTATACAAATTTAATTTTGATTAAAAATTATGGAAAGCGAACCTATCAACTCGTTGATCTCTGTAGTCTGGAAGTTACCACAGGCTGTTATTTAATATTTACTGATTTGGTTCAGAAAATAATTTGAACAAGGTTTGATTCAATCGTTAACCGAAAACGGAATTTCGAAATGTAGTCAAGTAAGATCTCGTTTGGATTAATTATCTGTGATCAAATTTATGCTGAATTATGGCCCGAACGCAATAATTTCGAAAGTCTTGGGGTTTTAACCTCGATTTCCCAACTGACATAGAACTTTCTAGAGGCTACCGCGAGAAATATTTCCCCTCCCTCGTAAGCACTTGTGCGAAGCTTCTTTGAAGTTCATTTTGAACACTAAGGTTCGCTATCTGTTTGTGTACTGAACTTCAAAGCTTCTTTGAAGTTCATTTTGAACACTAAGGTTCGCTATCTGTTTGTGTACTGAACTTAGAAAAGCTGCTTCTTTTAAACCAGTGGTGCTCACTACATGGTTTCCCATAGCCCGCGGGCATCGTGTGTTGTTGAGCTTTTGTACACTGCGTAAAAGTTTGTTATTTTCTGAAATGCTTTAAATTTCAAGTCAGTATGCTTTGAGCGTTCATGTGGTATGAAAGTCGTTAATATTTTGCAATGTTTCAGGAAATTATATTCTTCACTTTTACTTTTTGATGATATTTTCTATGTCAAAATAGCGAAAAACAAACACAATAATAAAAAAAAAATTATTATATTGAAAATCCAACACTCGACAAGATTTCCTTGCACCAAATGTTGTGAGAGCTTTTAACAACTACTTGTTTCAGTGTAAAGCTGTGCACTCGGAAAGCTCTCTTTGTTGTTGTTTGAAACGTGTGTTGATCACCACTGTTTTAAACTTATGCGAGACACACTAACGAGAGGAATCGCTCTCATAAGTTGTAACTTAGTGAGATGCAATGAATTATGTTACTGATTGATAGATTAAGAAATAAAATTTCTAATAAATTTTTCAGTTTCTGGCAAACACATGAAACATATTCATTTACTGCAACTATATTGGAACATAATAATTATATTTTTATATTATTTTATATTTTATATTTATTTGTTTGCTAAGCCTTTTAGGCTTTATAGCAATTTAAAAAATTTTTAAAATTTAAATTCAGAATACAATTTTACTAATACTAATAATGCTAACAATAATACTAATATAAAGAGCTCAGTTCATTTCAAATGCAAAAACAAAACCAAAGTAAAATAAGTTCAATTATAATGTAATGTAAATTAAAGTATGAGCGTTTAAAAATGTACAGACTAATAGATAATATGAATAAAGGTATTATAAAACAAAAAATAAATAAATTAATAATAAATCATCCAGAGGGTCCAAGGCGGTGGTATCGAGAATTAGAATATGTATAAAATATATATCGTTCTGTCTTGAAGCCAATGAAGTTTTGGCTTAACAAGTTGGTAATCCGACGAATTGGGTCGTATTTACCACACCAATTTCCTTGTACGAAAAGAAAATGGTTGCGAACGCAGGCACTAAGACAAACTGGGTCTCATTGGCCACTCATATTAATATACATATAACACCTCGAAGCGGAAATGTGGTACATAGTATCAGAGTGTGAGATCTGTTAGGTATCAAGGCAAACAAGGCCCGGTACGCCATACTGATAGTATATATACAATATTATTCATTCTGTGATTTTAAAGCCGATGATGTCTTGATTCATCTTTTATTTATCACACCAAGTTCCTAGCAAGCTAAGACAAAGGTAACGAACGCAGGCACATAGACAAACTTGGTCTAATAGGCCACTTATATTAATATATATACTATGCAGATCATTCTCAAATTCTATATAGGAATAAGTCCGGCAAGTTCATGTCCATTCAGATGTAAATGCGTAGATTAATTACCATCCAACAGTAAAAATTCCGTATCCTTGGAAGAGTATGTTGAGAATCAGTGGCGGTGCTGCAGATAATCTATTATTTTAAGTTTAATTGAGTATAGGGTTTCATTAAAAGATATAACATCTGAAACGGAATTGAAGTCTCCGCAAGCGCTTCTTAGTGGTTCATTTTGCAAGTAGTTAGTTCTACAAAAGTTCATAAAAAGTAGCTCAAAAGATCTTCTTGGTCGAAGAGGAAGATTAAAGTAAATTTTACTCAGTAAGTATGGACTGTCAACAAATCCATGTATAAGTTGATAAATCCAGCAAACATTAAGCATGATTCTACGATTTCTTAGAGAAGGTAGGTTAACAAGCTTTAATCGATATTCATAGGGTGGTAAGTGAATGTTAGTATGACAATATATATTGCGTAAACAAAACAAAAGAAATTGTTTCTGAACTGATTCTATATCGTCAACATAACACCCATATCTAGGACACCAGACAATTGACGTATACTCAAGTATGGGCCTTACAAGCGAAGTGAATAATGTTTTAGTAATGAAAGGATCATTAAACTCTTTTGACCATCGTTTAATAAACCCTAAAGTACTGTTTGCTCTGCTTATAGCTTTATTAATATGAATGTGAAAGCGAAGTTTTGGGTCCATAGTTACTCCAAGATCGTCGAAAACTTCTAAGGACTCAAGTGTATAGTCACTTATTTTGTAATAACTTCGAGAAGGTTGTCTACGAGAAAAAGTCATGTGTTTGCACTTTTTCAAGTTAAGCTTCATGCAATTGATTTCACACCAGTCACAAAGATGGTCAAGATCGGTTTGTAAGAAAAAAGAGTCTTGCTCATTTTTATATGACAGGAAAAGTTTAACATCATCAGCGTATAGTAAAATATTACTATGAATTACAACAGATGGTAAATCATTAATAAAAAGTAGAAACAACAGAGGCCCAAGGTGGCTTCCTTGAGGTACACCGGAAGTAACAGGGAACTCCTCTGACTTAACAAGGTTAAAGATAACAGTTTGTGTTCTATTTAATAAATAAGATTCAATCCAAAGCACTAATGGTGTTGGAAAACCGAGAAGGGTTAGTTTTAAAATTAAGAGCTTATGATTTACAACATCAAAAGCTTTACTGAAGTCAGTATAGATAACATCTGTTTGTAGACCTTTTCCAAAATGCTCAATAGTCTTTGATGTGAATTCTAGAAGGTTAGTAACAGTAGATTTTCTAGATAAGAATCCATGTTGGAATGGGGACATTAAAGATTTCACGCTATGTGATAATTGTGAGGTTACAATAGCCTCAAAAAGTTTAGGTAGGGCGCTAAGCTTTGCAATTCCGCGATAGTTATCTATTAAAGATCTATTGCCGGATTTATGCAGCGGAATAATAAAAGATGATTTCCAAGCCAGTGGAAAATAGCAGGATTGCAAAGACGCTGTAAAAAGCAAAGTAATGGGAATTACAAGTTCTTCACTGCAATATTTCAAAACACATGAAGGTATGTTATCAGGACCGCTTTTATAAGATGTTTTGAGGTTTTTTAAGTAGGTTAAAACTGTATCAACATTAATTATTGGGGAGCAAATGTCACCAGGCTGCACATTATAAGGGTAACCAAAATTATCGTAAGAAGAAGATGAATAAGTGGTCTTAAAGAAATCTGCAAAAAGACTACAGATAGTAGAATCAACATCTGATTCAAATGTTTTATATTTCATAAAAGATGGATATGAATTTATCTTACGTTTAGTATTAACAAAGTTCCAAAAAGATTTTGCATCAGATTTTATGTTTAATTTAACTTTTGTTAAATATATATTATACACTGAAAAAAAAGTTAGCTTAAAATTAAACACAATGTGTTCACAAAATGTGTTGTTAATTTGACTTTTTTTTCATATGTTTTTCAAAATTTTTAAATACATTTGCTCTTACTTTGACGAAATTTGTTGCAAGCTATTTTTTAAACACAAATATCGTCAAATTAATAACAATTGTCGTCAATTTTAAAACATTTTTTTTTTCGGTGTAGGATTGTCTGCATAATTGCCGGTAGCTATATTTAGTTGAGGTATAAGAAGCAAAATCACAAATGTTATGAGTTTTTTGATACTTTTTATAATATTTCGATTTTAAGTTTCTCAGCTTTCTCAGTTCTTTGGTATACCAAACGGGACCAGATATTAAAGAGGATTTTCTCTGTGGCACTGAAGTTAAAAAACAATTATTAAGAGTACTGTTAAAGGCAAATACAGCAGAGTCAAGCGTTTGTGGCAATATTCTTTTGTTATTAATATTAAGTACAGATGACCAGTTGATAATTGACAAATTATTTCTCAAAACTACATAATTCGTTCTTTTAAAGTTAAACTCTAAGGCAGGATTTTGAATACGGTTTGATATAGATTGTTTAGGAAAATTCAGTGTGATTTCGATAGTTGGATGGTGTGCGTCTTCAGGATACACAAGTGGATCTGACCTATTAACTGAAACAATATTATTATCATCAAAATAAATAAGGTCTAACAAGCGGTTGTTTCTATTATAGTGGCAGTTTATTTGAAAAAGTCCTTGGCTCGAAAGCTCATTTAAAAATGAGTTATCAGATGAACACTCTGAAGATGGCAAGAGTACTGCAGAATTTTCAGCACAGCAGTTCCAGGAAACATTAGGAAGGTTGAAATCACCCGTTATTAGAATGTGATCATAAGGCTGAAGTTGAGAGCAAATTTTATAAATCGACGCCAAATGTTTCCCATACACTTCAACACTAGAAAGTGGAGGTATATATGAACATGTGACATAAATTCTCAAATTACCAAACTTTACAAGAACACAGCAAAATTCAATATCTAAAGACTCAGATATTAATATTTCTTGTGAAAAGTGAGAAGATTTAACGGCAATTAACACGCCACCACCATTGCAGAAATTACCAGCAATAGAGTTTCTATCTTTGCGGTATATATTAAAATTGTTAGACAGAATTTCAGTATTTAAAGTACTAGGTTTAAGCCAAGTCTCACTGAAAGCAATAATGTCAAAATGAAGATTATGGCTTAAAATGTGTAAGTCTGTAAGTTTAGTATTTAAACCACGAACGTTCTGATATAAGGCTAGGAACTGAAGGCAACAATCTAGTTTTTTGGGTTCACGCTGTGAACAGGTAAGATAGCCAGTGAAGTTTGAGGCGGTGATTTTTGAATAAATTCGTGCACCAAAGTATTTTCCGGCCAAAAACCTTGATCCAGAACATTATTGAAGAGATCACTAGGCAAAGTAATTTTAAAAGATGAAATAGTGCGCTGATAAGAAAATCTCAGTTTGTGAACCGAAATCTTCTTATTAAGAAGGTTTAACTTAGAGTTTAAATAATATAAGATATCACCTTCAGATGTATCAACTGCAAAGCGAGAAACAAATATAGATTTTGCTGGCGGGATAACTACAAGTTCCTTATGAACAGGTAGTTTATTGCTGCTATTCGATATTTGCTTCGGTATAGCTCCAGTAGAAACCGAACTAGGAGAGGAAGGAATAATATTAGTACTCGTAGCAATTATATTCAAAACTTTTCTTGGACCCATAAATTGACACCACTGTCATTTTCACCTACCCGTTACAGTTTCCAAGTAGCAGGACATCACCAAATAGTAACTCCATTTTGAGTTTGTATGTATGTACTTTTACTTCCAAAGCTATTCGATATTACAAATTTTAATTCTATGGGTGGAGCCACACCCACTTATACGATGCCCATCCCAGTTTTCTAGTAGATGGACATTACCCAGTTTTAGTAAGGTTGCCGACAGTGAGCACATAAAATAAATTACCAAATTGTAGCCTAATACGGCCAAAATCGTCGGAAATATAGCATTTGCATTGATTTGTGGGCGGTAAAAGGGTGTGTGTTAGAAATTTTTTTCCCTAAACCATCTCGTACTTAAAAAACAAAAATCTTCTGCCAAAATTTCAGCTCTATCGGCTCAGTAGCTTTGGAGTTTTTAGACATCACACAGACAGCGTTTTGCTTTTTAAACAATGAGACCGCAAATATCACGGATGTGGATTATTTGCTATAACTTTTGATTTGTAAGAGTAAAATAAATGAATAAATAACTAGCCATTTCAGCCCTTGAAAGGACTTTGACCTAGCTTCTTATGATCAATTGTGTTGTTGATCATGTGTGTTATTAAGTTTGCACACAATTGACCGAGAAACGGACCTACAGGTTTAACGCCGACTCCGAACGGCGATGAACGGAATGTTCTTATTCTCAAGAAGCTTCAAGTAGCTTCACATGGCATTTTGATTACTCTCTGAGGTTTGCCATTGTCTGCAGAGAAGTGGCGGCCGTACAGAAAAATTATTTTAATTCAAATAATTTTCTGTCGCTGCTGAGGTTCAAACTTGAGTCTCCAGGTTCGTTGACATAGAGGCCACGCACTTTAACCAACTACGCCACAATTGGTAAGAGTTACTAAGATAATTCTTTCTAATAAAATAATTTGTAAGCTTGTAAATTTGTTCAAAAATATAAAACCACAATATTGGAAGAAAATTTTCTTCAAAAATATCAAGGGGGTACCTTGTTTTTTGAATCGCAAAAACGGGTTTTAATTTGTTCGTAAAATTGAAACAACTTTTGCTGGTAAGAATTTTAGCATTTGAAAAATAGCTGAAATTTGCAAATTTGAATTTAAATTGTTTTTACAACAAAAACAATTTTTGAGTCTTTTTTTGAGGAAAACTCCAATATTTCAGACCGTTTTTGGAAAAAATATTTAAAATATATATATATACTCTTAAAAATCTAAATCTACTCGTAAACTCTTTAGTCATCAACTCTTGGTGCACCGGTTTTGATAAGGGAAAGGTCTCGCTTCTAAAATTTCATTGTAATCAAAATTTTCGCAGTATTGAAGATAGTAAGTATTTTTGGTATAAAAAAACGAAAATTTTTTAATTTTACTAAATTTAAGAAAATTTCTATATATTGTAAATATTCGCGTATGTAACCTGAATAAACAACTAGAAATATGCCTATTGTAGGCATATTGTAGTTTTAGGCGATTTTGTAAAAAATTTGTACTACAGCGCCATCTGGTGTCCAAGGTGGATAAGAGAAGATAGTGCTAAAAAACTCATCGTACCTGAAAACCACTAAATACCAATTTTCATTATTATCACATAACAGCGGTTTGGGAGTTTTAGGTGGTTTTGCAAAAAATTTGTTCAAGATGGGTCAAAAAAGATAAAAGCAAAACACTCAACGTATATGAAAACCACTTTATACCAATTTTCATTCTAATCACATGGGAGGTTTGAGAGTGTTAGGTGGTTTTGTTAAAGATTTGTACTACAGCGCCATCTGTAAACACTCGTTGTAGCTGAAAACCACTATCTACCGATTTTCTTTCTAATCGCATGAGCGGTTTGTGAGTTGTAGGTAGTTTTTTAAAAAATTTTTACTACAGCGCCCTCTGGTGTTCAAGATGGATCAAAATTGATAGCCCTTAAGCCCGCCTCGTACCAAAAAACTTCTATACACAAAGTTTCATCGCGATCGGATTAAGGGTGTAGAAATGTATTCAGGATACACAAACATGCATTCATTTTTATTTATAAGATTTGTATAGTTCTTCTCTGCATTGTCATATTTCCGCACCCATAGAATACTTAAAAAAGCTAAGAATTATAATGATTGGAATTCCTTTTGGAAATAACCTCGTTTAGGTGCTTCGGACGAACTTCTAGCGAAGCAAGTAATGCAAGCTCGCACAAGATCGGAGAGGCTTCTCGTCTCAGCTTCGCCTCATAAGAATTTACGAGGCTTTTACGAGATACAGTGTTGGACATATCAAAAGCAACCAAAATTGGTGTAGCAAAGTTATTCATATTTTTTTATCGTCTTATTTCTTTCTCCAAAATTTAAATAGTTATTTTTACATAATCATGTATTGCGCTCAATATAGCATCAAAAGAAATAAAGCAATGGGAGCAGTATACGGAAAGAGCGATTTTTGACTGTGCATAACAAAAGCAACTTACTTAAGTCAAATAATTTTTGCTCCAATTAACGGTAACCCAGCGAACACATGAGGCAATTTGTCATAGCAGTTTCAACACATTTAAACTTTTGCTATTGCTTGCAACAATCACAATGCAAGTCGGCTTGCAAGAAATTTGACATAGAGTGGCAAAATTTGACGTTTATTTGAGAAAGTGTAAAAAAAAACCAAACACCCTGAAACTGAAAGAAATGTCATTTTTTGTCATGCAATTGTTATGCCACCTACGTCACTATCGACAATTGGCTTGATGGCGACAATAATTTGACAACTAATACATATTTTAAAATTGTTATGCCAATTTGTCACGTCGGTAACATTTTTAATATTTTGCTTAGTTATTACTGATTTAGACTGAAAAGAGTCATTTGCAAATAATTCTTTGTGTGAAGAAGACATTTGAAATTATCAAAACGTCATTTCGCGTGATAAATACCTAGAGTACTTTAAACAGCAATAATTGATGAGGATAAATCAGGAGCATCACTAATTTCTTTATCAAAAAGTACAAAATAAATAAATCAATAATTTCACGTCTTATAAAAAAGTTTGAGACTAAAAAAACTGTGAAAACCCTTCACTTGGATGGTCCGAAGCTTAAAACAACACAAAGAGAGGTCCGACACGTAATCCTAGCTTTTCAAAAATATCCTTTTTTATCATCTTAGTTTGTTGTTCATCAACTTAATTTAAACGTGGACTCGAGTAGTGTTCGCCGACGTGCTTTGTAAGCTGACTTAAGAAGTTGCAGACCAGAGAAGAAGCCATTGCTTCAAAAAAAAAAAAAAAAATATTATAACAAAGGTATGATCGTTAAGACGTAAATTTGCGCAAAACGGAATCAGGTATTGGATTGACCAGCTCGATCGCCCGATCTTAACCCAATCGTTGGAGATACTAACACAGCAGTGGTGAAGCATATCACAAACTATAATTGATAACCTTATAGCTTCAATGCCACGCAGATGTGTTGCGGTTATTAAAAATAAAGGTTATTTTACCAAATATTAACCCTATAACCTGTATTTTCAATCGATTTAAATTTCTTAGTTTAAGTTACTTTAGTCATGCACAGCACAATATCTACTTTGTTCTTTGTTTATTATAAATAAATTTAAAACCCTGCAGTAATAAAAACTTTTGAGTTATTTTTTAACAATTTGTGTTTTAATGATTATAAAAAAAATATATTAAACTAAAATTTTTGTAAAAATAGAAAAGTTTCTAGGTATAAGGCTTTTTTTCTAGGCTTTTTTTTGTTGCTTTTGATATGCACAACACTGTAATTCTAGGACGAGCTCGATAAACTGCTTCGTAAGAGCTTCTCGCAAAGCAAGGAACACAAGCTCGCTCACAAAAATTTGGAATATAATCCCAATATCTCAGAAGTATTTGCGAGGCTTACACGAGGTTATTCTCTTACGTAATCTATTTATTGCTTAGAAAGAGTTTCTCAGGAAGCAAGCAACACAAGCTCACTCACCAGAATTTGAAACTTGTCTTCACAAATACTTTGGAAGTAGTATAGAAAAAGATATATACTTTCACTTACAAGTTCCAAGAGGTTTCATCTTAGGTTCATCTCAGAAGATTTGCAAGGCTTATACGAGGTTATTCTTTCAAGACCTTGAAAAATTGCCTGCCAAGTGTTTCTCGCAAAGCTAGCTTGCTACTCAAAATTCGAAACTCGCTTTCACAAGAACTTAGAAAGTATTACCGAGATGGAAAATTTCTAGCTTGTATTCACAAGTGTCTTCGATGTTACATCGAGTGACTTACTCATATCATACTTTTCAGTAAGATACTCATAAATTCTTGACTGTTCAGTAACTCTTTTTATTATTAAATTTTTAGATTTTTATAACATCCATGTGTATATAACATATAAGTATATGGAATACTACCCTCAATACTACTCAGTACACTCAAGGTATATTCCCCAATATTAGAGTACAAACAGATTCTATTTGAGCGAATTTTTTGCTATATAAACGAAATGAAATGAAATTTCCAAATCAAAAAATCAGGAGCGGATTCAAATCGGTCGTCACCTCTCTGCAGACAATGGCAAACCTCAGAGAGTAAATGTAAAGCTTCTTCAGCTTCGTTAAGATTCTTGAGAACATGTACATTAGGGCGTATCGAATTACAATTTTTTTTTAAATTTCACATTCTAAGAGGTCACAAAAGTTGAAAAAAAGAAAAAAAGAATGTCTTCCTGTCCCGCAAGGACAAAGTTGTTTTTGAGGAAAACAGTAAAAAATAACGACCTTAAAATGCTCTGACTTTTATAAAAAAAACTACGTATGTCTTAAAGAAAAGTAGGTAAAGGCTTAAACTAACAATATATCGGTAAACACAATTTAACAATTTTAAACATGAAAAAAAAATTAAAAAATCGCATTCAAGTATACATTTTTCAAAAATAGGAAAATAGATAGGCAAAAATTATGCTAATTATTAATTCGGCAACTTTAAGGAATACGTTAACAGTATAATCAATACCACCAAAATTTAGATTATTGGGCAAAAATCTAAAGTTCTGTGCTATCTCGATTACAACTTTTGCTTCGAATATTCTTTACACAGAACACTGTGGATAAGAATCGTGAGTGGCATCGTGTTTGCCGATATATTGTTAGTTTAAGCCTTTACCTACTTTTGCTTTAAGACATACGTAGTTTTTTTATAAAAGTCAAAGCATTTTAAGGTCGTTATTTTTTACTGTTTTCCTCAAAAAACAACTTTGTCCTTGCGGGACAGGAAGACATTCCTTTTTTTCCTTAAAATTTTGTTCGGGTGATCTTGACAACCTCATGCAACTTTTGAGAGTTCTTAGAATACGATCTAAATTTTGCGATACGTCCTAATGTACATTAGCCGTTCGGAGTTGGCATAAAACTAGTAGATCCAGTTCTCGATCAATTGTGTACAAATATTTCATAACACGCACAACACAATTTGATCATAAGAAGTACGGTGAAAGTCCTTTCAAGAGCTAAAATGGCCAGTTTATTTATTTATTTTTGTTGTTCAACCATGATATAAACAACAAAATTTGTCATAGGTTGTCAGCCTTTGATTTCCGAGTTTAAATTCATTGATGATTCGTATGTACAATTCGTATGTACTATATGGCTCATAACAAAAATCAAAAGTGCTAAACGAAAATAAGCTGCAGAGTAAGCAAAAAAAAAAAAACAAAAAAGAACAACAAAACAACTTATGCATGCTTCCAGACACATATAAACCAACTTATTCAAAATTTTTCCATATTTGTGCTCACAATTTATTTTTTTTTTTAATTATTTCTTATTTAACCCAACTCTTTTGCATAATATGTGATCAAACAAAAAAAAAGAAAAATTAAATTAAAAACAACGTGAAGTAAATTTCGTGGAAAAAAATAAATCGAAATTTCCTTTCGAATCGTTCGATATTAAGCTGCGTTTGCATTATTCTACATTCAGACAATGCAATAACTTGAGGTAAAAAAATAATTAAGAAAAAATAAATTTACATTCAACTCAAACAAAAACTCACATTTGAGTTACAAATCGAAAAACAGCCAAATTTACAAAATTGCTATAATACGTGTATATTTTTTTGATATGTTTTTAAAAATGTTGAATTAGAAAAAATAAATAAATTCCTGAAATAAATAAAATTTTAGCGGCTTACACAAGAATCCATTTTTATTTACTAGGCTCTCTAAGTCATAAGACTTCGATCTGACCAAGAATGATAAAAACCAGATTACGCGTTCCGCAAATGAGAGAGAGAGAGAGCATGACGTCACAAACGATATTGTCTGACTTTGGAATAATTTTATTCTCACACCCACGCCTAATTTTTCTTATTTTTCTTTTTTTACACCCTTTTTTTCTTATTTTTATAATATGTATATGGACGCCCTTAACCTATTGGTACAATAAAATTTTGTCAGTCTCGAATAGTTTAGGAGATAAAATTCTTAAAAATTTAAAAAAATTCATATTTTTCGTATACGAAAATATTCATATTTTTATACAGAAGAGTAAATATTTTTACTTTAATTTTTCGAAAGAATTTATTTTCAATTTCGTCAATTTGCCTAAGAGATCGCACATTTGCATACGTTTTTGTCAAGGAAAAGTACGGTGTGACGTCATGCACTCAGTTGAGAAAGAGAGCATTAGATAACGTGACTGCGGAACGCGTAATATTGTTTCTATCATTCTTGACCTACTCTATTGATTAATATGTTATATACTTGGGTTGGGTGAATCAAATCAAACATTTTTTTTTTGGCAGGGCACCAAAGTATGTGCTTTCAAAGCAATGTACAAAACAATATATTACTTTGGTGAATAAGCATAAGTTTTTAATTTTCATACAAATTGGTTCCGGTTAAGCCGGCTTAGGTAATTTTACTATTTTTTTTCTCGATGTGACGAAAAAATTTTCACCGTAGAGGAATTGTTCAATAAACAGAATGATAGAGTGCATGCTCTGTCATCACGACATGCAGCAGAACTCGTTCCGAAAGTTCAGAGAGGTCACCAACCAGCTTCTGTGATGGTTTGGTGGGGAGTCTCCTTTATAAAGTCACCAAGCTCCATTTTTGTGAAACAGGAATCAAAACTTCGGCGAAAGTGTATGAATCCGATGTTTTGGAATAGGTTGTGAAGCTTCTAAATAACACGACATTATTCCAAAACAAACCGTGAACCTTTCAACAAGATTCTGCTCCGGCCTATAGGGCTAAATTGACTCAAGAATGGCTCAAAAACAATGTACCGATTTTATATATGATCAAAATCGTATGTAAAATCGTGACTGGTCATTTTGGAATCATGGATATATACGTACTCGTATGAGCCTGAACAGAACCGTTTTTATCTATTTTGTAGCTATGGGCCCGATTGAAAATGCCGCCCCAACAACAAATAAAAAAAAAACCAAGTAAGGAAAGGTTATAGTCGTAGTATAGTTTAGACCGACCATGAAATACCCTATTTCTCCTTATCCCATGCTTGAAAAGTGAAATCCCATGCTTATGCAACTTGAAATCGATCCCATATGCTTATGTTCAAATTTGAATTTTTCTAGTTCATATACGAGGGTAGTTCCAAAAGTATGCCAACGAACAAAGAAAACACAAAAAATTTGTGAAAAAATATCTTTAAGTATTTCTCAACATAGTCTTTTTTAGCTCGATATACTTTTCCCACCGATGTTTAATATCTTCGATACCCTGTTTATAGTGAGAACCATTGAGCCGCTTAAGATAGCCATCAACCGCGGACTCTTTATTTTTGCAAATATTTTACCATCGAGACATTTTTTTCAAGTTGGGCAGCAGAAAATAGGGTGTGAGAGTAAGCAACTCGAACTTTAACTCATTGATTTTGGCCATTGATGAAGCAACTCATTGTCTTGATAAAGCATTTCTTTTATTTTCGCCAAATGCCGACCGTTTTTTCTTGATTTTATCACTCAAACACTGCAATAGGGTCGCATAATACAACTGCGTGAAGTTTAATTTAAAGGAACAGTCAAAACAATGGCTTGAAAGAGGAGAATCAGCTCCTAAGAAAGGAAAGACAGTTCCATCTGCAGGCGAGCGTGGGAAGCGTTTTTTGGGATGAGTGTGGGATGATTTTAATTGATTATAGTCAAAAAGACAAAACAGCGAGTATTATGCAACTGCGTGAAGTTAAATTCTTAAATCCGAAGATAACTTAGCAAAGATACAAACCAATATTTCTTCTCTGTACAAAGTTAAATTCGTACTTTTTTGCAAAGTACGAATTTAACTTTTGATACGAATTTAACTAACGACACAACGAAGTCAAATTCGTACTTTGCGTAGAAGTTAATTTCCGTTTTGACTTTGCGTATCGAAAGTTAAATTCGTACTTTGCAAAAAAGTACGAATTTAACTTTGTACAGAGAAGAAATATTGGTTTGTGTCTTTGCTAAGTTATCTTCGGATTTAAGAATTTGACTTCACGCAGTTGCATAATACTCGCTGTTTTGTCTTTTTGACTATAATCAATTAAAATCACCCCATACTCATCCCAAAAAACGCATCCCACGCTCGCCTGCAGATGGAACTGTCTTTGCTTTCTTAGGAGCCGATTCTCCTCTTTCAATTCATTGTTTTGACTATTCCTTTATCTGAGGTGTGAAGTGATAGACCCAATTTTTATCAATGATTAATTATCGAGGCAAAAATTCTGCTATATTGCTGTATTGACTTCGCCAACCACACGATTGAAACTTCATCATGGCGCCATTTTTGTTCCATTGTAAGTAATTGCGGCACCTATCTTGCGGACAGCTTTCGTATGTGTAAATTTTCAGTGAATATGCGATGTACAACACTTTTTGAAATGCCTATCATCTCATTCATGATACAATTATACAGGATAGGAGTGACAACTGGCTATTTTCTCACGAGTGTCTTGCATCGACTGTCCCTTGCCTGTATATTTTACTTTCTATTTTCTTTTTCACATTTTTCGTTCTCTAATTTATACTATTTTTGACAGTTGGTGCAAGATAAAAAAAACTTTCACTCCTACCTTGTATAATTGTATCATGATGTCATCTATCTCGCGCACTTTCAGTCGGCGATCATGCAATACCATTTTGTGCATTTTCTTTACAATTTCTGGCATGGTCTCCTCATTTGGTCGACCACTGCGATGTTCGTCTTGACAGCTCGTACGGCCTCGGTTAAACTCTGCCACCCAATATTTTACTGTTGTAAACAAAGGAGCAGATTCCTCCAGAGTAGAATCCAGCTTCTATCGGATATTGGTTGGACTGAGGCCTTTCAAACAAGAATTGCACATCCATGCGTCGGTTCGCGTAATACTGGGACTACTCTCGTAGAAATCCTCATGTAGAACATAAAAAATCATGGAGCTTAGAACAAAACAGTTGAACATGGTTTTGGAAGCAGTGCAGATTGTAACTCACTGGACTAAATTTGCAGTGTTTAATATGTTAAAATAAATAAAATACTTCAATAAATTATTTTTTTTTCATCCAATCAATAAAAAACTAAATTAAAATGGAAAAACTATTATTTTTCAAAAATTTACCGCCGCACAGTGGAAAAGTTTGTATGGAGAGGCGGCAAAAAATCAATAACTTTGAGTCCCGTCAAGGTATTTGAACGAAATTTGGTATACATGCTAAGATAATACGTACCCATTGTCGTGCCAAAAATAAGTGTTACCCGCATACTGCTTCATGCATTTTAATTGATGTTTCTATTTTTAAATTTCAATATATAAGAAAATAAGTGGTTTATTTTGCCAGTTGATGTTTGTTGTTATTTTCCACAATACACACCAAATATACAAATCTTGCTAGTCAACAATTTTAAGGGTTTTTAAATGTTTTGTTTTGGCTTGAATAAATTAAAGCGTGATAAAATAAAGACAATATCCTTCACACAGGACACTGTGAATAAGAATTATGAGTGGCACAGTGTTTATCAATATATTGTTAGTTTAAGCCTGTATTTACTTTTGCTTTAAGACATTAGTAGTTTTTTTTTATAAAAGTCAAATCATTTTAAGGTCGCTATTTTTTACTGTTTTCCTCAAAAAAAAACTTTGTCCTTGCTGGACAGGAAGACATCCTTTTTTTCCGTAAAATTTTTTTTTTGGTTGTCAAGATCAACCCCATGCAACTTTTAAGACCTCTTAGAATACGATCTAAATTTTTCTATACGCCCTAATGCGCATGTTGCTGATGTTATCACTACATTCAGCTCTTGTTTACGAAGAGTGGACTTATACGATTGCCAATTAAAATATCAAACATCAAGGGTGTGCGGTTTCCGCCTTGCTTGTTTTGTATTAAATATGTGCGATAGTTTTAAAATTATAATTACTGATACCAATTCATAGTTATGAATAAAACAATGTAGAAACAATGTTTGTTTTCGAAAGATCGAGTAGAATTTTTTAAAATTATAATAACTGATACCAATTCATAGTTATCAATAAAACAATGTGTGGAAACAATGTTTGTTCTCGAAAGATTGAGTAAAATTTGATATATTTGGGAAATATGCGGTAATGATGAAAGTGTTACCCGCCAGGCGCAGTGCACATTGGTCATTTAAAACGCATTTTTGGCTTGAACCACTTAAAATCCGTTATCAGACAAAATTTTGAGAAACCATAAAAATAAAAACAACTAAAATAACTTCCACTTATAAGAAAAAAAAAATATGTAGAAGTGCAACTTAAACACAAAAAAGTAGAAATTTTTAAGTAATTCATTGATTTACTCTTCAATATATACTCTTCAATATAAAATAATATAAAATATAATACTATATATAAGGAATGAATAATTATAAAATCACTTTTATTTATTTTCTTTATTTCGTTTTTTTTTGAGTAAACTCTGTACACTTAGCAGCAGTCAGTGTTTGTCTTTTCGTTTAAGGTAGATGTCTTTGATATGAAAATCAAAGACATGCTCCATATACGGCCAATTTTTCATATCCGTTTTCCGTTTGTACTCTTTATTTCTTGTTGAGCACACTGTATTTCAAACAGACAGCTATGCAATCCCCCTTCTGCGGTTATACAAAGATAGCCTTATTCATAAACACATTTTAGAGGCAGCGTGCTCATTTTAAACGGGCTTTAAACAAGAAAACGTTATTTATAAACATTTTTCGCAGTTGTTTAAGAGCTGCGTAACTTAAACGCCGAAATTGGCGCTTAAAGGTTACGTAAATACAACCATGATTTTTGTTTGTCTTTTCGTTTAATATCAAAGACTTACTCCATGTGCGCCCTTTGCAGCATTTTTTATGCGGCGGCCATTGCAAATCCATAGGAATTCTTAATTTTTGTAGAGATTTTCTTAGTTCAGACACAAACCTTACAAACATAAGCAGGTTGTTTGAGGAAATCTATTGAATAAGGCTGAGAGTGTGTATGATCAGCAAATTCTGTACACACTCTATTGAGGATATCAAAGACATGCTCCATATGCGGAGAATTTTTTTCATTTCCGTTTCATTAGGAATATATCGCCGTATACGGCGATCTACCGTACACGCGGCTAAAGAAGTTTCCCTTCAAAAATTAAACGACGAAATTATGCTATTGTTATCTTGCAAACTACGAAAACAATTGACAGGAGTTGGGAGACTGCGTAGCAACTCACAAAGAGGGATGCGTTTGTAGCGCCTTTTAAGTTTTGGACTCAAAATTTGTCCGACAGTTCAACAGCTACTGCAACGTTACAAATGCTGGTTTGTGTACATAGCTAAGCGGGGTTTGGTTATCGTACAGGCTTTTGGCTTCATTATGCATTTCTATCCGATCAATAGTTTCGTTCAGAACAGTGTTCGTTCGTGTTTTTGAAATTTGTAATTCGAACAGAATCAAACAACGAAAACAGCTGATCAGCTAGCGAACGATGTACAGTTACATAATTGCAATATGTTTTTCTAACGATCACTGAAACACCGAATTCAAACGTCAAAATCAAACGAATGCTTTCATGTTATCGTTGTGCATGATATCATTCTGCTTATGTCGAAGGCAGCACAATTGTAGCCAATAGAACAACCTGCAGCACAGCTTACACCACAACCTACAATTCTACCTACAACACAGACAAGAACCAAAGCATTGCCAACAACACGAAAAGTACAAAAAATGCATGCAATCTTAAAAGAAAATACAGAAAACTTCCCTAATGTTTGATATAGCAGTGCCACGTTTGACAACTGCTTGTGTATAACAGTTTGAGTGTAAGTAGTAAACATAAGCTTGCCGAATGAGTTAACGATAAGCTGTGTTCGAAATACATATTTTAGTTTCAATGCAAGATCGTTTGCATAGTCATCGTTCGTTGAACTCTTCGTTAGAAATACATAATGAAGCAGTAAGTGCCACTGGGATAATTTTAGTGTCTACTCTTAATACTCTTCTTAAAATTTCCTTTTTCGTGTGATTTTTTCGTTTCATCGAGTTTCAAATCACCACGGTGCTAAAGAAGTTTTACTTCAAAAACTGCCTGTTGATGGCATGCTTTGCAGAAGGTTTCGGATGCAACTCAGTGAAAAAGGTTCAACCAACCACTTAACAGACCGAAGTTTTTTTTACTACTATCATTACTGATAGCTATGTAATGATTACATTTCAAATAAAAGTCACAAAATCAAAATATTATAAAGCCTGTTTTTTAATTCGCTGTAGGATTTCTATTTGAAATAAAACACATAAAAATTAACCAATTGACCAACGTTTTTGCTTTATTTGCAAAATGAAATTATTATTAGAAAATGATTTCGTTTAGATGACCAACTGTGTGGCTGCGCTTGAAATACGACAGTCGATCGACCCAATTTTTCGTCATTTTTGCAAGCATTTTTGTCTGGATTTCGTTGATAATTCACGTAATGGTTGCCCTCAAGCGGCTCAAGTGTTGCCGGCCTGTTCGCATACAAAAAAATCAAGGCACAAACAAATCGCACAATCGTGGCAGCCAATGGATAGGTTCGGAACGTGAGATAATTCGCTCACCAAACGTTTCTTTCAGCAAATTTATTGTTTTGGTGGCTGTATGGATCAGCTGTTTTGCTGGTACCGGTGCGCATCGAGTTTTGTGTGGTAACGTTTGTCAGCAATAATTTTTGAAGACATAAGTACCGATGATGCCTTCACTCAGAAAAAAGTCTCTCGGAATATGATAAAAAAGGCATCATATTTAGAGAAAAATGGTATAGAGTTTGCTCCAGAAAATGCTTTTCTCTAATTGTTATACCAAAAATTCCCTAAAAATGGTAAAAAGCTTCCATGAAAAAGAGAAATATAACAAAAATATATCGTTCTTAGAGAAAAAGACTTTTATTTTTGAGAAATTATTTGTTTTTCTTGAAGAAAATATTTCGCGTAGTGAATTGTTTATGTATAATAGAGAAAACTTTTCATTTTCTAGAAATTTTTATCTATAAATGAGAATTTTTTATCTATAAATGAGAATTTTTTAGTGCGAGAAAAATACGTATGTATCATTATTAGAGGCTTGAAATATTTTCATTTCCTACAAGTGAAGAAATATAATTTCGAATATGTGAAAATTTATTCTAACTGTAGGAAATTTTATTTGAAAAAGAGAAAATTGCTATTATCAAAAATAGAGATTTTTTTAAGGAGAAAAGATATGGGTTTTTCTCTGAGTGTTCTGAGTGCAATCCGTACCAAACTGTGACCCTTTGCGGATATAATGGAGTCTCCAGCATTTTGTGCGATTGTTCATCGCATCAAATTCGGCATTTCTCTTTGTTTATGAAATGAGCCTCGTCCGAAAACATGATTATTTTTTTATGAAAATCAGGACAATTTTCGAGCTTCACCAATGCCCAATCTGTAAACGCATGACTCCTCGGATGATAAAATTTCAGTGTTTACTAAATAATATAAAAAACAAAATTGGCTTTGATCTGTCAACACAGACTTCAGATATCAAAATTGAAAAACTATATCTAATTAAAAAACACCCTTTAAAACTAATTGGTTCTTTATGATTTCAAACTAAAAATAATTAGTAAATAGGAAAATATTGAGTTCAATATCCTTTTTAATAATGAATTTTGCATAATTTTGGACCGGTTCGGAAAAGCTGTAAAAATTTCAGAACTCAAAATTCCTCATTATCTAAAAAAATAAAGTGTGATTCAACAAAAGTTGTAGTGTTGTTGTTGTGACCAAACAGCTGGTGCCTTGGCAGTGTGGAGAGATATGGGGATTTTAAGAAATCCCAAAAAAGAATGGCATCTTGTCAACAACATTTTCAGAGCAGGATAACAGGAAACATCACAGAGAAGATATTATAAATCTTAAGCCTGATAACCTTATTTTCAACCATAATAATAGGTATAGGTAACGAATTCAATAAGTTTTTTTCTACTCATGGTCTCAATAACCTTTTGTGTGCCATCTAGTGGTTTCTTATAAAATCATAGGTTATTTTGATACCTATTTTTCATATATTTTCCCGTTCAAAATCTTGACATAAAGTCAGTATCATACCTCCGTAAAAAGAAATGAGTCACTTTACGCCTGAACAACGTTGGAAAATATTGGAAACTTATTTCTAAAGTGAGTTTTGTGTAGTCCAAACAGTGCTTTATTTGAAAAGGGCGAAAAATCATCTTTTCTGACGAGGCGCATATTCATCTCGGCGGCTACGTTAACAAAAATTTGCAGCATCTGGGGCTCGGAAAACCCGCACGTTATTGTCAAGAAGCCGATGCATCCATAGAGAGTTACAGTTTGATGCGGATTGTGGAGTAGTGGCATTGTACTATTTTTCTTCGAAAATGAGGCTGGGAAACGAATGAGGCTTCTGAATTCGAAATATATTAGCCTATTACATTTTTCTTATACAAAAACCAATCGTGTTTTTCATCTTATTCTTATCTTCTATCTGTATATCTCCTGAATATATAAATATCAATTGCCGTGCGTTAGTCTTGCTAAAACTCGGAAATGGCTCGGCCGATTTTAATAATTTTTTGATCGCCTCAATACTGATGTGGTTTAGGAAAAAAAGAAAATAAGGAAGAACCCAAAGTGAAAGAATTGAAATTGGTAATTTTTAGTGTCGTACAGTGTTAATTACAACTCCAAGGAGAGGACGAGCCTGACATAGGTCTACGAAGTCAGTCAAATGCGCGGTGAGCTAATACACGTGTAAGCCACATTGACCAGCCAGCGACGGATAATGAAAACAGTCAGATTGTCATGTCCGAATAAGTGTCATATATAAACAAAACGGAGTGGCATACACAAGAACCCTCATAACTCGAGAACGGATCGTCCGATTCGAGCTGTCTTTTTTTTTTGTGTTCGTCTCCGCACAAGGTAGCGGTATTATAAAAAATTAGAATTTTCTCGGAAAATTCGATGTTCCATACATTTTGTATGGAAAAATAAAAAATAAAATCAATTTGAATTTCATAATTCAAAATGCAATTTCTGAACAATTACATTTGTTCAAATCAGTTGATTGTGTCCAGACGAAGCAACCAATTATTGAACAGTGTTCCTGAATTCATTGATTTGCAAGGATTACCACCATTGTTTTTGTAAAGTTCGCTGGAAAATGTGCTGAACACTGAACGAGTGCCTTCTGTGTTGATGTTTTTTGCAAGTGTTCTTTGAGTTTGACTCATCGCAAAGACAAATTAAGATAGAAAAAAATTTGTATGAAGGGCCACGCGGGCCATACGGGCCACTACGTGGGCATGTTTGATTTATACGTGTGGCATTGTACTATTTTTCTTGGAAAATGAGGCTGGGAACAACGTTTCGGTCAACGGTGGGCGTTACAAAGCAATGTTAACCGAATTTTTTCTTACTGACATTGGAGACATGAATTTGGATGACCTCTGGTTCACGCAGGATGGCACGCCATGCCACAATCCATCTTTTGCGCAACAAATTTCCAAACCGTGTTATCAGCCGTCTTGGCGATGTCAATTGGCCGCCTCGAAGCTGCGAATCCGGAAATGATTCAAGCACTTAAGGTTAATATCATCCAAGGAACCCGTTACCTACAATCCGAACCCATCAACAAGGTCTTGGAGAATTGGAGTGACAGAATGCGCAATTGCGAAGCCAACCGAGGCAGCCACTTGAACGACGTTGTGCTTTTTCTTACATGGCTTTCTTATGAAGCTATAAAACATGGAAAAATTTATTATTTTTCAATTTATTGCTTTTTTTTTTAAAAAAAAACTTGTATTTGGCCAACCTGTAAAAATTGCAGGTGACAAAATTTGGAAAATATGGTAGATGTCGAAAGAATTCCTAGCGCGATTCCCGTAATTCTGTCATTGTGACTGAGGACTTGTGTGCCAATGCGTTGTCCGGTTGGAAGAGAGCTTTTTTCTTTGCCATATCCGGCTGTTTTCGCTTTAAATCGGCGTCGAATCGATTCAATAGCTCAATCGATTCAATATACGTCGGTAGTAATTTTATATTTTGTAGGTAACTGATATGGATGGATACCATGTGTATCCCAAAAAACTGGAGCCATGACTTAGTTGGCCGATAAATTTACTTTGGCCTTTTTCGGCTTCGTTTCGCCAGGGCAATTCCACTCTTTCTACTGTTATTTGGTTGCGGGTATGTTGTGACGGATCCATGTTTCGTCCAACGTTACGTACTAAACAGCGGAAAAGGTCATCTTATTGCGCTTAAACATCGCCATACACGATCGCGCTTGTTGTCAACAGAGAACAATATCCATATCTGTACGGTCATTCGCCGCACAGTCTTGATTTGGCACCCAGTAACATCTTTTTGCTCCCGCACATCAAGGACAAACTGCTTGGACATCGATTTTCGACGCCAGAAGAAACCGTAGACGCGTTCAATAAATATGTTTTGGAGGTGTCTCAAGCGAAATGGGATAAATGTTGACAAATGGTTCGACCGCATGCAAAAATGCATTAATCATAAAGGAGAACATTTAGAAAAACAATAAAGCTATTTTCAATGAAAAAAAAATCGGTCTTTATATTTATTCCCGAAATATATCATGAATACCTCTATGAATTGTTAAAATTGTACTGAAGTTTTCAAAAAACTGTCTACTCAAGTCAATCAGCTGCTAGCTGTCAAAGTATACATTGCGCCGACATAAAATATGGCGCAACCTGTATAAGAATGGGGGTAAGGATGATAGGAGCAAGAATTAGGGCAAAGATAAAAGATACGCTATCACGTCAAAAAGTTCGGGTGTATCCACCATACAGCCAATTTATTTTTAGCCCGAAAACGTACCCCTTGACTATGTGCCTGCTTCATAAGTAACATTAACTATCCCATAAAATCAAATTTCAATTTTCAATTTTATTTTTTTTTTTAACATGTCTTTACAACTAAAGCTCGACTTACTTGATGCGTATTACTTTGATTCGCTGTCACATTAGTCGAGACAGCATGTTGCCGTTTTTTAATTTCCATCTCCGTCAACAACTCTTCACCCAACAACTCTTTTTCATCATCATCGTCCTCGATAACGATAACATTTTGCACTTTCAACTTCTTTTTCGCGGGTTCTAAAGCAGGTTCATTCCGCAAACTTTCTATAAAAACTTTTATGATATCACCACCATGGCACTGTTGAACATGTTTCCAAAACTGTCGAATCTCACCGGTAACGAATGGTTCATTTATGACCTTGGCCGAATCTTTAGTTACACCGCATGTCGAGCACACATAAACACTATTCAAATCCCGAGTTAAAAATATTTCACCACATTTTTGCCAGCCAAAACGATTATTTAAAGACAAATCGTTGCTCGCGCCGCTTATGTTATGCATCGGGTTAAGATTCTCAAACTGCTGACAACAATCCATGGCTTTTAGCTGCACTCAATATTTTTTATAAATTCTTTTCTTATTTTAACGATCGAACGCAATAATTTATTAATAAATAAATTGACGGAATCCGCTGAATGGTAAGTTTTTTCTAAGGTTATTTATTCTACGCGAATCGGCACGCTTTTTTAAACTTTATTTTCTTTTTTGCATGTCATAGAACAAAACAAACCAACACGTCATTTCACTGCAATATTTAAAATGTGACTGGCCGATGTTCACGAACTGTTTACACTGCCAACTAAATGTTTACGTTCTTTTGCTCAACTGCGGGTAAACACAGACTTGCGCTCGCACACAGACACACACACTCATAAAAAACCATATTTTGCGTATAACAATGCATTGCAATTGAGTAGGTACCGAAGAGTTATTCGAATTATTTCACTCACACTTCTATATTTTGGTTAGTCGTTAGTTAGTACCTACTCATATTTCGGAGCCGTGAAATTAAATATCTTTAAGTCAAGTGAAGTGTGGTGTTTGTAAAAAAGGAACATAGCTTAAGCCAGTCCAGGTAAGGCCATAGCAGTGATGTGATTCTGATTTAGTATAAAATCCCGATAACATCCCGATTTAGACCTGTTTATCCCACCAAAATGACACGAAAAACCCACAAAAAATCCCACCCAAATATTTATACAAATAACGATTTTTTATGCAATTTTTGAAAAGAACTAAGGATGCCCACCTGCTGAACAGGCCCACCTACTGCTGAACACTGTGAGTTCTGACGTCTGTATGATGCGCCAATGTGTCAAGTGTTGCAGTAACATATCATTGAATGTTCACTTTTGATAAATCACTGAGATGAAGGCGCATGCTGCTTTAGCCCCACGGCCGTTGAGAAATGAAATATTCGAATAAAACGAAGTTGAGCAAAAATAGTTCATCTCTATTTAGTGAATTTCAGAGTGTTTCTTATCGATAAAAAAGATGAATATGAGTAGAATTCTATATTTAATGTTTACTTTTCACAATTCGACGAGCAATCTAACAATATTGAGAAATGGAAAAAAAATATTTCACGTCATATCATGATGGCGTGCCTGGCCACCTACTGAACAAAACGTTGGTCCACCTTCCGAACAAATTTTCAGAAATCGTGTAAGTAAAAAATTGGCATTTATATGATTGAAAATAGTGTTTGAAATAAGTTAAAATTGTTTTCGTGATTGTCGTCCACGTTCAGATAAAATTTTAGAATGGCGTCGCCTAAAAAAAAATTTAAAAGAAGAACGAATATAAATTCTGATGCGATGGCTGCAGCCATCAAAGAAATTCAAATCTAAATTGTTTAAAGTTCAAAGAGTCATTACGAACTATTGATAGAATAAACTTTTTATAAACTCTCAAAAACTATTGTTTTTACTTAATTTTCTAATTTTTTTCAACGATTTGTTCTAGGTGCTCAGTAGCTGGGCCGATTTTTTCAGCGATCGATTTCGAGACTTTTGCTAGATCGACTGCCTAAATTATAATTTTTGGAAATTTTAAATTTTGATTAAAATTCCTGTTAGTTATTGAACTTAGATTCCAAATGAAACCAAGAGCTCTGAAAAATTATGTTTTAAACCAAAGGTATAGCCTCCAAGCAAAACGTGTTTGGTAGGCGCGAATCCTCCCCTACATTTTTTTAACATTATAATAATTTTATAGTTTAATAATGTAAATAATGAAGTTTTTCAATAAATATAACAAATTTTCCACAAAAAAAAAAAAAAAAAAAAAATACGAAAAGTTAAACACTGCGTTTTTTATAAAAACTCTCTCAAGTGTATGAAGTAATCGTAAATTTCTTTCGTTGCATCAAAGTGAAACTGAGCGTATATTTTTGTTTTTAAATGAGGATCTTATTTTCATTAATTTTAAGCCTCTTGAATATTCATATCCCTTTCTTACATATTTAGAATCAATGAAACTGCAATTAAACGAACAATTTTGAAAGATTACAAAAAAGTGATACCAACCAGTTTTGCTAATTTACACTTTAAAAAATTATGATTCAGTAGAAAATCCCACCTAAGCATCCGAAATCCCACACGTTCTCAAATAGGCCAAATATCCCGAAATGAGCCCGAAATCCCACCAAATCACATCACTGGGCCATAGCCAAGATGTTTTTTGAGGGGTATTTTTTAAGTGAAACTTCTTAGACGGCGCTTCGAAATTTGAACGAGAATATTGAGGAGTGAAATTTCGAGGTCAATTTACTTCATTTCGTTACACGATCAGTGTTGCCAGTCTAGCCTATTTTTCTGTCGTCTAGCTTTGAAAAATACTATCTAGCCTCTAGCCTTTTGTTAAGCCTTTTTTTGATTCGTTCTAGCCTTTTTTAGCCTGTTTTGATATATGGTAGATTTATGGACCAGATTATACATATATAAGATTTATGGACCAGAGATCTGCATGAATGGATCCATTTGTTGTTTCAAGTTTCTTTTATTTTTTAACTCCCTGCAAGTCGAGGCAGGGAAACAACAAGCTTGCGCGAATCATAGGTAGCAAGAATGAAGTCGAAAATGTAGAAAACTGGAAATATAGAAACTTGAAATGTAGGGAAAAAGTAATTATTTTGCCTAGAAATCGTTTATTTTCAAGTCTGTTTTCGAAGTTCGAGGAAATAACTTCGTGTTGTCAGTGCAAACTTCGTTTCTCGAGTTAAGAATACAGTTTCACTTTAAAGCATTGGGTTGAAGTATGTTTGTGTTCTTTTTGTTGTTTTTTTATTTCCTGGAGAGCTTTAACAGGAGAGCTTTAAGTAGGGCTGGAGAGGGTTAATATGTATGACCGACCCCCATTACTTTTGCAAAAGGAACATTTTTCCCTTGGGGTCCTTTTCGTCACTTTGTATAGAAAACTATAAGTAGACGCTCGTCAGTGGCTTTCTAAGGCAGCTTAGACTTAGACGCTTAGACTTGAAAAGTAGAAAACTTGATTTTTTCTACCAATTCATGTAGGGTAGAAACAAAATAGAATCAAGTCTGACTTATGATTCGTTTTTCAGAAGCTAGTCGTGGCTTGTATGTTGGAAACATATCAAGTTTCTACAAGTCAAGTCAAAATTTGATTTTTTTCAAGTGACTTTATTTTTAATTGACTTATTGCAGATCTCTGGTATGGACCCAGTTCAACCCTGTGCTCTAAAAATAATATATTTGGCAGCATTTCATAAATGAAATGTTATTTCAGCTGGAAATGGATAAAATAAATATTCTTTGCAATTCTGGCTTCCGTTTACTAGATATTTCAATAAAGTTTCTAAATTCATACAAGAACTGAGTTAGAAAATAATTGATTCTAATGATGAAACTGAAAGTACTTTCAGCTCCAGCAATGGGGCCAGCAATCTGATTAATGGAATGTGAGGAGCCGAGTGCAAGCAAGAAAAATCTGAAATACTCGAAAAAATACGGTTTTTACACTTATTATATATTTGAGCTTGAAAGACTGAATTCAATTTTAATAAATTTCAAATATGTTTTGTTCTTGGTATTATTTTATATCATATTCATATAGTAGTATGTAAATATATAAATACGTACGTATATTCACAGATTAAAAAATAATGTAAACAAATCTAGGCTTTTTTTTTAAGCCATCTAGCCTTTTCTAGCCCTTTTTTAAAGTCCATCTAGCCTTTTCCCCCAAAAATTTCTGGCAACACTGTACACGATAGAGAAGAAAGATATGTTTTACAGTAGAGAGAATGAGAGAGATATACATTGTATAAAAGACTTAAAAAATTTTCTTGTCACCGCGGAGGATTAAATCTGCGAACTAAAGATTACAAATTCAACGATCTATCCAAAATTTACTCTATATACCAATTAACCAAACTACTTTTGCTGTAGAAATAGCGCTAGAAATAGCGCTTTTTATGCGCACTTTTGGTATGATTTGAGGATGTGCTTTTCAGAGTTCAGAGTTGTGGAGCTCATATTTTTATACACATTTTGTTCATATCGAAATCAGCGGGGAAACAGCAGAGCAGTAAGACATTTGATTGTAATTCCAGTGGTCCGAGTTCAATCCTCGTATATAACAAATTATAAAATTTTCTCGCTTTGTTTTTTGTGTTTTTTTTAGAGCTTTTTAACTATTTGTTTGTTAAGAAGCGCTTTCATCCTAGGATATCCAATATAAATTTTAATATGAATTTGGTTTACTTAAAAAGCGGTTCAGATGTGTGAAGCGCTATGGCAGAAGCGCTTGTTTAGTGCTTTTGAAGCGCTTCGATTACCGCTGGATGGCAAAAGCCGCAAATTGCGTGCTGATTGCGTTCTATGTGTGGTAGACAGGGGGGTTGCCATGACTCGGGTAGAAGAGAGAAAGATTCAGCGAAGCAGAAGTGAATAAGAGAGTTGCCCTGAGCGCATTTTTGGTATTTTCTTAGAATACCAACGTTGGTATATCTTTAATTCAATATATTAATATAACCTCTATGAATTTTACTCATATTACACATATTATATTATTATTCATAATATTGCGATATAAAATTATATAAAAACCCAAATTCATGAAGCTTATGCTGTCGCCCATGACGATAACTTGACACTGTGCGCAAGAAAAGTTGGAATAAGTTCTTTCAATAGATAACTATTTTATACATATTGTAGTTATATAATTTTATATCGAAATATTATTAATAATAGTAAGTATAATATGTTTGATATAAGTAGTATTATACGTACATATGTTGAATTAAAAATATATCAAGTTGTATTCACATCTATATGTAAATACGACGCAAATTGGTTATCAAATTAATTGCTTTTCGGCCATAGGTAGGCCATACCAATGAATATTAAATAAACAGAATATTTTTTTTATAAGAACTTTTTATTGTATTTCTTTTGCTTAAAAAGTTCTCTCTTTGCCTTAAAGGTTCGATTATGCAATCGTAAAGCAACGCAACGTAACGTGACGTAGAGTTCTATCTTATGAAAAATAAGTGTAAGTGGTTAGTGAAATCGTAACGTAACCTAGCGCAGCGAAGGGGTCTATTCCAGATAGAACTCTACGCCACGTTACGTTGCGTAGCTTTACGATTGCATAATCGAGCCTTTACACTAAAATGGTTCTTATTCTAGAAGAGAAAGAGTGTATACAAAGAAGAAGTTTCAATTCTTTACTGTATACACGGTATACTGTATCTTTTTTTTTTTTTGTTTTTTGTTTTTTAATCAGAAATTTTAGAGATCACATTAAACTTCACATTTTGGAGCTATTTCTTTTAAAAAATTTGGTTTTTTTAAATGGAACCAAACCTATCGTTTGTAATTTATATTTGGTTTATATTTATCTTCTTCTTACACACACCGACAGTGCGACCTTTGTATGTTTACCACGGACACGCAGACCCCGGTCACGCTGTGACACATATGGCGATGAAAATGAATTTTCTTCAAACGTTCCAAATCTTCACGAAGCTTGGAATCCATGGTATAATTCATGATATAATTATACAGGTAGCATTGACAAGTATAGATTTTCTCAGCAACAAGGCAACGACCATCTGTCAAAAACAGTTGTTCGTGCAACAAGAATTAAACGAATGTAAAAATAAATAAATTCCGCAAAATATGTGCGTTAAATACACAATTATAATAATGAAAGTTGTGAAAAAATTATGTGTGATATGTGTTTAACGTTTTCCAGCCGTGGTGTTTTAATAATAATTAGAAACTTCTTTAATTTCGTCCATATGCATCTGCAGCTGCTGAGGTTGCTACATTTGAACGTTTTCAACATTTTTTCTTATGTTTGCACTTAATAACACAAAGTTCACAAGTTATCTTCGTTGTAGTAATAATAATTCACTATTGATTAAATAAAATAGGCAATATTTTGTAAGAAAATGTTTGGTTATTTGCAAGCGCTGAAACATAAACAATGGCGAAAACATAAGAAATAATTGAACGCTCTCTTTCTAGACATTTTTTTTGACAGATGGTCGATGCCCAAGCAACTGTCAATACTACCTTATATTATTATACCATGGGTATAATTAATCAGGTAGGTGTGACAGTTTTCAATCGAACATGAATTGTCAAAAATCATACAAAACAAAGCAAACAAAAAAAAAAAAAACAAACATATTCATTTGATTTTGACAATCCATGAACGATCTCGTGAGAAAATAGCCTGTTGTCAAACCTACCTGCATAATTGTATCCAAGAATGATAGAATACAGATTACGCCAATGCGCAAACAAAATTGAAACTCTCTGCGCATGTCGGGCCAATGACGTCACGCCATAAGTGTTCCTATTGGCTAATAATTTTCAGTTGTCAAACTCATAATTTGTATGGAAATTTTATGTAAACATGACAGTGGGATAATTTCATTCTTTCCTCCAAAAAATGAAATAGCTCTTTATTTAGAAAATTGATTAAGGACTTAAAGAAAAAAGCCAATTAGAAGAATTTTTATATAATATTGATATTTTATTCGATTGTTTCTTTTATTTATAAAGAATAGTAAATCAAATTTTGATTTATGTTGCAATTTTATTAAATTTTCTCTTTTTTTATAATTATTGTCAGCAATTTCTGTATTAAGAATTCTCATGCGGAGAACATGCGGCATTTAAAAAACAATTATTTTACTTTTTCATTGCCGTCGATGTTTTCAGATTCATTAAAGTGTTTTTTTAAATAATCATTTGTCAGAAGTAATTGGTCCCCGTTTAGTTTTTTAAAAACTGCATCACAAAAGTGTAGTGTTTTGATTAAGCTATTGGAAGGTTTGCTTAGACCACCTTGGTTGACCCATGTAAAGCCACTGTCTACTAAAGGATTAGAAGCAATAGCTGGATGCTCTCTTTTCAATTTTTGGCAAATGTAGCCAGCCAATTTTTCCATAAAAAAGATAATATTGTTCTTTTAAAATACGATTATAAATTGTACCTGTTAAAGAACAATGTACATCTTCCAAATCAGGTGTACGGTCGACCTCGACATTTGCATTAGAACTTAGAACGCCTTTGTTGTATCCCAAGATGTATGATCGAAGCCTGTATTTAAACTCTTGGCGATCAGGGTGTTCGTGAAGTCCGCCCTTTGGACTTCACAAATTTTTTAAATATTTTTAATTATTTTTGACAAAATTTGTGCTCAAATGAGAAAAAATTATTTTAAATATGCCTTATGAGGGGTTTATAGAACGTTTCAACCATTTTTAAAAATCCAAACATTTCCAAGAACAAACATTTTCAATAATTTTTTTGAAATTTTCTTTGTTTTTGATATATTTTAAAACAATTTGATATACTTTTGACATAATTTGTGCATAATTTGACATAATTTTTAACGGCTTTATACGAAAAGGCTTTATAAGAGGTTCATAATTTTGTAATTTTGTATGAGTTTGTTTTGTAAACTTTTTCTTAGTACTTTTTCTGTGCTTGGTCGGTTGCGAAAAGCTACCCAAAGCTTTCTTTGTTTCTCATCTTTTGGGAAACGGTAAAAGTGTACCTTTTTTTGTTATCTATATTAATTAAATAAACACATATTATTTCGTTCCTGAACTGCAAAAAAATTATTGTTAGTCATTCTTCTTACTTGATTTTTTACTACTGCTTTGTGTACATTTGCCCACTGCACATCTCATGTTTATGTTTTTTTTCTGTTTTTTTTTTTCTTCGAATATATTGCAAATCGGCACTTAAACACTTCAATTAGCTTCACTTGAACTTTTTTAATGAATTTTTTTTAAATTTTAAAGGCTTCTAAGGCTTTTTTCTTTAATAAAACGCGAAATTAATATTTTTTGTAAACATCCGATGAAATTTTGTCTTGCGAACTGTCAAAAAGAATGGTTGCCATCTCTCATTCAAATTTTTAATTTTTTTTTTTATAAATATTATTTTTTAAAATATAAAAACATTTTTATGTATGAAATAAAAGTAAATTGTTAGAAAAAGAGGAACGTGATTATATTCTTCAAGAAAATCTTGAAAAATTCAATTCAATCAATACTTTTTTGGAGTGGATAAAGTTCTTTATAAATAAATTCTGTGCAGAAAGTGATGGCAACTCTTACATAAAGTGATAAATGTTTTTATATGGTCCAATGACGTCACCTTACGGCAAAACCTGCGCATGGCATAATCTTCTATTCTATCATTCTTGATTGTATCATGCTTGGAATCCAAATGGAGGAAGTCAACTGATTGTATTCGCAATCAATAACATCCTTCTGTCTGTTCAAAAACCATTTGGGAACTAAGTATTGCAATGGGTTTGAGTTAATGGTGACATATTTCTCCACTTCCTCTTCAGTGCACTCGCCGACGCGTTTGGAAAGATCAACATCGGCCTTCTTCAACATAATGAAGCAGTAGTGGGACTTACACCCAGTCATGGCGAAGACATAGATGTTCTATGGGGTTAAGATCATTAAGTCGGGTCATTGTCCTGTACAAACAGAAAATTGTTTCCTAGGCCCAAGTTCGTTGCGCTCATTTTAAGATTTTGTTTTAAAATGTTTAAATACAATGTCTTCTCCATTGTAGTTTTCACAATAACTAAATTCCCCACGCCTTCAGCTGTCATCGCACCCTAAACCATTACAGATCTGCTTCCGTGTTTGACTATAGCTTTTAAATTTTTTAATTGGAGTTCAGTATTTACTTTTCGCCACAAATCGTCTGCCATCGGATCTAAAAATATTGTTTTTGCTTTCGTCCGCAAAAATCACTACTTTCCAGAACTCGTCTAACTTTTTAACATATTTCTCCAACTTATTTAAGATTAAAATGGTTGTGGACTTGTAGTTGTTCATTGATAACAAATATATTGTTTGGATATTTAATTTATGTATGTTTTGAAATGAAAAAAAAAACCAATTATAAAAACAAAGTGCATGTAGGCTTGCGGTTTTTCACTGATAAACCGTGGGTTCATGCATAAAGCATATTTGGTTAATTTTTGCTTACACTAATAAAATGTGGCGTCCGTGGTGTAGTTGGTTAAAGTGCGTGGCCGCTATGTCAAAGAACTTTGGAAACCCAGGTTCGAACCCCAGCAGCGACAGAAAATTATTTGAATTAAAATAATTTTTCTGTACGGCCGCCACCTCTCTGCAGACAATGGCAAACCTCAGAGAGTAATCAAAATGCCATGTAAAGCTTCTTGAGAACGAGAACTTCATCGCCGTTCATCGCCGTTCGGAGTCGGCGTTAAGCATGTAGGTCCGGTTCTCGGTCAATTGTGTACAAACTTAATAACACGCACAACACAATTGATCATAAGAAGCTAGGTCAAAGTCCTTTCAAGGGCTGAAATGGCCAGTTATTTATTTATTTTTTTAATAAAATTTTAATAGTTAAGTCAAACAAAATTTTACTACTTTACACATTTACTACAACATTAAGTTTACGTTAAGCTTTCGTATTAATATTTTTTAAAACATCATTAAACATTAAAAATTTTTATTGAAAACAAATTTTTCGAGCTCTAGGCCAAGCATGTTGACAACAAGACAACATGAAGAACAAAGAAGGCAACAACCAACAACAACAACGGCTCTGTATACAGCAAATCACACAGCTTGACTATACAGACTGTTTCAGATATGTAGAACCTAAGAAGCTTGAGTGGATCACAGTGTAAAGTCGCACAAAGGCTACTGATGAGTTGGTGTAGCGGCCAATGAAACAGTCTGTATAGTCAAGCTGTGTGATTTGCTCTATACAGAGCCGTTGTTGTTGTTGTTGGTTGTTGCCTTCTTTGTTCTTCATGTTGTCTTGTTGTCAACATGCTTGGCCTAGAGCTCGAAAAATTTGTTTTCAATATAAATAATAAGAGGCCGTATACAAATATTAATATTAAAAATTTTTAAACATTGTTAACACCATTAATACCGAAAACATTGACATATCTTCAAAATTGCACAAAATTTTATTACAGCGTCTTTTTCTAATAACATCGTTTTCTTAGAATAACAAAAAACTATCAGAAATTCGTATTTCTTACTTTCGATGAAAGTAACTCCTTTGTTTTTGAATATATTTCATTCAATTTCTTTTCGATGATAAATTCAATTTAAGCACTTAATAAACCCCATTTGAAGAAAACTCCAACATATTCACTTTTTACTCCAAAAAGGACATAAAAGCGGTCATTTCAATAAATAAAAAAAAAATTAGTTCTTTGCCAATTGTGAGGATCGATCCTTAGACCACCTCATGGCTTCAAAACTGACGGTTGAGCTGACTTTTTTTTAATGTACTACAAAAGTTTCCTAATAGAATTTGCACAATCTTCTGAATTTGAATTATATCAGCCTATTACATTTTTCTTATACAAAAACCAATCGTGTTTTTCATCTTATTCTTATCTTCTATCTTTATATCTCCTGAATATATAAATATCAATTGCCGTGCGTTAGTCTTGCTAAATCGAAAATGGCTCGGCCGATTTTAATAATTTTTTTGATCCCCTCAATACTGATGTGGTTTAGGAAAAAAAAGAAAATAAGGAAGAACCCAAAGTGAAAGAATTGAAATTGGTAATTTTTCGTGTCGTACAGTGTTAATTACAACTCCAAAGAGAGGACGAGCTTGACATAGGTCTACGAAGTCAGTCAAATGCGCGGTGAGCTAATACACGTGTAAGCCACATTGACCAGCGAGCGACGGATAATGAAAACAGTCAGATTGTCATGTCCGAATAGGGTATGCAACTATTCGACATTATAAAAAAACCGGTTTCGAATAGTACAATTTTTACAAAACCGGTTTTCGAATTATTCGACCAGAAAAAACCGGGAAAACCGGGTTTTTCAAATTAAATAAATATTTTACTTTTTTTATCTGCATATATCTATATAGTTTTTATTTAACAAAAATAGCAACTATTTTTTAATAAATTAAATAAAGGTACTTATGCAGTACTACCTTGAACTGCAGTACTACTGAACTATAAGCGAAGGTTTTGCGTAAGGTGCGAGTTTTTCGAAAGTGTTTGAGTAGAATTTTTATAATTTTTGATTTTTTATTTTGTTGCTTAAAAGTGCTTGCTAGAAGATTAAATTCGTGAAAATTTTTCCCAAAAATAAAAACTGAACTTCTTTTTCGAAATTCATAAAAAACTTATTTAGTTTTCTATGGTTCTTTTTTAAGTAATTTCCGAACAAAAAAGTAAAATATATGGTTATTTTTTAACTCATTTCCAAACAAAAAAGGTTCATTTTTGAGAGACATTTTAGTCCGAAGAATGATACAAAAAAGTTTTATATATGAGTGCCGAAATTTAACGTTTCTACCCGAAATGGTTCATAAATGAATTCGAAAATGGTAGTTTTGATTCACTGGGTAGAACTATGTTTCGAGTTTTTTTTTCAATCCTTTTAACACATGTTTTATATCTTTTAATGATAATTTCTATATTTGTACTTAATTCTTTTAGATTTTTTGGGCATTTCGTACAATAAGCCTTGTTGAATTTCCTATCTTTTTTTAAATACTTCCAGACTTCGGAGTTCATGTCCAGCTGTTGATAATTAAATTTAATTTTTAAAAAAGAATGCATTACAAACTAAAAATCATGTTTAACATACATTAAATACGCCAGCCGCTTGTAAATACTGTTTTAACAAAAGAAAGCAAAAAGAAATGACCAATGAAAGGAATGAAAGCAATGAAAGCATATGCTTAAACGAGCTCAAATAAAGCAAAATGAAATAGAAACCAGAGATAAGAAATGTTAGAAACGTAAGTGAAATGTAAAAACGTAAAATTTTAAAATTTTCAATTGTGGATTTATATATTTCTTAACTATTCGAGCAGTCGAATAATTCGAGCCAAAAAACCCGGTTTTCGAATTATTCGAAAATTGCGAGTTTTTAAAAAACCGGTTCGAATAATTAAAAAAAAACCTAAACGCCGAATAATTCGAACCGGTTTTGCATACCCTATGTCTTCATAGATACGTATGACCCGCGCCATACGCATGCACGATTTACATTCTAAGAAGTTCCCGGATCAGCCGGACTGAATAGAATGCACCTACGTGCTAAAACCTACCACCTGTTGGCAAATAAAAGCCTCCACTAAGCACAATTGCTAGGCCTTTCAGCGGAAATTAAAATTAAATAAAGAAATTTGAAATTTGAAATCTTAAAATTTTTGTGCTTATGTAAACATAATAAGCATCATCGAATAAAAGCACATTCTTCATAACACGAAGAAATACAAGACAACATCCAAAGTAATTTATTAGACTATATATAACCGCATTTATAATTGTAGTCATTCGGCTTGGGGCCACTGTCCAACCCAAGATCCTACGTGGAAAAGAGATGAACTCTCAAACACCAAACCAATACCAAACATAGCACAGATATACAAATATATATTATGCAGGCACAATATATTTATATATTCGGGTCACTAAAATAAGGGAACACCGAGCTAAAGTTATTATTTGGACATGCATTTGGGCCAACGCAGGTAAAAACTTGTATGGAAAAGAGATACACTCTGACACACCAAGCCGAGGGATACGGTATACATGGTCTCATTTTAAACAAGCTATAGAACTAAAGATCAAAAATAATTTCATGAAAAAATCAAGCAACGAAACTAAATAAAACGAAAACTTAAAGTATTTATCAAATTCGATAATGCTTATATGTTGAATCGTAAAATCTACACAAATTATCGCGAGTTCTATTTGTTATCGCAATGAATGCGTTAAGTATTCAAATGTAATATCATTTTACGTTTTAAGACATCCACCGAGTCAGAAAAATTTATCAAGTTCAAGTTGCCATTGAAATCACTACACATACATCGCAAAGGGTCGTGAAGGGCATAATTAGAAGTGCACTGACTCAACTTAAAAAGCTGGAAATGTCTGGCTCCGCTCCTAGGGATGTTGAAGTTTAATGAAGAAAGGAGGTAATGTGAGTCTATATCACCACTGAGTAATTTGTATAAAAAGGAGACATTTAGCATAATTCTCCTGCTTCTTAAGGAAGGCAGGGAAATAATTTTAAGGCGGGTTTCATAAGGGGGTAAAATAATGTTGGGGTTCCAACGATAATGTAAAGCAAAAAGTAAGAATTGTTTTTGGACCGATTCTAATGCATCGATGTGGACATTGTATTGAGGGTTCCATATTACGGATGCATATTCAAGAATTGGTCTAACAAGAGAGGTATAAAGTATCTTAGTAGTGAAAGGATCGTTGAATTCTTTAGCCCATCTTTTAATGAAACCAAGGACACCTCTAGCCTTATTTACCACCAAATTAACTTGAAGATTGAAACGAAGTTTAGGATCCATAATTACACCTAAATCAAGAAAACTGTGTGCAATTTCTAAGTTAGTATTATTTATAGTGTAATTTATACTATTAGCAATTCGACGTGAGAATGTCATTTGCTTACATTTTTTCAAGTTTAATTTTAAAAGGTTTAAATTACACCACTCCACTAGACTATTTAAATCGGATTGTAAGAGTTGTTGTTCTTCAGGCGATTTGTAAGTTAGAAAAAGTTTTACGTCATCGGCGTACATTAAGACGTTACAGTGTTTTATTACAGAAGGAAGATCATTTATAAACAGTAAAAATAAAACCGGACCAAGATGACTTCCCTGAGGAACACCTGATGTGACCAAAATATTTTTTGACATAGAGTTCTTATATAGAACTTTTTGCGAACGATTCGACAAGTACGATTTAATCCAGTGTAATAGTTTGACGGGAAACCCAATTAGATGAAGCTTTTCAGAAGAAGATAATGATTAACACTGTCGAAAGCTTTGCTAAAGTCTGTATAAATAACGTCAGTATGTCGTCCTAAAGTAAAACCTTTAATAACACGCGTAGTAAACTCCAAGAGGTTAGTTATCGCAGATTTTCCCTTTAAGAAACCATGTTGAGAGGTGGAAATGGAGGAAGATACGACGTGGGTTATTTGATCAGTTATAATTTTCTCAAATAACTTAGGGATTGCGCTTAGTTTTGCGATACCTCGGTAATTGGAAACATCAATTTTTGAACCGGATTTATGAAGAGGTATTATATAAGATTTTCTCCATATATTGGGAAAATGACCGCTGTGCAAGGATGAGTTAAAAATTTTTGATAGGGGAGAACACAAACTATTAGAACAATGTTTTAAAATGCAGCTCGGGATGTCGTCAGGACCAGTAGTAAAAGAAGATTTAACTTGTTGAAGGTAATGCATAACTATATTAGAATCTATTACGGGGGTTTCAAAAGAGTTAACTGGTGGTAGGTAAGGATATTCAAGACTCATGCTCAATGGTATATCGGAGTAGGGTATTTAAATGAACTATATGTCTATAACTATTAATCTTCAATTCCCAAGCTTCTTGTATGGCTAACAATATGTCATCCCTGATTTCGATATGTATGGCAATGCCACAGGAACTCATCTTTACTTTCTTTTATTGTTCTTTCTTTTCGATTATTTTTGAGTTGGTATTCTTGTTATTCTCTGTCGTATTTTAAAAAACCAATCGTGAAATTCTAACGGACAAAGTCAGTTCATTTTTTGTGTTCTCTTATAACTTGATTAATTAAAAATATATATTGCGATAAATTTTGTTGTTTTCCACTTTGGCTCCTGACAAAAATCAGAAGTGGGATCAACCTCGAAAGTGATTTTTTGCTGAATGGTTTGAATACGGGGGGGGGGAAACATGAATTTTAATGACTTTTCGTTGGTCGAGCTAAAAGAAATACTTCGGGCGAAAAATATGAAAACGTCGGGCAATAAAGCGGAACTGATAGTACGTTTGCGTGAACAGCAAGAAGGTGTTCCTGGTGGATTAAAGGACACTGCTGTTGCTTCCCAAGAGGCGACGACGAACTTGGTTTTCAATGAAGAGCGTCTGCAGGATGAGAGTGGTAGTCTCCAGCGTACCGTGGAGTCACCAGCTTAGTGGCTCCGAAAGGTTACCAGTTCACCACCTCCGTTGGGTGAGCAGATTCATACAGTAAAGCATGTTGCAACATGTAGTGCTTCGAATGTTCGCGAAAGAATTTTGTCGCCAATGCTTGATCAACAACCGTTAGTAACAGCGTCGTCTCCGTTAAATTTCGTAGAAATTCAAGCGTTCAGCAGCGCTGCTACCGACGCCAGCGCAATCGACACGCTTGACACGAAAAAACATTGAGTTTCAATGGACAGCCGAATGCAACAATGCCTTCCAAATCTTGGTGCAGCTTTTGACCACATCGCCAGTTCTTGGAGTCTATGATGTGCGAAAAGAGCACCAGCTACACACAGGCGCATGCAGTGCTGGTATCGCGGCTTTCTTAATGCAGCGCGAGGACGATGGTACTCTCAAATCAATCGCTTACTACAGCAGACTATGTAACGATGCTGAACGAAACTACCATGGGTACGAGATTAAGGTCTTAGCGGTGGTCGAAGGATGCCAACGATTCCGGATGTATATTCTGGGAAAAAGTTTTACTGTCGTGACGGACTGCCAAATGTCGATGCGATGAGTAGGGCGCCGGTTAAAGCATCTATTGAACCTGAAGATGTTAGCACAAAGGTCATGAAATCGATGTCACAATAGATGACTGGATATTTACGATGCAAAAGCAAGAACCTAATTTATTGCAAATTATCAACACTTTATCGGATACATCTTCAAAACATCGAGATAAATATAAAAACGAATTTATTGTTAAAAACAATCGTCTCTGGAGAAGAAAAGAAGAAAAACTGTTACTTGTCATCCCTCGAGGTATTCGATGGCGAATAGTGAGACTATGCCATGCTGAGTCTGGGCACCCTGCTGTTGATGGTACTTTGAAACGACTCCTAACACATTTTTGGTTTTTAAGAAGCAGAGCGTATACATGCAGCCGAGTATGTATCAGCATCCATTTTTAACCACCTATGGCTTGGCGCAAAGATAACAAGATGGGAAACTTCTGTGGGGAATCTAAAAATTGCAAAAAGTAAACACACATACGAGAGAAACCATTTCACCACAAATAGTGAGGTGAATATGTCAGTTTCGGGTTATGTTCCTTAACCCTTCCAACACGTTTATTATTGATTGGCTATATAGCGAATACAAAAATATCTAAAGTTCTCTAAATATTCTTATATATAGTAAAAATATTTATTTTTGTGCTTTAGCTTCATGTTCAATAAGATTTTATACATAAAAAAACCACATTATTTCCCTACAAAGAGCAAAAAATTTGTGCATGTAACGTAAAGGTTAATAATATCAGCTGGGTGAATTTATGAATGAAATGTTTTTTTTCCATGCAATGGTTAGAAGTAGTGTTGCCAATTTATCTTCTTTAGGATAGCTTTTAATTTTTCCTTTTATTAGGTTTTTAATTTTTATTTCGTTTTTAGGATAGCTTTGCCTAAATTTCTCTTATAAATCTACAACGATGATCATAGGAAATTAATTGTGTCTACGGAAGTCAAAATATATAAGCTGATAAACTTAATTGATTCATAGCCTGAATTTGAAATATATTTTTGACTGACTTTATCATGACTTTAAACTTAATATATTACGCAAATACATAATCAAAGCAGTTTTACAAATTAATTTTATAGATAAAACAAATGCTAGTTCGTACCAAATAATATTTATTCCAACCAAGCAAATTTTCATAGAAAACAATGAAAGTTGACAACTCTGATAAGATGAAAAATAACAGAACTTTTACAAAACGGCCGTGGTGAAAATAAAAAGCTATTTACAAATACAACAAGTGGCAAAATTTGCAAACTTTGTTTGGCGATTAAGATTAAAATAAGAAAATGCATGTTATTATTTGAGTGTTAAACAGATTCCTGTAACATAACTTAAATATTTAAATATTCAAACACTCAATTCATACATTATTTTTGTTGTTTGTAAACGAAGTTTCAGCAGAAAAATGCAGAAGAAGAACAAGAGCGTTCCTTTTTTAAAATACACCTCGAATAGCGGGGGTTTGTGTAAGATAGCGGGGGTTTGTGTAAAATTAAAATTTTTCAAAAATGTTGACAAATACAACAACTGAAGAAATTGGCAAACTTTAAACGCATGTATGAACTAAAATAAAGGGACTTAGTAATCAGTTTTGGTTGCAAACATTTTATTGCAACTAAACTTAAATATTTATATCATAATAAATAGATAATATGCATTATTTTCAGGGGTTGCAAAGTGATTTCTTCGAGAGTTTGCGGCCGATGAAGAACAAGAGTAAAATTCAGGGTTGATTTTTCGACGCACTAATACATGCAAACCTTTTTTGAGGTTATGTTTTTTAAGTTTCCCATCTTGTTATCTTTCGCTTGGCGCCGCAAATACGTTCAATTGTGTCGACGCATGCGCAATCGACAAGTGCATGCACACAACCGTTTTTGTTTCAAGAACAATTTTTAAATTTGCAGCAAGCTGCTGCTGCGCCAGCATCTTCATTTTTTTGTCAACGCCGGGACATACATCGACTGTATACATGCAGCCGAGTTTGTGTCATGCTCCTCTAACAAATATTAGCAGGGCATCGCATTCAAACTCATGTTTTGTACCATATGCTAATACAAACGCGACGATGATGCCGAATTCTTGTGCAACAAATTATTTTAATTCGATTGGAAATTAACTTAATAATGTGCACGATTTAACCTTCATTATGTCAGACTATGATCCGTGCAGTGGTGACATCACGTCCGTGCAATTTGTGGAACGAATACAACAATTGCAAAATGCTTATGGTTGGGATGAAAAACTAGTTATTTTTGCAGTCCAAAGCAATCTTAAAGGTTCTGCTAAGCTCTGGATAGATGTACAACCTATCTTTCGAAGCTGGGAACAGTTCGTAAGTGCGTTTTTAACGGATTTTCCGTGTATTATTAACTCTGCAGACATCCATATGCAGATGATGAACGCGCGCATGTTGAAAAGTGAAACCGTTGTAGATTTTTATTACAGATTGCTATCTATCGGGTGACGTGGAAATGTGGACGATATGTCAATAAATCGGTTCATTGTTAACGGGTTGTATGACGATGGTCTTCGAAAGACCCTTTCAGCAATGAACTTTGCCAAGTGTTCAGATTTGCTACAATCGTTGATTAGTGTTGATTCGAACCAAAGAAAACCGATTAACTATTGTGCTCAAACACAACCACATGGGGTTCCTAAAAATCTAAATATGTCAAGTAATAAAAACAATGATTTTAAAAATTCTAGCAAAGAAAATCTTTGGTCCGGTCCGGTTTGGTATAATTGTAGAGAACGTGGTCATTTATGTCGAAATTGCTCAATGCCCCAAAGAAACCAAAAGTGCCAAAAGTGTTCTTCGACGAATCATGCAACTCAAAATTGTACAGCTCGCGTCGCGCCATGTACGACAGCGCCGATCAACATTATTGCAAAACCCGATAAAAATAAAAACATTGAAATACTGAAAGACGTTAAAATAAATAATGTTAAATGTCGCGCGTTAATTGATTCAGGAAGCTGCAAATTCCTTGTTAGTCGTTCCATCGCGATTGAGTGTAAAGGACAGCTTATTAATTGCAACGAAGTTTTGGTGGAGGCAAATGGAAGTGTCGGGAAGTGATAACAGGAATAATAAACATTGACGACCGTGACTATAAAAATGATTTTAGTGTTATTAATGACGAGATGTTAAAATACGATGCGATAATTGGAACTGATGTGTTGTGTCAAAGTCGTGTTATTATTGAAAACGGTAATTGTCAAGTTGTCGCGCTCGGTACAACGAAAATAGATGTCGATGATAGTTTACAAGTAAAAGAAAAAGAAAAATTAATGGAACTTTTGAATGTTTATAGTGGTTGTTTTGGCGAAAAACTAAGTGAAATGGGAAAGTGCGGTGTGTTAAAAATGGAAATTAAATTAACATCGACGAAACCAATTGTCAAACGCCCATATCCGGTTCCTATCCCAAAACAACAAACTGTCGAAAATATAATTGCAGACTTTTTAAAACATAATATAATGCGACCGTCTAATTCTTTATACGCATCTCCGATCGTACTGGTCCGAAAGCAGAATGGTGAAGATCGCTTATGCATAGATTATCGCGAGCTTAATGCCATCACTGAGAAGCAGCCATGGTCTATGCCAACGGTGGATGGTGTCCTTTCTACATTGGCCGGTAAGAAATGCTTTTCACACCTGATTTAATGTCAGGGTACTACCAAGTTGAGATTAATGAAGAGTCCAAACAATTTACAGCTTTTGTGACACACAACGGTCATTTTGAGTTTAACAGAATGCCGTTCGGTCTGAGGAATACACCCAGCGTATTCCAGCGCATGATGTCGCAAGTGACTAAGCCAATGGGTAACAAAATCGTAAGTTATGTAGACGAAGTTATCGTTGCCTCCGATACTTTTTACAGCGGAATACAGGACTTAGAAGAATTTTTGAAAATTGTTAAGCAACACGGTCTGACATTAAGGCTATCTAAATGTTCATTTTTAAAGAAAAGTGTCACGTTTCTTGGACACGAGCTGTGCGAAAATGGTTTGTCACCGGGTAAAATCACAACAATCGCAATACAAAAGTACCAAGCTCCGGAGAACGCATTAGAAGTGATTTCGGTTTCTTTCGAAAATTTATAGCAAACTATGCTCAAATTGCTGCACCGTTGACACGCTTGACACGAAAAAACTTTGAGTTTAAATGGACAGCCGAATGCAACAATGCCTTCCAAATCTTGGTGCAGCTTTTAACCTACCCTAATTTATTGCAAATTATCAACACTTTATCGGATACATCTTCAAAACATCGAGATAAATATAAAAACGAATTTATTGTTAAAAATAACATAGTGTGACGACTAAAAAAGCACAACCAAACTTTATAGAAATTCTTAAAGAGGGACATATTGTGAGTCCATCGCACTTGGTCTGACCTCTCAATGTCGTCACAATTTTTTTTTAATTCGTTTTTAAAGTTGAAGGGTTAGATTTTTGTGTCGCCGACGTTCATTGAATTTTTACAGCTATTTGCCTTGTTGGAAATGAAAAACAAATTCCACTTCTTTTCAGTAGAATTTTACGTAAAATAAGGCTGTATAAAAATAAATACGATAAAATACAAAATGAAGCGTGTAGCGAACCAAATTCCTTAATTTTTCTCTAATTTCATAAAAAAAATTAATGTTTCTATAAATTTAAATGATATAATGCTGCATGAATGACATATATTTTTCACAAAAATTCATTGCACGTAAAAATACCTTTTCATTGAATCCAAAACCATCAATATCGGTTGAGAATTGGCAAAATGGCGGCAGTTTTATCGTTTTTTTTCTCAGAAAACACTGACTCCCATGTATATGTTGCTATCGTACAAAGTGCTGTTATTTTGTCAAATCTTAACCGATTTTGGACATCTTTAGCTCATTGGAAAGAAAATATGATTAGTAACATATATCTAAGGCATTGCAATATAGATTTTTGAAAAATATTAAGGCTACTATGGATCGAATAAACATATTTTTATTTTTAATAGAATTTTTATATGAATGAATGTGTACGAGTGTATAAAAAAAAGTACGCTGCACACCATATAATCTGAAACATATTTGTGAGAAAATTTTGAAAAAAAAATGTCGAGCATTTAAGTTTATCTTCGGCATTTGTAGTCCTATCTTATGGCGTTTACTTTTCTCAAAAAATTCTGCATTTTTTCTGCCCTCTTTGAGAACTCTGCTCTTTATGTGATTTTTCTCAATAAAATTCTGACCTGTAAATTAAATCGAGTTCTTTTCTCGACAATGTTGACCTCGAAAGTAAATCGAAAAAATGCAGAATTTTTCACTCTCAAGATCGACGATTTTAAATTCTGCCCTCAAATGCTACCAACTGAATGAACAAAAAAAGTGACATGTTAGGAAAATATTAAATGTTATCATTGACATTTCATTAAAATTTGAGCTTTTTCACGGATGACAAAATAAATGTTATAAAAATTGTTCTCAAAAGTAAGCAACGGTACAGTCAACACAACATCATTGAAAAAATGTTGCATTTTTCTGATCTTTTCTCGACTAAGAACAGTTCAACATTTTTTGAGTGCAGGTCAAATGTAAAATACTCTGCACTCTCAGAGGGTATGAGAGTGGTATGATAAAAAAAAAATGCTTTTTAATTTCAAGTTAAGTAGTTTTACTTTATTTAATAAATGAAAGACATAAAACACAAAGGCACGACCACAAGCGCTAGAATAAGCGATTGAAAAGTGAATAACTGATCAGCGAAGCAGAGTCCGCTGATCCACCTAACAAAGTCTTGTACATACAGTACAAACAAAACAACAAAAATAAAGCGATACAAATTTTAGTGCACATTGTAGTTATATAAACAAAAACTGAGTGCTGCTAAGCGAGCGATTGGAAATATATAATAAACAAAAAAATGCAAGTTAGCATTTTTGGTGTGACGTGCCTTAAGTGTGACTGGACAGCCATCCGAAACCTATGTTTCGAATTGCTGATAAGCCTTACAGGAATTTAGCTTAAATATAATATGTACAATAATGGGCATAAGCAAAGTTCATATAAAGGGTGATTTTTTTGAGGTTATGATTTTCATGCATTAGTATTTGACAGATCACGTGGGATTTCAGACATGGTGTCAAAGAGAAAGATGCTCAGTATGCTTTGACATTTCATCATGAATAGACTTACTAACGAGCAACGCTTGCAAATCATTGAATTTTATTACCAAAATCAGTGTTCGGTTCGAAATGTGTTTCGCGCTTTACGTCCGATTTATGGTCTACATAATCGACCAAGTGAGCAAACAATTAATGCGATTGTGACCAAGTTTCGCACTCAGTTTACTTTATTGGACATTAAACCAACCACACGAATGCGTACAGTGCGTACAGAAGAGAATATTGCGTATGTTTCTGAGAGTGTTGCTGAAGACCGTGAAATGTCGATTCGTCGCCGTTCGCAGCAATTGGGTTTGTGTTATTCGACCACATGGAAGGTTTTACGCAAAGATCTTGGTGTAAAACCGTATAAAATACAGCTCGTGCAAGAACTGAAGCCGAACGATCTGCCACAACGTCGAATTTTCAGTGAATGGGCCCTAGAAAAGTTGGCAGAAAATCCGCTTTTTTATCGACAAATTTTGTTCAGCGATGAGGCTCATTTCTGGTTGAATGGCTACGTAAATAAGCAAAATTGCCGCATTTGGAGTGAAGAGCAACCAGAAGCCGTTCAAGAACTGGCCATGCATCCCGAAAAATGCACTGTTTGGTGTGGTTTGTACGCTGGTGGAATCATTGGACCGTATTTTTTCAAAGATGCTGTTGGACGCAACGTTACGGTGAATGGTGATCGCTATCGTTCGATGCTAACAAACTTTTTGTTGCCAAAAATGGAAGAACTGAACTTGGTTGACATGTGGTTTCAACAAGATGGCGCTACATGCCACACATCTCGCGATTCTATGGCCATTTTGAGGGAAAACTTCGGAGAACAATTAATCTCAAGAAATGGACCGGTAAGTTGGCCACCAAGATCATGCGATTTGACGCCTTTAGACTATTTTTTGTGGGGCTACGTCAAGTCTAAAGTCTACAGAAATAAGCCAGCAACTATTCCAGCTTTGGAAGACAACATTTCCGAAGAAATTCGGGCTATTCCGGCCGAAGTGCTCGAAAAAGTTGCCCAAAATTGGACTTTCCGAATGGACCACCTAAGACGCAGCCGCGGTCAACATTTAAATGAAATTATCTTCAAAAAGTAAATGTCATGGACCAATCTAACGTTTCAAATAAAGAACCGATGAGATTTTGCAAATTTTATGCGTTTTTTTTTAAAAAAAAGTTATCAGGCACTTAAAAAATCACTCTTTAATTTGAATACAATAAAAACAGGGTTTATATAATAAAAAACAGGGTTCTCCTCGAACAAGTGAAAAGTAGCTTATTAAAATAATTAAAGTGACTTATTAGCGAAAGTTTACCCACTAATAAAGTTCTGTGTTTTATTTAAAAGATAAAAAAATGCAAATAAAAATTGAATTGAGGGCCTTCAAGGTTTTGGGCAACGGCTCAAAAAGACTTTTTTTGATTTGACATTTATTTTTTTAATTCATGTTGTAAAAGTTGAAATCTGGTAAGTACTAGAAAGGGGTCCTCGGCCCCAATGTCTTTTAGAGCAAAAAATTTGGACGCCTCGAAATAGAAACATTGATATATCATTCTTTGACAAGATAGGTCTTTAAATGCCGAAGATATGAAGAAAGACTTGTTAACACAATTGTTTTTTTCAAAATTTTCTTGAAAAAATGCTTCAGATTAGACGGAATGCAGCTTACTTTTTTCCATTACGGTCTAATGCACTCGTACACATTCATTCATATGAAAATTCTATTGAAAATTAGGCTTGTGCTAAACAGTTCCGAGGTCGGAACGAACATGGAACGATTCTTTTGTACAGCGGAACTAGTTCGCGGAAACATGTCCGCGGAACTATGTAGTTCCTTTGAGCTGTATTAGCAATGTTTTATGGTTTTTGTATATGTATTCTCTACACCTGAACAGAAGAGCTATAAGAGAAGACCGAAGAAGATTAATATGTATGACCGACCCCCATTACTTTTGAAAAAGGAACATTTTTTCCTTAGACACCTATTCCCTCCGACCACTCCTTAGAGGGGCTCCCATAGAAAAACGCAATAGGGGCATATTAATTTTGTCACTCTGTTTGTAAGCCCCATAAGCAGGCATAGGTATAGCAAAGTATATATATTCTTGATCAGCATCACCACCCAAGTCGATTTAGCCATGTCCGTCTGTCTGTCCGTCCGTTCGTATGTAACTTATAAGTGCTTAAAAAGAACAAATTGAGTACTCTCTAGTTGCAAAACGTGTCCGCGGAACTATCTAGCTCCGCAGTTCCATTTGATTGAATGAAACTCATATGCAGCAGATTGTAACATGTTCGCGGAACTATCTAGTTCCGCAGTTCCATTTGATTAAATGAAACTCATATGCAGCAGATTGTAACATGTCCGCGGAATTATTTAGCTCCGCAGTTCCATTTGATTGAATGAAACTCATGCAACTCATATGCAGCAGGTTGTAACATGTTCGCGGAACTATCTAGTTCCGCAGTTCCATTTCATTGAATGAAACTCATGCAAATCATATGCAGCAGATTGTAACATGTCCGCGGAACAATCTAGTTCCGCAGTTCCATTTGATTGAATGAAACTCATATGCAGCAGATTGTAACATGTTCGCGGAACTATCTAGTTCCGCAGTTCCATTCGATTGAATGAAAGCATGTTCAAAACGAAATAAACACAGCATTGCGCGCAACAAGAACGTCGAAATGTCATCTTACCATTTCACACATCAGTTGTTTCGTTCGTTCGCAAACATATCTTTGCACTTATAGTCGATCACAAATTCGTGTAAGCCATAATATGTGTGAAAGAGAAGTCGGTTCATATTGATTTATAGAAAAAAATTCATTGCAACCGGAACTGTTTGAACATGCTAAAAATGAATGGAAGGAACGATTGGAACTATGTCCGACTGTGAACATAGTTCCAGGAACTATACAGGTTCGGAACGACCCATCTCTATTGAAAATAAAAATATGTTTATTCGTTCCATAGTAGCTTTTACATTTTTCAAAGATCTATATTGCAATGCTCTAGATATATGTTACTCATCATAGTTTCTTTCCAATGAGCTAAAGATGTCCAAAATCGGTTAAGATTTGACAAAATAACAGCACTTTGTACGATAGCAACATATACATGGAAGTCAGTGTTTTCTGAGAAAAAAAAACGATAAAACTGCCGCTATTTTGCCAATTCTCAACCGATATTGATGGTTTTGGATTCAATGAAAATGTATTTTTACGTGCAATGAATTTTTGTGAAAAATATATGTCATTCATGCAGCATTATATCATTTAAATTTATAGAAACATTAATTTTTTTTATGAAATTAGAGAAAAATTAAGGAATTTGGTTCGCTACACGCTTCATTTTGTATTTTATCGTATTTATTTTTATACAGCCTTATTTTACGTAAAATTCTACTGAAAAGAAGTGGAATTTGTTTTTCATTTCCAACAAGGCAAATAGCTGTAAAAATTCAATGAACGTCGGCGCAACAAAAATCGAACCGTTCAAATTTAAAAACGAATTAAAAAAAATTGTGACGACATTGAGAGGTCAGACCAAGTGCGAGGGACTCACAACATGTCCCTCTTTAAGAATTTCTATAAAGTTTGGTTGTGCTTTTTTTTTTGGTCGATTTCGTCACACTGTGTAATCGTCTCTGGAGAAGAAAAGAAGAAAAACTGTTACTTGTTATCCCTCGAGGTATTCGATGGCGAATAGTGAGACTATGCCATGATGAGTCTGGGCACCCTGCGGTTGATGGTACTTTAAAACGACTCCTAGCACATTTTTGGTTTTTAAGAAGCAGAAATTTTGTAAAGGGCTACATAAAAGCTTGCGTGGAGTACTGCTACAGCCGTGAGCCTCGTCGTAAGGAGTGCGAATTATTTGGGATGGATACGCCTCGACTTCCGTTTGAAATTTTACACATGGACCATCTTGGCCCGTTTGCACGAAGTCGTCGTGGAAATGAGCATATACTTGTCATTGTAGATGCTCTTACCCGATATTCGCTGATTGTCGCAGTTAAGTCTACGAAGACAAAGCCGGTGATCGATGCTCTGCAGAATTTAACAACAACATTTGGGCTTCCGAGAATTTTGGTAACTGACCGAGGAACTTCGTTCACATCATCCGTGTTTGAAGAATACTGTCGCGTAAATGATATACAGCACATCAAAGTTGCCGTTCGAACGCCACGAGCTAATGGACTTGCTGAACATGTGAATCAAAATGTCTTGTCGTACCTCAGAACATCAACAACGGAAGCTACAGAATGGGATCTCCAACTCAGAGGTCTCCAATGGACTTTAATTACTACTGTCAATTCTACTACAAAGTTTGCACCGATGGACCTAATTTATGATTTTCCATTACGAGATATAAGTGGAAATGGAATCCTTGCCGCTTTACAAGATGCAACAGTCTCATCGGAAAATATCAACATGCTCGACAGACGAACCGAAGCTATCAACAATATTGAGATTGCACGAGCCGCTTGGAAGTCAAGATTTGATGCTAAACACGTGAAGCCAAAAACGTACAAGGAAGGAGATTTGGTTCTACTGGAGAGTGCCTTACCAAGCACTGGGGAGTCAAGAAAACTTGACGCTAAGTTCCGAGGGCCTTATACTATTTCTAAGGTCTTACGCTTCAATCGCTACCTGGTAGAAGACTTGGAAGGTGCGCAACGTAATCAACGAAAAATGTAACAATTTGTTACCAAAATCGACGAGTTCCAAGAACCTAATAGTGGTTAGACACTAATGAGAATTTCGCATTTAGAAATAAATATAAATAAGTATAGGCCAATCAAAGGTTCTCAATATATCCCATTATCATAATTTTTATTGAACTAACTGTTACCACATGGAATAAAACGTGATTATCATGAATAGTGACTTTATTTTATTTAATTTTATTTGCAGGAATTTAATTATGTAATCAATTAGGTATGCATCAGAGAACTGCATAAGCCTACTTGAATCTATTTCAAGGTCTTGCTTAAAACATGAGTTCAAACTTGCTTAAGCTTGATAACTTTCAATCAAGTAAGACTTGTATGAATATAAATAAGCCCACGACAGCTTGCGACTTGCAACTACGCTAGCTCACAAGCGAACGACACGAAGTCCCAAGTAAAGGAAAAACTTGATGTGTTCGGCAAAAAGCTTGAAATTAAAAGCAAGTATCCAATTAAATCAAGTATCAAATAATTCAATGAGCTTGCGTGAAAAACGCTTAATCGTATTAGGACTTTTTTGGATTCTGTGGACTACAAAAACTGATGATTTTTTTGTTTTAAAATTGAAGATGGCGGATAGGGTTGCCACCTAATTTTTGTATTTTTACGAATTCGTTGTTCAGAATCTGTTGTCAGAATTTCAAAATTATGGAATTTTTAACAATAAGGTATATGTTAAGGCCACCGTATATGTTTTTTAAGAGTTTTAAACATTACCTAACAGTTTTAGGGGGTCGCTGATTCGAATCTGATGTCAGGATTTTAAAATTCGAGATAGCTGAAGGGTCGCCACCTATTTTTTTTCTATTTTTACAAATTCGGTGCTGGGGCGAACACTAGGTAAAAATGGGTCGCTGAATCCGATTCCGTTGTCAGAATTTTAAAATTGTGAAAATTTTAACCATATAGGGTTGCCACCTTATGAATTGTTTTTATACGAGTTTTTAACAGTTTTAGCGGGTCACTGATTTCGAATCTGATGCCAGAATTTTAAAATTCAAGATAGCTGAAAGTTGCCACATATTTTTTTAATTTTTACGAATTCGGTGTTGGGACGAACACTAGGTAAAAATGGGTCGCTTAATCCGAATCCGTTGTCAGAATTTCAAAATTGTGAAAATTTTAACTATATAGGGTTGCCACCTACTAATATGTTTCTATGCGAGTTTTAAACATTATCTAACAGTTTTAGGGGGTCGCTGATTTTGAATCTGATGTCAGAATTTTAAAATTCGAGATGGCTGATAGGGTTGCCACCTATTTTTTTTTAATTTTTACGAATTCGGTGTTGGGGCGAACACTAGGTAAAAATGGGTCGCTGAATTCGAATCCGTTGTCAGAAATTCATAGTTTTGAAATCTCTTACGATTAAACTTTTTTTCAATACTCCTGAATGAATATCCTGATTTTCCGATCCGACCAAACGTCTAGAATTTTATCAAGTAAGGTCTTATTTTGTTATTTTGTTTCAACCCATTGCAAAAAAATTATTACTTAAGGTTGAATTTGAATTGTAAAAGGCTGAATTTGAAATGGAAAAAGTTTTTTGAAATGTAAAAGTTTGAATTTGAATGTGTATTTTTTTTTTAAATGGGAAAAGTTAATTTTACTTGTAAAAAGTTAAATTTGATTTGGAAAAAGTTGAATTTTAAATAAAAAATTTATTTAAAGTTAAAAACCTGTAAGAACGTTACGCTGCATGAACAGCTCAAAGAGTAAAAGATAGGACCAGCGAACTTGGCACGCAGTGGATACCACTTTAATCCGCTGTTATGGTAGATTGTCTATTTTTTTAAAGCAATTTGTTGTATAAGTATTTCTGTATTTATGAGTTGACTGGTATATGTACGCCTTGGAATTCATCCTGATATTTATATTAAAAACTTCGTTGAACTTGTGTTTTGTTTTTGCTTTTTCAGAGGCAAAGGATGCCAGTCTAACGAAGAATTCCAAAGTATAGGCATTTTTTATTTCGTTTGGCGTTGCAGTAGAATGAGAACAGCTGAACTCTTTAGTTGTGCTGGAAAGAAAATTGCATAAAAAAATGTTGATTATATTATATTTTCAGCTATCAAATTGTATGCTCAAGTCAAAATTGCACAGTTCAAGCGTCAAGGACATTTCATATTTGATGATTTCTAGAGAGGTAGTTATTTAATTACGAACACATTGTTTATGTTAAGTGAAAATATTTTGAAGGCATTTTATGACTTAAACATAACTCCTCAAAACCTTAATTAGTGAAATACATGCTGTTAATATTGGATTTAACGACAATAGGCAGAGCACGTTTTGCAAAACCCACACTTTTTTACGGAATTTTGTCAATTATTTAAGAACTGGATTGCAGCCATATCCTTGGTTATAAGAGTTAAATGCGAAAAGTGAAACGTGGCTACCTGCTTCTTTAATGAGAGACAAATATTAGCACAAAAGATATATCAGAAAAATCATTGTTTTACCTGCTCGTAGAGTTCAGTCAAAGCAATTAAAAGGTACTCATATATGATGGAATTCCAATGTTAAAAAACGACAAGCAATTCATAGTAATAGGATTTTTTTTCGAATGGTTTTTCGAAAATGTCCGCTAATTAAAATTACTTAACATAATATTGACCATAATTCCCATATTTTCCTCTATTGGACATCTTTCTTCAATAACTAAATAAAAACAACCACTATGACGAGAACTTTGTAAGAAAACAACTTATGTATTGTTTATACATTTTTTTCTTTAATTCAACCAGAGAGAAAAAACAAAAATCCAAACATTGTTTCATTAAATTGCTTAATTTTAGGCATTAAAGAATCTACAAACAGTCTTCTTTTCTAATAATTAAATTGCATTTATCAAACAATGCAGTTATTTTTTCAAATATAAACAATACTTTATAAAACCAATTTTAGTTAAGATTATACGGAATAAGAAAATTATAAAAAAAATTACAGATTTCAAATTAAACTTTAGCTTTAGACTTAAGTGGATATTAAGTCTATAAAAAAGTATGCCTTCGAAAATTCAGTTAAATTTCCAATATTCTTTAGCTGCTTTCAAGAATATTTGAACAAACTGTCCACTTAAGCATAAACAATGTTAAAGTTATGCACAGCAAGTTCAATTTTAATACAATTTCAGTATTTAAATTTTTTTGTTGCCTACTTTTGGGCAAGTAATTTTAATCATTTTTAATACGCTGCTGTTCACAGAAAAAACAAAATTAAATAAATTATAAACAAATTCCGCACCAATCGATTAAATATTTATATAGTAGATTATTCGTGTGTGTGTGTCTAAGTGTATGTATATGTGTGGGTGTATGTGTGATTATGATAAACTTAAACTATGTTTTTACTATTTACAAGAATAATTGTTATTCTAAGCAATGAGCATGAGTTATAGTTTAAGTTACATTAAATTAAGATAAATGTTGTAGAAGTAGAACTGAAGCAAATAAAAAAAATATGTATATAAATAATATTGACAAATTTAAACACATTCTACTCTAAGGCTACAACTTAATAAACTAAAATTAAACTAAAATACAATGTGTTGATTTTTCACATAATTTTTTTCATTCAAAATTTTGTTGAGACTTTTTGCATTCATTTGATTTCGAAAAACTAACTATATATAGCACTAACTATATAAAAATTACAATTTTTTAATTTTACTTAACTTCTGCTATATAGGAACATGTATTAGGCACACATGCTGGCTTATATATATCATACACAATATTATTATAATATTTAGAATACATTATTAAAAACAAAAGAAATAAAATAATAATGATAACTTTCTAAAATATTTTTCAGTCACAGTTCTTTTTTATTATCATTTTCGCAAAGTGTTTGACTTTTGCTGTTGTTATCATCATCGCTGCAATATCTTATGAGAGACCTTCAATATCAACGACTGGATGATTTGGCACAGCTAAGTGTCCTTCTGCAAATAGTAAAGAAATGGACATTAAATAATTTATTATGAAATAACTGTACTTAATAAAATAAATATACAGTGGAGAATATTGAAAAACAAACAACGTAAGCATCTTTTACTTAGGATTTCTTGCAAACAGGTAGAAATGAAAGGATATTAGAAAAAAATTCAAAAAGCAGACATGAGTAAAATGGGAAATATGTTAAGAATGTTAACTGGTATGAATAAGAGTAGAGCAAACAGCTTATCAACCTTTGGCAGATTTCTTTCAATAAGTTTAAACTTGGTTCTGAAAGGACTCATTAGAAGAAAATGCTCATTAGTTGTTAAACATGCAAATATTGATCGTCAATACATTGTCTGTAACAAATTAGTAAAAAAAGATGCTATTATGGAAAACCTTACAGCAATAACTTTTAAACTCGGTGTCTCGTCTGAATTTTACGAAAAGTTATTCTCACCCTCTCTTTGGCAAAAAGAGATAAGAATTAAACCTTTCCATTTTTTTCCGAACCACTTGAGGAAAAAAACAATTAGGGTATTCACAAGGTCTCATAAAGTCCAATGTATTAAATTGAAAACATTAAAATTTACAACAAGTGTGAACAACCTCCCATAACTTATTGTGCTATTTCAACTCTCAATCAGCTGATGCAAAACAAATTTAAATAAATATTTGTTATTACAATGCCAAAAGAAAGCAAAAAAGACAAAATAATAGCCGGTTTGTGCAAAAAGCATATTTTGCACGTTATTGAATACGACACTCAATAAACATAGCTTTTAGAGTTGTAATATTTTAGTACTTTTTTATATGGAAGGCAACAACCATATTTTTAAACTAGTGTAAAATTGTATTACATTATGATAATATGACATGATAGCACACCTTGTGAATACCCTAAATGTTATAAACGAAAACGAAGAAAACTGTCATGTAAACATGATCTGTCATTGTTATGAAAATATTACTTTAAATTTATCACAATCTATATATCATCGCTCTTTTTCCTTAAATATATGTATACTTTCACAATATGTCTGGAATTAGAACTAAATCCTCTGAAATTCGTCTTGCAACATCTCATTGTGATTTTGATGTAATCGTCCTAGTTGAGACTTGGCTAAATTCTGATTTTTTTGATGAAGAATATTTTGATACGAATCTTTATCATATCTACCGCAAAGATCGTGATGCTGTAAAAACTGGCTGCTCGAGAGGAGGTGGTGTTTTTATTGCTATTAAGCGCAATCTTCGCTCTAATATGACGTTTTTACATAACTGCGACTCGCTGCTGGATCAACTTTGTGTATCTGTAATTGGATCTTCAGGTGTTCTCCGATTATGTGTATCTTACATTCCACCGAATGCTTCTGTTGACTTATATAATGCGCATGTGGACAACATTGTGCATTTATGTGAATCGTCGGATGAAAATGATCATTTATGCATCCTACACAGAAAAAAAAGAGTAGAACTTTTACCTAAAAATGTAGTCAATTCAGCTAAAGTAATCCGGTGATTTTCAGTCAACGAATTTGATTAGGTGCGCTACCAATTTCTAAATGTTAATTATATGCAATTATATTGGGTAGTTTAACTGCGAGAGTAGCTAAAAAAACCTAAATATTTAGGTGTACCTTCAACCATAAAATAGATAAGACACATAATTTATTAGAAGAATTAGCTAATTTTTTTTAAACTATGACCACTTCAGATTAGGCAAGCCACCTACTAAGTGTAGAAAAATCATCTAATTATTTAGATAGAATTCCCACTTAAGAGTGGGAATGCCGTGCAAGAAATATGCAAAAAATATGTTTTTTGTTTTGCAATTTCTATTTTGAAGTGAAACTTTCCTTAGGTGACTTTACATGTGACTTTCGTCACATGATTGAGAAGAAAGATTTGTTTTATAGTAGATAGAATGAGAGAGATATATACATTGTATAAATGACTGAAAAATTTCTTTGCCACCGCTGAGATTCGAACCTGTGATCTCAAGATTTCAACAACCAACGCATTATCTATTGAGCTAAATTTCCAATTGACGAATTTACGCTACATACCAATTAATCAAATTGCTGTAGATGCCCATAATTTAAGAGTTGTGGACCTCATATTTTTATATACATTTTGTTCACAAATTATCAAACGGCGTAACAGCACAGCGGTAAAGCGTTTGACTATAACGCCAGCGGCCCGAGTTCAAATCTCGCAATGAGGCTTTAGTTTTTGTAAAATTTTCTCACTTTGTTTTTATTTATGTTTTTTATAGGAGAGCGCTGTGCTCTCCTTGGGCTGCACAGAAATAAAAAATTCAAATACGGGAAAAAAACAAGTTGTAAGGAAAGCATTTGATTTATCCACGTAAATATTTATATAAAATTTATACTGAGGCGTGGATAATGCTAATATGCGTTATTTCCCTAGTGTACGAACAAATCGACAACTTGCATTAGGTAAAATAACTAGAAGAATTAGATGATTTAATAAGCAAAATTTTAGTTGAATTAACTAATTTTAATTAGGTGAATTACCTAATGCATGATTGTTAAATTAACTGTGTAAGTAGAAAAATTGTTGAAAAGATTAGGTGAAATAGAAACTTTCACATTAGCTAAACTAGTTTAGGTAATAAATCAATTCTTTTATTTTCTGTGTAGGTGACTTTAATTTAAATTCTATTGTATGGTCTTCTCTTGAATATAATAATATTCTAATTGCAAATAATGTTAATAGAACACATGAAATTTACTTCATCGATAGCTTTTTAAGCTATGATTTATCACAAATTAATTATTTCTTAAATAAATTAAATAGAATTTTAGATCTAATTTTTATAAGCAATAATGTTAAATATGTGCTTATGAAGTCTATTCTGACGCTAATAGTTAAGAATCTTTATGAGATTCTTGATAAAAAAATATATTTTGACCTTTTCAATAAATTTGAAAAGGTCCACAAAAAATAAAACTCGTGTTTATATTTTAGCGTTTAACTTTATTTGTCGGTTGTCAATCAACTGCCCTTGGTTACAAATTATTCCTGCTTAAATACCTTAATGCTAGTGCATACATATATTTTCTTATTAGTTATTGCTTGTTTGTATTAGCGTTGTTAATGTAGTGAAGAATTAAATGCAAGTAAGCATTTAGGTTCTTTCACACAGTGTGGCGGAAGTCGTTCAGAGTTCTCAATAATTGTTTGTTACATTTTAGGCAAACGATTATTGGGAGTTTTTATGTAGTGAAGAATTAAATGCAAGTAAGCATTTCACACAGTGTGGCGGAAGTCGTCCAGATTTCTCAATAATTGTTTGTGACATTTGTGGCAAACGATTATTGGGAATTTTTATTTAGTTGTTAAAATAAGTGCAAGCTTTTGCATTCTGAACAACGGAAGGTGTTCAGACAGAATTATTGATAATTGTTTACTATGTTTGGAGTAAACAATTATCAAGAGTTTTAGAATTTAAGTTTTTTGAGCGGGGAGGAAAGGGTTGGCTATAACAGCTAATCACATACCTTTAGTTCTGCAAATTGATTTCTATGAATTCATCATGAATTATATTGATATCTCGACACATTTCAATTTTAATAACTGTAACTTCAATCAATTAAATGAATGTTTCTGCAATATCGATTGGAGTGGTTTATTTTCTAATAAAAGTACTTCTGTTTGTTATGATTTATTTAAATCTAATGTTTTTGATATATGTAGTGCCTTTGTGCCAAAAGTGAAGCACAAAGTCTATAAGCTTCCTTGGTACACAAAAAGATTAAAGAAATTAAAAAATCTAAGAAATAGATTTTTCAACCTGCATAAAATCACAAATAATTTAGATCACAAAAACAAATATTTGCAATATATGAGGGAGTTTAATTTTCTCAACAAATTCTTGTATAAACAATACATATTACAATGCGAAAGTAATATAAAATCAAACCCAAATTCTTTTTGGCATTTCATTCAGTCCCGTAGATCTTCTTCTTACATTCCTATTTCTATGACTTATACACAGAAAAAAAAGAGTAGAACTTTTACCTAAAAATGTAGTCAATTCAGCTAAAGTAATCCGGCGATTTTCAGTCAACGAATTTGATTAGGTGCGCTACCAATTAGTTTAACTGCGAGAGTAGCTAAAAAAACCTAAATATTTAGGTGTACCTTCAACCATAAAATAGATAAGACACATAATTTATTAGAAGAATAAGCTAATTTTTTTTAAACTATGACCACTTCAGATTAGGCAAGCCACCTACTAAGTGTAGAAAAATCATTTAATTATTTAGATAGCATTCCCACTTAAGAGTGGGAATGCCGTGCAAAAAATATGCAAAAAATATGTTTTTTGTTTAGCAATTTCTATTTTGAAGTGAAACTTTCCTTAGGTGACTTTACTTCATTTCGTCACATGATAGAGAAGAAAGATTTGTTTTATAGTAGATAGAATGAGAGAGATATATACATTGTATAAATGACTGAAAAATTTCTTTGCCACCGCTGAGAATCGAACCTGTGATCTCAAGATTTCAACAACCAACGCCTTATCTATTGAGCTAAATTTCCAATACAGGAATTTACTCTACATACCAATTAATCAAATTGCTGTAGATGCCCAGTGGAAAAATAATTTCAGAGTTGTGGACCTCATATTTTTATATACATTTTGTTCACAAGTTATCAAACGGCGTAACAGCACAGAGGTAAAGCGTTTGACTATAACGCCAGCGGCCCGAGTTCAATTCTCGCATGAGACTTTACTTTTTGTAAAATTTTCTCACTTTGTTTTTATTTATGTTTTTTATAGGAGAGCGCTGTGCTCCTATAAAATTCAAATACGGGAATAAAACAAGTTGTAAGGAAAGCATTTGATTTATCCACGTAAATATTTATATAAAATTTATACTGAGGCGTGGATAATGCTAATATGCGTTATTTCCCTAGTGTACGAACAAATCGACAACTTGCATTAGGTAAAATAACTAGAAGAATTAGATGATTTAATAAGCAAAATTTTAGTTGAATTAACTAATTTTAATTAGGTGAATTACCTAATGCATGATTGTTAAATTAACTGTGTAAGTAGAAAAGTTGTTGAAAAGATTAGGTGAAATAGAAACTATCACATTAGCTAAACTAGTTTAGGTAATAAATCTATTCTTTTATTTTCTGTGTAATAATAAAGTCTCGAATTCTATTCTAGACTCAGTTAATTTGTTCGCGGAATTTTTTGAATCAAACTATGAACCTGATACTGGGACTATTATTGTGGAAAATTTGAGTTGCAACCAATCATATTTTGGTCTAGGTGACCTTATATTGAGTTTATCTGACAATAATGGTATCTCAAACCTGAAAAATTCGCGTAATTGTGATTTTGATGGGTTATCTGCCTTTTTCTTAAAAAGCTGTGTTTCTTCACTCTCGAAGCCGCTCTTGTTCATTCTTAACAAATCTCTTTCTTCGGGTGAGTTTATTAATAATTGGAAAGTCGCACATATCACTCCAGTCTTTAAATGTGGCGCTAAAAATTTGGTCAATAATTATAGGCCCATCTCTAAGCTGACAATTATCTCTAAGCTTTTTGAAAAAATTGTTAAAGAAAAGTTATATTTCCTCTTAAAACGCTTTATAATTCCCAACCAACATGGCTTTGTTACTGGACGGTCCACGGTTACAAATCTTGCCATTTTTTCGGAATACTGCATCTCCTCCTTTGAATCTGGCCATCAAGTCGATGTTATATATACTGACTTCTCTAAGGCCTTCGATAAAGTCTCTCATAAAATTTTAATAAATAAACTATCAAATATAGACATTCATTGAAATTTCTTAAAATGGATTCATTCATACCTAAGCAATAGACTCTGTTATGTAACTATTAATAATATAAGATCATACTCTTTCACTGCAACCTCGGGGGTTCCGCAAGGTAGTATCCTTGGTCCTCTGCTCTTTACTTTATTTATAAATGATATTTCTCAATGTTTTCAAAAAACTAGTTTTTTGCTATATGCTGATGACCTAAAAATTTTCTCGAGAATTGACAGTCTCTTAGATATTTTTTCCCTTCAAACAGACTTAAATAACCTGCTGGCTTGGAGCAAGTCTAATAAACTGTCATTAAAAATATCCAAGTGTTATCATGCCACTTTTACTAAATCAAAACATATCTTTGTTTCCTCTTATCAATTGGGTAGTAGTTTATTAAAAATGGTTGATGAAGTTCTTGATTTGGGAGTAGTTTTTGATACTAAATTCACTTTCATCCCACATATTAATTATATAATACCTAAAGCATATTCTTTGCTTGCTTTTTTTCGTCGTAATAGTTCTGAATTTTTAGACCCATATACACACAAACTGCTTTACAATACTTTTATTCGTTCGAAGCTTAAATATGCATCCTTCATCTGGAACACATATTATGCAACACATTCTGCAAGGCTTGAACGAGTACAAAAGATATTTCTCAGATTCTCCCTTAGATCTTTAAATTTTGTTGAGCCAATGCCCTCATATAATACGCGATGTTTGCTTATACGAATTCAGTCTCTTGAAAGCAGGAGAAGAATCCGGTCTTTAATGATACTCTTTGATATAATTTCAGGTCAAATTGATTGTCCTGAACTGTTAAATCTTATTACAGTGAAACTTCGATATAACGAATCTAGAGAGGATCGAAAAATACTTCGTTATAGCTATTGATTCGTTATACATACACGCAAAGAAATTTTTCGTTTACCACAAGTGAAAAATTCACCAACTATACTTCGTTTGCGAGCTGTATTTGCCGTAAACGAAAATTCAGTTGTCATCAACTTAAAAATATATCTTATATATATATACCGCAAGCTATTTCGGTCATTATTATTTATTATATTAATAATCTTTCTCATTATGTCCGTCCGTCTTCTTATGGATTGCACTCATCGCACCGCCGTTGCTATCTCCGTCCGCGTATTAAGCAAACTACCAATTTCGTTATATAGTCACAATTTGTCCAAAAAGTAACTCTGAACTATAAGCGTTTTGTTTATACAACGAAGGGAAAAATAAACAAAATTTTCAGTTGGGAAAAACGAAGTTTTCAATTGCTGCAATTTAAAAATCACTCGCGTTTATGACAAACGAAATTCATTTCCTGCAACTAAATGACTCGTTTCTCACAACTGAAAATTTTGTTTATTTTTCGTTCAACGTTTATGACAACTGTTGAAACGTTTGCAATAAACGATTTCAAGCACGACAAACGAAGTTCGTTTGCGACAAACTGGCGATAAACGTTTTTTTTCTTTGCGTGTATGCATTGTGAAACCTTGGTATAACGAAATTTAAGGAAATACGAAAGAAATTCGTTTTTCCTAAACTACAGTTTTTTTTGTCAAAATTCTATTTTACACGAAAATACTATGTATGTACATTAGAGTGGCCCTTAATTTTTTTTTTTAGAAATTGAACATGTGCGGTGCTCTCGTTTTTTTCTTATCATATCAAAAGTATATTGTGAAAATTTCAAGAAAAAATATTAATATTTAGACGTGACGCAAAGCGAAACTTCATTCAAAATATGCCTTTATATTAGAAAAAACTGTTTTTTTTTCCAACAATAATTAAAATTAAGACAATTTAATGTTCTTTTCTAGTCTACTCAACATAATATCGTATTTAACATAACATTATCTCACAAACGATCTATCATCCGTTGAAATTGGCTACAAAGTGAGAAAACTACAACTATTTTGTCGAGCGAAAAAAAAATTTTATTTTTTTTCGAAAATTATTTCAACTAACGTTCTACAATTATGTTTTACCGATCAACTTATTACATATAAAACAAAAAATATATGTAATTGAATCTATTAAAAGTGAAAACACTGGTTACCTTCTAACATATATGTCCTTCAAGTATTATTTTTTAAAATAAAAACAGTAAAATTATCTTTGAATTCAAGTGCAAGTCTTACTATAGAAGAATGCAAATTAATTAAACACTTGTACTTTCTGTGTTTTTAAAAAAGTTTATTATTTTTTATTCACTTCACTTAAACACTCTATGAACTCAAGTGGCTGAGCTGGACTAAAAACCTATCTGTAAAAAAAAATCAGTTCTTCTCTTATTTAAAAAAATAAATAAAAAATAAATAACTGGCCATTTCAGCCCTTGAAAGGACTTTGACCTAGCTCCTTATGATCAATTGTGTTGTGCGTGTTATTAAGTTTGTACACAATTGACCGAGAAATGGACCTACAGGCTTAACGCCGACTCCGAACGGCGATGAACGGAATGTTCTTATTCTCAAGAAGCTTTACATGGCATTTGTATTACTCTCTGAGGTTTGCCATTGTCTGCAGAGAGGTGGCGGCCGTACAGAAAAATTATTTTATTCAAATAATTTTCTGTCGCTGCTGGGGTTCGAACCTGGGTCTCCAAAGTTCTTTGGCATAGCGGCCACGCACTTTAACCAACTACGCCACGGTCGCCACAATTTAAAGGCTTTTAATATAAACAAAACTAAGGATGGCTTGATCGCTTTATTATAAACAAAAGTATTTCATCACAAGTTCGAACCTGGGTCTCCAAAGTTCTTTGGCATAGCGGCCACGCACTTTAACCAACTACGCCACGGTCGCCACAATTTAAAGGCTTTTAATATAAACAAAACTAAGGATGGCTTGATCGCTTTATTATAAACAAAAGTATTTCATCACAAGTTTATTATTTTTTATTTACTTCACTTAAACACTCAAGGAACTCAAGTGGCTGAGCTGGACTAAAAACCTATATGTAAAAATCAGTTCTTCTCTTATTTAAAGGCTTTTAATATAAACAAAAGTGAGGATGGCTTGATTGCTTTATTATAAACAAAAGTATTTCATGACAAGATGAAATATTGCATCAGCCAGAATATTTGCTGACATAACAAATTTTAAGCTTAAAAAAAGAATATTAAGACAAAACCATTCTTGAATCTTTAAGATACAATTTTGTTTACATTTACAATTTACTTATTGAATAAAAGGTGATCTTAACTTGCATAGATTTTTGGAACTGACGGGATTATCTCCTAAAAGTATATATGTATTTCTGATTGTTTGATTGAGAATTTAAAGATTTTACTTTTTTAAATGTAGATTATTCGGGACTATCGTAAGAAATATCCAGGATACAGTCGTGAAATTTTATTTAGGCCCTACGAGCAATAACTAAAGTAAAAACAATTATGAATAATAAACAGTGTTAAATTTAAATAAAAAAAAAAAATAAAAAAAAACAAATCTATTGATTAAGATTTTATTTTTTGTTGTTATTGTTGTGTTAGGAACGTACAAACTTTATACAATTTATAATTGGAAACATAAACTTTTTTCAAAATAATTAATTTTACATATGTATTTTCGAAAAAAGTATTTTTTTAAAAAAGTTTTTTTGCTCCACAAAAAATTTCGAGTTTCCGCATTTTTTACCCGATTTCGACACATAATATCTCCTTGGAAAGAAATGTTCATACTCATACGCCAATAAAAGATTGGAAAAAAAAATGATTACATTAATTTCATTTGTTTTCGGAAAAAAATATTTCTTAAAAACAATAAAAATGTTGTAATTTTCGTATTAGTCAACCGTTTTCGACGTGCTATCGCATGTTGGAAAAATAAATTATATGCCTAATGCGATATTATGTTTCGTTGATTAAAAAATCACACAAAATTGTCTTAATTTTAATTATTGTTGAAAAAAAAACAATTTTTTCCTATATGAATGTGTATTTCGAGTGAAGTTTCGTTTTGCGGCACATCTAAATATTAATATTTTTTCCTGAAATTTTCAGAATATAATTTTGGCATGATAAGAAACAAACGAGGGCACCGCACATATTCAATTTATAAAAAAAAAAATTGCGCATACAGTTAAGGGCCACCCTAATGTACATATTTACCTTTCGTTGTTTTATTTACATATTTACCTTTCGTATGCTTTATTCTGACTTCGTTGTATGGAGGCTATAGTTCAAGACTTCGTTATGTAGAGGCTTTTGATAATGACTTACACACTAAAAATGTTATGTATGTATTTCTCAATTATAATTTCGTTGTATAGAGGCTTTAGAAAAAATACTTCGCTATATAGAGGCTTTATAGCTCAGAATTTTTTCGTTATAGCTATAGAGCATTTTTGTATGAAAAACTTTGCAATAAAAAGGTTTTTTCAAGGGACTCAGCTAAAAATTCGTTATATTGAGTTTTTCGTTATAACGAAGTTCGTTATATCGAAGTTTCACTGTAATTTCTTTTATCCCTCCCGCCACTTACGTAATCATAAAATTTTTGCCATTCCATTTCATAGAAGTAATTATGCGCTCAATGAGCCAATATCGAGAACTATGAATGATTTCAATTTGCTCTTCAGAACTCATAACATTGAATTTTCCATTTCTAGAGATAGCTTTAAGTCTATGCTAAATGAATTTTTTATATTTTAAAATCAATGTTTCTAAAAAAAATTACAAAACCTTACTGAATATTTTTAACAAATTAAGTAGTTATAAGCATAATATTTTTTACTCTAGTCTGTAAGGATTGTATCCATTGACATATAAACAAATAAATAAATAAAAATGGGAAAATAACTATAAAATATAATTGAAAAAAAAAAATAAAAAACAAAAAGTAAGTAACTATAATAAATGCAGGATGAGCAGCATCTCCACTAGAATTGTTTGTTTTATATTTAAAGATCTACAAGGAGTCTCACAAAAAAGGATGTTAAATGGATATTAAGTGTGACCAATACTTCTTGAGTTTCCGGAAAGCTTTGAAGAAGCTTGTTATGTTGGGTGAAGAAAAAGTGCAGAAATTTAATTGAATCAAAATACTAAGATTCCATAATTTCAAACCGAAAATGGTCATTATTAGAAAGATAATTTTATGCCCTTAGTGTTTAAGCCATTTTCTACCACTTTTCGATTTATCGAACACTCAATAGCTTTGATAGAAAAAAAAATTTTTTCCATGGTAAAAATTGGTTAAATATGATTTCCGGCATGTGACCGTCGCAGCTGGCTCGCATGTGGCGCATTCTGAAAGATCAATGTTCTACCACTTTTTCAAGCATTTGGGGCCGTATCGCGATAATGGTTTGCATAAACCAATGACTTCACATAACTCCAGAGGAAATAATCCAAAAGATTAAGAAAGCACGATCTTGGTGGCCAATTTACTTAGTCCATTTCGGGGAAAAAGTGTCGATTTTTTGACACACTGTATGGCATGAGGTGCCGTAACCCAGTGCTTGCCCTCGTACAAATCTTGGAAATAAAAAGAAGGTGGGCTTCTATGGTAATACAATAGTATGTATGCTTAGTTGGTTTTAGCTTCTAATCGAAATTTAAAGAAAATTAAATATTTTGTTGAAATCAGTCAGTCCCTAGGGGTACCATCAATGGACCTATATTAATTTTTCACATGATTTTGTATGGAAGGTATATACAAAAGTTGACCGTTCTTAACGAAACTCGGTCAGAAGGCTAGACAAATAGAAAAATACTGTACTGAAATAGTACTGAAAATGGTTGAAATCGGTCAGTCCTTAGGGGTATCTGCCTTAGAACTATATTAATTTTTACATGATTTTGTATGGAAGGTACATACAAAAGTTCACCGATTTTAAACTCGGTCAGAAGCATAGGCATGGAATAATAGATGTGTACTAAAACAGTCGAAATTGGCAAGACTGTAGGATACCATAGATAAGCAGTTTTTTGGTTAAAATATGGAATAGTAGCAGAAAAAGGATCGATAAAGACATTAAATTGCTGCAAAATTATTAAGGAATTCCAAGAAATCTAGCTTACAACCGAACGACACGAAGTCCCAAGTAAAGGAAAAACTTGATGTGTTCGGCAAAAAGCTTGAAATTAAAAGCAAGTATCCAATTAAATCAAGTATCAAATAATTCAATGAGCTTGTGTGAGAAACGCTTAATCGTACTAGGACTTTTTATGATTCTGTGGACCACTTGGACACAAACTGATGATTTTTTTGTTTTAAAATTGAAGATGGCGGATAGGGTTGCCATGTTGGAGGGGAGTAAGGTTTGACAACTTTTTTTTAATTTTTTTTTTTATTTTTGTTTCTGAGAGTACAACATCTGAAGAATATTGTATTTAATTTTTAGGTCATTCGGAGCAAAATTAACGAAGTTATAGTAGGTTGAATGACCGTATCTCCAAGTAAGTGTACAAAACTTTAAATCGATTTTCCCAAGCATGTACTTTTTAAAGTCGGTGACCAGCCTACAGAAAAAACTACTGATCCGATCGTTTTGAAATTTTGTACACATATTCTACTAACAATTTTACAATAACAAATAGGTAGATTTTTTCGTCAAAAATTTTTTCGTCATAAAATTAAAAAAAAAAACTCGACGTGACTGGAGAGATAAAGTAATAAACTAAAGAAAGCATTTGGATTTTTTGGTTTCAGATGATCCAGTGGTGCTGTAGGCTGGTCACCGCACAAAAACTTTTTTTCGAGGCGACTCCGGAGATCTACAATAAATCCGTTATTTCTCTCTATTTTTTAACAAAATTTTTTTTAAATATTCTTCAAATGTTGTACTTTTATATAATAATATGTAAAATAAACCTACTGTAATAATTTTTTCTAAGAAAATTCATGAAAAAAGGTCTTTTTAGACGAAACAAACCTTACCCTGCCTCTAAGATCTATTGTGACTATCTTAATTTGTTTTTATTAACTTTCAAATTAAACGACCTTCCGCTATCCTCAAATTTGGAGCAAAACAGCTCCAATTCTTTTGAATTCGTTAAATCGGTGACTATTACCCCGCTAATTGTGCCAAACGTCGATTTTGTATGATTTTCAAAATAAACAATTCTTCTTCTACCTTTATATGAAACTAATTTGAGATACCAATCCGGCACAACGTCTGGAGCTTTATCAAGTAAGGTCTTATTTTTTAATATTTTTCAACCAATTGCAAAAAAATTACTGCTAAAGGTTAAATTTGAAGTGTAAAAAGCTGAATTTGAAATGATAAAAGTTTTTTGAAATGTAAGTTTGAATTTGAAATGTATCAGTTCTTTTTTTTTAAATAGGAAAATTTAATTCGAAGTTGGAAAATTAAAAACTTATAAAAAGTTGAATTTGATTTGGAAAAAGTTGAATTTTAAATGTAAAAGGTATTTGAAGTTAAAAACCTGTAAGAACGTTACGCTGCATGAACAGCTCAAAGAGTAAAAGATAGGACCAGCGAACTTGGCACGCAGTGGATACCACTTTAATCTGCTGTTATGGCAGATTGTCTATATTTTTAAAGCAATTTGTTGTATAAGTATTTCTGTATCTATGAGTTGGCTGGTATATGTACGCCTTGGAATTCATCCTGATATTTATAAGCTCAAGCCTGTGTTAGATAACACGGGCGTATAGGTCAGACGTAGAATACGTTAGTCATTAACAGCCTTATTCAATAGATTTGCTTAAACAACCTTTAAACGCTTGTTTAGTTACGCACTGTTTAAGGCTTTACGCAGCTTCTATGCAACCTTGCTAACATTGTTATTCATAAACATTTTTTCATTTTCTGCTTATGATTGTAAGGTTTGTGTCTGAACTATAGAAAATCTCTGCAAAAATTAAGAATTCCTATGGATTTACAATGGCCGCCGCATAAAAAAATGCTGCAAAGGGCGCATATGGAGCGTGTCTTTGATATTAAAAGAAAAGACAAACATAAATCATGGTTGCATTTACTTAACCTTTAAACGCCAATTTCGGTGTTTAAGTTACGCAGCTCTTAAACAACTACGAAAAATGTTTATGAATAACGTTTTCTTGTTTAAAGCCCGTTTAAAGTTACGCTGCCTCTAAAATCTGTTTATGAATAAAGCTGTAAGACATTGAGGATGTCTTAAAGACGTAGCCAACTGGGTAAGCACAATTTTGTTTCTCTGCTTCGCTTATCAATGTTGTGTATGTACACATCGTTCGCTACTTGGTCATTATACTTCTTCTCTTTCTCACACTGGTTCTGTGATGAACACACAGATAATCGTACTGCTCTTACACATGATGTTATAATACATAAAATACAAAGCATATGAAAATTAATACAAAATTTGAAGGAGTTAAATTTTGATTTACTTATAGAAACAAAAAAATTATATGTAGCAATATGATTATTTAAATACAAATCAAAAGAAGACATATTAAATATGTTACGACCATACTTGAATTTTCTTCAATGCATGCATAAAGTATTAAAAACTTATAATGAAAGTGACAAACATTTTCTCAAAATTTTGTGCTCCAGATCAACACCCCCGTATAACGTATTCTACGTTAAAACTTCGTTGAACTTGTGTTTTGTTTTTGCTTTGTCAGAGGCAAAGGATGCCAGTCTTACGAAGAATTCCAAAGTATAGGCATTTTTTATTTCGTTTGGCGTTGCAGTAGAATGAGAACAGCTGAACTCTTTAGTTGTGCTGGAAAGAAAATTGCAAAATTACACAGTTCAAGCGTCAAGGACATTTCATATTTGATGATTTCTAGAGGGGTAGTTATTTAATTACGAACACATTGTTTATGTTAAGTGAAAATATTTTGAAGGCATTTTATGACTTAAACATAACGCCTCAAAACCTTTATACTTTTTCACGAAAATTTGTCAATTATTTAACAACTGGATTTTACAACTTGCAGTTATATCCTTGGTCATAAGAGTTAAATGCGAAAAGTGAAACGTGGCTACCTGCTTCTTTAATGAGAGACAAATATTAGCACAAAAGATATATCAGAAAAATCATTGTTTTACCTGCGCGTAGAGTTGAGTCAAAGCAATTAAAAGGTACTCATATATGATGGAATTCCAATGTTAAAAAACGACAAGCAATTCAGAGTAATAGGAGGTTTTTCGAAAATGTCCGCTTTATCGGATACATCTTCAAAACATCGAGATAAATATAAAAACGAATGTATTGTTAAAAATAATCGTCTCTGGAGAAGAAAAGAAGAAAAACTGTTACTTGTCATCCCTCGAGGTATTCGATGGCGAATAGTGAGACTATGCCATGATGAGTCTGGGCACCCTGCGGTTGATGGTACTTTGAAACGACTCCTAGCACATTTTTGGTTTTTAAGAAGCAGAAATTTCGTAAAGGGCTACATAAAAGCCACAGGAACTCATCTTTACTTTCTTTTATTGTTCTTTCTTTTCGATTATTTTTGAGTTGGTATTCTTGTTATTCTCTGTCGTATTTTAAAAAACCAATCGTGAAATTCTAACGGACAAAGTCAGTTCATTTTTTGTGTTCTCTTATAACTTGATTAATTAAAAATATATATTGCAATAAATTTTGTTGTTTTCCACTCTGGCTCTTGACAAAAATATGACATGTTCGCGTGTTGGAAAGCCTTCATCTTTGTTTACTTTTGCTAACGTTGTCTATCAAAAAGCATTGAATTGATCTGACATGTGATTCCCTCAATCTCCTTACATTCCGTTTTAATAAGGGATATTATAGTGTTTCATTCAATCAATAATTGGATTAGAGTGGCACCATATGTTATCGATCGCGAATGTTCGATAAAAATATTAATTTCGGGTGGAATGGTGATTGCTCAAAATTATTTCAATAAAAAAATTAATTTAGGGTGGGACGAAGTTTGCCGGGTCCTTTAGTAAACAATAAAAAATAATATAAAATGCCATTTAACTGCAAAGAGTGTGGTTTAACTTTTACCAAAAATTAAAATCTAAACAGACACATAAGAGTAATCCATCAAAGTCAACAATTGCAGTATTTTAAATGTGATAGTGCAGCAAGTTTTTTAATTGCAATGATAATTTGCAAAAAACATTTAAGAAATTTACATGTAGCAGCATCATCAAAACATCAACGGCAGCAGCATCATCATCAACGATAATATCAAATGCAATTCCAAATCTCTATTGGAATCTTATCATATTAGGACAAACTCTCATAGGAAAAATTGTGATGAAATAGTTATTAGATCATTTAACTAGAATCACCTCAGTAATTAATGAGCGTAAAGAGTAATTTATGTATAAGAATACTAAGACCCCTTATACATTGGTCAAGACTGTGAGTTTGTTGATGAAAGACGCGGACAAAAACGTGAGAGAGGGTAAGTTTAAAAGGGAATAGGAAAGAATTGATTTCAAGTAAAGTTGACCAATGTAAAAGCGGTCTAACGAAGCCTTATTGGTTCCTAAAAGCCGCTTTACATTGTCCTACAGTGTGTTACGACATGTCAAAATTTTCATGTATGATAGAATGTAGAATGGTGTAAACAACGAAAAGCAAAGTGTGTTCGAACCTGTTTTGATTTTTTTGACATTTCGTTCTACATTTTAATTTTTAGGTTTGTTTCTAATTTCATCACACATTCTATTCGACCAGAGATGAGTTTTATAAGATTTCTTTGAATTTAATTTATTGGAAATCACCAAGCTGCAAGTTACATTTCATCAAATGTTTAAAAGCAAGCAAAATAATGACTGCTTCTATTTTTAATGCACAATTGGCCCTTATAATGCTTACAATAGCTGCTATGTCCCGATTCATTTTAAGAATTTTCAATTTTTAAATTTTTATTGAATGAAAGTGCAATGTGACTCTGTGAGATAGTCTAAAAGAGAAAAATTAATTTCTTTATACAAAAATTAAAAAATGACAGTGTGATAAGATTCGGTTATACTTTCTATCTCACATGTCGTAACACACAGTAGGACAATGTAAAGCGGCCTTAATGAGTTTTAAGCAAAACATAAAAGCCATCATTATACATACTCTGGAAGAAATGTTGGAAAAACATATAAACTTTAAATTCAATTTAAAATTATTCTGTGAATAACTATGTTAAAATTACTGAATATATGGCTACAATTACCTCGAAATCACATCAAACAAAAATGGTGATGGTACAAGCAACAAGCAACTGATTTGAACTTAATTTATGAATAACTAGTAAGAAATGATCTTCGACTGGGCCGAAGTTAAAATACCCCCACGGCCGATCCAAAGTATATTTAAAGTCTTAAGCAGTCAATAAAATGTGTTTTTGTAAAAACATTTTCGTTATAGATACAAAATATTCGTTTTTGTTTTTTGATAAAGTCACTTTGTATAGGAGGTAGGCGTGGTTTTCACTCGATTTCGTTGAATTTCATACACAGAGTACATGTTATATTTATATCGAAGCGCATATGCAAAATTTCAAGACCATATATTAATTTTTGTGGAATTAAAAGAGATTTTACCTTTTTTATAGTCACTTTGTATGGGAGGTAGACGTAGTTTTCATCCGATTTGGCTCATTTTCGAACTTGACCTTTACTTTTTAGATAAAAGTTTAAATATCGAATTTCGTGGCTGTAATAGTGATCACAGACAGACAGACAGACGGACATGGCTAAATCGACTCGGGTGGTGATGCTCATCAAGAATATATATACTTTTCTACACCTACTACGCCTCCTTATGGGCGTTACAAACGGAGTGACAAAATGAATATGCCCTATTTACGTTTTTTAAACGTGGGGGTATAAAAATGCAACAATTTGTTACCAAAATCGACGAGTTCCAAGAACCCACTAGACTAGACACTAATAAGAATTTCGCATTTAGAAATAAATATACATAAGTATAGGCCAATCAAAGGTTCTCAATATATCCCATTATCATAATTTTTATTGAACTATGTGTTACCACATGGAATAAAACGTGATTATCATGAATAGTGACTTTATTTTATTTAATTTTATTTGCAGGAATTCAATTATGTAATCAATTAGGTATGCATCATAGAACTGCATAAGCCTACTTGAAATCTATTTCAAGTACTTGCTTAAAATATGAGTTCAAACTTGCTTGAGCTTGATAACTTTCAATCAAGTAAGACTTGTAATTGAATATAAATAAGCCCACGACAGCTTACGACTTGCAATTACGCTAGCTTACAAGCGAACGACACGAAGTCCCAAGTAAAGGAAAAACTTGATGTGTTCGGCAAAAAGCTTGAAATTAAAAGCAAGTATCCAATTAAATCAAGTATCCAAATAATTCAATGAGGTTGTGTGAAAAGCGCTTAATCGTATTAGGACTTTTTTGGATTCTGTAGACTACTTGGACAAAAACTGATGATTTTTTTGTTTTAAAATTGAAGATGGCGGATAGGGTTGCCACCTAATTTTTGTATTTTTACGAATTCGTTGTTCAGAATCCGTTGTCAGAATTCCAAAATTATGAAATTTTTAGCAATGAGGTTGCCACCGTATATGTTTTTTAAGAGTTTTATACAATACCTAACAGTTTTAGGGGGTCGCTGATTCGAATCTGATGTCAGGATTTTAAAATTTGAGATAGCTGATAGGGTCGCCACCTAATTTTTTTTTATTTTTACAAATTCGGTGCTGGAGCGAACACTAGGTAGGATTCCGTTGTCAGAAATTTAAAATTGTGAAAATTTTAACCATATAGGGTTGCCACCTTATAAATTGTTTTTATACGAGTTGTTAACAGTTTTAATCTGATGCCAGAATTTTAAAATTCAAGATGGCTGATAGGGTTGCCACCTATTTTTTTTTAATTTTTACGAATTCGGTGTTGGGGCGAACACTAGGTAAAAATGGGTCGCTGAATTCGAATCCGTTGTCAGAAATTCATAGTTTTGAAATTATGAAATCTTTTACGATTAAACTTTTTTTTCAATTCTCCTAAATGAATATCCGATTTTCCGATAGATTAATTTAGGTTATGAAGGGTTGGTTGCTCACCATTGGTTATGGTGCTTTCACCAGAGTCTTAAGATCTATTGTGATTATCTTAATTAGTTGTTATTAACTTTCAGAATAACCGATCATCCGCTCACCTCAAATTTGGAGCAAAACAGATTCAATTCCTTAGAATTCGTTAAATCGGTGATTATTACCCCGCTAATTGTGCCAAACGTCGACTTTGTGATTTTCAAAATAAACAGTTCTTCTTCTACCTTTACATGAAACTAATTTGCGATACCGATCTGGTCAAACGTCTAAAGTTTTACCAAGTTAGGTCTTACATTGTGATATTTTTCAACAAATTGCAAAAAAATTACTGCTCAAGGTTGAATTTGAATTGTAAAAAGCTGAATTTAAAATGGAAAAAGTTTTTGAAATGTAAAGTTTGAATTTGAAATGTGTTTTTTTTTTTTTTTTTTTTAAATGGGAAAATTTAATTCGATTAAAGACTTATTAAAAGTTGAATTTGATTTGGAAAAAGTTGAATTTTAAATGTAAAATTTATTTGAAGTAAAAAACCTGTAAGAACGATACGCTATATGAGCTGAATCAACAGCTTAAATAGTATAAGACAGGACTATCGACTTTGGCAAGCAGTGGGCACCACTTTAGTCCGCTGTTATGGTAGATTGTCTATTTTTTTAAAGCAATTTGTTGTATAAGTATTTCTGTATCTATGAGTTGACTGGTATATGTACGCCTTGGAATTCATCCTGATATTTATATTAAAAACTTCGTTGAACTTGTGTTTTGTTTTTGCTTTTTCAGAGGCAAAGGATGCCAGTCTAACGAAGAATTCCAAAGTATAGGCATTTTTTATTTCGTTTGGCGTTGCAGTAGAATGAGAACAGCTGAACTCTTTAGTTGTGCTGGAAAGAAAATTGCATAAAAAAATGTTGATTATATTATATTTTCAGCTATCAAATTGTATGCTCAAGTCAAAATTGCACAGTTCAAGCGTCAAGGACATTTCATATTTGATGATTTCTAGAGAGGTAGTTATTTAATTAAATTTATTGATTAAATTATTTGAATTAAAATAATTTTTCTGTACGGCCGCCACCTCTCTGCAGACAATGGCAAACCTCAGAGAGTAATCAAAATGCCATGTAAAGCTTCTTGAGAATAAGAACATTCCGTTCATCGCCGTTCGGAGTCGGCGTTAAGCATGTAGGTCCATTTCTCGGTCAATTGTGTACAAACTTAATAACACGCACAACACAATTGATCATAAGAAGCTAGGTCGAAGTCCTTTCAAGGGCTGAAATGGCCAGTTATTTATTTTTTTATTTTTTTTTAGTTATTTAATTACGAACACATTGTTTATGTTAAGTGAAAATATTTTGAAGGCATTTTATGACTTAAACATAACTCCTCAAAACCTTAATTAGTGAAATACATGCTGTTAATATTGGATTTAACGACAATAGGCAGAGCACGTTTTGCAAAACCCACACTTTTTTACGGAAATTTGTCAATTATTTAACAACTGGATTTTACAACTTGCAGCCATATCCTTGGTTATAAGAGTTAAATGCGAAAAGTGAAACGTGGCTACCTGCTTCTTTAATGAGAGACAAATATTAGCACAAAAGATATATCAGAAAAATCATTGTTTTACCTGCTCGTAGAGTTCAGTCAAAGCAATTAAAAGGTACTCATATATGATGGAATTCCAATGTTAAAAAACGACAAGCAATTCATAGTAATAGGATTTTTTTTCGAATGGTTTTTCGAAAATGTCCGCTAATTAAAATTACTTAACATAATATTGACCATAATTCCCATATTTTCCTCTATTGGACATCTTTCTTCAATAACTAAATAAAAACAACCACTATGACGAGAACTTTGTAAGAAAACAACTTATGTATTGTTTATACATTTTTTTTTCTTTAATTCAACCAGAGAGAAAAACAAAAATCCAAACATTGTTTCATTAAATTGCTAAATTTTAGGCATTAAAGAATCTACAAACAGTCTTCTTTTCTAATAATTAAATTGCATTTATCAAACAATGCAGTTATTTTTTCAAATATAAACAATACTTTATAAACCAATTTTAGTTAAGATTATACGGAATAAGAAAATTATAAAAAAAATTACAGATTTCAAATTAAACTTTAGCTTTAGACTTAAGTGGATATTTTCAATAATTCAAATCATGCTTATTAATAAGAATAATAAATACTTTAAAACCAATCATTATTTAACAACAAAAAAGTATGGCTTTGAAAATTCAGTTAAATTTCCAATATTCTTTAGCTGCTTTCAAGAATATTTGAACAAACTGTCCACTTAAGTATAAACAATGTTAAAGTTATGCACAGCAAGTTCAATTTTAATACAATTTCAGTATTTAAATTTTTTTGTTGCCTACTTTTGGGCAAGTAATTTTAATAATTTTTAATACGCTGCTGTTCACAGAAAAAACAAAATTAAATAAATTATAAACAAATTCCGCACCAATCGATTAAATATTTATATAGTAGATTACTCGTGTGTGTGTCTAAGTGTATGTATATGTGTGGGTGTATGTGTGATTATGATAAACTTAAACTATGTTTTTACTATTTACAAGAATAATTGTTATTCTAAGCAATGAGCATGAGTTATAGTTTAAGTTACATTAAATTAAGATAAATGTTGTAGAAGTAGAACTGAAGCAAATAAAAAAAATATGTATATAAATAATATTGACAAATTTAAACACATTCTACTCTAAGGCTACAACTTAATAAACTAAAATTAAACTAAAATACAATGTGTTGATTTTTCACATAATTTTTTTCATTCAAAATTTTGTTGAGACTTTTTGCATTCATTTGATTTCGAAAAACTAACTATATATAGCACTAACTATATAAAAATTACAATTTTTTAATTTTACTTAACTTCTGCTATATAGGAACATGTATTAGGCACACATGCTGGCTTATATATATCATACACAATATTATTATAATATTTAGAATACATTATTAAAAAAAAAAAGAAATAAAATAATAATGATAACTTTCTAAAATATTTTTCAGTCACAGTTCTTTTTTATTATCATTTTCGCAAAGTGTTTGACTTTTGCTGTTGTTATCATCATCGCTGCAATATCTTATGAGAGACCTTCAATATCAACGACTGGATGATTTGGCACAGCTAAGTGTCCTTCTGCAAATAGTAAAGAAATGGACATTAAATAATTTATTATAAATTAACTGTACTTAATAAAATAAATATACAGTGGAGAATATTGAAAAACAAACAACGTAAGCATCTTTTACTTAGGATTTCTTGCAAACAGGTAGAAATAAAAGGATATTAGAAAAATATTCAACATAATTAATTAGTTGTTTATCAAAAGTTTTCAGGCAGCAGACATGAGTTAAATGGGAAATATGTTAAGAATGTTAACTGGTATGAATAAGAGTAGAGCAAACAGTTTATCAAGCTTTGGAAGATTTCTTTCAATAAGTTTAAACTTGGTTCTGAAAGGACTCATTAGAAGAAAATGGGAAAATAACTATAAAAAATAATTGAAAAAAAAAACAAAAAAAAAATAAAAAACAAAAAGTAAGTAACTATAATAAATGCAGGATGAGCAGCATCTCCACTAGAATTAATTTGTTTGTTTGATATATAAAGAGTTACAAGGAGTCCCACAAAAAAATAAGTTAAATAAGGGATATAAAGTGTGACCAATTTTCTTGAATTTCCGGAAAGGTCTGAAGAAGCTTGTTATGTTGGGTGTAGAAAAAGTGCAGAAATTTAATTGAATCAAAATACTAAGATTCCATAATTTCAAACCGAAAATGGTCATTATTAGAAAGATAATTTTATGCCCTTAGTGTTTAAGCCATTTTCTACCACTTTTCGATTTATCGAACACTCAATAGCTTTGATAGGAAAAACATTTTTTCCATGGTAAAAATTGGTTAAATATGATTTCCGGCATGTGACCGTCGCAGCTGGCTCGCATGTGGCGCATTCTGAAAGTTCAATGTTCGACCACTTTTTCAAGCATTTGGGGCCATATCGCGATAATTGTTTGCATAAACCAATGACTTCACATAACTCCAGAGGAAATAATCCAAAAGATTAAGAAAGCACGATCTTGGTGGCCAATTGACTTAGTCCATTTCGGGGAAAAAGTGTCGATTTTTTGACACACTGTATGGCATGAGGTGCCGTAACCCAGTGCTTGCCCTCGTACAAATTTTGGAAATAAAAAGAAGGTGGGCTTCTATGGTAATACAAAAGTATGTATGCTTAGTTGGTTTTAGCTTCTAATCGAAATTTAAAGAAAATTAAATATTTTGTTGAAATCAGTCAGTCCCTAGGGGTACCATCAATGGACCTATATTAATTTTTCACATGATTTTGTATGGAAGGTATATACAAAAGTTGACCGATCTTAACGAAACTCGGTCAGAAGGCTAGACAAATAGAAAAATACTGTACTGAAATAGTACTGAAAATGGTTGAAATCGGTCAGTCTTTAGGGGTATCTGCCTTAGAACTATATCAATTTTTCACATGATTTTGTATGGAAGGTACGTACAAAAGTTCACCGATTTTAAACTCGGTCAGAAGCATAGGCATAGAATAATAGATGTGTACTAAAACAGTCGAAATCGGCAAGACTATAGGATACCATAGATAAGCAATTTCTTGGTTAAAATATGGAATAGTAGCAGAAAAAGGATCGATAAAGACATTAAATTGCTGCAAAATTATTAAGGAATTCCAATAAATCTACATGCGAATGCGTACGAACTGTAACAACCGCAAGATGGAGTGAGCCATATGCTGATTGGCTAGTTGACAATTGCGATTGAAGCCGCCCATGATGAAAAAAAGTGTATTTGTTCCAAAACTGATCCAGCGATCGGTCAATCATATTTGAATTTTTTCTTTTCAAAGCCCTGAGGTTAAACTCCAAATATTTCGCATTTTAGTAAAAATTTGTCAATATTTTTAGATTTTTTATTTATTCGAATATTGATTACGTTCTTTTCTCAAAATGAATTCTCATGAGTCACCTATATCGCTCGTGTACCTTTTAAAACGTCTTACCAGCACATACGGACTTTTAAAAGCAATCGTACTTGATCATGTACGAGAATGCTAAAAAGTATTTGTTGCGTACGCGCCCACGACCGTGCGCGCAAATTTGACGGTTGAGACTCATGAGTCACTTTATGAGCCGTAGTTAAATAGCAAAAACTAAAAGGGGCGTAGTATAGCTTCCAAATGAGTCACAGCAACATTTATGGGTTCAATTAACTTTTTGCATAAAAACCTATGATTCTATGGCAAAAATAAAATGTTTTGACTATAAATGTTGATTATAAATGATACAGTCGGTTTTTTTGAAACATATTTTGGGGTTTGAGGACTTCTTGGACAAAAATCGAGAGTTATGTGATAAATGGATTTCCCTGGATTTATATATGTACGTTACTTATTATATACAAGGGTGCAAGAGAGCATTTAAAAGTTCCAATCACGTAACTTTATCGAAACATAAGCTCAGTGGAACCCTTTGGTCATATTATCATAGATATTTTTCATAAGAGTCAATAGAATCCATACAACTACCAATAACTCATCTAAGAGCAGAGTTATCCTCTACTTTACCTTGTTTTTATATTTGCCCTTCATGACATGCGCGGTTAACGAACTGTCTCATTAGCATAAAAGGTCTCATATACGTTATCGTCTATGAGCACGTACGTTTTGGTACGCACACGGAATGAGATCTCATTTTTCAAAGCCTATTCTTCAAATAGATTGAAAAGGTACGTGCTTTTGGACGGGAGTGATAATACTTTTTTTTTAGGGTACACGTCCGCGAGCGCGTACAATTACTTGTGGATCCTCAAAAAGGCATGCGAGCGGATAATTCTACATATAGAATTTTCTATAGGGATAGCTGTCAAACCAGTTATAAAAGTAAAACCATGCGTGTGACATTTATGTTCCGTGTGCTTTGGCAATTTACCATGAAAAGACTTACACCGGAATAACGTTTACAAATTGTGTAAATTTATACCCAAAATTCGCATTCTGTGCGGCAAACTTACAGAGAACTTTGCCCACATTACATTTCTGGCTTAACGGGTACTTAAATAAGCAAAATTGTCGTCTTTAGAGTGAGAACAATCCTGAAGAGACTCTCCAGGCTCCGTTACATCCAGAAAAATTTAATATCTGGTGGAGTTTGCATGCCGAAGGCATCATTGGTCCATTCTTTTTAAAACTGAAAATTGAACCAACGTTACCATCATTGGTGAGCGCTACAGGCAAATGATTCGCGACTTTTTGGTTCCCAACATCAATATCAATCATCGAACTAATACAGCGAAAATATTTCCCATTTCATTAATTTTCCTGTTTTATTTGAAACAGAAGTTCAATTTCTCTTAAAAAACACGTGAACGTTAGTGCTTCACGAAGGGCAAAAGCAATGGCTCATCATTCGAAGCACTGGCTATGAAATCGTTTTTCATAAATTTCAGCAACAGCAGTTTCATAGTTTATTTTTTAATTAATTAATGGTTGTCTATTTGGAAGACGTGGCTAATGATATCGGAGAGTAATGATGAACTTCGATAATTTGAGACTATATTTGGAGGCTATAGATGCGAGATAGAAGATATATTTTCAAAGGATACATTAAACTTAGCTCTCTCCTGTGAATAACAGCTTGAGCAGAGAGAAAAAGAAATAACTAATATAAAGCTAGCAAGAATATAGATTGAAATAGCCCGGTTTAGTGAGTAGCGTCATTGAGAAAATTGTTAATAATTGCAAGAAGGAGTTGACGTTATGATGGTTATGAAATCCAATAAGAAAAAATTTGCAAAAACGACAAAAACATAATTTCGAATTAGTATAAATTTTAATCAATATGCAGGAAATTAAAAGGCATACGTATGCACAAGAAAACCTAAATAAATTGCAACAACAATAACATTTGAAACACCCACCCGAAAGGTTGTTTTCCATTAAGGCACTTTACAAGCTTTATACCATGATATTCAAAAGAAACCGCTGCAGCTTGCAAGAAATTACGAACGCTCAATTGACGAGACATCGGTACCCATGACTAAACAATCAGAATCATCAAAATTGAAATATTTTCTATTTTCACCATAGTCTGATTTTAGTGCTAAGAAAGATACAACAAAAAAAAAAAAATGAAAACAAAATTTACAAAAAAAAAAAAAAAAAAAAAAAACAAAGCAATGTTGAAAATAAAAAAAATGTGCTAGTGGGTTTGGCAAAAATGGCAAGTAAAATAATAAAAACAAGAACTTAAACTAGGAGGGAACTGAAACTTACCACGTGCTGCAACACTAGCTTTATGCTTATCCTTTATTATAAAGGCAGCTGTGATGAGAAAGAAGACACCGCCCACCACCTCAACAAAGCTGGTGGAGAAGAGAGCATATTGTAAAGCCTCAAATTTGGTCAGATTCGTGTCCTGCAAGGAAGAGAAATAAAAATGCGATTAGAAAAAAAATTTCAGAAAAAGAAAAAAAAACAATTTAAACCTACTTGATCCACTAAAAGCGGCAGAGCATGTGGAGCTAATGTTGTGGTCGCTGCTGTAGTTGTAGCATTTAGCTGGTTAGCTTCTAGTGTCAATGAAAGGCTCTGGAATTCATTTCCAATAAATTCAGTTGTTTTCTGAACAGTTGTGCGCAAATGTTTCTTAATTGACTCAGAGAGCTGTAGTGGGCAGAGGTTTAAAAGAGAGAATATTAATGAACGGATTGTTCTTGTTTGTGGAATGTGTATAAAACTTACCACTCCTACTAGATAGGGACTGCCGGCATCACCCAAAGCATGTGAGATTAAAATTTGGAATGCCTCGGCTGTTGATCTTCTTGTCGGCACTACAACATACTGAAAAAAAGGTGAAACAATTAGAATAATTATCAATAATTTAAAAAATTTACTTGGCAATTTCCTTTTTAATACAAAATTTAAGAAAATGCTTTTCCCATAATAACATATACATTTATAAAAATTCACAAACACTCAAACGTTTACTACTAATACACAAAAGACCAACAAATTATAATGATATTAAAATAAAATAACTAACATGCACATAAAGATTAAACTAAATAAGCAAATTTTAAATTGTTGTTGTTGTTTATTTTTTTTTCTGTGACAAAGAAAGAACTTTTTCGGAAAAGCTTATCAGCAACAATAGCGCCAGATAATTCCATAGCGGAATTGCATAAAAGTTAATTATACTAAAAGCTCTCAAGAGATGGAGCAACAGAAGGTAAAGAGAAAAGCGCAAAGTAAACATTAGCAGGGACACGGAAATGGTTGAAATATGCGATTAGTCAGAGGCATTATATAAAATGTTAGTAGAATGCAGGAAAAAGGAGCATAAGGACGGAAAAGTGTACTTAAGAATAGAGGCTGATGGTTTGTGTTTAAAACTGTACAAACAGCTGCTGTTGTCGCTGCTGCTGCTACTATTTCTCTAGATGTGACCTTATTTGACGCTCATATGCAATGCATACTTTTGGGCTTCTTTTTTTAGCTTAGAATTGCATCAGTTCATTATATATTAAAGATTAGATTATTTATACCGAATTTAGAGAATTTTGTTAGCAATTTTCACAGCGTTGCAAGTGTGGATGTAGACGGTGATTGTTGTTATTGTTTTTTTTTTACTGTTATAACTAACCGTAAACTAACAAAATTCTACTGAAAGTGCTGTTTGAAGCATGGCTATTTTACGATGCAGTTTTTTGAATATAGAAGGCTACACTTAAAAATTTCTAGTATTGGAAAATTGGTGAATTCTGCATTTTTACAACAGATAAATATATAACACAAACACACACACATACATTAACTAAAGCTCTATGCACAGTGTTCGGTTCTAAGTTTAATTTTACTATAATTCTAAGGAAAGTTCCAGCGTAAGTGTTATATTAAAATTGTTACTTCGTTTCTAACCCCCATAAGGAGGTTGGTATAGAAGAGTAGAAATACTCTTGATCAGTATGAGTAGAATTAGGCATGTCCGTCTGTCTGTCCGGAACGATAACAGCGGTAATTTTCAAGTTATCGTTATGACATTTGAATTATATTTAAGTTAGGCCCTTAGCCAGGATTATCATTGGAGGGGGGAGGGGTAGGGGGGGAGGGGGTTGTTTGGTATCGCACATATATAGCTAAATCGCGCACTTTCGATTAAGGATTTGATTTGCTTGGCATTTTGTGTAGTTTTCGACCCTATGAGGGTACGAAACAAAACACTCCAAATACGCACTCTTCGTGTGAACTTTGGCAAAATTATATGAAAACCACGCCTGCCTCTCCTATAAAGTGGCTACACCAATATGGTAAAATCTCTTAAAATTCCACAAAAATGAATCCTTGATTATTGACCTTGAACTCAAGCTTGGTTCTGAAATAAATTCTTTTAGTTTGAAATTTGTTAAAATCGATTGAAACTGCGTCTACTTCCCACACAGAGTGATGTCATCATAACCTTCCTAACATCCACAAAAACTAATGTATTCACTTTATATTTTACACAGAAATTTGAATAGAATGTACAATAGCTTTGGATAAGTTGAATGAAAAAAAACTACGCCTATCCTTTATATAAACTGACGTCACCAAAATAATAAAATCTTTATAACTTCGCATATTACTAAGCCGTTGGGTCGGATCAGTAAGTCTTTGCTCTGACACATAGATGCCTTAATTAGACTCAAATCGATATTATTTTTACAAAACAGAATTGACGTTTTTATGAAATTTACTCCCAACGATCCCACTGTTGCCAGAATGCTCCAAGAGGATTCATGTTTATGCCCAACCCTCATTTATTTATTCTCTCCAATATTTCTTCTGAGCATACTAACACCCCTTATCTTGACCGCTTAGGGGGTTCTACATACAAAATTTACTTTCTTACGCACTACAATCGACCGCTCTGTGGGCAAGTCCTGAGCAGCTGTGGGTTGACTTGTCTGAAAATCTTGCAAATTGTTTAACTTTGACCTTGATGCGACGCCATTTACATTTCCTCCAACCACCTTACTTTTTGGCTCATGCATTTTTTAATCAAACCTCATAAAAAAAATAAATGTCCCAACGTATCGAAATCGAAAAATCCTGCACTATTCAATAGCTTCTGTACAAGCAGATGAATGAATTGACAAATGTTATGGTGAATCTGTTTCACCAAAATCAATCATAATTTATTGGTTTGCTGCATTCAAACGTGGTCGTACAAGCACTTCTGACGAAGAACGTTACAGTGGTACAAAAGAGGTAGCAACTGCAGAAACGACTAAAAAGAATCCATGATGTCGTATAAGACAATTCGAAAGTGAAAGTACGTGAAATAGTTGATGCTACATTGATATTAACTGGCTCGGTTGTTTTCATTTTGCATGATAATTCGGGTATGAAAAAGCTGGTTGCAAGATGTGTACCGCGTGTGTTTACAACTAGCCAAAAAACGAAACAACGACTTTTTGTATGTCGATTAGTGACCTGTGATGAAACATGGTTTCATCATTATACACCCAAGTCTGTACAAGGGGCAAAACTGTGGGTTACGTAATGGTAGTGGAAGCGCTCCAAAATGGCCAAAGATACAAAAATCAGTCGGAAGGGTTTTGTGCAGAGTTTCTCTTTGGAATTCTCGCGGTGACTATCTTGAAAAAAGAAAACCAATATCAGGTGAATATGATTTAACATTATTATAACGCTTGAATGAATGACTCACTCAAAGCAAAACGACTACATTTAAAGAATTAAAAAAATTATTTTTTATTCAAGACAAAAGTCAAGTCATTGAATTTAATGGCAAAACTTAGCAAAATACGCTTTGAACTGCTTCCTCATCCCCCCTATTATCCAGATAAGACACCCAGTGACTACTATCTTTTTCCTAATTTCAAGAGGGCTCACGGTAAAAAGATTTATATCGATTGAAGGAGTTGAATATGAAACCGGTACGTATTTTTAACAGTTTGACAAAACGGTAAAATACAAAAGAATTTATTTTATGTATGTTGAAACAACAACTTTGTATGTTGAAAATTACTTGACTAAGTGTCTTAGACTTATTGAACAGCCTTGTATATATGTAACACATGTTTGGGGGTTACTTTAACTTCGGCCACGTCGAAGATAATACATTCCTTACTAGTTTTTATTCCAAGTTTTGCCATTATATAATTTGTGTTCGCTTAAATTTCGTGTGTTTGAAGCTTTCCTAAATAAAATATTCCATACAAAAATTGAAATTTTTATCACAGAGAATTACCATAAATAAGATTCAGCTTTTTATCATTCATCATGCTTATCTAAGGCTTTGAAAAAAGAAATCTTATCTCTTGTTCATCTTCCAAAACTAAAAACGATAAAAAATAGCCGAGCCATACCTACAACTAAAAATATCTACAACATTTTTAATTTTTAAAAATGCTTATGAGAAATCTTGACATATTGCAAAATTATCTAGATTTGCGAAAAAAAGTATTTATAATATATATTGTCAACAGTTTGTGTGTCAAGCACAAACACACAATAGTTGCGTAAAAAACAAACTGCAACTTTTTTATAGTAAATACAGTGTTGAAAATAGAATGGTTCAAATTTAGCAAAATTCGATGATTGAAGTTAAAACGCAGAAAATGTATAAAGCTTTAAGTGTATAAAGAAGATCTAACCTTGAAATAAAAAAATATTAAAACTTAAAAAATATCTGCCATTTTCTTGTTGACTATTAATCTTGCTTGGTGTTTATTTATATGTAGCAAAAATAAGAAAAAAATTCGAAGCTATTAGATAATATTTGGCGTTGGTGTATAAAAAACAAAGAAAAAAATAAAATAAATAGAGCGGGTGAAAGCAACGGGCAACATTTATGAAAAAAACAAAGAATTAATATTTGTTTTCTCCGCTCGGTCAGATTTAAGTAGTATGCATATAAATAATCACAGAAGAAAACAAAATACTAGAGATAAGACAGTCTAGTGTCGATAATAAAGTAGCCGTGTCAGTGACAAAAACAGCTGATGAAACAAAAATGAAGGTGTGTCGTTTGCCAAAATTTTGTCTAATAATAACATTAAAATGTCATTGAAATTATTTACCGAGAAGGCGTGGACTTTGGAATAAGCTTATATTTAAAATTTGGAATATTTGGCCTCGGAAGATTGAGCTTTTATCCTCAAAAAAATTTCTAAGATAATTAGTTTTTATAGTTGAAAAAACCTCGAATCTATTTGGGAAAATAGAGGTGGTGAAGGGACATGTTGGTTGTTAAGGGACGAGAACAATTGTATTGCACTAGAAACGTCAATGCTCCTAATTTTACACGTTTTAAAAGCTGTAAAGTGTGAAAATCAACAGAAATTCAATTAGATTCTTTTCTTTATAGGTTTCAACATAAAAGAATTTAATTACATCAAAGAAATCGGGTGTTGAAAAGTAAGAGAAATTGGATATGTATATCGAGGTGAAAAAGTCAAAGAATCTCGAAAATGAAACCTGTTGGAAGTTGAATTGTTAGTTGGGAAAGCGGGACGAAAAGATTTTTAAGGTTTGAACAAAGGATTGCAGGTATTAAACCTTAATGTATCCGAGAGCCATAGAAACTTATGAATTTTAATCTGAGGAAAGTGTTATGCCAAAAACCTCAGCCAACTCAAGCTGCTAAGCTATCTTTTCTACAAACTACATTTTGAAGTTGTAAATATTGATAAGCTTTCAAGTTCAGTTGATTAGAAATGGGGAAAGAAATGAAAAAAAGACTTATTACGTAGAACCATACCCAGGTCGGAATTCCTACCCGAGAATTCTGGTTTGGCAGTCAAATATGCTACCACTCGAGGCCACAAAAGCTTTACGATTTTTATGCTCGCTGCAGCAGTCCAGTGAGAGTTGGGCGGAGACAGCTCTCCAAGAACACTAAGATGACATTGATTTAATCTAATGTGACCTTTTTTTTTAATGTAACCTTCTTTCAACAACTCCGAATATAGCAAATCACACCGCAGACTAGACAGCGTTTTCATTGCCCGCTACACCAAGCCATCAGTAGTCTTGTGTGATTTTCATTGTGAATCACTTAGCTACTTAATTTTGCCCCATTCTGTTAATTTGCCGAGAAAATTACTAGGAATTTTCTTTGACCGAGAACAAATCTTTCTATTATTAGCAACTTAGAGCATTTATCCACTTTTTGTTACATACCATCAGAGGGCAACTCAATGGTATTATTACTATCAGGCATGGCTCTGATGGTATGCATTTTTTGGAAGATTGATCACAGCTTTTACTGTGCTTTTATCAAAGCTTGTATCTTTTGGATTACAACTCGTATGTCAGATTTTCTCGAAAGGCACTAATACTACGAGTATGTTAAAATCATAAAATCAATCGCAATAAATATACTCTTATCTCGACCGAAGTACTTTGTGGTACATCGGGGATCCCGATCTGACGGTCATATCATATTTTGCTTTGATTTATCTTTCTATAAGAATTTTCCCAAATTTTTCTTACTTTTTGATAATATCCAAGTTATGGGTTATCTAAATCATTCATCTTGAGATGTAATATTTCGGAATCGTTCTTTTGATTCGGATTATTTTGCATAGATAATGGCGTTTAGAACCTAATTCGCTAGTCTTGTCTATGAATTTGGTGAATTCAAAATAAAAAAATTGAGCCTTTTTATTGTCATAATTTTTTGTACCAGAGTTTTTATTTATTTTTATAGTATTACCTTAATATCTTCTAAGTCATAGAACATTTTTTCATTAGGAAACTATCAAAAAAATAATTGAGTGTTTATCAATATCTACACTGACTGGTTCTACGGGGTTATATACAGCAAGGAGTACAAAAAATAACGTTGACTTTGATATTTTATTGGGAACATTATTCGGCGGCCAAAATATATGTGCTATTTTTACATATTAGCGTTACGATGGAAGATTTTAACAGATAAAGAATTAAGATATTCGGAAATATTAAGTGGAGGAGATGAAAGTGCAATTTTTCAATTTGTCCTAAAATTGTTGAAATCTGCTGAGAGCTTTTAGCGCCCGAATTTGAATAGAGCTCTTGAAAAGATTTATTTCTTCTCTTAAGTCATGGGGCAATGTAAGGCGTAATTTCATCTATTTTTAATACGTTTTTGATTTCAAAAAAAGCTCACTAGCATTTTTAACAGCTAACTGGATTAAGTTATTTTTAAATACTTATAAGTGTTGAAGGCATTTGAACATTTTTTAAAAAAACCCAAAATTAATCCTTATTGGATTATTAATCTCTAATCCAACATAGATAGTTTCTACTCGGGGATAGTTTAATATTATTCAATTCAGAAAACTATTTTAAATTAAACAAGGAGTCATTTTACCCCATACTCGTATTAAAATTATTTGCTCGGTAATAAAAGTGCTGACTAATATAATTTTCTTAATACGAAAAGAAATTGAAAACGAGGATTTTGGTATATAACTAGACATAAAGTACCCCTTAGAATCACTCAATACAAATACTTTGCAGATATTTTGCGTAATCTTTGGGAACATATTAAACGAACATTTACGAATTGTAATTGAACTGTCGGAGGGTGTGAATAAGCGAAAGAGGCATATAAATGAGCATAATTTAAAGCAACTTAATAAACTTTTAGAAGAATGGTCAGCACGTGACTAACCCTCAGATGATTTTTGCTTAAGGATGGATGGTATCAAGTTTCCCCAAAGCAAACTTATGTCTTAACGTATGGACACTTTGTTGGCTATGTTCAAAGAGGGTGTGTTTGCCAAAATATAATAAAGAGGGGGATAAATAACTTATAAGAAAATTGCATTTGAAATGTGGAGTGAATAAATTTCGTAAAAAAATAATTATTCTAAAATATAAAAAAAGTACATGTGTGCGCATGTGTATAATATAAAAAAATTATATACTTGTATATTTGCTTAAATAACTAAAGCTGTGCTTGTGCATAAAGCTGTTTCGTGTGTATGTGTCAAAATATATTTGAAAAAAATATATAAAAATATTAAATTTTACCAACACCAACAATTTTGTTATGTTATTTCCAAGACCAATTATTACAAAACAGAGTGTTTGCGAAACATTTATCAATTTTTAAAACATTTACAACAAGTTAACAATTCATTAACGGGAGAGTTTAAAAGGAAGTAGAGGAGATGAAAGATGTCCTAAAAATAAGAAATTAAATGCGATAAAAATGTAGACGAAGACAAGGGGAAAATGAATAAAAATTGGTTATGTCTAACCTAGCTAGCTTCTATAAAAACTTGTTATGATCATAAGAAGCTAGGTCAAAGTCCTTCCAAGTGCTGAAATGACGAGTTATTTATTTATTTTATTTTATGTCTAACCATAACCAATAGCGAGAAAAATTGTCATTTTTGAAAATTGTTAATTAAACTTTTATTCTCAAGTGTGGGGTAAAAGAACTAATTTTTTTTATTTTAGATAAAAATATGTGTGGTTATACATAACCATCAGCACTAACTAATGGTCACTAGTCCGTAAAAATAAATGGGCCGTATACTAATATAAATGGTGTTGATAAACTAAATAAAGTCTATTTTTAACTAAAAATTGTCATAAAAGTTGTATCGGTTATGCCTAACCAATGGTGAGAAAAATTATCACTATTGAAAATTGTAAATAAAACTTTAATTTCAAAGTGAGAGTTACAGAAATTTGATTATATTCGAGTAAAAATATATGTGGTTACACATAACCATCATCGCTAACTATGAATTGTTGGAAAATAAAATTAAAAAAAGACTCAAGTAAACATTAAGGAAATTTATCATCTAAATAAAGACTACATTTTACTTAAAACTGTCGTAAAAGTTGTACTAGTTATACCTAACCATAACCAATGCGAGAAAAAATAATAAATTTTTTGAAAATTGTTTCTAAAACTCTATTTCCAAGTGAGAGAAAATTGAATTTTTGTAAATTTAAGTAAAAATATGTGTGGTTACACCTAACCATCATCACTAACTGATGATGGTTAGCAAAACTTTAAAAGATTTAAGTTCACCGTGAATTTGAAGATTTGACTTAAATGTTTGGTAAATTTTTCAAAATAATTTCTAAAACTCTATTTCCAAGTGAGAGACATTGAATTTGTGTTAATTCAAATAAAAATATGTGTGGTTATACCAAACCATCATCACTAACTGATGATGGCTAGCAAAAATTTAAAAGATTTAAGTTCACCGTGAATTTGAAGATTTGACTTATCATTTAAAGCAAATTTTCACTAAACAGCTATCACTCAAAATTTCTATTGGTTATGGCTGACTATAACTGATAGCATTAATCATTAAAAACTGATTTTCTTTCAAGCGACAATTATTGAAATCAAGGTTTTGGTTATTATGAATGAATAGTAAAGTAGTATCGTTGCACATAATCAGCCCTATCGTGAATAAAATTTCTCCCGGAATTAAAAAAGGGAATTTTCGTATTTTTAGCAATGTTTACTGAACTTTTGAAAAATTTGAACACAAATATTTGCAATCATCGTCAATTTTTAAAATTAGCAGAAAAAAACAATCTTTAAAAGCCTCCCCTGTCTAAAAAATGAAAATTCCCTTTTTCAATTCCGGGGGAAATTTTATTCACGATAGGGGTGAATAACTAACGGGTGATTTTTTTGAGGTTATGATTTTCATGCATTAGTATTTGACAGATCACGTGGGATTTCAGACATGGTGTCAAAGAGAAAGATGCTCAGTATGCTTTGACATTTCATCATGAATAGACTTACTAACTGCCACAACGTCGAATTTTCAGTGAATGGGCCCTAGAAAAGTTGGCGGAAAATCCGCTTTTTTATCGACAAATTTTGTTCAGCAATGAGGCTCATTTCTGGTTGAATGGCTACGTAAATAAGCAAAATTGCCGCATTTGGAGTGAAGAGCAACCAGAAGCCGTTCAAGAACTGGCCATGCATCCCGAAAAATGCACTGTTTGGTGTGGTTTGTACGCTGGTGGAATCATTGGACCGTATTTTTTCAAAGATGCTGTTGGACGCAACGTTACGGTGAATGGTGATCGCTATCGTTCGATGCTAACAAACTTTTTGTTGCCAAAAATGGAAGAACTGAACTTGGTTGACATGTGGTTTCAACAAGATGGCGCTACATGCCACACATCTCGCGATTCTATGGCCATTTTGAGGGAAAACTTCGGAGAACAATTAATCTCAAGAAATGGACCGGTAAGTTGGCCACCAAGATCATGCGATTTGACGCCTTTAGACTATTTTTTGTCAAGTCTAAAGTCTACAGAAATAAGCCAGCAACTATTCCAGCTTTGGAAGACAACATTTCCGAAGAAATTCGGGCTATTCCGGCCGAAATGCTCGAAAAAGTTGCCCAAAATTGGACTTTCCGAATGGACCACCTAAGACGCAGCCGCGGTCAACATTTAAATGAAATTATCTTCAAAAAGTAAATGTCATGGACCAATCTAACGTTTCAAATAAAGAACCGATGAGATTTTGCAAATTTTATGCGTTTTTTTTAAAAAAAAAGTTATCAGGCACTTAAAAAATCACTCTTTATTATCAACGGACCAGCAATATCGATCTCCGGATTTTGGGGTTAAAATTCTTATCAAGATCCGTTATTTTCTAGACATCATAAATTCCTGGCCTGTTCCATCTAAGATCAAACTAACCAAAATATACACTAGCTATACAAGTTCACAAATACTAGTTGCTTGACTGGATATAAGCACACTAGTTTTGAACTAGTTAAGTTAACCTACAGAGTAAAAAATAGATTGTTATACACTAAGGGAAATAATGCATATTAACATTATCCACGCCTGAGTATCAATTTTATTTAAATATTTACGTGGATAAATCAAATATTTTCCTTACAACTCGTTTTTTTCCCGTATTTGAATTTTATTTATACCAGCAATTTATTTAAACAGCATCGCACTTTGTTCCTGAGTTTATTTCTTGCATTTTCAGTTCTTACAGTTCTCATTTAGTTATTGTTGCAAGAGCAATATATTATGCATGTTTGGCAAGGAAATTAAATTATGTAGGGTGGAGTGACAACTCGATATTTTCTCTGAAATATCTTGCACCGGTTGTCATTTACCTACATATTTTGCTTCTATCTGTTGTATGTATTTTGTAAATTTATTTTTTCTCCCTCTAGTTTATACTATTTTTGACATTTGGTGCCCTAATATTGCACCAACTGTCAAAAATAGTATAAATTAGAGAACAAAAAAGTGAAGCGAGAATAAATAATACAGGCAAATGCCATTTGATGGACGCAATATGAAGAAAATAATACTATAAACCATTAATACATATTCAATTTAAATATGTTGGTTTTTAAATTCAATATTTTTATATAAATTTTCTTTAAATGCGATAGTTTATTTTCAAATAGTAAATATTTGGAAGATATTTTAAAAAAATTCGTGCATAATTTTAATATATTTTTTATTAATACCGTTTAAATATTTTAATATTTTATTTAATTAAAAAAGTATTTAAATAAATTTTAAATATTTACGTGGTCGATTTAAATAAATGCGTTATTGGTGCAAAAATGACTCGCTTTTTGGATAAATTAAAAAAGTTTTTGGATAAATTTAATATTTTTTTCCCTTAGTGTACGACTTCATTGTAGAAAAAATTTAATAAAAAATTTTTAAATAATTCAAAATATTTCACCGATGAATAATGATGACTTGTAATGATTAAAGGAAGGACATATTGGGGACATTGGGAACTTTTTACGGCAGTAGGAATAAAGAAATAAAAAAAATAAATTCTAGAAACATATTGGAAATAACAAAACACAAAAGAAAACTATTTTGTCTTTAGTTAATTATAACAGTAAAAAAAAACAATAAATAGCTTGAAGAGTTTTTTTTTTGCATGCTTACCAACAAGATATCCGCAACAATAGCCCAATTTATGTTTAAAGCTAATTCACCGAAAAATACCAGCGTGTAAGCGGCGACTGTATTTTTCGAAACTATGATCATGGCACCGGCCATAAGAGGAACACTGATAAATAGACCGAAGGCGCAGAGTAAAGGATCAGCGTTAGGCAAGCGTTTGACTAAAGCTTGCGACAGGAATGAGCCCAACGGTACGCCAATAATACCGGCAACCATTGTTATGGCGCCAAATTTAAATGCAACGCTGTGATCAAAATCAATCATGTTGATGGGTGGGGAAGAAATAAATTTTGGAAAAGAGAAAAAAAAGAATACAAAGTTAAATCATTGTTTGAAAATATCAGATCAAGAAATTAAGTTAATATTTTTAACATTGAGTTGAGAGAACAAAAAAAAAAAAACTATACGACTCAAGATGTTGCAGTTGTTTAGCGTTCGTACAAGATAGGTTCTCTGATGGGCAGAAAATGAGGCAGCAGCAGCAGCAGTGACAGCAGGAGTTTAAGACTATTTTACATTTTGTGTTTTTCGAAGTTATGCATACGTCCATCGTGAACTCTAAGCTTACCAGCAGTATATCAGCTACAATGGACCAGCAGAGATTTAGCGACAACTGTGCCACAAAAACAAACAGGAAACACATGGTGCCACTTGTCTGAGGCATGATAAGAGCTAAATAAACCATCGGCGCGGAGATCAGCATGCCAGTGGCGCATATATAAGGATCACAATTTTCAATCTTTGGACGTAAACGTTGAGCCAGCACGGAGCCGAACGGCACACCAATCAGACCAGCCACCATGGCGATGATGCCAAACTTGTACGATACGCTAGTAATTGTGGAATTTGTTTCAAAATGTAAAAATATTACGCTTGTATTTGGCAATAAATTAAAAAAAACTTACTCATTCAAGGTGATGTTTTCATTGCCAGGCTGCATTCTCAAGCCTAGATGTATAAATTTTGGTCCCCACCAGGCCAAGGCACCGGCAACGAAAGCCACGCAAGTAAAACCGGCTGTCGATAGCATGAAGGATCGATTTTTGCACAGATCTTTAATGTCTTCAGTATAGGTGGTAGGCGCTAGATTGTGTGAACCTTCACTCTCGCCACGTTCGGGATCTTTGATGAGCATAATCAGCACAACTGCAGCAATGCCGAGGAAGGGCGTAACACGTAGGGCCCAGCGCCAATTTTCAGCCAGGCGTGCTGTCTCAGAGCCAACAATATAGCTGTAAGAAAGATGGAAATGTTGAAAAATATGAAAATTTTCAAATTTTAGAAATTTGGTCTGAATGTTAAAATAAATTTGATTTAAATAAATGTCGTTTAAAAAAAGTTTGAGGTTCAATTTCGTTTATTGAATTTAATTGACTGTCTAATTTATTGCCTTAGAAAAATAAACGAAAAAAAACATTAAGAGAAAAAAAAAGAAACATAGGCTGGGCTATTTGAAAAACGCGATACAGGCGATATCACGCGATTGCCAGAGTTCAGAAAAGTTCAGTGGTACCCAAATTAAACACTTGAAAGAAGAGCGACAAAAGTTCGAAATTCAACTTAACAACAATATTGCCACTATCATTATATAAACCACATTAATGAGCACCACGACACGCGATCAGCCAATTTTGGTGTCAGTCAGCATTTGCCGTGATCAATATTTTTTTTTTCAACAACTCACATTTAATTTAAAAATTCCTTAAACGATTGATTGATATCAAAGGTTAACTAGAGACGTTTTAATTAAATCAAAGAAATCAGAGAGAATTGTCTTAATTGAGTAATTAAGAGAGTATAGTATGGGAGAGAAAAAAGCGGCAGGAATAATAAACAACTTTTATTAACATAATCAATGCTTGAAAAGTTTGAAGGTCAGGTTTTTTAGCGTTCTAAAAAAGCTTTCTTATCGTTTTAATTCACTTAGTTTGCGGTCGAGTTCCTTGATGATAGGAGTTCAATGAAACATCAGGCCATTGCAGCCATAAAAAAATGACACATTTTCGGTGCTAGCTAAGAGTTATTTTTGAATGCACTTAAAAAAAATCATTATTTTAAGCATTTAAAATGGAATTCAACTTAAATCAGCTTTTCTTAGGAGAGCCTAGAATTAATGAAGAATTCAGTCGAAAAGCTCCAAACAAGATTTTGAAGCCCACGATCAATTATGCGAATTTTACTCCATTTTCGTCCTGCTATATGAGATATGGATCATGCACAGGTATATCAGTTGAAGTGAAGTATTTCTTACACCGTTTTAAAAAACTTACGCACTTGGCTGCTTCTTTCGACACATCGAAAATATGATCCTTTCAAAGATTAGATTTGATCGATATACCCAGAACGTCTTGAGCAGTAGTTCTCAACTGGTGGAAATGGCACACTCGTTTTAATGTTTTTATTATGCAACTCATATTCTTTAATTTTTCTTTCAATATCTTTCTATTTATATTCATATAGTTGTTTTGTATACTTGCTTTTGTATTCTGATTTCTCACCATAACTCACCATAACTCCCTTTATGGCGAATTCAAAAGATATACTTCTAATATTTTGTCAGAAAACTGGAAATTTAAGTTAGTTCGTGACCCATTTATTATTACTGTTATGCTACTGAAAGCCTTCAAGATGAGACATTAGAGCTGAAGTGTGATTCATGTGCCAAATACTAGTTTTTTCTTACAAATAAGTTTATTTGTTTATTTATCTACCAACAATTGTTTGATTCAAATTCGTTGACAGTTTCGAGGGTTATAAAAAAATTTATGAATATAAAATGAATATAATGTAAACATAAATATACTGAAAAATATAACACTTTTATGGTCAATTCTAAACAATTCTTAATAAATTGTGTTTAAAAATATTTCTGTTGCATGTGAAATCTATTTCAGCATTTATAGAGTTGAGCACTGAGCACATATTATTAATAGGAGCATTACGGCCATAGTTAGTCCTATGTCTCCAAAGTCTCTTTGTCTTAAATATCTCTCAGGCGAATAGATTTTCAAAAGAGCGAGGAGTGGCGCGCATTTTAAATGTGACATCATTATATCGCGAACAAAAACAATAAGAAAATAATGTACGCCTGGAGGATAGGGTATTAAGACCTAGAAGAGAACACCTGGATATGTAGGTTGGCATAAGATCCCAATCTCGTGGCCGATTTTGTTAATTAAAAAAAAAAATACAGTTTTTTAAGATTTCTTTTAAAAGAAACTATTAAATTTATTAACAATATTACTTTTGGGCATTACTAAATATAAGTTTAAGTATAATTTTATTTTCAATTTAAATTCCCCTTGACTGCTGTAGAAGGCGTCATGCAAAAACTCCATTTTAAGACTATATGACTTTTTGTGAATCTCCTGTAACAAATTTTCGTAAAATTCAAAATGGATTCAATTTTCAAGACTCAAAGCTAGACAATAAGCTTTAAAAGTACATAATTCATTACATGTTGATGCTTTTATGCGAATAATTTTGAAATAAATAAAAAAATCGCCTTTTTTTGGGGTGATTCACCCCTATATAAAAAAAGGAGGTAGTTTTTAGGAGTTTTAGAGGCTTATCGTCTAGTTTTTCTTATAAATAAACAACAAATTTTTTGTTTATTAAAATCGGTCAAGTAGATTCGAAAATGGTAGTTTCGAGAAAAACGCATTTAAAGTTTTTTACCACAATCTATTCATGTGCGAGTGTCGTTACAAATATAACTATAACTTCTTTTCTAGTGAGAATTTCTCTATAAAATTTTAGCTCATTTTTTAATGTAAAAGGAATCGAAACATATAAAAAAAACAAAATTGATTTTTTGAAAATTATTCATGAAAAATTCCTATTAAAATGCGTGAACAATTAGGTGTAAATTTCCAAGCCGCGACGTCCGAGGCTCGAATCCTCCACCAAGCAAAGAACATTTTTTCAATGGTCCATGGTTGGCTTTCTTGGGTGCCTCAACCAGAATGTTTGGTAATAGATTTCGAATGACAGTTACGAAAGGACATAAGGGTTAGAAGTTGTGAAGAGTTTTGGTGAAAATACCGCTTTTATCCTCTGGTTAGTGCAGAGGCATTATGTCTTTCAGTACAGTTTTCCTCCAAATGTACAGGGTTTTCCAATAGGGACTTGACAACTTTGAATTACATTTCTGAACGCACCAATGATTAATTATTGAATTTTCACTGTCAATTTATTCAGAAAGCTCAACTTTTTCATCATGGTAAAGTACACGAACAAGCAACGTCTGTAAATTATAAAAATTTACTACCGAAATTCGAAATTGATGATCGCAACTTTAAGAGCGTTAACTGCAATTTTCGGTCGTAATTCTCGCCCTAGTAGACAGACAAGTTTAGACAACAAGTTAAGTGCAAAAATTTGAGTCTACATATTCGTTGTGTGATGTTACCGTGCCAGTGAGGAACGGGTTGGTCGAAGTGTCTAAAATATTACTGCCGTTTAAGCGTCCGTAGCAAACGATACAAAACAATCAATTCTACGGCGTTCTCAAGAATTGCGCGTCGCCCAGCCCACTTTATGGCGAATTTTGCTTAAGGATCTTGGTTAACACCCATACAAGATCAAGCTGACTCAAGAATTGAAGCCGATGGACCATTTGAAGCAACGTACGTTCTCCGATTGGGCTCTGGAAAAGATGCGCCAAGATGATGAATTTCATCGCAAAATCATCTTCAGTTACGAAGCTCATTTTTGGCTCAATGGGTTCGTCAATAAGCAAAATATGCGTTATTGGTCGGGTGAAAATCCACATGTGGTTCATGAAACACCACTTTATCCACAAAAAATAACTGTTCGGTGCGGTTTGCATGCCGGCGCCGTCATTGGACCATATTTTTTCTTCGACGATAACGATCGTAACGTTACTGTGAATGGTCATCGTTATCGCGCCATGATTACCGATTATTTTTGGCTCAAATTGGAAGATATGGACTTGGACGACATGTGGTTCCAACAGGACGGTGCCACAAGATACACAGCACACGTTACAATCGATTTATTGAAGAGTAAGTTTGATGAGCGTGTTATCTCAAGAAATGGGCCAGTTGATTGGCCACCTCGTTCGTGCGATTTAACGCATCTAGACTATTTTCTTTGGGGCTACGTCAAGTCATTGGTCTATGCCAACAAGTCGATGACATTCAAAGAGCTCAGACCAACATTGAACGCAAAATAGCGGCTGTTTCGGCCGAAATGTGTGGCCGATTCATCGAAAATTGGGTCCAACGAATCGACCGCTGCCTACGTGCCCGCGGTGGCCATATAAACGAAGTCGAGTTCCATTCATAAATGTTTTGATTGTACTTCAAGCCGATAATAAAGTTTTTGAAATATCTCAAATGGTTTGCTTTTTATTTAAAAAAAAATTGTTAAGTCCTTAATGGAAAACCCTTTATGTGTGAGTCAAACTTCTCAAATTTATCAAATAAAAAACAAAAAATAAAAAAAAAATAAAAATCATAGGTTAAGACTTAATGCCGAAACCGATCTCTGGTGTGCTCTTATTCAATCAAGACCAAATAAAAAAAGATAGTTATTAAAAAAGTTGTCAATAATCACATTCACCATTTTTATTTTGTATATTTTTTTTTTAATTTAATTATATATTTTGATTAAAATTTAAAAAATTTTTTTTTAATTTTTTTTATTTTCTTTTAATAGTTTTTATTTTGTAATTTAAATGTTATGAATTGTTTTTAAAAAGCTTACTGAAATAGGTTATGTAAAAAGAATTTAACATGAACATGGTGCAACCAAAAACAGTTGAGAACCACTGGTCTAGAGCAAATTACGTTCTCATTTGATTAATTACTGCAGCGTATGGCCTTGCGATTGTACGAAGGTTGCTACATATATTTCGGGAATAAATATAAATACCGTCTTTTTTTATTTGATATTTTGATATTGATTGTCATAGAAAATAGCTTTATTGTTTTTCGAAATATTCTCCTGTGTGATTAATACATTTTTGCATCCATTCGAAGTCATAACATTAATTGCATTCCGCTTGAGACAACTCCAAAACATAGTTTTTGAACGCATCGAAGGTATCTTCTGGCGCCGAAAATCGTTGTCAAAGTAGTTTGTCCTTGATGTGTGGGAACAAAAATAAGTCACTGGTCCTCTGACTTATTACCAAAAATAAATCCTCTGAACAGTCCTGATTTGGAATGAACCATTATTTAGATGTTTTGAGTGCTCAAGGTGATGCGTGGAAGATTGCATGGTCTTGATGAAGACAAATTCTTCGGCGCTTGTTTGTTTTCCTTATTTTACGGAATATTTCTTATTTTTTTACGTGTCGCAGCTGGTATAAATTTAAAAAATTTCAAAAAAATATTTCAAAATAAAAAATTCTGTCTTTATATTTATTCCCGAAATATATGTAGTAAGCCTCATATTACAATATTAATGACAATTAATATTATGACCGATTGTAATCATTTATAAGGCATTATCACTTTAGCTGTTCTAGTTTTATCACTGTATATACCAAGATTTTTAGGTTCCTAGAAACCAAGTATAGAACTACCAAGTTTTTTTAAAATTGCCCGGTTGAAGTTGAACGGATAATAAAACGATGCTGCGTATCATTTGTTCAAAAGTTTCTATTACCTTCGAGGTACCTAAGGGCGGAATCTAAGTTCTAAATCTTAATTTCGAATCATTGACTTTATTGTGCCTTGAGCATTAGAATTATGCGTGGTTATTTTACAGATGCTGAAAATACTCATGTGTTATCATTTCTTAAATGTGCGCCTTAGAGTTTGCAGAAATTCTTGATTTCCAAATTTGTACGATAAGCCCCAAATGCAGAAACGCAATAAACGTTGGCAATACGCAATTCACAAAAAAAAAGAACAAAAACTATTCGACCAGATTAAATAATTAAGATAAGAAAATAAATAACAAACGCTTCGTGCGAAAATCAATATCTATCAACATTATTGATAAGCTTCTAGGAAAGACCTGCCATAAAAAATTATTCTACACATACAATGCGACGACTTACCCAAAGCCAGAACCCACTGGTATGGCAAAATAGAACATGGCCAACATTTTCGAACGCATATCGTGGACAAATAAATCCGAGATGATTGTCGGTGCAATGGTACTGTACGATGCTTCACCAATACCAACTAAGGCACGGAATGTGATGAACCAACCGAAGCTATTCATAAAAGAGCCAAGCAGTGTTGTCGTGGACCAGAGTAAAACGCCCACCGCCATGATCCAACGACGTGAATAACGATCACCGAGATACCCGAATATCGGTGCACATATCATATACGAGAGTACAAAAGCAGTTTGCAGCAGACCGGCATTATCGTCGCCGATATTGAAATCAGTTTGAATGTCTGTGAGAACACCTGAAATTATAAAGAAAGAGAGAAGTTTTAGTAAAGGTAAAATATGATCAAAATTTAACATTATGCAAGGAGACAAAGTATTATAAATGTAGACTTGAATATAGCTCATGTCTATTTTTTTTTAAATATCGTTATATAGATCAGAATAACGTCACACATTATGGACATTAGAGGATGGAGTCATAACTTTAGATTATTGATTACTACCATCATGGGGCGGCCGTGGCCGAGTGGATTATAATGTACGTAGACCATTCGATGCAAATTTTTGAACCGCGAGGTGCAAGGTTCGAGCCCCAGGTGACACAGAAAATTTTTTTTGTTTTCGTTCGAAGTCGATATAAAAATCTAGTAGGTCAAGTTCTGGATCATTTGTTGACATTTAATAAAACACAATTGATCATAAGAAGCTTGGTCAAAGTCCTATCAAGGGTAATTCAAATGGGTAATTCGTTTTTTTTTCAATAATGGTAGCAATGCCGATTAAAAAAAATGTATTCCAAGTATAATATAGAAATTAGGATATTGTTCTGTAATATACTCATGTTGTGCTCCAATGTATCGTTTAGATAATGAAATTCTCAGATGAATCTTTCAAATCTTTTTGTACCACACTGCAGCACAAAAACAGCACATAACAGCACAATTCAAAATTTTTGATATAGTTGAGAGCAGGACTAACATACACTTCAATAAGGCACCTATTGCATAATAATTATAGCCTTCGAATAAATTTTTTTCAATGCAGCTAAAGAAACACATCATTACAGCACATTGCAGCACATTGAAGCACATTAGAGCACCCATTGCAGCACATATTTCTTTATAAACGAAAAATGCGTGACTTACTTCACATCTTATGATCACCTCTTATGATTCGCTTACTTCCCTTAAAACTTGTTATATTTATATCTAATTCTTGAATAAATTATTTTCAGCAGAAGAAGTTATTTTCTAGCTCTTGATAAGAAAGAACTTTTAGGAGTATTTGACCGATATTCAGGTCGTATCCATTTAAGTTAATTAAGACGTTCTCATCAAGCTGTCAATTTTAACTCAATTAAATTATAAATCGATGATCATATTTGTAATTTATGCAATGACATAAATGGACAAGTTTATTTATGGAAGAAAATAAATATTTTCTGTGAGCTACTGAATTTAATTACGATACAAAGAACGCAGAATCTGACGAATGCGTCCAGAGGGGTCATGCGTCTTTTGTTAATGAAAATTTTACTTCCCTAATATGTGATTCATTTTCATCATGAATGTATGTAAAATGTTTCGAGACTCTATCGGCCGATTTCTTCACCGAGAATCAAAACGAGCTAGTCCGAGATCTTATTGAAACTAGGTTTCAAATTAATTTTCAGTTTTAAAAAAACTTAGTACTTGGTCATTTCTTCACATATTTGATACTCAGATCGTTTTGTGAAGAGAGTATTAGGCATTGATACTTGGATTCACTTCATGCCAGTTTTATACCAAAAAATTTGACGTTAATTTGTCAAGTTTGTTTAAATTCAAATAAAATTAAATTTTTAAAAGTGTCAAAATTTCCAATATAATAAAAAAATGTGTAAATTATTCAATACCACATTCAAAAGAAAATAAAAAAAAGTTATGCAAAAAGTTCCTGCAAAAAAGTGAAGATCCACAAAGCGGTCTCAGTCGGCATTAAGCTTGTGGGGGCGCTTGTTGTAGAGCATGGGAATACTGAACAAACAAGTTGAGATAACTGGCGAACTGCTACAGTTACAGTGATTGCAGGGGCACCTGGTTACCTGGTCACCGGCTTGCAAGCATTCGACAGTAATGGCTTGGGAATTAACATGTTGGATCGAGAAGAACTTTCAAACAGAATTCTGGAAGTTATGTGTGATAACGACGCAACGACGACGCCCCTCATTCCTTCTCCATCGTCTCCTTCAACTTCTATTACCATACCTGCTACGTCCACCGGTGACTATACATCTACTCCAGCGACTTTCTTCTGCACATGCCTCTGTTCCCTCTCCTATACCACTGCAGCAGCCATCGCAGCTTTTTCCAACAAACAGCCAACGTAGACGTCGCCCAGCAATACAACCAAATAATTCCACAAACCGTGTAACGGAATATGACGAAAGTCGTCTCCATTTGCTGGAAGAAGAGCGTCATCAGCGTATTGTAGAATTACACGCTGTTCGTCTTGCAGCAATTAAAGACGAAAGTCGACTACGACTCGCAAAGTCTTGCACTGCATGCGCAGCATATGGCGTTTTGGGACGTGGCTTTATTTTTGAAATCAATATTATTTTTTAAAGTGAAGAAATCAAAGAGCGCAAGTCCGAGTATTAAGCTTGCTAGACTTCCGAATTCGGGGGACCAACTAATACTCAGTATCAGCTAGAACCGAATTTCAAATCTGAGTATTTGCGCCTTAGTTCTCAGTGAAGAAATGATTTATTACTCGAGAGAGTACTAAGAAAAGGTCTAATACTCGGGCTGACACTAGCTCTCTGTGAAGAAATCGGCCGTATTAGTGCTCTATTATGTCAACTCAGTTCGTATTTATAATTGTCATGAGAAAAATATGACGTTAGTTTTTAAGCAACAAATATGTATGTAGGTATCCATAAAAATCAAATGTGAATAAATGCAATGTGCATAAATTAAAATAGTAAAGTGGAACAAGCTATGGAGAAACCGGATTGCAAGATGATATCATGAATGAAAATTTATAAAGCTATTCAACATACTAATAATAGAAGACATTAAGTTAACAACGGCTCATAAAGAGATGTTAACCTTATGAAATTTTTGGCAAAATTTTGAAGACGATATTGCAAAAGATAACTATTAAAGTGTTGGAAATCAATTGTGAGAAAGGCTTTGAAAACTTTTTCAAAAGCAGATTGTGTATGCTAAAAAACCGCAAAAGTGCTTTATTAAGGGAGGAAATAGGTTTAGATGACTTAAAAAAATGGATTTTTGTTTTCTTAAGTTGTTAGTAACAAATTTTAATTTGTTCTAATGTTATGAACGATTAAGTGAGAGACTTGCTCGGAGCACGTGGCATGTAAATCGGATCGGTCACTCAGGTAGTCACTTTTGTGGGCTTGGGTTTCCAGTATTAAGTTGAGTTTTGCCATTGAGCGCAAAATAAACTCTTGAGTTCTCCAGTACAATTTTGCAGGATGAAACTCAACTAAACTCAACTTTGTTTCTGTCTTTATCAAAACTCAATTTGAGAAATTCCTAAAAGTATGCTAATGTTCTTATAAAAAGGCACGTACAGATGCAACTATTACAATTTTGTGGTGAGAAATGTCAGCTGTTCTAAAATTGTGCAATTAACTATTTGCAAAAAATTACCAAACAAGCGAAGAAAAGAACTTGGGAAGTGTAGAAGATGAGGTTTTCATATTAGTATGAGCCCATAAAAATTACAAATTGCGCAGGAAAGAACTCGCATGTGTACGCAGAAATGACTGCAGCCTTGTCCTCAAGTGGAATTGATGTCACGGCTGTGGATGTGCCGAAAAAATATGAGAACACAAAAGTAAACTAAGAAATGTCACACTAAACACAATTCTGCCGACGCATCTCAGTGTGAAAAGCTATGGTTGAACTCAAACTAAACTCTCTGTGTAGACACGTCATTAAATATTTTTTAGCGAATCGTTGTGGATATTGACGAATCATTCAAAATATACGAACCTAAATTCAAAGCATCATTGTTTGAAGTATTTTTGACGTGAAAACGTTACGTTTTACCGGGTAGGTTTCCAAAACAGTTGTAAAAGGAATTTTTTTAAATGCATCGGCATTGCATAGAATTGTTACTCGCTAAGTATAGGTGCTATGGCAATAATAAGTGTACGACAGTAAAGGTTAGTTCTTTAACTTTATGACGAAAAAATATAAAACAAAAATTAAAGACGTCCTCGGGCGGGGGAGGGAGTTACTTAAGCAAAGCAATTGAAAATTTGTTGCATGGAATTATAGCAAGTTATATGAGACAAAAATAGACGAAAAATTCATGACATCATAGACATGATACAATTATACAAAGTAGGAGTGACAACTGGCTATTTTCTTGCACCGACTGTCATTTGCCTGTGTATTTAACTTTCTATTTTCGGTCTTACTTTTTTCGTTCTCTCATTTATACTATTTTTGACAGTTGGTGCAAGATGAAAAAACTGTCACTCCTTCCTTGTATAATTGTATCATGATCATAGAAAGAGCGATCCAAAATTGAAAATACATTCCATGCAACACCATTGCACGATAGCTGCACAAGAGAGCCGATCTTAGATTGAAAACGCAGCTATCCTGCAACGGCGTTGCATGAATTTATAACTCGTCGAGTATATGCACTACATCAAATTTATAAAACGCATGAATTGAAGAATTTGTACTTAGTCTTACGATAAAAATAAAAAATTATGACGTCGTCAGGATGCGGAGATAGGCGCTTATGTTCGTTGAGTAGAATTGCTACGAAAATAGCAAAAAACGACCTTTTTACCGTAAATAACTAAATCCAATGACATTTTTTGTTTCAGATGATCCAGTTGACCACAATATTCGTCACCGCAAAACGCAAAATAAAAACAAAATTTATTTTACGTCCAATGTATTTATTATGGCCATATTTATTTTTTTCATATTTAATATTAAGGCCAATTTTAAATAAAAAAATTACTGAAAGGTGTTCAGTGTATGTCCTTTAAGATGATATATTGATCGTTTAATAAAGTTGAGTAGTTTTCATAAAAATAATATTTACCTACATATATATATTCCAAGGGTTACCCCCATTTCATGAATTTTTTTTTACGAAAACTACTCAACTTTATTAAACGATCAATATATCATCTTAAAGGACATACACTGAACACCTTTTTACTAAGTATATATAAAATCTTCTCATAGTTTCAATAAACTATTCACATTTCTTATTTGTTAAAAAAATTCATAAAAATATGAATAAAAAAGCCGTAGTCCTAAACTCATCTCCCCCCTTAACATATAATTGCACTAAGAATCAAAAAGTGTGGCCAACTCATCTGCACCGTGAAAAATAATGGAAAAAATTTCATAAAAAACACAAAGCAACACAAATTTCACAAACACATCATAAATGAGCGAAAGTCAAGATTTGCACAAGAATAAAATTGGCAAAAAAGCCAAAAAAATTGGTTTTTTAAAATAAAAAGCTTTACTAGAATCTTAAAACTTGTTTTGTTTCTTTTTTTTTTGTTTTAACAGCAGAACATAAAGAAATCGAAAAATGAAAAGAAAACGACGAAGCATACATTTAGTTGTGGTGCCAACCAATACTAACACTGTATTGTGTAAATTAAGAAAGAGCAAATATTTTTTCGCGAACTGTGATTTTTAAATCCGTTTAAGATCGACTGTATAGCAACAACATATTAACAACAAGTCATGCATATTAAAATGTTAAAATAGCATGACAACTCCAAATAAACAACATCAATACAATAACAATAACAACAACAATAACACTAACAATAACAGCAACAACACTAAAACTCAACAAGGTTTTTACCAACCAGTTGGAATATGTTGAGAAAGAGTGTTAATTAACATTAAACACGATGTTGGAATTTTACATAAAAGGAGGTGTCTCTGCGATGGTAACAGCTACGAGGAGGTTAGGTTAAGGCTAGACTAAAAAAGAATTAAAATATGCCATTCTAATTTGAAAGTGTCGTCAGTCAGCGTTAGTGTCAAACTAATAAATTTCATAAGAAAAGTTTGAAAAATTAAGTGATCATAGTAGACAGCAAGGAATTTTTTATATTTGTCAGATTTTTAAAAGCTATATAGTATTAGCGAGTTTTCTCTTCCACCATATAAGCAATTGCTCTTGGTAAAAATTCTCTCTCAAATATAAATTGGTTATAAAGGGTGTTTTATTAAGCCAATACTTATTTTAAACACTTATAAATGGTGTATGAACCAATCAATGAAGACAATACTAATTTCAAAAAGTTATAAAGGGTGCATCAACAAGACGTGAAGCGTGGCAAAAGCGTTGTACACAATGCAACACATATGTATTTTCGGGGGAAAACCAAACCAATCTCAAACGATAGCATTTGCCATTAGTTGCCGTAGCGTCACAAGTGTTTTTAACAGTGGTTAGAAATTGGAATTTTTTGGTAAAAAATTGCATAAAACAAATTTAAAAATCATGTGTAAAATTTAATTCAGGGTGGTTCTTGTCTTCTGGAACCTATATTGAAATTTTGCGAGGAGTTTACTCTCGGAATATTTTAACCCTCTAGCTCTCACTCGGATTGGTCATTTTGGGCCTTTAACTCGCAGAGGTTACTTGTCTTCTGTAACTCGTAATGGAATTTTTGGGAGAATACTTTTGTGGAAGGTTTTAATCTTTGACCTCCCTTCAAAGATGACTTTTAGGGAGTTTTTTTTTCAGATAAAGGCTCAAAATGGCCCATACGGGCGAGAGCTAGAGGCAGGAAATTTACCATGGACCGATACACAGTGAAAGAAAAAACAGAATTCGTAAAATTTGACTACGAAATTTCACGTTCAATTCCAGTTACGATGCGCAAAATGCGAGCATATTTTCCTCATAATCATATGGCTTCTGAGACGTGTGTACTCAGCATAATAAAAAATGTGAAGACATCGAAACGACTTTGCCCCGGACGTTTGACCGAAAATATCGACAAGGTAAAGAGAAGTCTTCAGAATGACCCAAACTCCTCAATTCGTTACCGTAATCAAGAACTGAGCTCCCATACGTCCACACTGCGGCGAATGTTGACAAAAGAATTGGCTCTGCATGAGCAAAAGGTCCAATTGACTTAAGAACTGTAGCTGGCGGATCAACAGCCGCGCCGTACGTTCTCTGATTGGGTCTTGGAAAACATGAATGTTGTCGGTGATTTCTGCAAAAAAATCGTGTTTTCTGAAGAAGTTCATTTTCACATTGGCAGCTCCGTTAATAAGGAAAATTGCCGCATTGGGGGATCCGAAAACACGCGTAGTGATTCAGGAGATGACAATGCACTAACAATGAATGACTGTTTGGTGCTGATTGTGGGCCGGAGACGTCATAGGACCGTAATTTCTGAAATTGACGACAGAAAAGCCCCTGCAGTCAATGGACATTTCTTTTTTTTGTGGCCGGAAATGGAGTATAAGGGCACAGACGACCTCTATTTTCAACAGGAGGGTGCTATATGCTATACAAGTATCGAGTTAAAGGACACAGACGACTTCTACCTTCAACAGGATGGTGCTATGTGCCATACAAGTCGTGTAACAATCGAGTTGTACAATAAGTTCTCTGGTCACGTAGATCCGCGTTTTGGGGACACCAATTGGCCTCCAACTTCTTGCGATTTAGCACCATAGCAGACTTCATACTTTGCGGTTATGTTTAGAGTAAGGTCTATGCTTACCATCCACAAACAATTCCAACTCTCAAAGCGAACATTAGAGTCGCCATCGCCGAAATAGAGCTCCAATTATACGAAGGAGTAATCAAAAATTTCGAAGAACAGATTAAGGACTGCACGCCAAGCTGAGGTGGACATTTGGAAAATATTGGGTTCCATACACATATGTCCGACTTTATAATCAACCGAATCCTACGCCTTTCTTTGATACAATCTGTATATTTTTTGTCGAAAATATTTAATATTCTTAGATTGAATTAACTTAACGCAATTAAGCAACTTCAAAGCTAAAGATTAAAAAACAAAAATTTTAAAAAAGCATACGTTGACATGTTTCTGAGATTCCAGATAATTCCGATCAAAACAAAATGAAAAAAAAAAAAAAATTAAAGATGTGTAAAGTTAAAATAAACAAAAGAAAAATCAAAAGCAACAACAAAAAACATAAATTCCGTTATGCTTGCAAAAAATGGTTTTGTGAAGGTTAAAGCGGTATAACGCGACCTTAAGTAAACTGCGAACGTTAAATTGCTAATGGAAAGCATAAATGGCGGCGGGGTAAGGCTATAGCGAAGTTAAAAGACAATAAAAAGCATGAATAAAAAGCAATAAGTAATAAAGATGGATAAATGAGAATAGATGTATAAAATGATATAGAAATCAAAGTCGGAATTTGACCCACTCTAAGGCACATATCAACTTTATATGATACAGAAGTTCTCATGACTGAGTTATACAACAAGAGGACGATTTGACCTATGTTCTTAGTTATTTTTAAGATATAAAGCTATACTGAAGTAAATTTTCAAACAAGGTAGTTTCTCAATCAAGGTCTATAAATTCCATGAAAAAATATGTATAGGAACGGGAAATTTCTTCAATCTTGACGTTTTCTCCCGAGAGGACGATCTTGATATCATTATAGATAATTTCAAGATAATTTTCGCCTTTGATGGCTTTATTGTAACTGAACTTATAGCAGGTCGACCATTTATCCGCAAATCACCATTAAGATCTAGTTTCTATTTAATATAGGTGTCTTACATAACTGTGGCGCTCTCTTTGTAAATTCTGAATGGATACTACTTAAATATAATTAAGAAAAGTTTATATTTTACTTTCCTTCTATCGTAATTATTGTGAGTTTTAAATTTTCAGAGGTTTGAATATCCAAGATTCCACGGCAACACAAAGCATTGCCAGATGAATTTTGACAGTTCTATTCGAAAATTTGACATTTTCTAGCATAAACTTACTCAAAACGTTTTGATGTATGTGCGCTTATTCTGTTGTTGACAGTGGTTTGAAAATTGTATTTCAGCAAAAAAATTGAATTAACTCGTGAACATTTTCGGGTGATGATTTTTTCGTGGATTTTGACGTCGATTGACACGAAAATAATGCATCGATCACCTAAGTTCGACTTTTGGTGATGAAGCACCACACCCAGCGACTGTAAAACGCTGTTCTATGAGTTCGAGGGTGGTCGTCATTCTCTCCAAGACGAAGACTTGGGACGGTCTTCCAAGAACGGCTGTTGTGGTCGAAAACATTGATGCTGTTCGTAAACTTTTGGAAACAGATCGGCATGTGACATACTGTAAGATAAAGTTATCCTTGGGCATTAGTGGGACTAACATACATTTGACTTTAAATGAGCGATTCGATTTAGGCGTCAGGAAGATTTGTTCCCGTTGGATACCCCTATAATTTAAGGATTGCTCACAAAAAGGCTCGTGTCGATTGGTGCAAAGAAATGTTGAAAGACTGCAGCTAGGGTGGTTCGGAACACGTCTACGGCAGCCCCACAGGTGACGAATCATGGATCAACGCTTATTAGCCCGAAACAAAGCAGCAGCAATCGACCGTTTGGGTCTTTCAAAGTGAACAAAACTCGACAAAAGTTGTACGCGGACAGAGCACATCTAAACAAATAGATTGTTTCAGAAAACCAGGTCAAGTCGCAACTGTACCACTTGAGCAACGGAGAACTGTTAATGCTGAATGGAAGACAACTATTTGTTTGTTTCTTCGTGGGAGAATTGAGGAAAATCCACCACCGAAGGAAGATCATTCTCCATCACGACAATACGAGTTTCCACACATTAGCTTAAACAAAATAATTTTTAAGCATTCAAAAAGTGGAATTGATGGGTCATTCGCCTTACAGTCCGACTTGGCACCCAATGACTTCTTTTTCTTCCCTTACATTACGAAAAAAATGCGTGGCGACCATTTTTCTACATCCGCACATGTCGTTGAGACCTTCAAAAACTTGGTTTTGGAGGTACCAGATCCTGAGTGGCAAAACTGTTTCGAAAATTGGTTCAAACGAATGCAAGTGTATTGATCATCTTGGAAAATACTTAAGAAAAGAATAAAAGCATTTTCACTGATAAACCGCTGTTTTTTCATTGTTAGGCGCAAGACTTAAAGGCAACCCTGGTATAAATACTTGCATTGATTGAGGAGGGGACCAAACGCTGGTTCCAGTTAAGAGCACACACGTCTCCGCAGCTTTTAAGGTGAATTTAGAATGCTTCTATATTTTGAAATTTATATTTCAACTCATCTATGAAAATCCCCTTTTTATATCATCATATATTTTCGAAACCAAGGCGAAGTTGAAGTTTAATGTCCTTTACCATATGTTCGAGAGTTAAGTTAATCATTTGAGTTGGGGTAAAAATGTAAAAAATAATCAACTGTATGACATTTGAAGGCAACGCTTATATAGAATTCGGAATTCGAAACTTCTATAACGCTGTAGCTTTTCGCATTTATGGAGATGTTCCTTTGATTGAATATATAAGAAATAAGCCAACGAAGATGATATGAAGACACAGTGTCACGATAAACAAATAAATATGTTTGCACGATTCACAATTTACATATTTTTCTCTCGTTCCATCTAGACTTTCGCAGTCCATGCATTTGCGAGTAATGAAATTGTTGCTCGTCGACCTTGAACAATTGAGGCTTCCCCCATTGGATTCCACTATACTTGGCTTTGATCTAGGTAAACGTACTGTTATTAAATTTATCCTAGTGCAAAAATAGTCTGGCCTCTCACGATTTATTAAATGGCAGATAAAAAGATACAGAGTGAGAGCGAGAGTAAGAGAGCTACAGAGAGCGTAAGAATGAAAAGCCGGCTTGTATTGCGTGCTTAATGCTTGTATTTCTTAATTCTTTGCTGACTTTTTCCTTTTTCATTCATATTCACAGTGGTTGCACGTTTTGTGCCAACCGGCTTTTGACCGGAGACTGTTGCCGGTCTGGCATTTTATAGCCGAGACTGTCTGCACCTCTGAAAGGCACTCAGCCAGTCAGTTAATAATTTAGCCAGTTTTGAGCGAGTTGATGTCGTCATAAGATTTTAAAAAGCGGTTCTGTTCATGTTTAACTCGTTTTTACAAAGTTCTCGCGATCTCACAAGTAAATAAATTTTGTTCAAGGTATTCACCACTCAATACCCCCTTCCCACCACTCTGATTATCACTACTAGCAGATACTCATGGCTTTCTGCAACGTTGGCAATATTTTGCCAGCCGCCAAGCCTTTGCTGTCCACGTTTCTTCGTCGTTACTTCTTTCGTTCAATGAATTTTATCGCCAGATATACTTTGTTTTAGTTTTTTTCCTTTAGCTCTTTTACACTTTTATGTGGGTTTTCTGCACATACATATTTCTTATTTTGTTGTTTGTTGTTTCTGTTGTTGATTTTATTTTAAAATGAATGATATCTGGTACACTGGTACTCGCTCCTCACATAGTATAGACGCTGTCGTGTGACTACGTCTTGTTTGTACGTTACGTCATTTCGAAATGTAGCTGCTATTGGCTGAAATAATCGTACGATATATTTTTAGCTTAAAAAAACTGGCGCGTCAGTGCGTTGTGAAGAGAGCGAAGCGTGAATCAGACTTTGGCATTCGGAGCACTTGTATTGCTGGCGTTAGACCCACTTGGTGTTGGATCGGGCGAGCGTGAAGGGGGAGTAACTGGCATGCCCGCGTAAACGATCAATGAATGGAGAAGGGGCGTGTTGGTGAAGGGGAAATTGGGTGGTTGGGTGAATACTTTTGCAATAGCTATTTACTGTTTTTTTTTATTTTTTTTTTTGTCTTATTGTGACCAAAAACAAAAATAGTATCTAGGTAATTATAAGCAAAAAAAAAAAAAACAGTACAACGGCATTGACTCAACCGTAAGATGCACCGTGTTTATTATTTTGCGTGAGTATTTGACTATGTATGAATGTCGCAATTATGGGTGGTTTGTATGTCATGCGGTTACTTGCTGATTGACTGGTTAATGTACAAATGTTGGTGTTTTTTTTTTGGGGTATTTGGAAAAATTTAAATTTTTGTGGTCTTGTAGACAACAATTGACTCTTTATTTTTTTAAATACATACATAGTCAAAAGATAGAAATACATAGTCAGAAAAAGTTTGCTCACAAGGTAAAGTTGGAATGTCGGTAATAAATGGAAAAAACATTAATTTTTGAATAAAAAAAGAACAACAACAAGGAAAATATTTAAAGGAATTCAAATTTATAAAAAAAAGCTTTAAGGGGTCTTAATATTTTATATATATTTTTTCTTTTTTATAAAAAAGAAAAGTTTTTTCAATATAATGTAGAAAGTCATTCAAAAATTTCTGGCAATACTGAATATCTAATATTTCGGCTTAAAATATCCCTTTGGCCCTTTTAAAGATCAAATTTAAAAGTAAACACAAGCACCTTGTTAAAAAAAAATTGGTTTTGCTTTTTCTCACGAATTGTTTTATCGATTATCTTTTCCTTGTAAGCCGTGTACACTAGGTCAATTATTAACTCCCGAGGCTTCAAGGAAAATTCCTTTTTTTTTGTCAAAATTCTTTTATTCTTCAACATAGTCCATTTTTAGGGTGATTCGGTTTTTCCAGTGGTCTTCCAACATTTTGATGCCTTTCGAAGAGGGCTTATTGTGATGAAAAAGTAGTTTTTTTCTTTGCTAAATGAGGCCGTTTTTCGTTGATTTCATAATTCTAAGGGTCCAATAATGCCACCCAGTAACTCCCGGAAATTGTTTTTCAACTTTAATTCCAAAAAACATTGACCATAACCTTACCGGCAGAGTGTTGAGTTTTTCCGCGCTTTGGAGAGGGCTCATGCGATTCTCTTCACTTTGCAGACTGTCAATTAGACTCGGGACTGTAGTGTTGGACAAATATTTCATCCTTTTTTATGCGACGACGTAAGAACTCCTTTGGGTTACGCTTAAAGATGGCCTAATTGTTCTCTGAATCAATGACACGATACTCTTTTTGATCTGGTGTGATAAAAAGCAACACCCATCTTCCATTCAGTTTTTTCATATTCAGATGAAATGTTTATGGCCTTAGCAATCTCACTTAATTTCAATCGGCGCGTCGGTTATCCAACACTACACGATGGGTTTTTTTTCTGGAGTTGTCACCTTAATTAGACGTCCAGAAGGAACAGCCTCTTCGGTGCTTGTACGGCCACATTTAAGTACAGCAAAACACCGACAAATATTTGCTTTCGACGGGGCATATTCCTCGTAACGCTTTTCATGCCATTCTTGGGTTCGGGTGGCATTTTTTCCCATCAAAACGCAATGTTTTATTAGGACACGAAATTTTTTTCCCATTTTTTGTGACAAAGCAAAAGTCAAGGCACTTAATCAGTGACTGTAATTTGCAAACTTATTAATGAAATATCATGAAATTTGCAAGGTAGCGTTTTTGAGCTTTGTGCTTTCTAAAAAATGCTTTGCCATATGTTTGCACTACCATCTAGTGAAAAGTCTAGGGAGTTATAAATTTAATTATTATTTACATATTTTTTTAATTACATTTTTTTTTATTGCATATTTAAAAGTTTTATATTTTTAATATTTTTATTTATAAATATTTTGAAGATTTTTTTATATATTTTGTATGTTTTATGTATATTTTTTTTTGTATATTTTTATATTTTGTAAATATTTTATGTTTTATTTTTTTTTATTTTTATTTTTATTTTGATTTTGATTTTGATTTCGATTTTGATTTTGATTTCGATTTTGATTTTGATTTTGATTTTGATTTTGATTTTGATTTTGATTTTGATTTTGATTTTGATTTTGATTTTGATTTTGATTTTGATTTTGATTTTGATTTTGATTTTGATTTTGATTTTGACTTTTATTTTCATGTTTTAATATGTTTTATTGTTTAATTTTTTAATGTTTTTTATTATTTATATTTTTCGATGTTTTTTATTATTTATATTTTTCCTTTACAGTATTGTATTGGAAATTTGATAAATCGGTGTATTTCACTACTGTATTTTCATTTTTTCATATATTTGCATTTTTTATGTTTATAATTTTAAAATATAATGTTTTAAAGTTTATCTTGTCTTTATATTTCTTATTAATATATAATAAATTTCATTTTTTATTTTATAATTGTTTTTATTTTTTGTATTTTTTATTTCTATTTTATTTTTTATTTTTTATTATTAATAATATTGCTATTTTTATTAAAAAAAAAAAAAAAAAAACTAATTTCCAATTTGAATTTATTGAATATTGAATATAGATCCTTAAGCTACAAGATACAAGGATATCTTAAATTTAACAAGCTTAAGTCACGATTTGTATTGGATTGATAGTAATAAAATTTGAATTAATAAGTTTAAAATAATTTAATGAATATAAATATGAACAAAATTAAGTTTAAATGAAGCAAAACATAAAATTTTTAAAAGTGGATGAATTAATAATTAAAATGAAAAACTAGTGTAATTAGGACTAGTTTAGAAGGTTAAAGTCTCTACGAGATAACAGAAACTTATAATGTATAAAAAACCAAAAGATAGAGTAAAAGTAAGGCGAAGCTAGTTCGAGATGTGATATGAAATTAAGTACTTAAATGAATGAAAAGGGCTTTTTTGTATTGATCTGCGTTACTGATGGATAGCATGTAAGATGGTAATGAATTCCAAAGGCGAATTGCGTAGATGAAGAATTGTCGTTCTGATTTTGAGTATTTATGCCTAAATTGGACGATTTGATTTATTCTTGTGGAACGCGTGAACTTTAGACGTGTGTGTAGGTAATGTGGTTCATTAGTGTAGACAATTTTGTGCAGCTGCAGCAAAGAACGCATGTTTAGAAGATTGTCAAAAGAGATTCCAAAGATGAGTTTCGCATATGAGGAGATATGGTCATTGCGCTTTAAGCCATATATATATCTAGTGATATTATTAAAAAGTACATTTAGTTTTTGTCTGCACATACAGTCACAGTTGGCGTACAGTTCACATCCGTAAAGCAGCGTTGGAATCAAATACGTTTTAGCCAAAAGTAAGCGTATTTTTTTTGGCGTGTAGTACTGTGTCACCCAAAGCGAACGCAACATGCCATAAGACTTCCCAATAGCACGTAATATGTGGTCATTCCATGTTAAAGTTTTATTAAAAGTTACGCCAAGGTTTTTAACAGTATTTACAAACTCAAGCTGTGAGCCACTCAAAATAACTCTTGGTAAATATGCATAATCAAGGGGCTTTTTATAGATGGCCATACATTTAGACTTAGAGGGATTTAAGCAGAGATCGTTTTCTTCAGCCCAAGTTCGAACGTTTTCTAGGTCTTCGTTTAGCTTTGTAACGCAAGAGTTTATGTCATTCAGCCCACAGCTTATGTAAAGCTGAACGTCATCTGCATAAATGTGAGCGTGACAGTTCCTTAAAACTCTAGGCAGGTCGTTAATATACATAATGAATATCAGTGGCCCAAGCACGGACCCTTGAGGGACTCCTCTTGGCACTGGGCGGACTTCAGAAGTGAGATTACCAATATTTACAGCTTGCGTTCTATTTGTGAGATATGATTTTATTAAATTAACCGCAGTGCTTGAAAAATTAAAGTTACTTATCAGTTTTGTAAACAAAATTCCGTGGGTAACTGAGTCAAACGCCTTTGAATGATCAAGAAGAGTCAAAAAAGTAAGCTTATTCGTATCCAATTGGGTTCTGATTTCTTCTGACACATCGATAAGCGCAGTCACGCAGCTTCTTTTTGGCCTGAAGCCCGATTGCCTTTCGGAGATTAGGTTGTTTTGCAATAAAAACTGACTTAGCTGTTTATGGACGAGATTTTCAAATACTTTTGATAGGTAGGACAATATCGCTATTGGTCGGAATTCACCATTCCCTTTAGGAATGGGAAGTATTTTTGCTGTTTTCCATTTTAAAGGAAACTTCGAAGTGGTAAAAATAGTGTTGAAAAGGTGCTTGAAGAATGGTAACAATGCTGGCAAGAGAGCTTTAATGAAAACAGGGTGCATTTCATCAAATCCTACAGCATTTGATTTCACCGACTGAAATGCTTTCAATGTCTCAGTCCGACTCACACAAGAAAAGCTGAAGTGATTTTCTATGCTTACATGATTAAAGCCTGGGTCAGTTTGGGATCGTATAATTTTAGGCGTAGGTAATGGTAATTTCAGAAAATTCTCATTTATTACATTAACATCGACTTCATTGGGGTTTATAGTTGTCTGAGCTTTAGTGTTGATGCCGATTTTGCGTATATGTACCCATTTTTGCTTTGAATTAATGCTGGAACTAAATTTGTTTTCAAAGAATCTAGTTTTTGCTGCTTTGAGTTCATTTACTACACGGGTTCTAAATTTTTTAAAAATTGCATATAGGTTTGAAGTTTTGTATCTTTTCCATTTGTTGTAGGCATCGTTCCTTTCGCTAATCAAATGTTTGATGTTTTCATTAATCCACGGGTTTTCTTCAACACGGACTCTTTTAGTTTTCATAGGAACAAACTCATTGAAAAGGTTGGAAATGTTGTTTTGTAGAAAGTTAACTTGTTCGTCAACATCTGTCATGTGGTAGATCTGTGACCAGTCAATAGCAAGGGCTGCATTGTGGAGCAATGTGTAATTTAAGTTTTTAAAGTCGCGGAAACTGAATGACTCTTCTACTTGTGTTAGACAGAAGTTGTATTTAAGTAAAATCAAGTCATGTTTGGAGAAAGCAGGTGCAGAAAGTTGATCATACAGAAGAATAAGCTGTTGATTGCTTACTAGAAATAAATCTAAAAGAGTACTGGTTGTTTTTGTGAAGTGAGTCGGGCATTTAGAATTTGCCGGTTGGAGTCCGGCAGCCATCATTTCATTCAGAAGGGTGCTTTCAACAAGAATGTTGCTATTAAAGTCTCCTGCGATGATTATATTACTGTAGGAAAGATGTAAATTTCCTAGCACTGACATAAACGGATCAAGATCAACATTTCGATTGGGCCTGTATGCACAGCCAACAAGTGCTTTTTCTATATTATTGTTAATTTCTAGGAAAATATATTCAATACTGGAGCCAAAAGATGATTTGCAGCGCAGCTTACACTTCATTTCATTTTTAACGTACATGGCTACCCCCCCAGCGTGGCTTTCTCTATCGGACCTGAACATTTTGTACCCATTAAGTTTAAAAAGTGAATCGTCTAATTCAGGAGCAAACCATGTCTCGGATACACAAACAATATCTACCCCAGAGCATTGAAACAGGTGGCGAAATTCATCGATTTTGTTGATGAGACTTTGCGCGTTTATGTGACATATACATAATCCTTTCCGACTCGCATTTAAAATACGAATCATCTCAAAGCAATTGCCATTGGCGACAGGGTTACAAGGAACCATTAACAAGTTTGGAATATAAAACTAAAAAAGGTGCTAAATCAGTAACGCAATCAAACATTTTAAAAAGATAAACTAAAACAAGTCTTAATGCACACATCTCTATTCTAGCTATAGTTGAAAACTCTATAGTTATTGCTATAAGTATAGGAAAGTAAAGAAGTATGAAACCGGAAAAAACAGTATATAGGCAATCGATAGTGATTGAAAAAGTGATAGTTATGAGTGCAGTGATTAACTTCAGCCAAGTATCCATACATGCTGAGTAGCAGCTTTTCACATTATTGTGGAGTATTGACGTTAAGTTCACGAAAAAAGTGTTGGTGTTGTTGGTTGGTGACGTTCTCATGGCTTCCACTGAGAGTGTATTGGTTTAGCATATCAGTAGAGTTGATGCTGGTAGGATGATCGTTCGCAGTTCTCTTAACGTGTACTAGCCCGCGCCTGGTAAAGACAGATAGGAGCCGCTTTTGCTTTTTATACTTAATCGCAGCTTTCAGAATGTGGTGGTTTGTTTTAGTTAGACTTTCATTGACGTAAACTGGAGCGTTGGAGTCAAAGCCTGAATGAGATAGTCGTAGAAGATCGTTCGTAGTTCGCCGGAAGTCGTTGATGGCTTTAAGTAGTCGATTTTTATCATGTGGAGACGCAAGACGTACTAGTATAGGCGCATCAGTTTTCGTGTGCAAGTTTTTGTTTAATTTGATTCGAAAAATCGATTTAACTTGAGGTGGTCCGAAGTTGACTGAAGTACAAATATTGTAAATATTATTATTCTTATTTTTATTTTTTATTTTTATTTTTTATTTTTATTTTTATTTTTTATTTTTTATTTTTATTTTTTATTTTTATTTTTTATTTTTATTTTTTATTTTTATTTTTTATTTGTATTTTTTACTTTTTTTATTTTGTAATTTTATTTTTTAATAATACTTTTTTTATTATTTATATTTTTTGTTATTTATATTTTTTATTTTTTATTAATTATATTTTATTAATTAAATTTTTCATTACTCACATATTTTATTGCTTATATTTTTTTATATTTTAATATATTTGTTTATTATTATTTTTATATTTTTATTATTCTCTAAAAATTTGCATAGTAATAAACATTATACGATATTTTGATACACCAATTTTTTTAATATATTTTTCAACATGTCTTTTCAACACAATGTTAAGCATTATATTTATTATATTTTTTTTATATTTTTATTATTTTATATTTTTTATATTTTTATATTTTTTAATTTATTTATATTTTTAAGTTTTTTTTATATATTCATATTTTTTGTATTTTCTATTTTTTTTATTTTTTACATTTTTATATTTTTTAAATTTTTTTATATTTTTTATATTTTTTAATTTTTAATATTTTTATATCATATTTTGAATTATTTCATATTTTCTAAATTTTTTATATTTTTTACATTTTGATGTTTTTTATATTTTTGATATTTTTTATATTTTTACATTTTTATATTTTTATATTTTTTATATTTTTTATATTTTTACATTTTTACATTTTTATATTTTTATATTTTTATATTTTAATAATTTTATATTTTTATATTTTTATATTTTTATATTTTTATATTTTTATATTTTTATATTTTAATATTTTTATATTTTTATATTTTATATTTTTATATTTTTATATTTTTATATTTTTATATTTTTATATTTTTTATATTTTTTATTGTTTTTTTATTTTCTACATTTTTTATATTTTTATATTTTATATAATTTTTTTATATAATTTTGATATTTTTTTTATATTTTTTATATTTTTTATAAATTTTTATTTTTATATATTTTTTGATATTTTTTGATATTTTTTATATTTTTAAAATTTTTTATATTTTATATATTTTTTGTATCATATATATATTTAATGTTTATTCTTAAATATAATTTTTTTTTTAAAACTTTAATTATAAATATTTTCGTATATTTTTTAAGTTTATATTTCTTAAGTTTAAATTTATATTTCTTAAATTTTTTTTGCGCTTTTGGACCATGTGTGTTTCAGCAAATCTGTTTTTATATGTAGTTTTTTTCCTTAGCAGCATCGGATCTACACTTATTAATTTTAATGCATTCCAGAAATTTATCAGTGCTCTTATTCATTCAATTAAAGAGAACGTCCAGAAAGTTACATCAAAGAGGTGAACAATTTTATTTTGTAATTTTCATTCTTTAAAATGGGACAACCTACTTTTTGGCAATTTTTGTGGAGTCTTCAAAATATTGAAAATCCTCCAAATGTCGATTGAACGACTTGTACCAAAAATTGCAATTCTTCAAGATTAGAGTAAAAAATTCAACACCACCATATTTCAACTTATCCTGAGCAGATGCTGTCTTTTTGAGATTTCGAGATAGCATCGGGTGTGTCTTGTTTGCATTTTTGCCGAATGTTCTCAAAATGACACGCAAACAATTCAGCTGTCTGTTTTTTGTTCTTGTCACTTCACATGCATCTACTCAAAAAGATGACACGACGCGAAGTTTTTTGTGTTTTTTTTTTTTGTGTTTAAGAATTTTGGCGAAATATATTTTTATATTTTAAGCGTTTAAAGCTGATTTTTATGATGCAATTTTTTGCTTAGGAAATAAAATATCCAGACGAAAATGAGATGAAATCAGCGACTATAATTAAAGTGATACATAAAGTTGATGATTTATCGATATGGGAATGGACCTTGACACTTTGATTATGAGGATAATATATTAAAGTACTGAACCCATGACATTGACCGCCTTCATTTTTTTAAAAGAAATATTTTTTTGGTAAGCCTAAAGAGTGAGTAATTTTGTGTGAGAAGGGCGGGAGCCATTTTAAGAACCCCAGCTTATTTGACTTCCAAGTTTCCTAATATTAACGTTTTAAGTATCATTTAAGTTTCTTTCAAATTAGGTTTAGAGATCATGAGGATACCTATGATTAAATGTAAGAAATTTTCACATTTATTTTCATAAACTATCAAATTAACTAAAATCGCATTTAATTGAAAACAACCGAACTAGAAACTGAAAAATCAATAAACGATTGAAACTGACACCATGGGGTGAGTAACTTAATAATTTTGCATAATGCAAAACAAAATGTTGCCATACACCAACAACGACCGAACTTAGCAACCGCAAAAATAGAAATCGAAAAATATACAGGGTGCAATAAGAACAAAAAAAAAAGAAAAACAATCCAACAACATATTGTGACGCTGTTATTTCAGTGCAACTTAGTAGTTGGTACAAAGGCAAAATATAACGAACAAAATGCATGCAGAAAATTAACACGAAAGTGCAATGAAACTAAAAGTTGCAAGGTGCTAATTACTGCACATGCAAATCCAGAATAAAGCAACCAAGTCGAGGCGCTAAGAACTGTTCGGTCAATGACATCGTTGTAGAATCATTAGAATATCGGAAAATATAAACAACTTACTGGCGGCTTTGAATAAAAATCAAGTTCGAAAGATAGTGAAATAAATGGATGAAATTCGAAATTGAAATGCAATGGAGTGGAATTATAAGTTAACACTTTATTTAATAGAGTTTGAAAGAGAGTTTAGAACACTAAACAATTATAAAGGTCTCCGCTAGCAAGTGAACGTTTTGGATATTCTAGAAATATTAAAACAAACATTGCAATAAAACCCTGAATAGTTTTTACGAGGTTTGCTACTTAAGTTTAGAAACAGACAAGTCACTTCCGAGCCACCTCTTCCACTTCGAATGAAGTACCGTCAGAACATGTGATTTAAATGCAACAACCGCTCCGTTAGGTGTCAGGCGTATTTTTGTCATAGATTTTTTTTCATAGGTTTTTATAGAAGGAGTTCATTGAACCCATAAAAGTTTTTGTGACTCATCTGTGAATTGTCTCATAGGCCTAACTCTGCCTCTTCTCACGACCGGCCTGAACAAAGCCAGGATAAAGGAGCACGGTCGCAAGCAACGGGCTCACCCTATCCTGTGTAAGTGTAGAGGGACTTCCCAGATCCTGGAGTTGGATCCCCCAATCTGGGGAGTAGGAGGACCGTCTGACTTAATCAACGGTAGCATATGCCTACGAAGGAATATCAATGATCCTTAAAGTTTGTTAGCACGGGGATAGTCGTTACGCTCGACAGACGTACGATCACGATTTTACCGGCACAAGACTGGTTAACGATGTTAATGTGGTGTATATCTTGGTGTATATGAGGTGTCAGAATTGGGTATTCCGAGGTGAAAAGTATATCTTAGTAGCCTCGGAGAGCCAGTTTGAAAAGGTGCAAATTGGTGGTGACCATGTGTCACATACAGTTAGATGTGATGTGGTCTACGCTGTAGCACATCCAATAGTGGTGGCTTTTGCTCTGCTTGGCATCAATTCCATGAACCACGACCACATTGCCGTGGGGCAACGTGAAATAAAGTATATACGACAGGTGTTCACGTTTCAATAAAATGGAATTACCTTCTGTCTCATGGGGCTCAACCGTCTCATTTGCGCACATGCGAGAGATTTATCTTTATTGGGTGTCTGTCGATGTGCCGTCAATCTCTACGGTTGTGCCGTCAATCTTTTGCAGTTGCTGACGGAGCCACTGGATCTGGATATAATGCAAACTAGCATTGTATACTACCGGTACCGTGGTTGGAGCACCATAGCATTAAGCCGTCAAGGTAGGTGTCACCTTGTTCACATTAAGATTTTCTGAAGGGTGTATCAACAAGAGGTGTAATGTTGCAAGGTAATGACCAAGAGACTGGCAAGATGTGAATACACGGTAAAGATTTCGCTGCGGAAGTTCGACCGAAAATATTGACGCAATGAAGGTAAGTGCTGAACACGACCCAAGCTTCTCAATTCGTCACCGTGCTTAAGAACTGGACCTTTTCACGTCCATACTACGGCGAGTATTGACGGAAAATTTGGCTCTGCATGCGTACAAGGTAAAATTGATTCAAAAATTGCAGTCGGCGGATCACCGGCGGCACCGTACGTTCTCTGATTGGATCTTGGTAGACATGAATGATGACGCAGATTTTTCAAGAAAAGCCGTATTTTCTGACGAAGCCTATTTTCACATTGGTGTCTAGGTTTATAAGCAAAATAGCCGCATTTGGGCATCAGAAAATCCGCGAGTGATTCAGGAGACGCCCACGTACTCACAAGGAGTGACTGTTTGGTGCGATTTATGACCTGAAAGCGTCATAGGGCCGTACTTTTTCGAAAATGAAGACGGAAGTGCCGTTACAGTTAATAGAGTGCGCTACAGAGACAAGATAAACTATTTTTTTGTGATTGGATATGGATATATACGGACACAGACGACCTCTACTTTCAACAGGATGGTGCTACGTACCACACAAATCGCGAAACAATCGCGTTATTGCGCACGAAGTTCCCTGGTCGTGTAATTTCGCGTTTTAGGGACACTAATTGGTCACTAAGATATTTTTTGTTTTCTTTTTTTGTTGTTTTTTTGCTTTGAACAAAAAATTTCAGGGGAGCCTATTCGTTCAAGTCTGCCTTGGTTCAAAATGGAATGATGGACTAGGGGGAAGGAAGGTAAAATCCAGCGAGACCTGTGTAGGATGTTCAAAATCTGATAAAATGCTCAGGGGATGCCCCCTATAAATGAGAAAGCATTTTGTTGATTCGGAAGAAGGGTGATGTTAGTTGAAGATTGAAAAGATTGTAATGGTGCCTGTGACGATTAGTTTTAAATTAACATAGCACAAAACTGTCCGGGAACACAGGGAGCAGGGAAATTGTTTCACAATTTTATTGTACGACCGAAGAACGAATTTTATCTCAATAATGCGAGGTTCTATTGGGAATTAAGGCTATATTATAGGGATGGGCTTGGTGAGCTGCGCGAGTGGATCTGGGAAACAAACGAGCTAATAGCGTCAGGTCATGTATCTTCTTTGTTACAGGTACTACTTTCCATGACAGTAAGCAACCAACATTGCGTCGATGTCCAAGAGAGTTGAGAGAAGATCAAATATTTTCATCTCTTATAAGATATATCGAACGTCGTTGAATTCGGACCAGAAGCTACAAATAAATTCTTGAAGCTCCTGCCTAAATGTGCGAATAATTGATTTCAATTTCAGTAGAAAGGTAAAAGAAAGGTAAGGTAAATGTAGAAAGGTTAAAGCATAGGACTGGCGTAGGACTGGCGTAGGAATGGTCTGGCCGGGATTTGAACCCGGGACCTCTGGGGTGGCAGTCAAACACGATATCTACTCGACTAACCAGACCGCGTTTAAACTTCTTTAAACTTCTCCCTTTGCGGATATGTTAAGAGTAGTATCTACCATCCGCAATCTCCTTACGCCAACTTTGAAGTCGCCATCGCTGAAATGGAGCAGTAATTGTACGAAAGAGTAAATCAAAATTTCGAATAGGATTAAGCTAAGCCAAGGCGACTATTTGAAATATATTGTGTTATAGACATAAACTCTATGTGTCCACTTTTAAAAACAATAAAACTTCAAGAGACATCTAAACATTTGTTTGTTTTGTTAAAAAAACAAGTCCTACATCTCTTGTTGACACAGTCTTTGATTTGTCATCGTGAACAGCTGATTTTCGCATCTACGATATACGATATGGCATAAAAAATGGGAACATACGATATTGCGTCTCAGGTGACTACTTTGTTATTAGTAATATCATGTTTTTTTTTCTAACAATTGCATTCATGTTTATAAACTTACAAATCGGATTTAATATTTCAAATTTTGTTTATAAATTTGAGATAAGAACAATAAATTGCTTATGTTTATTCTTATGTGTATTCATTATGTATATTGTCATTATGACATTTAATATATTTGGAAGTAATAAAAATTCTATGTAACCGTTGTAGAATTTGATATTTGAGTGAATTTCTTTTTCAAATGAACCTCTTTCACAATGCGAGTCATTTGATAAGCAAAACCATCAAGGCATGAGTAAGGCATGGGGCGGAGAATCACAAGTTAACCATTGCATTGCAAATTTTCTATGGTTTTTTCTCCATTATTATGTCAGGTGATGAGTTTGAAATATTTGTCCAAAAGCACTCTAATTTTTGTTCATTATATGAGCTATCAAGTGATTTTTGATTGATTAGCGTCTTAAAAGGAATTTAAAAATTGATTGATACAATGCGACTTAAGTCCAAAATTAACACTTGATGGTGAGATACTTTTTGTAGAGCGGTTAATGTGTGTCGTGTCATGCTATGCATGATCAAAACTCCAACATTAACTGCTAAAAATTTTAAAAAGTTTATCAATTTTTGAAAAAGAAGTAATAAAAATGGTATTAATGGGTATTTGTTTGCAAATAGTGGCTAAAAAGTGAAAATAAAATTAAATAAAAGGTTGTTTTTGACCAAAACAATTATAATTATTTAGCATTGACTCACGTTGTTGTCAATAACATGACTATTTATTATAATAAATAAACTGCTTTCAATGGAAAATATTGAAATTTGACATTCTGTTTATTTCCGTTGAACCGAGACGGCGGAACACGACGATGCGGAAAGAATTTCAAGTGCACCGGCACACGCTCTATTCATTACTGTTTATTTCTTTTGGCAAAACAATCAATAAAAATAAATAGGAAGTTTTTCATGAGAACAATTGGTTCGGAATAAATAGTATTTTAGAGGATGCACATTTGTGTCAAGATTAAACATTAATTAGAGGTTGCTTCAAGGGGCTGGAAATGATAGGTATATGGCTGATCGATTTTTATGATCACAGAACAAGCCGCACAAGGCAAAAATAAAAGACAGCTGTTTTATTTTGAATTTCGATGTGACGTTACGTTTTATTGCGTACACTGAAAAAAAAAGCTAGCTTAAAATTAAACACAATGTATTCACAAAATGTGTTGTTAATTTGACTTTTTTTTCATATGTTTTTCAAAATTTTGAAATACATTTGCTCTTACTTTGACGAAATTTGTTGCAAGTTATTTTTTAAACACAAATATCGTCAAATTAATAACAATTGTCGTCAATTTTAAAACATTTTTTTTTCAGTGTAGGTTTCCAAAAATGTTAAAACGAGAATTTTTGCAAAATGCATCCACGTTGCATGGAATTGCTTCGCACTGAATAAAGATGTTATGATAAAAGTTATGTTACGAGAGAAGGGGTTAATTTCTTAACTCTATGGTTAAAATATAAAAAAAATTAAGACATTATTTGGACGCGGAGAAAGCAAAGAAACGACAAACATGTTACATGTAATAATAACTCGCTGATTATACGTAGGCTACCTTTTAAGTCTTGCGCCTCGGCAACACTAAGCATTGCCTAATGAATTTTAACGGTTCCATTCGAAAATTCGACATTTTGTAGCATAAATGTACTCACAAAATTTTGGTGTATGTTCGCTTATTGTATTGTTTATAGTGATTTGAAAATTGTACAGGGTTTTCCAATAGGAAATTTACAACTTTGAATTTAATTTCTGAACGCACCTTTTCACTAATCATCGAACTCAACATTTTCATCATGGTAAAGTACACGAACTAGCAACGTCTGCAAATTATAAAAATTTACTACCGAAATTCGGAGTCGGTGATCGCAATTTTAAGAGCGTTAACTGCAATTTTCGGTCGAAGCTCTTTTTTGGCTTCGACCGAAATGGTTGGTACACATCCAGCGTTCTCTACCAAAAACAAATTCCGGGTAACTTTCTCGGCATATTGGCAGTATATGTAGAACCTAAGTAGCTTGAGTGGATCACAGTGTAAAGTCATACAAAGGCTACTGATGAGTTGGTGTAGCGGCCAATGAAACAGTCTGTATAGTCGAGCTGTGTGATTTGCTCTATACAGAGCCGTTGTTGTTGTTGTTGGTTGTTGCCTTCTTTGTTCTTCATGTTGTCTTGTTGACAACATGCTTGGCCTAGAGCTCGAAAAACTTGTTTTCAATATAAATAATTAGAGGCCGATTTATTTAATAATAAATAAATAAATAAATAAATAAAAAAAAAAGAAAATAAAATAACTAAAAATTTGGACTTTGCCATTAAATCAAATGTCATCCATTAGCTATTATTATCCTTCAATTTTCTCCACGGGAATTTGTGCAGGCCTCAATCCTTTTGATTCAATTCAATTTTGAGGTAAGACTATAGTCATTTGGCTTTTTACTTTATAAACATAACTGACATATAAAGCGAAATTCGTGTATTGAAAATGCCAGAAATTCCTCAGAAACTAAAATTTTTCTTCATTATGTAAAATGAAGCAAATTACAGAAAAATTCAACATTTTTAGTGGACGCTATTAAATTCAAATTCTTTCGCTACAATTTCCGCTTGACAAGCTTAACATACCGCTTAGAAATCCCAAAATAAAACTTTCCAAATATCGCGCGATATGCATATTAAGAAAATGTATGCAACTATTTCGAAGCTATTAAAAAACCATCGAAACACTTGTGCTGCATCAAGAGTTGAACATTGAATACAGCAGCAAAAGCGATCAAACCATAAACTTGAAGTGAATGTTAACGGGGCAAAAAAATATGGAAGACTTTAATTTGTTGACTTGCTCTGTAGTAGCTCCAAAAAAGAAAACCAAAAATATTTAAACAAAAAAGTCTTTCATTTTGGGTAAACGAACTTTCACTAAGATGCAAAGTTTCACACACAGATGAAGTAACTGTGTGTGTGTGTGTGTGTAAAAATAATAACTAATGAGAGCATGAGAAAACTCTCAAGAGAGAATAATAAAAATTTTAAATTGATTGTTTAAAGTAGGCATGAAGAGTTCAGAGCTGCCAGATATTCTGAACCCCACGTCCCCATTTGACATGTCTCAAATCCCCAAAATCCCCAAACTTCTTCGAAAATCCCCAAATTTCTTCGAAAATCCTCAAATTTGAATAATAAAAATTACAACTAGAGATCACTGGTCCAAAACCTCTTAAAACAATAAAAAAAACATTAAAATTTACCCAAAATAAACCACATATGCAACTGTTTTCTTTGCCTCTTAATTATATTTAATTTTCAATCATAAATGAGATTCTTTGAACAAAATCAATAAAATATTTATTCAACTTTTCAAATGGTCAACATTAAAAAACAAAAATGTAAAGAACTACTAAGGAATGAAGGATTCTATTAAAAAAAGCTGTATTTGAAAAATACAGTAATTTTTCACAACTTTTATATTTTTAGATATCGATGGCTTCATTCCAGAGTAAGCTAAGTCTAGAAAGTGAATTTTGCAGGAGACGCGTTCAGAGTTTATTTGGAATTTCTTAAAAGCCGTATAAGATATAACATTTTTGTTTACATCAATCCGAATTAAAAAAAAACAATCTCCTTGAAAACATGCTAAGTTGACCGGAAGGTGTATCTAGAATGACAACATAAAGCATATTTAGAAAAGTACCTTCCGGTACATCTACTATGTTACGACGTATCTTATCTTAATAATAAGAGCGACGGGCGATGTGTGCATATTTTAGAGCTAAAATCAAATTATTAATCTATATTATTTTACTATCAAATCAACTTTGAACAGATATTTCAAATCTGTATTCATATAAATATTTTTATTGTAACCCATTTCTACTAATCTATAAGCTACACCTTTATCTGATATACATTCTAATTAAAATTCTAGAAAATTATTATTCTTATAAAATTATCTGATAACGACGGTATATAAACTGGATACAAAGACAAGAAAGGTCCAACGTGGATTATCGATTACAGAACAGATTCCTCTGAATAGACTAAAATACCGCCAAATTTTTTAAGTTTCAAGAACATAGCTACTACTACTCAGGTTTGAAAAATTACTCTTAAAATAGTAGGGTATCTAATCCTAGTTTAAAATTATATAAAGAGATACATATATAAAAATCTAGAATTAAGCCATTAATTTTGTTTTTGAAATCTTTACAAAACAAAGAGAACTCGATTTGTTTTTATTAAAGAGAAAGAAGATAAGTAAAAAATTTAAATTGCTGAGGAAGATGATCACTAATAATAGTTTTGCATTAATTATTAAAAATTTGTAAATTTTGAGTTGTAACTGCTTTGTAGTTAGGGCACGATATCACCACTTGAAATTGATAAGCATTAATTTCCATTACAAACTTTTTATATAAAATTTTGGTTTTTTTAATAAAAACCCATTAAAAAAATTTAAAATAGATTTTTCTTGAAAATCCGACGTTACAAAAAGATATTCAATAACTACACAAATATAATTTTACAGTATGTTGTCAACTGTCTGAAAGACGTCAATTTCATATAAATTTTTTTTTTAATTAATTTTTAAATAATTTTTGAGTTAACTGAATTTTTGCTCTTTCTCCTCTGAAATCCCCAAAAAATCCCCAATATAGGCATGGATATCCCCACCAAATCCTTCATCCCCAAACAAAAAAATTCGTCCCCAAAACTGATTTGAAATCCCCAAAATGGGGACAAATCCCCATATCTGGCAGCCCTGGAAGAGTTTATGGCTTTCGGCGGCCATAATCAGCTATGGGCAGAGAGCGCTCTGGGAGCGTTGAGAGCAAAGGCTTATGCAGCAACATAAAACGCAACAACAAATCAAAGACAAAAGAAAAATACAGAAACCCGGCCATAATCTATCACGCGACTCGCAGCTCGCTTTACTACTAAACGGGATCGAATCCTGGCCAGGCCAGGTTACTTCTTTATTTCTTTCTTTATTTTTAAACAACTGAAATTAAAATTCATCAATAATTATAACGCAAAAAGTTGAAGTTGGTGGTAGAGAAGTTTGTGGAGCGGAACGTTTACTACCTTGAATTGACTGAGGTAAAGGCAGAACACTTGCCTCTGATTCAAATTCATATAATTTAATAAGGATATTCTACACATGTCTTACTTGATTGCCCCTAACTTCCCAACAATATATCACCCCAATTCCAACCACTGCAGACTTGACTGAATAGGTTTAACACCTGAAATCCTTGGTTCAAAGCTAAGAAAAAATAAAATTAGAAAAACTTCAAGAGAGAATCATAACAATATTGAATTTGTTGTTTAAAGTAGGCTTTTGTCTTTCGAATGAAATATTAACGAAAGCTTTTAATATACAGGGATATCCATTTTGTGGTTTCAAAAGTAAACATAAAGGGACACAAAAAACAAATTGGCATTTTCAGCGTGGACCACTCGATGCCAATGCGAGCCTAGGTTTGAACCACAGCTGAAACAACAGAAAGTTTTTTCTATTGAAATCAATTTTTCTGATCGGGCGTCACCTTTCTGCAGAAAATTGCAAACCTCCGAGAGTAAATAATGCCATGTAAAGCTTCTTAAGAACATGCACGTTAGAAGCCAATTTATTTATTGATTTCTTCAAATACACCACATCGTGAATACCCAATAGAATGATATTTCAAATAAAAATATTGTGAATTATTTACAACTTTTTGCACCTGGTGGAATAAAAAAAAAAGAAGAATAATGCATTTGGAATCATGTAGTAAACGTTTTAGTTTAATAGGAAATAATTAAAACTCGCTTTCATTCCATAACGAATTACAAATTAAAATGTTAAGTATGTGAAATGTTAAGTAGATGAATATGTATTATTTTTTTTTTTTTGTTGGGTGGCTTTGCAATAAAAACCAATTTTCAAAGTCATTGAGTCATTGAACTTTTAATAACATTTTAATTAAAAGCAAATAAAGTGGTGAACAAATTTTGTGTTTTTTTTTAAGAAGTAAGGGCTTCAAATGAATTGTTACCCTAAAGCTCAAATTTTAAATACAATCACAATTCGAGAACTTAGTCCAATTATTTTGATTCCTTTTGAATTTGTGCTGTGGCATATCATGTTTTTGCAATAAACCCTTCATACATACTTTTTTTTTGACGTAGAATTACGTCATTCTCGGAGATACATAAGTAGGGTGGTTGATTGCGATCAGCAAACGATGTTCACGTCACACTTTGAGCCTTTGGTGTTCTCAAAATACTGATCGTAGAATGTTGATTTAAGCACTTGTTGTGCTGTTTGAAAAAATTAAAACTGGGAGAAAAATTAATGTTAGAACTCTCTTACTTATATAAATTTTACACAATAGCATAAAATATAAACCCAAAATTTTACTGTTTCTACTTGAAATGCGCATAGTGGTTTGTAAGAACTTAGTTATCTGCTTAGTGCTTATATCAGCCGCAAGAGGGCATCACAAGAGGTTAAATACGAGAGAGAGAGAGAGAGAGAGACCATTGGTTTTTTTTTGTACCGGGGATGATATTTGCAGTGGATAAGGACTTTTTTACCTCCTTTTGGCCACAAAAAGTACTTTCGGATATAATTCACCACAAAAAAAAGGACTTGCGGATTTGATTCACCAAATTTTATGCGACAGATTTTTAAATAAATCTTTACGTCTTATCAGGGGACACTAATAATATTATCCCTTTAATTTCAAAAATATTTCCAGACTTGACAAAAACAATTTATTCTGAATATAGAGCATTGTCAGATCATGAAGAGTTTAAGTCTTTTAAGAAAAGCTCAATATCGGAACTCTAGCCTTATGTTGGACAAATTTTAAATGAGCTGAATAATTTCGCTCCCGGAATTTACGCCTGAGGAACTTACGCCCGAAAAAAAAAAATTGTAAAAAAGCCCGAAATTCTCCATGCAAAATCGGGCATTAATTCCTAGGAAAAAAATACCCCAAATTTCGGGTGATTTTGTCATGTTGGTTGGCACATGGGTGATTGTGCCAAAAAATGTCGAGTTTTTTTTCCAAATATTTGAAATGGAAGAAAGACCCGAAGAAAAAATTGGAGTTTAGGACCGAAAAAAAAATTGGGCATTTTTACCAAATTAAAATAAGGAAAAAAACGCCCGCATTTTTGTTTATTACCAAAAAATTCAGAAATTTCAAACTGCTTGTGATGAAATGGTTTGCCCTTGTACGGAAGGTAAAAACATAACATATCGTATCAGGGCAAATTATTTTATCTTAAAAAAACATACAATTTGGACCTTATTCGGACATAATGTCTATGAAATCCTTGTTCATGGAGTAACATTAAAAAAATAGAATTAAGAAAATCTTTGCAGATATTTTCACAGAGGGACATTAATTTACTGCTCAAATCTGTTCTTTTATATTTTGATTATCTTATAATCGCAGTGCAGCTGACCTGACACCTATCCCTCCACCGCCGTTTTTTGTTTTTTTTTTTTTTAGTTCAAATCACAAGTGGCGGACGTGGCACAGTGGGTAGAGTGCGTGACCCATACGCCAGAGAACCTTGGTTCAATTCCATCTTACACAGAAAGTTTTTTCAATTGAATTAATTTTTCTATTCGGCCGTCATCTTTCTGCAGACAATGGCAAACCTCAGAGAGTAAAATAATGCCATGTAAGGCTCTTGAGAAAATGCACATTAGCCGTTCGGAGTCGGCAAAAACCTAGTAGGTCTAGTTTTTCATCAATTGTGCGTAATTTCCTTCTTTCGGGCTCAATTGTCATTTCAAATTCGGACGTTTTTTCCAAAATTCGATGCTATCGAAAATCGGGTTTTTTTGCCATTTATTTTTTCGGGCGTAAGTATATCGGGCGTAAGTTCTGGGAGCCAACAGATCCGCATCAGTTTTTGTTCACATTGGGCATATCTACACCCATTCGACTCTTTTTTATAGAATTGATTTTGAGTTAATAAACTCATACTCATCGTGCGCTCAACACTACTCAACAGAGTTAGCTTCATCTGAAAAGAGTGCAAGTGTTAACCGAGTGCATGATACACTTACAAGGTAGGCTCATATTGGAGAGCAGGGTGCGCTACACTAAGGGAAATAATGCATATTAACATTATCCACGCCTGAGTATCAATTTTATTTAAATATTTACGTGGATAAATCAAATATTTTCCTTACAACTCGTTTTTTCCCCGTATTTGAATTTTATTTATACCACACACGTACACACATATTCCATACAAGCAAGCAGCAACAGCATCGCACACGTACACACATATTCCGACAAGCAGCAGCAGCATCGCACTCTGTTCTCTTGCAGTTGCAACCTTAGTTCTTATAGTTCTCATTTAGTTTTTGTTGCAAGAGTAATATAACAGAAATATTTGGTCGTACATATGAGCGATTGATTATGCGATTATGTAGGTTGGTGTGACAACTCGACATTTTCCCACGAAATTGTCGCACAGATTGTCATTTGCCTCCATATATTGCTTTATTAGTTTGTTTTATTGTTGCCATTAGCATGTTAACTTTATTTTCTTTTTTCGTTCTATAGTTTTATACTATTTTTGACATATGGTGTCATACTGTCAAAAATAGTATAATATTATGGAACGAAAAAAGAAAATAAAGTAACCATGCTAATGGCATAAATGAACGGAGCTCGTTAGAAATATTTGAATATATTGTTTTTTAATTTCAATATTTTTTATATAAATTTCCTTTAGATGTGATAGTTTTATTTTCAAATAGTAAATTTTTAAAAGATATTTAAAAAATTCGTCCATAATTTTAATATATTTTTTTATTATTTCTGTTTAAATATTTTAATATTTTATTTAATTAAAAAAGTTTTTAAATGAATTTTAAATATTTACGTAGTCGATTTATGCAAATGCGTTATTGGTGCAAAAATGACTCGCTTTTTGGATAAATTAAAAAAGTGTTTGGATAAATTTAATATTTTTTTCCCTTAGTGTAGTTGTCAAAATCAGCTGATAGCTTTTCATTTTTCTTTGTTGTTGTTGTTGTTGCTTTTGTCGTTTTACGTTTGTGGCTTCTACAGCTTTGTTGTTGCAAAAATTCACAATTGAGCAGCCATTTTAAAATGAGCCTACATTGTAATTGTATCATGACCGAGTGTAGTTTCAACTACATATCTCTCTTTACTACAGTTGACAAGCCATCAGAAGTATCAGCACTATTGCCAGTTGGACGTTAAATAATTTTGACATCCTAGATCCCTAGATCTCTAGAGATCTTTTTCATCTGCTGAGTTTTCAAGAAGATTTCCCTAAATTTTAACCTATGCAAATGTCAATAATTTTGGAAAATTTATGAAAATAATTATTATAATTAAAATAACATCATGCAAATTAATAATTATTAATTTTAATAATTAAAACACTATCAGTTAATTTCAAATTTTATTGCCGTTATTGATAAAGCACTTGGCAACTTAATTAAATAAAATCAAGTTTGTTTTTTGTTCCGATAACAATTCGGCATTTGTTCAGAGAAAATCCACCGGAAAAAACTGTCTTTAAATGTATGTGTGTATAACCGAGATAAATTCCATATCATTCAATGTCTCTGGGTTTGTGCAAATTATTGAAATTTTATTAAATGGTAAAATTAATGGTCACGCCACGAAGTGTTTATCTGGTGAAGCTTTACATACAAAAGAGAAAAAAAAAATATATGTATATCATGCGAGTGGGTGATCTCGCATTCAAGGAAATTTATAAATAAATTGCTGAGATAACATGTCGGCTTTTATCCTTTGCAGAGACTCTTTTTTTAGATATGACACTAATTCTTGCTGTGATGAAAAAAAATGCTTCTTCATTCATTAAAAATTATATTGTGCGATATTTTATTATCTGTTTTTCGCTATCAACGCAGAGACGTGCAATGAAAATGGGTCAACTGAAAACAGCGAAAAGCGCTAAATTTTTGGAAAATATTTCGTTCTGTATTTAATTTTCCTCCATTCAAGGTCAGTCATCAATAAAACAACGTTTCAATTATTTCAACTTGACTTTCCCGTCATCTAATAAACGGCTTGAACTTTGTACGAGAGAAAATTGCTTTGTAATTAAATTAATTTGAGTTTTTTGCTTCTTACTTTTAATATTTTTCTGCTATATAAGCAGTCTTGATTAAACTTTGCGGCACTAAAAATAGTGAAATATCGCAAAACCTGTACGTCGCGTAAATATTGTTGATGAAGCACGTGTATTAAATATTATTTTTTAATTTTTTTTTTTTCAAGCGTTTCAAGGCCAACCATTGATAAATTGATAAACGTAGTGGTACGTGTGTAGGTGGAAGTATCGTTATTTACTTTTACTTTGAATCTTTATCAAATTTGAGGTAGCACATCAGAAAATGTTTGGGATTCTTTTGTTTTACTTGATAAAAGTTCTTATCTCATTTGTGGTATTTTTAGCTGCATTCTGAGTGATTGTTGATTAATTTGCTACTACTACAGGGTGACACACTAGCAACTGTATTTAAGCTTGAGCGGCATTTTTTGTAATTTTATTTTTGTTGTATCGTAACTTCTTATATACATGGAGAAGATTCCTTTGGTAAGTCGAGCAATTGTTTAGCTTAAACGTTAATCAGTAAATTTTAAATCAATCACGGCTTTATTCCTTTGGATTCAAATCACTTCTTCATATGTACAACACAGTGTGTCAAATTATATCCCAAACAGGCTTTAGAAAAAAATTAACCCTAGAGAGGTAATCTAAGTCGATTCGACGTATCATTGATTACCTTCTCTATGGTTAAAACACGATTTCTGTTTATTTTGCGGTGATTTTATTCAAAATATTCTCCTTCCGATTCAATTCATTTGTTACAGCGATTCAGTAGTGCCTGGAATTACCTCCAGAGGTGATACGGTAAATTTTATTTTACGTTAGCAATGGTTGGTTTTTTTGACCTGATAATGAAAATAAAACAAAAATTGTTGGCGCCATGACATCACGGTTCCAATTTAATGAAGTGGAAATGCAACAATAATAAAAAAACATTTCATAGAATATAGCTTCTCGACTATTGTCGCTACTGTAAATTTTATAAAATGACAGTTAAGCTGAGGTTTTCGGTCATATGATAAAAATAAAAAATTAAGGACGTCATGAGGGCACATCATGCGGGTAACCTTAATGCACCAGATACAAAAGCAAAATTAAAAAAAAAAATTAAATTAAAATTAAAATAAGGTTAATAAAGGTTAATTACAAGGATTTGGAAAAGGGCAAGGATTAAAAAACGTAAGAGAGCAAAGATTTGAGCAAAGAAGGGTTCGAACAATGATATGGCAGAATTTTGGCATGGATTAAATTAAGAGTTTGTAAAAGAAATAGGATAATTATTGCGTGTCCACGATACAGACAACTTTTCTCATATTTATGACCATTTTTAATATTTATATATAAATAGCTGATAATCAACCGATTTTAATGATTTTTTTTTTTAAGCAAAACAGTAAGGAGAAGGAGTGCTCCAAAGATATATGGTGGGCGTGACGCATCCTATGCAACCAAAATTTGCGATATGGAATAGCTTTAGAGTTATAGGTCACACAGCCTCGGAAATCGGTATTCGACCTCAAATCACACGTACCATTTCACTGGTTACATTTTATGGGAGTTGAAAGTGGGTCGTGGCACTTTTCAGCAGCCCAAATTTTCGGTATAATTTTCGAACTATAAGTCACAAATCAATGAAACTCGGTAGGAACTTCCCATTTAGTCGTGTTCTTCGACTGGAAAAATTGAACGAGCATTAGGTAAGGGGTCGTAGCACCACCCATACAATTCAAAGTTTTTATACCGAATAGCTTTGGAAGTAAATGCCCTATAACAATGAAACTCAATATGGAAATCCCACTTGGTAATATCATTTTACTAGAAAGTAAAATATGGGAAGTATGGTACTGGGACGGGCCAAATTTTTGATATTGAATAGCTTTGAAAGTAAATGTCACAGAATGGAGTTACTATTTTGTAATTTCCTGCTGGTGGTGCGTAGTGTAGTATAAGTTCGGTTACGTTTGCTCATGAGTGAAAAAAGAAAAAAAAAAAAGGTTTCAATAAACATACAAAAAAAAAATCCATTTTTAAATGGTCGAATTTTTTGAAACTTGTTCATGTTTTTCAAGTTTTGTTTTTAAATTTTTTTCATATTTTGAAACATTTTCTTTATTTTGAAACATTTTCTTTATTTTGAAACATTTTTGATGTGTTTTTTTAGAGATTTTTTATTTTATTTTTATATTTTTCAGCCTTCTATTTGTTACATTTTCATATTTTTATTTTTTTTTTTTTATATAAAATTTTATTTTTTATACATTTGTAAAGTAATGATTCTTCATTTTTTATGACTAGAGGAGAAGGATATAAAATTGTCTACGTTTGCTTTATTTAAAGTTAATATTATTAAAGTTTATTTTCTGAAGAATATCTTAATAAAATTTCATAAGAATCTGTTCATTTTTAAGGAAACTTTGCATGTTTAATGCCTCCTCCGACGGTCAAATGAAAGGGAACAACGCTTAGTTCTTTAGATATTTTAACTATTGCTGATCGATCAAAACGAATTGCCTGATCTATTTGAAATTTGAAACGATATTAAATGCTTTCAAGAGCATTTAGTTCAGAAGATTTATTTCTTTAAATCTGGGCTTAATGACCCAAAGCAAACATTTTCATGTTGGAAACGAAAAACTAGATCATATCATATCATATCATATCAATGTACTACAAAAATATACTTTAAAAGAGTAATAGTCTTAACTGTTATTTTTTAATAGGTAGGTACTAAAATGTACTCAATGGTGATGACCTTGAAATGCTTGGTTAAAGTAAGCTCTTCGATTTCAATGTTAAGAAATCCAAAACCAATCGTTAAACTTGCGCTCTTAATGAGTCTATTTTTCTTTTATTTTTGGTATTTCACTCTTTTTAAACTTAATTGCTTTTGTAATTATCTGTTATAGACATTTTGCCATAATTATTGCCTACGATAACACTTCTAATCTCTCCCTAGGATGATTGTCTGAAATTGTTATTGTTATTTAAATTGTATTCAATGAAGTTGTTTTGTATTTTTTTTTTATTTTTATTGTTTTCTGTGTTGAATGAACCTTTGTACAGAATGGCGTGATTTTTTTCGCATTATTTTAATTTTTTACAAATCATCATAATTATACTGTAATTACTTTGAGCGTGTGTTGATGAACATGTATACATGTATACATATATATATATATATATATATACATATATATATATAAAACAATTAAATTTTAATAATTTATAAATTATTAAGCGCAGTTCTTTATTGGTGTGATTTGTTTAATACTTAAACAAGTGCAACTGAGAGTCAGTCAAAAACTTGTTGCTATGAGTGATGATGAGACACAAGATGCTTAAATTGACAAATATATAAAAAAAAAAACCCAAAAGAAATTGACACTAAATCTCACCAAAATGAGAGACAACTTTCAAAACCAAATTCATTTTAGGCAAAATGTCTTCAAGTTAATTCAAAGCTGAAGCTTGTGGGTTGCATTTTATGAGGGTAATCAAGCAAGACAGGTTCTGTCTGAACAGATTTTAATAATTGCAAGTTTGAAATTAAATTAAAAAACAAATGCACATGTGTTCTTAATAAATTAAATGCTTTTTATTTTATATCTGCCTGTTTTATTTTAAATTTTTGGGTATGTAGCTACATTTGGGTGAATCATTTCGTATGAGCTGTTATGTTAATTTTGAACTTTTGAAAAATGTTGAACAAAATGACTGAATTTAAAGTATTGAGCGGATAATGAACTTAGTTGAAAAAAAAATCGTATTTATTTAGCACATTTTGGGTGTTTTTTGGTTTAAAAAATTGAGGTTAAAAAAATCTCGAAAGCCAACTCCAAAATTGCTAAATCATTTTGTTGCAAATTTGGTTCAAAGTTGAGGTTATCAAACATAGCGAAAGCCACCCAAAAACGCTAGCTAAATCCATGTAAATTTCGTTCAAAATAGTGGGCATTACGTCGCCCATTAAATTTCGATAACAAGTGATTCACTTACAATAAGATAAGATGATAAGTAAATAACACGGATAAAATAAAAAAAAAAACAATTGTCCGATCAAAAACCATTTGCGCAATAAAAAACATTTGTATAGTCAAAAAAAAAAAACCAAAATAATCATGCAATAAAAGCTATTGTAATTAATGGCTGCGTCATCTCTTTGCTTTTTCTCACTCACTCTCGGTCTATCTCTCTATTGTACTGTTTTTCTCAGCGACACCCAAAATTCAAAAGCTTGTTTTTTTTGTTTGTGCAAATATATTGTTGTTGCTTTTTAGCTGAAAATAAACATTTTGCATAAAAACAATACAAATATAGCTAACAATTTTTTTTTTCGTTTCTATTTTGTTTTGTTTTTGGCAAGCAATGTGGAATAATTCAAAATGAGCTGATTTTTAGAGAGAGAGAGAGTGTCGGAATAGATCGCTCTCGCGCAATATTAGCAAATTTTAACAGTTTTTTTGGGTATCATACGATTTGTTTGTGAAATTATGTCGTTTTGCAAGAACACGTAATTTTCGGTTACATTGAAAAGAAAACAAAAATTTAAAAACAAATACGAAAAACAATTTTCTAAATCAATTTATAAAATAAAATGGAAAATACATAATTAAAAAAAGCGATAAAATAAAAAAAAAAATAAATAAAATAAAAAACAAGTAAGAATAAGAAAAAAAAAATAAAATAAAAATAAAATTAAATAATTAAACCATTTCATTAGGGGAAGTCAGGGTATTCTTGGACACGGGGTATTGTTGGACAGTGTGGTATTTTTTGCCTAGTAATGCTTGACAGTTTCAACTAACTGTCATCAACTAGTCGCATGCTAAGCTAATTTTCCATTCGACCTGTGTACACATACTGTTACCTCTCAAATAGAAATTTGATACTTTGAAGGTTTTTTTTTTCACTTAGTATTTCTACTAAATTTTTTAACGAACCAACTCAGATAAATCACCCATTCCAAATTTTCAAATAAGGTGTTGATTTATCACTGGTTTTTGAAGGGAAAAAATACCGTCCAAGCTGAGCAATGGCTTCGAAAGTGTTATTCGGACTATGGTCCGTCAAAAGCAACCATTTGCCGATGGTATGCTGAGTTTAAACTTGGTCGTACAGACATAAATGATGCTGAACGTTCAGGACACCCAAATGAGGCAGTTGTTCCACAAAACATAAAAAAGTACACAAAATGGTATTGGCCGTCCGTAAAGTGAAGGTGCGCGAGCTAGCTGAGGCTTTGAAGATATCGAAAGGCAGTGTGGGTACAATATTACAGGAACATTTATCGATGGGTTTGTAAATTTGCAAATGGGTGCCGCGTTTTCTCACACCGGACCAAAAAGAACAACGTGTCGATGATTCAGAGACTTGTTTGGCACTGTTTACAAAGAATAAACATGAAGTTTTGTGTCGGTATGTGACAATGGATGAAACATGGATCCACCATTACACACCGGAACCAAAACGGTCGTCAGCTGAGTGGAAAGCAACCGATGAAAGCAGGCCAAAGCGACCAAAAACACGACAGTCGGCTGGAAAGGTTATGGCATCTGTATTTTGGGATGTGCATGGAATTTTGTTCATCGACTATCTCGAAAAGGGAAAAACAATCAACAGCGATTATTATATAGTGTTGTTGGAGCGTTTGAAGGATGTAATCGCGAAAAATCGGCCCCATTTGAAGAAGAAAAAATTCTTTTTCACCAAGAAAATGCACCGTGTTTCAAATAGATGAAAAAGATTGCGAAAATCCACGAATTGGGCTTCGAATTGCTTCCTCATCCACCGTATTCGCCAGATTTGGCCTCCAGCGACTACTGGCTCTTTGCTGACCTCAAAAAAATGCTTGCCGGCAAGAGATTTGGCTCCAATGAAGAGGTGATGGCTGAAACTGAAGCGTATTTTGAGGCGAAGCACAAATCGTTCTACAAAAACGGTATTGAAAAGTAAGAAAAGCGTTGGAATGAATGTATTGCTCTTGAAGGAACATATGTTGATGAATAAAGAAGAATATTTGCAAAAAAAAAAAAGGTTTTTTATTACTTAGTCTCGGGACTTATTGGACCATGTGTTACTAGATATTTTGTGACCCAGTTACTCTTTTGATATAAGAGAAGAGTTTTTGAATAAAAAAAATATTACTTAGAATAAAAACAAAAGCAAGACCAAGAATGAATTTTTTCAACACTATCAAAATTGACCCTTTGAATGAATAAGTAAAAACAAAAACAAATCAAGGATCTTAAGCTTCAAGACAAGCGGAAATATTTACAATCGCTTATAAATGAAATTGCAGCTGCTACTTCTTATCACTATACACAGAATACGCCTTTTTGAATTCTTATCATGTAGCCGGTTAAATGTCTTTATTATTTATAAATGATTATTCTTTAATTTCTGTCGTCCACAGAAAGCAATAAGTACTGATTAGCTAAGAAACGTTAAATTTATGCGCTTTATTTTTCGATTAATTGCAAAAATGTGTTACAGGCCCCTTTCAACTTTACTTTTACATTAATAAAAATTGACATTCATTAAATATAAATATCGTTTTATTAAATTTCATACGTGTTCTTCGGAGCAGCTTTAGCACTAAATTTCATCAACAATAGATCCAACAAAATAAAGGAAATTCCTTGCGACACGAATTCGTGCGACGAAAACATCACGCCATTACTTGAAAACAACAATAACAATAGCAGAGGCTAAAAGCAGCTACGCCGTTTTACAAAAAAAAGTCTCGTGACATAAATTTTACACAGTCGTGAAGATAAGCAAATATTTTAATGAGAGAGAAACTAAAGTTAAAATTTTATACGAATAAAATAAAATATTTTTAGACAAGATTGAGAACAATTTTAGAAAAAACAAGAAATACTATTGAAAAAAGAGGCTGGAATAAATGTAGACTTTAGTTACTTTAAAGACGTCATCATCTCTTTTAGTCACTCTATTGATTTTGTCGCATAAGAGGCAGTAAATGACGCAGATAGCAGCGTAGAGCATCATAGAAGAGTAACCAAATTATTTTGCAGTGATGTTGATTTTTATTTACATAGGTAAGTAGTAGTAGGTAAATGTGTGGCTCTGTGTATGCGTGTATGTGTGTAAACTATTGTAATTTTATGTTTTAAATAAAAGCGCTAAAGTCGGCATGAATCACAGAGAGCCGGTTAGAACGTGAACGTTTTGTTTTTTCCAAAGTGGCGTGATTTAAATGAAAAAAAGGAAAAATAGAAATACATTGTTATTGAAAGATTATTTTTTTAAGCAAACATAGCAAGTAGCTTAGTAAACATTTATATTTTTAAAAAGATGATGAAATTAAACATTCATTTCATTCACAAGTACTTAAAAATATGGTGAACAAAATCGTGCTGAAACGGGTAAAAATATTGTGATTTGAAATTAAGGATTTTCCTTAATTTGAATCCTTGGATTTTCCGAAAATGTATAACTAGAAAAAGAAGAGAAATGCGTTTAAAAGTTCAGGTAAAGGGTGTTTTTTAATTCGCTGTGGTTTTTCTATTAGGGATATCTGACGTCCACGTTGACAAATTGATGCCATTTGTTTTAGTTTTTTTTTTTATTTTTATTTAGTAAACATTAAAATTTCATCATGCAAAATTAAACGACCAAACAACGTTTCCAAATATTAGAGTTTTACATTAAAAATAACCTTTCAGTTAAGGGGGAGGGGGAGATTTTAAAACTTGTTTGCTTTTTATTTTTATTCTGAATGTACAACATCTCGAGATTATTGTGTTAAAATTTTAAGCGATTTTCTCGCAAACGTCATTTTTGAAGTTCGTGAATATTATAACTCAAAATCTACTTGACCGATCCTTTTGAAATTTTAAATACTATTTCTACACATAAATCAACAACTAATCAGAGCGAATTTTTTGACAATTTTTTTTCCATTTTCCATAACAAATTCATCGAAATTTTTTAGCAAAAATAGCTTTTTTTCACCTCCAAATGCTGCCAAAAATAAAAAAAAAAATCGAAAAAACCTCCCTCTGGCTACCTAGGGAAACATATCACCTCTTCGATTTTCTTGTTTCAGATGCTCCGGTAGCGAGTGTACCACATGAATTTGTGAATTTGTAAAAATTAAAAAGAAAATGGCTATCGGTGTCTGTTCCTTCGTTTACAAGAGTAAAATATTGTGTGGCAGAATTTAAACGAGGTCGTACGAGCTGCCAAAACGAGCATTGCAGTGGTCAACTTAATGAGAAGACCACACGAGAAATGGTGAAGAAAATCCATTAGCTAGTATTGGATGATCGTCGACTGAAAGAGCATGAGATATCAGACAAGATAAGTATATAAAAAAGTGCTGTATATCTTATATTGACTTAAAACTTTTTTTAGTCAAAATTTGGACATGAGATAGCGTTCCATCGGATGGGTGCCGCGATAACTCACAATGAAATAAAAACAGCGTCGTAAGGATGTTTCACTCGAGTGTTTGGCGAAGTTTCACAGCAATAAAGCAGAGTATTTGTGTCGATTCATAGCCATGGATGAAAAATGGTTTCTTCATTTCTCACCTGAGACCAAGGAACATTCAAAACAATGAACTAAAAAGGGAGAATCAGCACCAAAAAAGGCGAAGGCAGTTTCATCTACAGGCAAGTTCATGGTGTCCGTTTTTGGGATGCACGTAGTATAATTTCATTGATTATTTTCAGTTATCGTCACAATCAAGGGCGAGTATTTGAGCGTTTGAGTGATGAAGTTAAGAAAAAACAGTCCCATTTGGCGAAATAGATAGTTTTGTATCATCAAGATAATGCACCAGTTCACACATGCATTTTCACGATGACCCAAATCAATGAGTTAAAGTTCGAATTGCTTTCTCAAACACTCGTTATCGCCGGATTCAGCCCCCTCGTTTTATTTTCTATTTCCGAACTTGAAAGAAATGGCTCGATGGTAAAAGATTTGTCAACAACGAAGAAGTGGAGTCGGCGATTGTTTTCACTATAAATACCGTATAGAAGGTATTGAACATCATTAGGAAAGGATCATCGAGCTAAAAGAAGAATATTTAGAGAAATAGAGATATTTTTCTTGTATTTTCTTAATTAGGTCGGGTGCTTCTGGGACTAACCTTATACTGAAATATCCGTTTGGTGAGCGTACGGTCTTGTCTGTGACCTTTTTATTGCGTTTTCCATAATTTTTCGGGTATCACGGGCGAAATAGCGATGATTTTTGATGTGAAGCGATTAATGATTAAAAATTGTACTGCATTGACGTTTAACCCTAGAATACTAAACATAGCCTGTGAGGCGAAGATAAAAAGACTTCTGTTTACCTCAGATCCAAATATGTGGCCTGCAAAAAAGCCTTTAGTATATGTAATGTATTTTAAAAAATGAATTGTTTTTGTTAATTTTTTTTACTTAATATGTAATAAACATGTTTTTGTCTTTGTTTTAATATATTTTTATTTTTTTTAAAGTAAAATATGGATTTTATATAAAAATCGCCTCCCAGGCGAAGTTTAGCATTAGAGGACTAAAAAATATGTTTAGTATTCTAGGGTTAAAAAAGCTCAAGGCAATCAGTTGATAAATGCCAAAGTTATTAAATGCTTACATACCAACACACAATATGGCGCACCCAGTACTACTTTGTGTTTTGAATAAGCAAAATGTTTGTCTTCAATCTCAGTAGGAAGTTTTGACCTGTTTTGTCCTACAGATTTTTATCATAACGCAAGAATAAATGCAAGGAAAATGTCCAGTTCATCCCGGTATATTATAATTTTTAAAAGTATCCAGTTTAAGTGCTATCTATATGAAGTAAATTCTCCTATTTTGTATTTTTAGATATTATGACATTATGATACATCTTTTTGTTATAAGTCCAACTTCTCTTTATTGACTGACTAAAGTAGGGTAGAGTATGAACTCAGATTTTGTACAAGCTTACGTTAACAAACATGGTTGCATAAGTAGTAAGTATAACTAAGTAGTTGTTTATAAGTAGTACTAACTAGTGATGTAAATAAAACTATAATAAAGTACAATCTTTATATAACATCTTTCTTTTACAAAATAATTTTAATTATATTCTAACCTACTTGGAGGATTAACACATCTTCCTTTCCTGGTTATGTACTGGTTAGGATTATTCAGTTCTATATTTTTATTATTGATAATTACATTTTCATTAGTATACATCTCTGGTTTGCTATTTGATATTTCAATATGTTGGTTTTCTTTATCTCTAAATTCATTATCTTCTTTTCTTTCTAAAATATGTTCTCTATTTCTTCGATAAATACATCCTTCGTCATCTTCCACTAGAAACGACCGAGGCTGTTGAGCACTGTCAGCTATTCTACCCGGAAACCATACCGATGCTGGTGTTCTTTTAAACATTACTTTGTCACCTTTTAAAACTGGTTTTAAATTTTTTGCATTTCTGTTGTATATTTCAGCTGTTTTGTTATTTTGTTTCGTAATTTGATTTTTGTAACTTTTCTGATCGACAACATTTGGTTCAAAATTTTTTAATAGTGATGGAATTTTAGTTCTCAATTTTCTAGACATCAGTAATTCGGACGGACTTGGTAAATTGTTTTTAGGTGTTGTTCTATAATGCAAAAGGGCTGTGTAAGGATCAGACTTTGATTCTTGGCATTTATATAAAATCTTTTTTATTGTCTGAATTGATCTTTCAGCCAGACCATTGGACCTAGCTAAATATGGGCTTGACGTACTATGCTCTATTTTCCAGTTGTCGCAGAAATCTTTAAAATCTTTAGAATTAAACGGTGGGCCGTTGTCTGATATAAAAATTTCTGGTATCCCATGTCGGGCAAATATGGATTTGAGTTTAGTAATAACTTGTAGACTTGTATACCCTGAGCTTAAGATATCAACTTCAATGTATTTGGAGTAGTAATCAACTACTAGAAGATATGGCTTTTTATTAAATTCAAAAAGATCGCAGCCAACTTTAGACCACGGAATATCGGGAACTTCATGGCTCATAAGTTTCTGCTTTGGATTAGCGTTTTTGAATTTCGCACAAATGTCACAACTTGAGACTATATTAAAAATGTCATTATTAATATTAGGCCAATATAAGGACTCCTTGGCAAGAGCTTGAGTGCGTTGAATTCCCATATGGCTTTCATGCACATAGGCAAGCATTTGCTTACGCAAAGATTTTGGAATTAATATTCTGTTGTTTTTAAAAAGTATACCATTAATAACAGATATATCATCTTTAATGTTATAGTATGGCATTACATCGTCGTCAACATTTTTCTTTTTATCCGGCCACCCATTTTTTGTGTATTGCAAAATTTTTGTAAAAGTTTCATCTACCTCAATAGCATTTTTTATTTCAATAAGAACGTCTTTTTGTAAGGATACTTGTGACATGACAAAATTACAATGCAAATTTAATTCTTCTTCAAAATCGATTATGGCATTTTCTTGTAAAGGTGCTCTAGACAGTGTATCTGCGATGTATAAAAACTTTCCCGGTTTGTAAATAACTGTTAAGTTGTAGGCTTGTAGCCGAAGCATGAATCTTTGTAAACGAGCTGGTATTTTATAAAGTGGTTTATTAAAAAGTGGTATCAAAGGCTTGTGATCTGTTTCGACAATTACATTTCTTCCATAAACATACTGATGAAAACGCGTACAACCAAATAAAATAGCAAATAACTCCTTTTCTATTTGTGCGTAATTGACTTGTGCGTCAGTCAAAGATGCTGAAGCATACGCTATTGGATTTTTTTCATGGAGTATGGTGGCCCCTACAGCAAATTTAGAAGAATCTACTGACAAAATAAGCGGTCTATTACAATCAAAATATGTTAAAACCGGTGTTTTAGTTAATTCAAGCTTTAAATTATTAAATTCTTGTTCATGCGCTTTGTCCCAATGCCACTCAATATCTTTTTTTAAAAGGTCTCGCAAGTGTTTATTTTTTGACGACAGATTATTAATGAAAGAAGCTAGGAAATTGACCATGCCCAAGAATCTTTGTAAGTCAGAGACTGAATTAGGTCGTGGCATGTTTAAAATTGATTTAATCTTATCATTGTCTGGTTTAATACCATGTTCACTGAACACGTGTCCAATAAATTTTATTTCTTTCTGTAAAATTTTTGACTTTATTTTATTAAACTTTAAGCCTACTTGTTTAGCTCTTTCAAGTACTCTTGATAAAATATTGTTATGCTCTTGTATAGTTGACGCGTGTATTAAAAAATCGTCCATATAAATTATAAGTCCATTTATATTGCCAAACAGTTTAACCATTTCGCCGTGAAAAATTTCCGGGGCTGCATTAATGCCAAAAGGTAGACGTAGGAATCGATAGCGACCAAACGGGGTGTTAAATGTACACAGTTTAGATGAAGCTTCGTTTAATGGAATCATCCAAAAACCGGACTGAGCATCCAACGCACTAAAAAATTTTGAACCACTCATTTGTGACTTAAACTCATCTACATTCGGAAACGCGAAGTGCGGTCGTAATATAGATTTATTAAGATTACGCGGATCTAGACATAAACGCAAACTTCCGTTAGGTTTCGAAACTAAAACAATTGAACTGACCCACTCCGTTGGCTCATTAACTGGCTTTATAACATTTAACTTTACCATTCTGTCTAATTCAGATTTAAGCGGTTCATATAGACTAAACGGGATCTTTCTGGGTGCATCAACTATCGGTATCGTTTCTGGTTTTAATCTGAGATCACATTTGTTTTTTAAATTTCCTAAACCTTCAAATACTTCGGTGTATTGATCAATAATTTTATTAAGACTGAGTACATTAATTTTCTTAAATAAATTCATATCCAAAGCTGTTTTCAATCCAATAACATTTTTACATGACATGTCCAAAACATGGAAACTATCTGTGTACTTAAATTTATCGTAAAAAAAATCGACATTTACAGTACCAAGTAGAGGTAACTTTTCTCCACTAAAAGTCAAAATATTATTCAATGATTTTTTAATTAATTTTAAATTCAAAAAATTAAAAGTGTTAATTGACATAATATTGGCTTGTGCGCCTGTATCAATCTGACACGCTACAATTTTATTATTTATGTTAATGTCTACGTTCCATTCATTGGATTGAAAAGCAGCTGGACTTACATTACGTTCCACATTTGTGTGACTGTAATCGTTAAACAGAGCTCCGACAAAAAATCATCTCCTTCTTTCTCTTCTTCTTTCTCTTCTTCGGTATAAATGTTTCGCAAATATCTATTGTTGTTGCTGCCTTGTTTAATTTGCTGCGGTTGCCTTTGATATTGCTTTTGACGTTGACTTCTGAAAAAGCACATGTTGGCAAAGTGACCCTCTCTGTTACATATTCGGCATATTTTTCCTTCGGCTGGACACCTCGTGCGATGAACTTGCCCACATTTTTTGCATATCGGTGAGTTCTCAAAGTGGCGTGACTGACCAAACTGATTTCTGACGTTGTTGCTGCTTTTTAATGCGCTTACCGATATGTCTTCGTGTTGTTGTTGTTGTTGTTGTTGTTGTTGCTGCTGTTGTAGAAAAGTTGCGTTCTCTTTGGCCATCTCTATGCCTTTCGCTGTTTCTATAGCTTTTCCCAAATTAATGTTTCCTTCACTTAACAAGCGTTCCTTGATATGAGCAAAATTTGAAGACAGACCACAAATAAAAATGTCTCGGACCAGGTCTTCTCTTAGTGCTCCAAATTCGCATGACAAACTGAGATTTTGTAAATTTGTCGCAAACTGAGTGATGGTCTCATGTCCGTCTTGACGACAGGTGAAAAACTTATGACGTTCCATTACTATGTTGGCTTTAGGTACAAAATAGGAGTCGAATCTTTCCACCAGAACATCATATTTTATGGTGTCTATATTTTCGTTAAACGAATTGAAAATTTGTAGTGCCTGTGGACCCAGATGATGTAATAAAATGGCGACCTTTCTTTGATCGTCTTGCTTGTCCAGTTGTGATGCACGTAGAAATATCTTAAACCGTGTGCTCCAATTTCTCCATTCGGCTCCCAAATTAGACGCATTTAAGTTTATTGCAGCCATTGCATTTGCCATTGGAGTTGGAATTATTTCTAATGAATCCTTATTCTCTTTTTTCACTTTTGTCTCATTTGGCATTTTAATTTATTTTTATAGACATCTGACACCATGTTATAAGTCCAACTTCTCTTTATTGACTGACTAAAGTAGGGTAGAGTATGAACTCAGATTTTGTACAAGCTTACGTTAACAAACATGGTTGCATAAGTAGTAAGTATAACTAAGTAGTTGTTTATAAGTAGTACTAACTAGTGATGTAAATAAAACTATAATAAAGTACAATCTTTATATAACACTTTTATGACATATCCCATTGACGCATTCAAAGTTTTATTGACAATAGCTTGAATTTGGTTGTTTAAACAGAAGTAGTTAAACCAAGAAGGGTATAATATAAAAAACAAACAACAAAATTTCAAAACACTTGACTGTATCATTGTTAGAATGAGTTGACTGGGTCAAGTAATTAGCTCTGTTAAAATTGTTGCTGTTGTTGCTGTTGGAGATATTGTCAACGCATTTACTTTACTTCTGATCTTAATCATACAACAGTTCAAAGAGTATTTGGTCCACCTTAAGTTGGCCAAGTGTCGACGCACACTTCCGCTGGCGCTGTACTTAAAATGTGAAACAAGATTTTTTTTTCTATCGCGTGAAGCGAGCTCACAGAAAACACGTCACATATTTGTGAGTTCAACAAATTTAAGATATTCAATTATTTGTTGATTTTTTTTTCAATTTTCTATTTTTGCTATATTTAGAACGATTATAATGTGAGCATTGCCAACAAATTCAACAGCAAAATAAAATAAAATAACCTGCAGTGTAATGACAGAAATGACCGAAATAACAACAAACAGTCAAGGACGTACGTAGCCAGCATATTTAGAGTACATGCATGTGCGATTTTTATAAAAATCATGCCACATTTTATTGGCGTTATTTACACAACACATTTATGAAAACATCAACAAACAAACATGTTTCATCATCATTATGGCGAATATTTGAAATAACTGCCTTGCTACAATCTTCAATGCTTATCAGCAGCATTCAAAAAGCAAACGTGCTTTATAATTGTTTTGCATTCCCTCTGTTTATACTTGAGATATTTGTTTTGTTGTAGCTAGGAATTGAAAATAAAATTTTATGAAATCATCAGCGCCTGAGGATGGCATTGAGACTATTGATTTAGCTCTTGGAACAGCGAAGTATCCTACAAATCAAGCTCAATGCGCAGCTGGTCAACTGGCGTTCGTTTGGGAGACTGAAACGTTTTCTTGAAATCATAAATAATTTTAATATTCTTTTGAGCAAAATTTAAATGTTGTAGGGCTTGGCTTACGTCGAAATATAAGCATCAAAATTGCTAAGATGAACTATTTTCTATACATGAGAGATAAATTACAAACGTTTACTATTAAAACGAAAGTTTGAAAAACAAACTGTTGAAACCTAAAGCAACACCCTCTTACCTGCTATGGTGAATCGATCCATGTAGTTGATGAGGTTAACAAAACACAAAACAGACACAGTAAACCATTGACTGCGCGTTATGCTGGAAACACGGCTAAGCCGCGTAGGTGCACTAGCACCATGACAGCCTTCTTGAACACTTTCATTATCGGAGGAAGGCATCAGCTGTTGTGAGGAATAAGTTGAGGGAAGACCACCCTCTACAGAACTTCGATCACCATCATCGACTGGTGGTGGCAGCGTCGCAGTGTTTACGCCAGGATTAGTACTTAGTGCAGGATTGTCCATCGTTGTTGGTATCGGATTATAACCTTGATAAGGTGAGCGGCGATTTGCAGTTCCAGTTGTTGGAGTTATTCTTGTGGCAGACATTCACGCGGCAAAAATCCTGTTGTTGCTTGCAGTCCAAATAGAAAGAAGCACCGTTCTTTATTTTTGCAATTTTTTTTTTATTTCCTTTCCTGCGAAAGTATTACAAAAGGAAAATGTCAAATTGACGTCTATTTATAGTTCTTGCGCAAATCTTTACTTAATTTATTTTAACACAATTTTTGCAGTCACTTTATAATTTTTATTTATATTAGTTGCACAAAAAAACTATTTAATTTTTCAATGCATAAGTTTTTTCACAAAATTCGCGTCGTGTTGGCAAAATTCAAATCTTTCACTTTTCTTTTATCCTAACTTCTAAACTATTTTAATTTCTTGCCAATAGAACGGATTCTCTCACTTTTGTGTTGTCGGCTGCAGTTGTATTTGTAGATTGAATAAATTTAACAAATATCTTATAATTAAATAAATCACGTTCTTCACACGGTGCTTAAATAAAATTTTAACCAAGAACGACAACTGCAAAAAATCAACTGACGATTTTCGTCAATGTACCGCAAATAAACGAACGCAAAGACGAAACGATGGCAATAAGAAAATGTCAGAGAACGCTGACGTTTCTTCGCGCCGGGTATTGAGCTGTGTTTAGTGAAAAAGAAGGCTGTTTACTAACTTAGGGTAAATAGTGAAAACACCGTCATAAATGATTCCACCATTCAGACGTTATATAGGCGATATTACGATTTCTGGTTCGACGCAATTTGACAATGGATTCATGTTAATGATTGCTTTTAATTAATATAAGAATGACCGAAGGAAAAAACGATTTATTGATTTGTTTTCAAAGTATCGATTTTTTAACATGATTACTTTAGAGATAATCTTAGAAAACGGGCTATATTTTTCTTAGTATACAACCGATATTTGTAATTAAGGTACCATTTTTAAGACAATAAAGCAAGTTTTCAGTAAAATTTATAAACAAACTATATCCGCTCAGTATTTCACATTTTATATTATCATTTTGTATGTAAAAGTAAAATATTTTCCTACATAAAACCATAATTTTCTTCAAAATTACCGTTATTTCTATGAATTGCGACTAGTAAATTGTTAAACTTAATATTTCAATATGGCCTTTCATTATTTATGTTGAAAACAAATATTTGAGCTTTAGGCCAAGCATGTTGACAACAAGACAACATGAAGACAAAGAAGGCAACATTCAACAACAACAACAACGGCTCCGTATAGAGCAAATCATACAGCTTGACCATACAGACTGTTTCGTTGGCCGCTACACCAACTCATCAGTAGTCTAGTATGACTTTTCACTGTGATCCACTCAAGCTACTTAGGTTCTACTTATTCCTTTATCCCTTTCATTGGGTATATAACAAATAAGATTTATTTGATTTCTTTTATGGTGTGCTTTATGATAAAATTCTATGTTATTTCAAGCATATCTATAACCGAGCGTTTCCACTGGACGAACGGACAAAGATTCCTTTAAAGTCCCTCTGAATCAAATTATTTCAGGTTTATAGAAAAATGAGTAGATATATATAGAAAAATAAGTATAAAATATTAAAATATGAGAGTAAAGCGTGTTGACCGAAGTGCGGTGGTTCATAATAATTCTTATAATTCGAACTTCATATATTCCGAGCTTAAGCCAATAAAAAGCTCACAAATATGGTCTTGATGATATGAGGATTGTACAAAGTTAACTTTTTTAAATATATTTCTTTATCAACTACTGAACACCTTCTCACAATTAATAAAGCATGATATTTGTAAGATTTTTAATTACCCTCGTTCCATGGTAATAAAAATGAGTTTGGATTAAGAATTGATATTTTTATAACCTCATTTTGGGGCCTGCGTAATAGCCCATTCACACCTAAGCTAATTTGCTCATTTCGGCCAAAAAACACAAATGAGATGCGTAATGAGCTCATTTCCCATAGAAATATTCCAACTCATTACAACTCATTTCAACGAAATGAGTAGCAAATGAGATAATTTCACGTTAAACACAGCTCTGAGCATATTAAACTGCTTTGTGAACATACCTTTCAAAGCAAAATGTAAGAAAAATTTGTATACAGAAAAATTTTATCAAAACAAAATATGAAAATACAACAAAAACAACCGTCAAACAAAATGAGATTTATAAGTGTGAACACTTTAATGAGATATTCAAATTTGCTCATTTGGCTTAGGTGTGAACGTAGTATAACTTAAGACCATGGTATAATAATACAAGGTAGCATTGACAGTTGCTTGGGAAATCATATACTGTCAAAAAATATACTCAAAAAGAGAGCGCTCACAATCCGCCATTGAAAACACAAGCAATGTTGAAAACGTTGAAGTGAAAAAAAACAACAACCACAGCAGCTGCTGATGTATTTCCACAAAAAGCTGTTTTTGACAGTTTATGTTTTCCTGTTAAAGAGAAAATAAGCAGTTGTCAATGCCAGCATGTATTATTATACCATGACTTAAGACAGGATTATTTTACATCTGCGTATCTTATACTTTGCTTAATACTCTACTTTCTCAATTGCTTGACAATTTATTAGGTACTTTTTTTAAAGGCATTATCCAAAGTACCATTGCTGTTGTATAGCTATTGTAATTTTTTTGTTAATTAAAGTTCCGTTGAATTTACTTTTAGCAGAAAAATTACGGAATATTACTGAAAACTACCAACCAATAATTTTTTGGTTTACAGTGTGCTTTATTTTTTTCTTGAATAATTTACTTTGTTTTTATGTCTTCCTTATTAAGTTTTTAAGTTAATTGTCTGGTATAGCTCAGTCAGCTTTAGAATAGAAAACATTGAAACACTACAAAATGCAAGCAAAAAATTGCTTTTACTGTAATTAAGAGATCTAGGACTTAAAATTTACCAACCTTTTCGCACTATCTTACCATTTTTTTGAAAGTGGTTGTTAAGGTGTGGATTTAAAGTGAATGCTTACTTTTTCTGTGAAAATTACAAGATCAATTCCTGCGTTTCTATAGTCTTATATGAATTAAAAAATCCGAGAATGACAGCTGCGTTTGTTCCTGTAGAAACTTGACAAAAACCAGTCTTATAACTGCTGATTCCAATTATTATCATACGAAACAAAGTACTTGGTCGTTGCGTATTTCACCACATTGCATAATTTATTTTGCATAAGATGTGTACATTTAGTTTACGAAAAATTTTCACAAGTCCAGTAGATGTATAAGTCTCATGTTTCTGTGTTGCAACTATACAAAAATTTTCAGCTTAGGAACAGTTCTGTGAAAATCTTATCTTGTCGAATTTTATGAAAATATAAAATTAAAATTTCTTACTTCAAATTTTGCTCTAATTGTTGCGCAAATTCATTAAAAATAAAAAAAAATTATGTAATTTGCGGCCTCGATAGTCGAGTTGGTAGCGTGCTCGACTGCCACCCCAGAGGTCCCGGGTCGATTCCCGGCTAGGCCATGGTCCTTCGCTTTAAACCTTTCTTAATTTTCTATCCTCATTTCTAATCAACTGAAATTAAAAACTCATCAATATTTACGACGTGAAGTTGTAGTTGATGGTAGAGAAGTTTGTGGATGAGATTGCCTTATAGCTTGAATTGACTGAGGTAAAGGCATAACACTTGCCTCAGATTCAAATTCACATGTTTCTTTGGCTTTCCACCACGCTTAGAACATCCTACACGTGTTTCACTTGATTGCACTTTCCTTCCCACTTATCTATCGCCCCATTTCGAACCAAGGCAGACTTGACTGAATAGGTATTAAAAAAAACAATTTTACAGAGTATTTATTTCATTTTCAGTAAATTTATACCCAAAAATCTATTTTTAGATGAAATCTTTTAGTGTGTATGTCTTATAATAAATTGTGTTATAATATAAATTGAGTTATACTTTGAAATTTTGTAAAATATTAACATTGAAATCGACTTAGTCTTTCATACAAGTTCAAGATTTCAAAATCTTGTGATTTCAACAAAACTCAACACAAAATATCATGAATTGCAATGCAGCATCTCTGAAAAGTCATACATTCATAGCCAGGACCATTCAGCATGACCAGGACCATTTATATTATGATTCGATGAAGGTTGAAATTGGTGTGTAAAAATTTAAATTTCAAGTGTAAAAAGTTGAATTTGGTTTGTAAAAAGTTGCATTTGTTATGTAAAAGGCTGAATTTGATGCCAAGCGCATATAGCGATGCCAAAAAAACGCACCTGATGTATCCTTACAGGAAAATAATTTTCCCCTTTTTTAAACCATTCAAAAGCATTTAAAGTTAGAGGGTTCCTGATTTGGCGAATAACTGCTTAAAATTCAAAGAAATAAAATATAAGGAAATGGTGTTAGCCACACACACAGTGTACATGAACTGTGGTATGATTTCTGAATTGAGCGAGCTAGATAGAGAGTGTTTTTTGACATTTCTGAGGTCACTTGAATATAATTGAAAGTTTGTGCAGTGAAATAATTAAATTAAAAGCGTTTTTCACTGCTGAAAACTATGTAATTTTAAAGAAAAATATTACCAAAAATAATTATAACATGCGTTGTGTGGTTAGAATTTTCTAAAATGCAAATTAGAGCCAGTTGATTTCGCACCAATTTGCACTCACAATGGTGCACCCACATCTGTCAAAATGCTTCAGGGGCGCATCAGTTTTTCACAGCTGAATACATTTTTGGGGCGCTTCTGTGTTCAGCATAGTTAATCAGATGTAATACATTTTATTCATTTCTTTTCAGATTTCCGCATATTCGGGACCTTAAACTGACTATTCGTCAAAAATTGTATAAAACTATACATTTCAAAATGTGTAAAAACAAAATTTTTCATTTATTTTTTCATGCGTTTTATATGAATATTAGTAAAAATCCCATCCTACGACAGGTTGTACCTAAAAATAATAAATACAAGATTATGCCATGCGCATGTCTGCCTACGTCATGATCGACACATTGTCAAAATCAGCTGTTTTGAAAAATAAATCGCAGAGAACAGAAAATCAGTGAGAAGAACAGAGAAAGAATTAAAAACATTATTCATAAACGTTATTAAACGAAAAATCACTATATTTTTATGAATACGGTCTATGAGTAAGAATTTTTATGAATAAGATATTGTTATGAATACGGCTGTAGGTCAAACTTTTACTAATAACGTATTACTCTAAACACCGGTTTTATATGTAATTCTAACAAGCACACTTTGAGCCTTTTTTTTCGACGTAACTGAATACGGCCCTTTGTGAATGTTTATGTATTTGTGTCAACCAACACGAATAAGAAAAATACCACACTTTTGTGCAATAATATCACTTCCTTATATTTTAGTTCTTTGTTAAAATTAAATTATTTACTAAACACAGCTATGCACTCATGCTTGCTATATAAGTTTATAGTGCAGACACAAACCGTGAAGATGCATGTATTAGATAACAAAGACTCATTTGTTGTATTAAATAATGACATATAGATACCGTGCAAATCTCTGAAAATTTTCAGCTTAATCGCTGATTAATAGTAAAAATTAATTCTATCTTGTTTTTTAAAGACATATTAAATGTTTTTAAGACATCAAATAATAACTTAATGAAGCTCAAATAATAACTTAATGAATAGATTGACGTAAAACTTAACTGCTGTGGAAGGTCCTACAAAAATTCGAATCTTATCTTTGAAATCTGTTGGCACCAATTGAACTCGGAAGTCAAGCGTTCTATATTCAAGAATCATCATTTGGGAATAAAAATGGCGAATGAAGCATGAACATAGAACAAGGCTTAACGGGTCATGGAAATGTGGGTGCACGCTTTGTGTGCGTTCGTGTGCTTGAACGGGTGTGTGATTTTATGCACTGATTCGCGGTTGATTCGTCGCGAAAGGCACAAGCTGGACACTACATTAAATTGTCAATTAGGAGTGTCAAAGGTCCTGGCGAAAACAGCAAAATAAAAACAACAACAGCAGAACTTTTGATAATTCCACACAAGTGGCTGCTACAATTGCTACCGGCTACACTCATGCAAACATGCTTACAAACGTGATTGTGTGAATGCGCTTGTTTTGGACTGGGCTGCCAGTTTGTTTAAGGTTGAGGTAAGTTGGCCTGAGGATGTAAATAGGATGAATTTTTGATATTTTGAAAAATAAAATTTTTCTCTCTTTCCAGATAAATTTCAACTAATGGATGGAAACTATTAAAAATCCGGAATACAGAGATATTCATTGAATGCCGAGAAGATATCGGAAAGAAGAAAATGAAAACAAATAACGGCTTATTTCATGATTCCTCAACGCACTGAATAAACCTTTGAAGGGCTTTCGCCTCCTTTGTTTTTGCTTGCGTCAAAAACTACTCCTTTCAAGGAACTGCCATCACTGTCTGCATACACATAGACACACTCACATTACATCACATCCCAAACCATTATGACCTGAGGTGGCATTTGATGTGCTTTTGAATGTCATCGTGTGTGTTTATAAACTGAAGGATAAGCTTTTGATGTTTAATCCATATGTCTGAAAAATCTGCAAATTGAGAGACAAATAAAATTAAATACACATTGGCACAAACATATGAAAATACATGGTACATCCATACATAAATTAACATACGAAACAAAATAATGAACGGACGGTTGGTTTTTGAATTGAGATAATCAAGCAAACCAGCGTAATTAAAATGGCGTCGCTGCGCAACCGGAAGTCGATAGGAGTGTGAGCAACAATTTGGCTTGAAGCAAAACAGCAGCATGAACTTATACTCAATGCACACAGACACATACACACACACACATAAACATACACACTCTTTTATATTCATATGCGAGAAGGCACCTAATGAAGGTTAATTAGAGGACGTCAGTTGTGCTAAGAGGATTTAAACGAATCTGTCAGTCAGTGCTGGTGGTGATGGAAGAACCATGCTTTGAGCATGAAACAAATACTCATCCTTAAAAAGTTTTACAGTTTTTGGCTAAGCGTTAAACTGAATGTTGGTTGAATATTTTGACTTGGTAACTGCTAAAAGAGGTGTTTAAAAATAATTTCACAATAAAATATTTGTAATGATAAATTGCTGAAATGCTGCAGAGTAACACAATTTGAGCAAAAAGAAGGAATTAAAAACACAGAAGCAAACACACAGAAGATATTAAATTTTTGTGCAAACCAAATCTGAAGCACTATACCTACCTATTTTGGAGCATCAACATCATGGATGTTTCTTCAATTCGTCTCCATGGAGCAAAGTCCGAATAATACTTGACAAGCCATTGTTTAATTTTCTTGTCTACCATGGTAAAAACGTTGACGCCTTTCAATAGGTACTGTATGAAGTCGTTACCTAGGATAAGGCTACGTAGACTAAAGATGTCTTACTGTAAACAATTTCATCAAATGTCCCTCCTTGCGTTTTGTGAATTGTCAACTAAACAGACTGGTTTTGGTGGAAAATAGCTTCTTTTAACATGAATCGATTTATTACGCTTGCGTAACAGGAATTGTTGCGGATCTACGATTGATAGCAACAGCGCTTCTACTAATTCGACTACTAATTTCTACTTACATATAAAAAATTGAAGATCCTTGCTTACAATAAAATTTTTCACCCTAGCATAGGTTAGAACCGCCGTGGAACGAAGCCAATTCAAAGCATTACGCCTCCACTTTTTGTTAACTCTCGATTTCACACAACACTTATTTTTCGTAATGAGGACTATATACTAAAATCTATTCTTAATTTTAAAATCTAAAAAGGAGTAAACTGCAAGCAGCCCTACATGGTGATGTCTTAAATCTCACCACCAGGCTAACTAGTTGTTCCCCTACCGCTGACCGCCCATAGTGAAGTCTTGAAAGCTATAGCTCGGATAAGAAACAACAAAGCCGCAGGAGCCGATGGCTTATCTGCTGAGCTCTTCAAGAATGGAGGCTTAAATGCATTCATGAGCTTCTATGCAGAATATGGTTGGAAGAATGCACTCCAAACGATTGGAACCTCAGTGTGCTGAAAGGCGATCCCACCATTTGCGCCAACTACCGTGGGATAAGCCATCTTAATATCGCATATAAGGTCATTAATATCGCATATTCCTTAGTACAAATTAAATTCAATGCAAGCATTGCAAATTGAGGATTATTGGGAAAAAAAACAGATGCGTTGTTGAATTGTAGAAAAGTAATTTCCTCTTCAAATGCATGCTACTGCGTTGATGACATTGTGAGTACCGTTCGCATACAGATTGAAATCGATTCTGAAATGCATTACATCTTGCCAGGTGGTTATCTGTGGAAATCAATTTGGTCGTTTTCATATTAAATAATTTTTAATCATTCTGTAGTATTTTCTACTTTTCATTGGAAACTTACGCTTGGAAAGTTATGAGTCTTTACATTTACAGTCATATACAGTCGGAGTTTGACTTAATATGTGTAACAATTTCTGGTTTATTTAAAGGGCCACATGCAATCTGGAGGCAAACATTTATTACTTTATATTTGTATATATAGTACATATATAAAAGCTTCACGTTAATCACACGAATATTTTCGAAAATATACGCCCTGTTGTAAAGATATCTCGTCTTTCTCGATGAGCAAGATTTCTCTGAAACGGAACTCTGAATGAACAGTTCAGTCTCAAAGTTTTGCACAACTTATCAAGTATATTTTTTAATAATTAATCGAAGAGTTTTTCTCACCAGTAAATATTTTCCCTTCCATTTAACTATAAAACTAAATATTATTTTATTAAATAATTACTTAATATTTTTTCGTTTTTTTCATTTCAGATGATCCACTCCAGATTTGGTATATTGTGGTCATCACCAGACGCCTTTTTTTAGAGAAGTTCCAAGAGTTCGGCAGCAGCAGCTTTAAAAATAATTATTTTTACAAATAAAAAATATGAAAGTGAAGTTAAAAGTTACCACAATTAATATGTCAATGTTTTGAAAAATCGTTTTTTTTTTGTGTCCTGGCTGCGTTTAACCCATTAAGTATAACTTCAATAATGTGAACTCTTAGACTGAAGTAAATCCGTATGACAGGCAAAACATAACGATACCGTACATTTCTAAAGGCTGTCAAGCAACGTCGACCACGTTCGTTCAAATTTTTGAGATTAAAAAAGTTTAAAATCTTTTAAAGTTTTTTTATACAATTTATAATATTAGATGCATGAAATGATGTTTGAAATATTTATTGGGTTAAATTTTGGTATATATGTGTGTGTGCGATAAGCTTTTTTACCAGCTAAATAAATATTAATTTTCATGCGAACAGTCCAAAGGAAGAATTTATTTATTTATTTCCCAAGTATTTGAATCTCGAGTCAAGTTATGTCTATTGAACTTTATATATTAAATTTTGTGGGTAGAACGCCAAAACACAATCAAACCAAGCATGTGGTGCGTGTGGGTGTGGCGCACCAAAACCCTCATTCAATGTTTGCATTGGCACCCTATTAGGCTTAGCTTAATAAAGTCCAACCGATAAGCTAAAACCACTTCATAGCTTTAACAACAACAACACGAACAACAACAACATGTCTGAACAACAAATCACTCAAAACAAAAGATGGCGTTGCTGTGTCGTGAACTATAAGCAAGCAATATTCTTTGGTCAACGATTCTCGTCGAACACAAGACCGAGCACACAAACAGCCACACTTGGACACACAGACCCACTCTGTTAACGCAGCTCCTACTCACTTCATTACATCGACCATAAATGAGCCACACGTATGCCATGCAAATCGGTTTCGATGATGCAAAGCTTGGTGAATGGAACTGGATTGGCTTCGATATGAATTCGATTGATTTGCACTGGACTGGACTGGCAGATGTGATGGAATATTTTATGCATGGCTTAAGCGGCCGCAAGGCCGAGGGCGACAAACCTAAGTGAGACCCCAGCGATTTGTGTATTAAATTTTACTGCAAAGTACTTCTGTTGTATCAAAAACGAATTCCAAAGCTATGTTATGTCAATTCGCTCTCAACAGGACCGCGTTCGCGGCGCGCGTACTCTACTACAATTCTATTGCTTTTGTCCACGAACGTATACCTTTTGATGAGACCTTGAGAAAGGAGATCTCATTGCAATACGTACGCGTTCATGGATGGGAGCATAGATTATACTTTTAAAGCTCATAAGACAGTTGGTGAGCCGTACACGGAAAAAAAATAAACAGGCTGAGTAGTTCATAAATCAGCTGAGTCATTGTAACGTTTATGACTTGTGTGGATGTCTTAGACAAATTTAGTGGGTATTTTATGCCAAATAGGTTCCACTTGAATGATGTATGAAATAAGTTGTGCCATTGAACCTTTTACTACTTCTGTTGACTTTTTCACACAAATCTTTTATTCTATAACCGATTGGTTTCACTGTCATAATCTATGGAACGAAATGGTATATATAAACTTTTTTGAGCTTTGTAGACTATCCTGATAAATTGAAAGATTTTCTGATAAATAGTTTATCTGGCGTAATCTTTGGAATTGAAGTTATTTGAAGTTTTTTCAGTTTTTGACTCCTTGGAAAAAACCCAAGGTTTTCAAACTAATAGATTCCATTGGCCTAACTTACGGAACTAGTGGGGTAATTGTATCTCTTAAAGGTATTGCAAACATCATTGAAAGTCCTATGATTTTCATGTCAATAGGTTTCAGTGGGTCTATTTGTGAAAATAGTTGGGTAATATGAATTTTTATGGGTTTTGTGACCTAAACCTATGATTTTCAGGCAAAAAGGTTCCTCTGCCATAATTCACGATACTAAATGGATAATTGGAACTTTTAAGAATTTTTTTAACTGCTTGGATAAAAATCTATTATTATCAATCATATATGTTCCACTGAAATTATCTATTTCAATAGATGGATTATGGATTTTTATTTTTGGTTTTATGGACTCCTCTGACAATAATCTATGGACAAGTTGAACATTTTTTTTATTATTTTCTTTTTAAAATATTTTTTTTTTATTTTCTTTGATTTAAATTTTTTTATAAATGTTATAAGGAATCGGTAAAATCCAAAATATTTCTAATAACATTACTACTTCCATAGATTGTCCAAATGGAACTTATTTGACTTTTATTCATAGATTTTTATCAATCGAGTCTTAAAACTCGAAAAATTTTAATACTCCTTCCAGTTCCATATATGTATAAAAAGAGTGGAACCTATTTGACTAATATTCATAGATAATTTTCCAAAAACCTGAAAAATTCCAAAAATCTAACAAGTGCCATAAATAGTCCCAGTGGAACCTATTTGAATGATATTCATAGATTTTTATTCAAGGAGTCCAGAAAGTCCAAAAATTCCAACAATCCAACTGGTTCCATAAACTGTCCCAGTGGAACCCATTTGAGTGATATTCATAGATTTTTGTCCAAGGAGTCCAGAAAACCCAACAAAACTTCAACAATTCGGTTGATTCAATAAATAGTTCCAGTGGAACCTATTTTACTGGTATTCATCGATTTTTGTTCAAAGAGTCAGGAAAGCTAAACAAAAGTTCAACAATCCGATTGATTCTATAAATAATGTTTCAGTGGAATCTATTTGACTGGTATTCGTCGATGTTTGTTTAAGGAGTCCAGAAAGCCTAAAAAACAAGGCCAATAATACAACTTGTTCTATATGTAATCTCAGTGCAACCTAGTTATCTGAAAATCAATGATTTTTTCCAAACAGTCCACAACACCAAAAAGTTCAAATGTTTTAACTAATTTTGCAGATAATATATGTGGAACATATCGGTCTTAGAATCATCGATTACTGCCCAATACGTTGAAAAAGCTCAAAATGGTCAATGGATCAAAAAAACTTTCAGTATTTGTGGAAGTTTTTCCACAGGAAAATCCATTTTCCCCCTAACCAATACAGCTTTTTCAAGAGAAGGTCGACAACCACCAACATTACAGAATTTCACTTTAATACTCTATGTTCTTTGTAAAGCAGTTATGAAGTTGACCAGTCTTTACTTACTTAAGCGAAGTGTTTGACAAAATTTCGAATGCTATCATCTTGGGCTTAAAGTTCTCGATTTACAACTGCTGTTTATTGATTGGATTGAAAACCGCCAATGCAATGTCATCTATAGATTTTCCAAATCCAAGCTTTCGGGACAGCCATTTCAAATGTCCCTCAAGGTAGACATATTGGCGCTTAAATGTTCTTCTTTACGATAACGGATGCAGATGTTATAATCAGTGACTCAAATCTGTCTACATGGTACCCCATAAAAGACGTACTGATTTGAAAACGATATAACTTGTTAATTTGATATGTTTTTAAAAATTTTGTAGTTTTAAAATGGAGAATTCCCTGGACATCTACGTACGATGATGTATGAAATTCAAAAAGAGTCAAATTCATTGAGTTTTTCTATTGAAGTCAAAAATCCATAATTGAAACTCAGAGAAAATACAGGCAACATTTAATGTTAGAGTATCGCCTAGCAAGAACATGATTTGGAACATTATTGGTTTGAAAGTACCGAAGATCATGCGGAGATCTTTTGGGAAGATTGCTGAACACTGTGCGCACTGTTGCTTCAGTCTGTGGAAGCTGTAAGGCAGAGTGTCCCTGTGGATCCGTCTTGCTCTATCCGTCACTTCAGAGGATTCGCCTGCAGCATGCAAATCAATTTCAGCAGCTTTATGCACGACTTGATAATGAGTGAAGAGGTTCGTTATCATTTAAACGGGAACGTCAACAAACAAAATAGATTTTGGGGTACTGAAAATACCAGGCAATTGCCTCAAGATCAATAACATTCACAAATATGCACTGTTTGATGCGATGTTACGTTTGAAAGAGTTATCGGGGCCTTTTTCGTTGAAAATGAGGATGGTCACTCAGAAACAATCAACGGGCCGTGTATAGGGCAATGCTTGAAATATTTTTAAGTCCAGCGGTTAAAAATCATGAGGAAGTATACATAGTTCCAGAAGTGTGTGGATAGCTATAGCTATTCGCTGCTAGGGCAACTATAGAGCTATTGTGAAAACTTTTCGGTGAACAATTAATTTAAAAAAATGCAAATTTTCTTTGTTATCCGCGTTCCCCTGATCTGAGGGAACCCAACTTTGTTTAAGGCTTCTTGAAGGAACGGGCTTACATCAATGAACCTCAAACTAATCAAGAGCTCAAAGAAATCATTCGAGCTGAAATTCGCCTTTTAGAACCTGAAACCTTGCATAAGGTCATAGAAAATACTTTAAAATGAGCCTCTAAGAGACCGAACACAATAAAAGCGATTGGCGATCTTCTCTTTTCGTCAATCACTCAGAACACATCCAGAATGAAAGCAATTAGCGATTGGAGAACTATTCAGACTGAACTGTCAAAATGTTTTGTTTCAGTTTTTTTATAGAAAATAATATTGAAGTGAAAGTAAATATGTTATAAGAACACATGTACAAGTATATGTCATGCATAATTGACATGCAGTAAACATAAACACAGACAACAAATGTCAAAAGATAATGAAACTTAAGAAAATAGCACTAAACGTACCCAATCATTAGGAAAAATACGGCAACATTTATCATGTTTGACAGCTCTCAAAGAGAGGATCGCCAGGTCGTTAGAGAAAAAAAATAGAAGAGATTCTAATCTGGCGAATGTTCTTCGCGATTGACGACCAGAGATTTGAGAGCCCGAACAGAAACAAAAATCGTTGCGACCGTTCGATTGGTCGTTAATGCGATCGACGATACAGATTTGCTTTTTAGTATTTTTTTATTTATTTCTCCTATTTCATTTCAATGTTTTGGTCTCTTCAATTGTATGAATACAACACAGACAAAGAAGAAACGTCAAGACATAATAAAAACTAAGGAAATGGCTTTGAACATATCCTATTTCTAGCAAAAATATGGCATCATAAACAGCACAAGAGAGAAAATCGTCGGTAGCAAGAGAAAAACTAGAAAAGATTCTAATTGTTCGATATATCGTTACGGCTGGCGACCTGCGATTTCATTCTGGACGTGTTCATACATTTTCATGCATTCTATTGCTTGAAAATATCACCAATCGCCAATCGCCAATCGCTTTGATTCTGTTCTAGTTGTGGATGTTAATTTTCAGATATAATACAGGAAAAATACATGTATGTATGCATTACTTTTTTAAATAAAATAACTTTGCATAAGGACTTGGTGGATCTTTACATAGGAATTCTACAGAGTACATATAAGGAACACAAAATATTCACCAAAGAGAAAGTTGGACCGATTTATTTGTTACATTGAAACTAAATTTTGAATTTTTTGGAGAATAAATGCTCATGAAATACTTAGAAAAAGTTGGGTATACAGCAGTTTTTCAGCAGTGATATCTCACTTATTATTGAGGATATTTCTAATATCTTTTCTTCTCAAACAACGCAAAATAATATGATAAATGATAATATCATAAGAAATTATATGACAAAATTCTATCATAAGATTAATTTTTGTAGGAGTAACAGCTTTTAAATAATTTGAAAAGTCCTATAATTACGATGATTTTGGGAGATGTTTTGCATTATATCATATCATATCGTTTCTCACTATCATGTTTCCACATTTTATCGCTCCAGTAATTTTACTATAGGATGGACGTTTTGCACCAAAGCTCATTAGGTATTCAGAATGGGTCAAAGTTCAAATCTAATTATTTTGATGCTAATGAAGCGATAGATAATTTGCAGCCTTCCAGGAATTATTTCATAGCAGAAGGGAGCTTTTTTGTTGGTCTAGTGAAAGTAAGATAAAATTAAAATTTTAACTGAGCTGCAAGGCCCCGGGCTTTTGTCCGGCTTTTGCCTTCCTAAAACCGCCTCTGCATACATGTATCGATGAGCATCAGTTATCTACATACTCTTACCAACTACCAACTCTTTCAGTGCCATCCAGGGCACTCTCACTTGCCACTCATTATGCTCGAGGGTAATTCGGTCAGAAGCAGAGTTACAAAAAAAGACAATTTTAAATTCATGCTGCCACTTTTTTCAACATCATCATCATCACTCTCATCATCACCATCATCATCATCATCATCATCATCGACATCATCATAATCATCATCACCATTCTCATCATCATTATTAAAGCCAGTCAGAATCAGAATCAGAATCAGCATCAGCATCAGATTCGCCCGCTGTCCATTCATATTGTTTGTCCGTTGCCACCAAACAGTGCAGAGCAACCCATAGCAATTGGTCACTTGAATCACTTTGCATTAATTTAGCGCCTCATTTTATTTGAATTTAAAATTTTTTTGCCACCACTGCAGCAGCAGCAGCAGCAGCAGCGTATAGCTTTGAGGACGTCAATATTAGTTCAACATTTCATTGCTTTATTGCTTCTAACGGTAGTAACAGCCTCGTAAGTTGGGTCACGGTTGGGTCGCTATCGGCGGCGTGCCATAGAACATGATCGACCTCCAATGATGTGCCACGAGCACGATTTCAGATTTATGTGCCACCACGAGAAACGGTTATATTTGATATGTGTGTAGCTAAAACAGGATTTTATGATGATGAAATATTCTAACAGCGCAGTGTCCAGTTTAACGGAGAATAATTTTAGTTTAAGTGCACAAAAGATAACACAAATCGTTTTATGTCAAGCTATAAGACTGATTATCTAAAAGGATTTTTAAAGTCAATAAAGTGTTAATAAAATCTTTTTATTTAGAACTATAAAAATGTTATAAAACGATTTTGCTTCGACTTTATACCTATATAATAAAATTCTGGAGCTGAGCATTGAAATATGTTCGGGTGTTGCCTCAAAAAATAATAAATAAAGTATTGGAAAATGTTGGCTTGTTGGCTCTTATCAGTTAGCAAGGGAGATTTGATGAGAGCCATGTAGTTGCCAAAAAGAGCAAAGAACTTTTAGAAACTGAACTTAAAGTTAAAGAGGGTGAGACTCGATATGAAGCGGTATCTACAGTACAGAAGCCATACCTTCTGTTTAAAATTGAACCGGACTGTGAAAATAAAACAACAACGGTTAATTATTCATCAATATTTATTTTATCCCCTTCAAAATAATCACCATCAGAGGCGATATACATATGCAAACGTTTTTTCCATTCTTGAAAGTATTTTTGGTAGGTCGATTTCGGAATGGCCTTAAGATCATAACGATAGATTGACGTTGGTGGGATTAGCCAATGTAGCTACAAATCTAGGAGTATAAAGAAAGAAGAAAGTTTACAGTAACTTCTACACATGCAAGAAATTATTCGATATAAGATGCAGATGTATAGTGTATAGATGTATAGCAGATCTATGCATAGCAGTCGTAACACACTTGACTGCCAACCCAAAGGTCAGGGGTTCGAGTTCCGGCCAGGCCATGGTCCTACACTTCTAACTTTCTTTATTTTAAGTGTAATCAGCTGCAACAAAATATTTTTCGTTTTGCAAGGAAAAGTCAATGAGGACCATTTATATAGTGAGGCAGTTGAAAGAAATGGGCTTAAAAAAATGGGCTTTGCACATCGAGTACATAACCTTAAAAGTGCGTCAGCTATTTGAGGACAATAGCTGCTATCATAAATCATTAATGGAGGATCAAAAACTATCACAAGAATTCAAACTCGAAAAATCCCGAGATCATGAAAAGCAGTGACCATGAAATCTTACAATTTTTGAAAGGGTCCGATTATTTGGTCATACAGATCGTTGAGATTTGAAAGCGTCTGATGATAATGTGGAAAGTGTTACAGTGTTGCTAAATGCAAAAATCATGATAGACGTTCAGACAGAGCTTAAACATCTCAGTTTTTGAAGTAAGTTCAGGAAATTATTGGTAAAAACCCTTTAAATTATTATCATTGTCATACGAGGGCAAGGCTGAAAAAATAACAATTTCAGACTGATATGATTTATGGCTGACAATTCAGTTCTGTTTTGACACCTATCGAATGATTTGGGTGTCAAATACAAATCTGCAAATAAAAAATCACCCACCGAAAAACTCTGAAGATTTTTGTAAACATGAAAATAAATAAATACTGGGTCTTTATTTCACATAATTTCTTGCATGGCAAAAATATTAGGCAAAGCATCGCTTGTCAAACTTTATAAGCACAGAACGTGTAACTTTCTGGTCGTCTGTCTGAGGTACAACGCCAGAAATTGTCGATAAAATTAATGGTATGACATGTAACGATCGGCGAGTAAGACACCTGCTACACGTTCAATATTAATCGTGATACTTGGATCGCGATCCAATTCATGGATTGATGGATCGCGGTTGAGTGCTACACGTTCAATATTTATCGCGGCAGTATTCATACATTTTTTGCTTAGAATGGTTCGCTGTTGCAAGATGTTGAATGCAAACAAAAAAAAAAGCGTGTGTAGCTATCTTGCTTAGTGTAGCCAATTTCTTAGTTTTGTCACTATATACTTTAGCCGACGAGTCCCACAACTCCGGCAATGCTTCTAAGTAGAGAATAAACTCCTTCAAAACTTGCTTTTCTACACTAAGCTCCGATTCCTCCGGAAGCACAAACTCGGTTTCAATAAATTCTTCCATTTAAAATTAAATGCAACAGTTTTTTTTATTTCTTTTCACAGTTAGTACTTCACTTTCGTATACACAATCGCGTACTGATGGAACAAAATATGCTACACGTTCAATATTTATTGACAGTATTGCGATCCGCGATCTAGATTTCAAAATATTTAAATATTTTGTGATATGGATCACGATCCATCAATATCGTATGCTACACGTTCAATAAATATCACGATTCACGATATTGATCAATATATATTGAACGTGTAGCAGGCGCCTAAAAGTTCACGAGATTGCTGACAATATGGATATCTCAATCGAAGGGCATGGAGAATTTTAAAAATGTTTTTGGATATGGGAAAGATATGTTGTCAATATTAACTCTCTATTGACAAAAAGTGCAACCATGTGACAACTTTAAAGAAGTGTTTGGCGATGCTTAAGCACAATAAGTCCGTGTGCTATTCGGAAACTTTTCACTCGTGGTAGGAGAGAATTTACTGAGTTGAATACAATTTCTGTCTGTTGAAATAAAATTGTAATTTTTGCTGTGCCAAAAGGACGATGAAATTTTGACAACTAGAAATGTCGACGTTTTAGATTTTGGTAGTGCATTATCACAAGAATTTAATTTAATTTGCGAAATTGTTGATATATATTGAAAATTAGGGATTATGGTTGCTATGCTGTCGGAAACACAAAATTTTTAACTGCTTTACGACTCACAAACTCACAAGTGTTTTTTTTTTTCATTTTTGCTTGTGTCAAAAATTCTCTTTCCGATTGTCAAAAATTATACTAGCCCCTGGGGCTACATGAATTTTTGACAATCATATTCACCTCACAAGTGCCAAATATTCTCTTTCAGACTGTCAAAATTTCATCATCCGAGTGAAAAGTTTCCGAATAGCACACGGCCTAAGAATAAGTTTTTGCGCCGTTTTGTACCCATGGACGAAACATAAATTCATCACAACACATCAGAGACCAAAGAACAGTACTCGCAAAACAAAGTCGAATAAGGCCGAGTAGGTTTATCAGTCAAGAAAGTGTTGGCGACGAAGTTTATCGGCGATGCAAATGGTACTCATATCTTTTATATCGATTACTTTGAAAAGAGCAAATCGATTACTGTCGTATATTGTACAGAACTGTAAGTACTCTACCTTTGGGACAACGCAAGTCCGTAGTCGCTTTAGATTATTTGCTCTACGAGTTGCATTATTTGTTTGACGAATTGAATCGCCAATCACTATATTATCCAGCTTTGGACCCCTGCCCCTATTATCTATTTCAAAACTTAAAAAATGGCTAATAGCCCATTCACACCTAAGCTAATTTGCTCATTTCGGCCAAAAAACACAAATGAGTTGCGAAATGAGCTCATTTCCCATAGAAATATTCCAACTCATTACAACTCATTTCAACGAAATGAGTAGCAAATGAGATAATTTCACGTTAAACACAGCTCTGAGCATATTAAACTGCTTTGGGAACATACCTTTCAAAGCAAAATGTAAGAAAAATTTGTACACAGAAAAATTTTATCAAAACAAAATATGAAAATACAACAAAAACAACCGTCAAACAAAATGAGATTTATAAGTGTGAACACTTTTTAATGAGATATTCAAATTTGCTCATTTGGCTTAGGTGTGAACGTAGTATAAGCGAAAAGAGATTTGGAAAGGGAACGATGAGATATCATCGCTGAAACAAATGACCACTTTGATGAATTGTCGAAATCGTATCATGCAGAAGGTATCGAAAAATTAGAAAAACGTTCAACGAAGTGAATCGAACTATAAGGAGATTACGAGTGCAATTGGAGAAGTCGGCGACTTATTGAATTTTCCGCGTAGTAACTTTAAATGCAACACTGGTCCTGCTAACTACCATCTGTTTATGGACTACAGTCAAATTTCAAAGCAAGCTGCGTCATTTAGTTTGTGTTTGACTGCCATTGCAAGCTGAAAACCACGTGAATTTTGACGAAATTGGAAAAAGTGAATTTTGTGTACTCATCAAGCATTATTTTTTGCTTAAACCGAAACCAAGGAAATATTTGATATATACCATGGCGACCATCAATTTCAAGTATAAAGAAGTGGTTTACTGAATTCCATTGTGGTCGTACCAGCACAAGTGTCGCTGCACGTTCAGGTGTCCCAAAAGAGGTCGTCATGCCAGAAATCGTCATTAAAATCCATGGAATGGAGTTGGACGATCGAAATATGAAAGTGTGTGAGATGGCTGCGACTGTAGGTATCTAAACTGTGTGGGTACAGAAATCCTTTAGTGTTTAACGTAGACATCTGCCGTATGGGCTTAATTCTACGGTGCTCCAAAGCGTGGGACCGAAATATTGCGTCGGCCATCGCCTCTTTGAGGGTTCAAAGGTACCAAATGAGCTTCATGCTATGATGGCATGTCGCCACCCTTGGTTTGGGTGAAGGCCTATCTACACCTCTTCCGTACTAAGGAGTACGGCACCCAAGTTGAGAATACAACTTCACATTGAGCTGGATAGCTCTACCCGTGATATAGGTAATAAAACACAGCCACCGCGATACTTCCCGAAGGGCCATCCCAAGTCAGACTGGCATACACCAGAGGCTTCTGACTACCCGTGGCACTAATTTTTAAGTCTTTGGTCGGACTTCGTAGCAAGCTACTACCAGTTGAGCCCATCACAGCTCCGGACTGGCGGCCATATCCATTTAATGCTAACAAAAACTGTGTGGGTACATCAGATTTTATATAAATATTTGGATATTAAAAAGCTATCCGTGCGATGGGTGCCGCGATTGCTCCCACTCAACCATAAGCGCAGCTGGATGACGACTTCAAAGATGTGCCTCGTAATGTTCAACCGCAATCCGATGAAGTTTTTGCGCCGTAACCGTAGACGAAACATGAATACATCACAACACACTAGAGACCAAAGAAGAGTCAAAACAGTGGACTTCTCCGGATGAACGTGCACCAAAGAAGACCAAATTGGCTCTGTCGGCCAACAAGATCATGACGACAGTTTTTTGAAATGCATGCGGAGTCATTCACATCGACTACCATGAAAGGGGTACAAGGACAGATTTGACATTTGCAGCAAAAACAACCGATTTGGTGAAGAAAATGGTGCTCTTACACCACGACAACTCGCACGTCTTTAGTCGTCATGGCAAAAACCAAAAATTGGGCTACGAACTGCTACCCCATTAACCTTATGCTCCAGATTAAGCCACCTGTGACTATTGCCAAACCTGAAAATATGGCTCGGCCGCAAGAGATTTTTCTCTGACGAAGAGGTCATAACTGAAACGAACATATTTTGCCTGTTTTAAGAACCTTGATAAAACCTATTATTTGGAAGGAATAAAAAAATTGGAAAAACGCTGGACTAAATGTATCGATCTAAAAGAAGACTATATTGAAAAATAAACAATTTATTTGCCAAAAAAAAAAATAGATTTTATTCAAAAAGTCACTGACTATTCAAATTGCCTGCATTTTCAGAAATAAAATAAACTAGCGACCACTGGTGTGCGTTACTACACCCATCAATTATAAAAATAATAATAATTGGCGCTGACCGCTGACGCCGTTCATTGTGTTCAGCGTATATTCCAAGAGTTTTGCCGTTGTTTGCAAGCGCTTTATAAAGAAGGGGCAGAATAAAGTGAAATGTGAGTGAAAAATTGCAATAAAAAAAATTTGTATGTATCTTGGTTTGCGAAAGCTTTACATTTTTCTGACTTTCATTTTGTTGTTAACAGATGCTCTATTAAGAAGAGACAGAAGAGAGCGAAATGTGAGCAGCGAATAGTTTTGCTCTGAGTTTGATAACGTTGTTCTCAGTGTTCTGTTAATAAAAGAAAAACCAACATAACAACAACAATTATATGCAATTATATGCAAACTTTAATAAGCTATAACTTAAAAAATATAAATTTTTAAGAAATAAAAAGTCCAGTTTGCACATCTACAGGTCTAAACCTACCAAGAAATACTAAATTTATTAAGATTGGACTTGTACTTAAAAAGCCTTACGCCGGACAAAATTTGAGCTTGCGTAATATAAATATATATATATAAGACTATGATCGTTTGATAATATTCAGATTGCTCAGTTGATCCCAAAGTTAGGCAAACAAAGTTTTCAGGAGTTATAATGCTTTTAATGGTAACTCAACCCACTTCTTAATTCGAAGACTTGAGATGAATACCGTTGAGTACATTGAGGCTTTGGAAACAGTTGTGAAATCCTAGATAGAAAGCGTCTGAGGTGACAGAGTAAACGTATTCCAGTAGGACTCTGCTTCTTCATATAAAGTCATAATAACGCCAACATTACCCCAAACATGTGGCCACATATTTGCCCGGGTCTTAATATTTTGAATAACGTCGCATGAAGTTGTTGAACGGAAAACTAATAAACATCCCCATAACACTTTTAATTCTCCATAATACTTTTTGATAAAAGCACCTAATACCAGAGTATATTGAGGAGTACGGAGCAGGATCATTTGATTCGGACACGCAAACATTCCAGGCAGAGAATTGAAGAGGTTAATGAAGTTAAAAGCAATATCAAAAGTAAATAGTAAATATAACCTAGGAACGACTTTAATTATTGTAAAAATTTTTCTAAATTATAGTTTTCCAAGTTTTTCAAGATAAAAAAGGTTTTGGTTTATAAATCAATATTCCTTTACATTCCGAAAGCATCCTTTACAATTGCAAAATCCTTATGTGAAAGAAAAGAAAAGAACAAAGTTCCAATTCGTAAATAAGAGGTTCCAAACATCCATAATATGCTATAAAAATCGAGAAAGGAAAAACTTATTTCTTGTTTGCGGTGCTGTGTATCGATTCATCAATATCTATATGCTACGTCTATCTTCTTCATAGGATTGCAAACATTTTTTACCTCGCTCATCCTTTTCTACTCACATAATCAGGGTATTCATATTGTTACGTATACTTCCAAGATAACAGCAATTGCAGCATGACTACATATTTAGAACACATCTGCGCTAGTGGCGCTGAGATCCCCTTTTATAAATTCTAGATTTCAAGGCATGAATATTATAGATTAAACTTAAAAATTTAAGACATTAATCAATTTTGCGCCCTTCAAAAATTGAAACAAAACGCAACTGAAAAGCAAATTCCAAATGGGGCCTCATTTAAAATTTAATTGCCAAAATACATTAAATCTTACAGCGACATAAACCAAAACCCACCAAAAATGTTTTAAAATCAAAATTGACTGAACAAACCCACAGAGACCGACACAGAAGCCACAACAACAAACAACTGCCAAAAACGAAAAAGGAAATAAGGACATAAAAGAAAAAAAAATATAAGACCAACAACCATCATTAAAACAATTTTTATAGCAACTAAATGAGCATCTTTTGCAATATGGCGCCAAACAATTTATAATAAAAAGCACACTAAAAATGAAAGAGATATAGCATAAAAGAGAGCAAGAGGGAGTGTCAACATTCTGTGGGAGTAGGTATTTCAAGCATGTTGATGGTATTTGGAGTACTTAAAATTTAGAAAGTAAAACGTGAGTGAGTACTGTAGATGATGATGATGTAAGGGGATGATAGGGGGATGATGATGGTGATGATGATTATGCAGGATAGTGTGTTCAACAGGATGAAAAATTAATTAGAATTCTTGCTCTAAAATTTTTATGTGAAAAATTAATGACGATTAAACTGATAAAAAGTTACTTTTCTAACGATAAGTGAAGCAAATATTAATAAAATATTTTATCAATGATAAAATTTTAATTAAAACTTTTATTTTAGGCTGACCATTTTTTCTGTTCAAAACCATAAAACGCTAAAGTTTTCAGATTAACATAAAGTACTAAGCGGGTCAATTACGTCAACCTGTGTTTTGTTTATTATGTCAATTCACGGTTTAAATTGTTTTTTGGGAAACATAGAACAGCACCCTGATAGGACTTAACTGAAACGTCTACCGTGCTTATACAACGAAAATTATTTTTTTTTTTATTAATACCACATCAACACCGGAAATATTACCTAAAATTAACATTCATACAGTCAATATATTTCCGCTATGACACCAAATAAAACATTTAATTACTTCATAATAAGCGAAAGTCTTGCCGCACACAGTACAACAGTAAAAAAAACATGAATATCAAAGAATTAATTTAGGAACCTTCATTCAATTTATTATGAATACTTAAAGCAATTAGTCGTCCGACCCGACCACAAATAGAATTCTTCAACATGTGCATATGTAGGTTTGTGTGTACGATGTAGACGACATAAACGACATGGAAAGAAAGTGCAATCACGTATGTCACACAAGTTAAACGCAACAGATTTCAAAACATAAAACTCAGTCAACGAATCACATTTACCCACATTGGTGAAACAAGCGGTGAAGTAAGAAGAAGAACAAGAATAAGCAGAACAACAACAACAACAATGCCATCATTTATGGGCGCATTTAGTTATGTGACAACAGCAACGACCTGTATAACAAGCGACGTTCTTGAAGAACGCTCATGTAAATTGATTTGTAAACTTTTATAAATTTGTTTGTAAAAGAGTTGGAATGGAACATAACCTCACATATTTATTTCATTAAAACTTCCGCCCTGTAGTTTTTCTGGCTCGAGCAGTTTAACTTGCAGGTTTTTGTCCAGAATCCAAAAGGTTATTTAGGAAATTTGAAAATTTTTGGAAACAATTTTTATCACCACTATGGGGGGAGGGGGGTGAAAGTATATTTTCGTGATCGTTATTACGACTATCGTAAAAAAATTTTGATTTTTAAACTTCTTTGTAAAGAAATAAATATCAATTTCGAAAAATAAATAAATAAAATTAAAACCACGCCTACTTAAAACCATACCCAGTGATAGTTTTGTGATAGTTCAAACGGAAAATCTCGTAAAGTTCTACAAAAATTAATCAGATGACTTTAGATCAGTGTTAAACAGCTTTGCCCCGAAATACATTCACAAAATCAAAAGCACGAATTTATCTCACATACAGCACGAAAGCTTCAGTTTGAAATTCTCCGTCGAGCAAATAACATTTATGCTGCTCGCATGGTATAATAATACAAGGTAGCATTGACAGTTGCTTGGGAAATCATATACTGTCAAAAAATATACTCAAAAAGAGAGCGCTCACAATCCGCCATTGAAAACACAAGCAATGTTGAAAACGTTGAAGTGAAAAAAAACAACAACCACAGCAGCTGCTGACGTATTTGCACAACAAGCTGTGTTTGACAATTTATGTTTTCCTGTTGAAGAGAAAAAAGGTAGTTGTCAATGCTACCATGTATTATTATACCATGTGCTGCTCGTCTGTTTATGCGCTCAGCTTTATCTGATCGTCTTCTTACACTGAATAAAATTTTATTTTATTTAATTTATATAAAATTTGATTTTCACTAATAAACACATAATTTTTTAATCAAGTAATTTAATTTCTCAATACTTTACTTTATTATAACCCATATGTTTGTCTTTTTAATAATTTTCTTTTATTTATTCATCCATCATTTTTAATTGAAATAAGTAATTAAAAGAAATCAGAAGACTGCATTTATCTCATTAAATTTATACTTGTCTCTTTTTTATATACTTTTTCTTATTATTATTAGATTTTTTAACTTTGGCTTTACCTTAATTTCGCTTTTACCTTGTCAACCTTTGTGAATTCTATAAATAAATTTGAAATATTAACTGTGTGCTATAAGTAGGCTTGCCATAATTTTTTGAAAACAAGTCCGGACACTTTTTGAGTTTTTTTTGGGGGGGGGGGGGGGGGGGCTGTATGAGTAGATGAAATCCACAATTTTGCTTCACTTGTACAATTCATTTTTTTACGATAAAGCTTGCAGCAAGAATTCTTTACTTAATTATGTAAGAAGCTGTTGATTTTTTCTTATCTTCTTTGATACCTTTGATGCTTTCAAATTATGTAGTAGGAATATAAAACAATTAGGAAGTATGTAATTCACTTATATTCAACGAAATATTTAAAAATAAACAAGTTCTTTAAAAAATAATAAATTTAGAATGAATATAAAAACGTAACAATAACTCCACAATAAAAAATTATATGAAAATAAAAATAAAATAAAAACTAAAATGAATTTTGCACAAAATATGTATCAAATGTGGGGCTACTTAGTACAAAGTAGTACTAAAACACCTACAAAAACAAATCGCAACATTTCGCAAATCAAGAAGAGTCAAAACAAATTTATACTAACTGCAAACAACAATCGTAAATATAACAACGATATGATTAACAGTTCATTAAATTATTTTATTAGTTTCTTACATAGGGTGTTTCAGCTACTTTCTCAAAGACCACTTTGTGTTCACACGTGAACTTTTTTCTAGGAAAGAGATATTATAAATATTTTTTCAATTTGTTGGGTCCAAGTCCGGACAAAATCACAAGTCCGGACAAAGTCCGCACATGGTTGAAAAGTCCGGACAATCCGGACTAAATCCTGACGTATGGCAAGCCTAGCTATAAGTCAACTTGCGTACGTCTTTTTGCAAAAAAACATGCAATTTTCTTTCAGTGAAAGCTTAAAAGCTCGTTTGTGTTAAAGCAAAATGAGAATGTATTTGTGGGGCAAAGCTGTTTAACACTGCTTTAACACTGCTATATTTTACATTAGCTTAAATTTAGCTCTAGGTTTGAAAATCGAAATGGGAAAACTCGAATTGAAGACTCCCACACAAAGTGATGGGGTGAAAAATTGTATTTAAACTATAGAAGGTGGGGCAAAAGTAATCACCCAATGATCTTTTGCTGTAATTTTTTTTTAATGAACAACTTTGGTTTTGCTTGTGAAATTTGTTTATTTAATTCATCAGAATTTATTCCATCAAGTTGAGAATATCAGTCAAGTGGCCGCGTCAGAGTTGATGACCATACGGGTTCGTTTTATAGCATTTTCCATTATTCTTGCCAGAGCTTCGGGCGACAGGTTCTCGCATTCTTAGCGAATATTCTCCTTAAGAGCTTGATGAGTCTGAGGCTTGTTGACCCGCGACTTCAAAAAACTCCATAAAAAGAAGTCTGGAGCGGTTCTATCGGGTGATCTGGCCGTTCTGTGCAAATCACAAAATCGAGAGATTAAGCGACCCGGAAATGGTTCCTTCAGAATATCGGTTGTGGCTCGAGCTGTGTGCGCCGTTGCACCGTGCTGTTGGTACCACATGTCCTCCAGTCCCAATTCATCCAATTAAGGAAGAAAAGAATTTGGTAATCATGGCCCTGTAGCGCGCGCAGTCCACAGTCGTCGTTTGGCCCGCGGCGTTATCAAAAAAAAAAAAAAAAATGGAGTGATGACTCCTCAAGCGTAAACAGAACACCACCCAGTAACTTTGAGCGGGTGTAATGGTTCTTCGTGGGTGATACACGGATTTTCGGTGCCCCAGAAATGATTATTTTGTTTATTCACGTAACCGCAAAGATGGAAATGAGACTTATCGCTCATAATAATTTTCGATGAAAAACGTCCACCTCTTCGTTGAGATTCAGGATGGCTTGAGCGTAGGTTACATACGGTTGGCGGTCAACAGCTAACAGCTGATGCACTGTCTGCACTTTGTAAGGGAACATTTTCAAATCTTTCACAAAAATTCTGCGTAAAGACCGCCGGCTAATGCTCAATTGCGTGGCACGTCGTCCGGTCGATGTTCCGGGCTCTTCTTCGACATCTTGGGTAACAGCTGCGATATTCTCAGCAGAACGGCTGCTTCGGGGCCAGCCAGCCTTGGGAAGATCTCGTGTTGTCCTAGGAAGGCGAGTGGCCAAACGCCGCAGTGTTTGTCCAGTTGGTCTTGGACGGCCAAGAAATCTGCGACGAAATTCACGCTGCGTCAACACAACCGACAAATTGTTGGGCAAAAAAATGAAAACACTTATTCCGCGTTCTTGCGGAGTTAACCGATTCATGGCTTGTCGATTTTTATTCTGCGTTTACTTACTTCACAAATGTCAAAACCGTTTTGACATTTGACGCCATTTACAAAAGTTGTAGGGTGTTCCAATAGTGTGATTACTTTTGCCCCACCTTGTATATAACTTTGAAATACTTAGGGCAATGGGAATAGGGCAATGGGAGTCTGCGGGTAATGAGAGTAAAAACAATATATGAGTCACGCACATACACACAAAACTGTACACACGAGCGTCGCGTAAACTACTTCCCCGCCCCACTCTGTGCCCCCAGACATTGTGTTAAACGACTCGCGCATATTTCCCGCTCACACTGCAGAGAAACAAGTGATTTGTTTTTGTGACTCACTGATGTAATTTTTCGTTGAAGTCAAATAAACGGTAAGTGTGAATTTTTTTACATTATACGATCAAAACTTTTACGTGTTTAATTTAATGTTAAAAATATTAATGTGTTCTTTAGATTTTGTCAGTATTTTAAATGTTTTTTTATTTCAATTTCTTTTTTCTCATTAGTGCAGTTGTGGAAAAAGAGAGTCAGGTGACTTTACAAAAGGTAAAGGTCAGGAAAAGAAGACTTAAGTACAGAAGAAGAACCCTGAAAAGGCAAAGCGGCAAATACTTCAAGAATCAAACGATACTTCAGTCTCAAATGTTGGTACTAACCACTTATGCTAGGATGATGCAGACGACGACGAAGAAGATGTCGTCTGAAGATGAACAGAAGGCCAATATGCAACGATTTTGAAAGAGACAATGAGCTGTGGTACAGATGTACTTCGCTTGGATCATGGGCTCATGTGGACTGCACTGGGTGTGACTTGCAGTTCAGGTGGTTTGCGATATCAAGTGGGTTTGCGATACCTGTTAAAGTGTCGCTGGATCCGATTAACCACAGAGTGACCACCATTGCCCCCACGTCGGTGGAATGAGAGTCAAATCTGTTTTTTTTTAACTGTTAGAACTTCCAAAGTTTATTACTAAAGTCTTGAAAACTGGTCTTAGTTAATAGCTAGATAATTAAACTTGATGTTTAGGCGGTTGCCTTATCCTTATCCTTATCTTTATTCTTATCCTTATCCTTTTCCTTACCCTTATCCTTATCCTTATCCTTATCCTTATCCTTATCCTTTTCCTTACCCTTATCCCTTATCCTTATCCTTATCCTTATCCTTATCCTTATCCTTATCCTTATCCTTATCCTTATCCTTATCCTTATCCTTATCCTTATCCTTATCCTTATCCTTATCCTTACCCTTATCCTTATCCTTATCTTTATTCTTATCCTTATCCTTATCCTTATCCTTATCCTTATCCTTATCCTTATCCTTATCCTTATCTATATCTTTATCCTTATCCTTATCCTTATCCTTACCCTTATCCTTATCCTTATCTTTATCCTTATCCTTATCCTTATCCTTATCCTTATCCTTATCCTTATCCTTATCCTTATCCTTATCCTTATCCTTATCCTTATCCTTATCCTTATCCTTATCCTTATCCTTATCCTTATCCTTATCCTTATCCTTATCCTTATCCTTATCCTTATCCTTATCCTTATCCTTATCCTTATCCTTATCCTTATCCTTATCCTTACCCTTATCCTTATCCTTATCCTTATCCTTATCCTTATCCTTATCCTTATCCTTATCCTTATCCTTATCCTTATCCTTATCCCTATCCTCATCCTTACCTTTATCCTTATCCTTTTAATTTATCCTTATCTTTATTCTTATCGTATTTTTTTTAATATTTTTACGTTGGTGGTTGGTTTTGTTCACGACTCATTACTGAGAAGAAACTTTCACTAAAGGCTTTAAGATAAAGATCTAAGATCTTTTAAATTATAGCCAAAAATATATATCGCTTTAAATAATTTACTCCAGCTATCTCTTGAGTTACTTTCATTTTTGGAAACAATCTGTATGAAACTTTATGTTCTACATTCCAAGTTTCATTGACTTAGTGTAGTTAGAACTTTTATTATTGCATTTCTAAGTTTTATTCCCGGTTTCTTCCGGCTACTTTAGACTACGCCCATTTTCTTAAAAAGTGTCTTCCGGCTACTTTAGACTACGCCCATTTTCTTAAAAAGTGCCAAATTTAAATATTCTAGTGCAGTGGTGTTCACACGAATACTTCTACAATTTTCGGCTTTTGCGCTTGTGTTTGTAGTTCTCTCGCTCTCTGCACTGACAAAAATTGTTGTGCAGATAATAAGCAAGAATTGTGTTATAATTATCATTGTCACCATCATTATCTTTATCAGTATCATTGTCATTATCACTATCATTGACATTGTCACTATCATTATCATTCTAATTATTCTGCAAATAACGCACTTTTATATGCCTCAAACATTTCGTGCAGTGGAAAACACACGACCAAGAGGCGCGAACGTTTTTGCTTGAAGTTTCAGCGACAACTGATTTAGAGAACTTCGTACATTCGATCGTGTACGTGTTTCGATTCTCGAATAAAGATTTCGAGTCTCACCCAGTGTTGCCAGAGAGACGGACTGAAATTTACCACTTTTTGGGAAAAAATTTACCACTTTCGGAGAAAATTTACCTTTTCCCAAAAAAATAAAAACACCAAATGAAAAAATTTTAATTGATTAACAACCGCTATAATTTTTTTATTAGTATACTTATATTTATCTCTCATCAACAAATGTAAGAGTTGACAGTCAACTCTTGACGTGTATGAACTGGAACTTACCGGCTATTTTGTTTTGCTATTTTTGAATTTAATTCATTTGTTGCTTTGTACAGCAACTAGAAATGGATAATTCAATTTTTTTTGTTTTTTTGTTCCACAGGATGATTCAATGTTTAACTGCTTGTGAGTATGTTCAAAGAGGTAGCAGTGCTGCCAATAACTAGAAAAATTAACAAGTCTAAAAAAAGTATTATTTCCGCAAAATTTACCACTGTTCCTCAGAAATTACCTTTTTTACCTGTGCCCAAAAAACGAGTCAAAAATTACCTCAATTAGGGAAATTTACCTCAATCTGGCAACACTGGTCTCACCACGTGTGGTACTACGTGAACATCACTGCTCTAGTGCCAATATGTACCGAAAAGTAGTCTTTCTACTGGTGAAATTACTGAAATTCCCCACCCACAAACAGAAGGGCGGGGCTTGGTGGAAAGTAAAGTAAATTTTCGTAAAACTTTGAAATGAATTTCAACCGATACTTCTCTTATTTTTTCTACTTTCCATTTTTTTCGGTCTTATAGCAAAAGTCAAATTCTACACCTTTATGTAAACCTAACATAAGCCAACCAACATCTAAAATCTATCATCTTTTACCTACTATTTTGTTTATAAATATTTTGTAATATTATAAATTTTTACTGAGATTTCCTGTTGGGTGTAAAAAAGCATAACGCTTTCAACGTAGGAATCCATCATAAAATATTGTTGTTGTGGGTGTTGGTTGGGAGGAACACAGGGCAAAAATAAAAATGTGCAATGAACCCAAACGCAATTTTGTGGAATTTGTCACATATTTTCTAGTGACAGCGTTGTTGCTGTTGTTGTTGCTGCTGTTGAAGCACCAAGTTGTTGAAATCGCTTGCACTGGGTTGTAAGTTTGGTTAGGCAACCAACCAGCCATCCATCGTGTGTGGAAAGTGAAATTTATACCGTTGCAAGTTCTCGTAGCTGACTTAATTCGAGTTTTTTGTTTTTTGTGCTACGTGCTTGGATTGTAGCTCATTTATTTTAACATTGAAGCATGCTTCCGATCGTGTCGCGTTATTTTGCGGAAGGTTTTTTGGTGACACAAAAAACCAGCTCAACTTGGCGCCCCCACTTCACCTACTTTATTCTAAAGTCTTTTATTTGATGTAAGCCAAACGGAAGCGTAAAACTTGGTTGTAGCTTTTGATTAATGGTCGACATTAAAGTCATCTAATATGGAGTCGGACGGAAGTTGGCTGAGGAAGTCAACGTGGTAGCGTTTGTTCCATAAAATAAATAAAGTGCTGTAAATATGGTTTGTTAATTGTCAACATGACGTATTCATTAGTTACTCGCACTACCGTAATGTATTTTGGGGGCGAAACGGTTTTATATACATATATTCTGGTCGTAAATATGAAAAGGTTTCGAAAAATTTTCATGGCAAATTCACTAGCATCTGATTGTTTTTAAAGAATTTAAGGGGAATTCGGGGTGGATGCTATTTTCAGATTTTTGTGAAATAAAAAATTACCCTGAAATGTTAAACAACCACTTGGTATTTCGAGGTAAGAAACATAATATCCAAGGTTCCCACTTTCTTGTAAATATTACGTTTAGTGATTTTGGAACTTAATGCAAATTTTATTAGTTATTGATTTTGCAAAAGACAACCAATATGCATGCATTTACGTACATGTATGTGACACCATAAATACCGTTATATTTCATTCATATTTCACTACAAAATGCAAAACTAATATAATATTAATGCTTTACGTAAAGGAATACGAAATGGAATTTGGGCTGCTTCAGTTTTGTTCGAATAGGATGCAATGCGAAGAGGTAGAGTTGGCAAGAAGAAAACTTCTGTTTGCAGTAGGAGGATTAAATGCAATGATTATGGTCTATATGCATTCTTATAAGAGTGCACACTGGAGTTAGTTGGTTGGCTTAAATGCCGTGTGGCATCACGTGAAATCCACAAAATAAATTTCTTCCATTCCGTTTCCGTTTCCGTTTCCTTTATCATACAAGTGCTCGTTTTAAGAATGCAAAGCCACGACTATTGCAGATATTGGCATTGGTATGCATGCAAGTGTATTAGTGGCAGAATGTGTGTGTGTGTGTGTGTGTGTATGTGACTTGTGGTGTATGTCTTGTTATGTATGTGTTTGTGTGCGAATGGATATGCAAGTTATGCATATCGAATGCTTCAAGGTATACGTAGTAGTAGTTCTATCTATGCATATTTGTTGGTTATTGTCGGTTGCATTGAAAGGACTTTTTGTCAAAACTAACTTGAAATTAACTGTTTACATATAGTTTAAGCATATGTTGGACCAAAGTGGTGGTATTTAATGTTTGTATGTTTATAGAAGTATTTATTTAGTTGTCATTACATTTTAATAAGCTTTGGGGGACAGTAAAAATTAAGTCGCATTGCTTTGAAGTCTTTGAAGTAGACCAATTTGCCTCCAACCAAAATCCATTTGGTTGGATGAGAAGGATTTAAGAAGGTTAGCTCAGCAGTTTAAAAGCCTCAGCTGCCAGCAGAAATTCCTAATGTGTTTAACGTGGACACCTGCCGTATAGGCTTAATTCCACGTTGCTCCATAGCATGGGACCGAATCATTGCGTCGGCCTACGCCCCTTTGAGGGTTCAAAGGTACCAATTTAGCTCCATGTTGTGATGACATTTCGCAACCCTTGGTTTGGGTGGAGGCCTATCTAACACCTCTTCCGTACTAAGGGGTACAGCACCCGAGTTGAGAATGCAACTCCACACTGAGCAGGATTGCTCTACCCGCGATATAGGTGGTAAACCACAGCCACCACGATGCTCCCCGAAGGGCCAGCCCAGTAAGTCAGCCTGGCAAAGCCAGGGGCCGCCGACTACCCGTGGTACCAGTTTTCAAGTCCTTGGTCAGACCTCGTAGACAGCTGCCAGCAGTGAGATGCATGCACAAGGATTTTTTTTTTAATACGAACAAATAGTCTTCGACTGAGTAAACAAGGTTGTTTATTAAAGTTGCAAGCTGTAAGAAAATGGAAGAGAAGTTTTAAATTGAATTTTTCAATTATTGTCAATAAGGATATAATTTGAACAATCTATCAATATTTGAAATTCTTTAATTGTGAGTTCTTAATTTAATGGTGTTCGTTTCTACAAAAAAATTTAGACCATTTTTGGACCATTTCGAGCACAGTGCAACATTGCACTCAACCCTGAAAAAGTGCAGGTTTTGAACACAATACACTGCCCTGCTTACTCAATTAGCTGATTTATTTGTGTGCGCCAAAAATAAAAAATTTGCTATATTAAAAATATTTTAAAGTGTCAAATTATGAATGCATATATTTATCCTTGTCTAACGTACGCATTTCATGATATTTTCGTTTAAAGCAATCAGCTGATTTTCAGGCAACATTCTCCCCTCATAAAGGTTCGCAGGGCAAGAAATGTGCCTTTTTTGCCCTTTATAAATGTAACATTTTAAGAAACGAATACAGATTTTTTTTCACCCGCTTGCTCTTATTTTACAATCGAACACGAAAAAAGTAGAGGGCAAATGAAAAGGCAACATTTCTTCGTAGAAACGAAAACGCCATAAGTCTAGACCTGTATATGGTTGGAAAGGGGAAAAAAAAACTAACTGTTCCATTAACGAAGGAGCGCTAGTTTGTAAACTAAAGTTGTTTAGTGGAGGGTATATTGAAGATTACAATGTATTGTTTTTCTTTGAACCTAGATAAAAATTGAATATGTATTAAAATTAAAATAATTTAAAGCTTATATCAATCATAAATTTTGATCCTGCCAACATTTTGGAAGATAATTGGAAGAGAAGTTGATTTTGGAATGAATTTGCGATTCGCCCAAGGGTTCTTTGGAAGATGGATTGATATCCCAAGCGATAAATTCGCGATTAAGAAAAGTTTTTCAAAATCTTCCTTTGCTCATTTCGGCGATCGTTGTAAGATGGATTTTGAAAAATTTTCCAAAGCGATGTTGGAATATGAAGCAGGCTCTGAAAAATCCTTAAACTGAAGCAAAAATTTACACTTGTTAAAAAATATGTCAAATATTTTTTTATTTTTCAGAAGCAATGTCGCGTTAAATCGAAGTGAAATACAAAGTGAAGGGAATATTAGTGAAAAAATTGTAAAATTGTCTAGATAAGCTTTGAGGCAAAAAACCAAGACCCCTATCGGCGAATCGTTCGCAATTATTCTCAGCAAATCGCTTATGAACCCTTCAGACGATTCGTTTGCGAATCTTCCCGACATGACCTCCGGATGACTTCCAAATGAGCTCGCCGGCAATTGTCTCATATTCCAAGCGATGGCGATTCTGAAGCGATTGAAAATGTTTGCAGGGGAAATGCTTGCGAAAAAGACAAACTATTCATTAAATCATAGAAAATATTCGACATTGTCTTTCGTTTGTTTTGTGTCGGTGTGTTCTCTAGCAACTTCCAGGTTTTTTTTGGTATGGATGAGCATTTCGTTAAATTTCGTGTGCTCTCTTCTCTCTTGTTCGTCGTAATCAGAATGCCAATTCCAATGGCTAATTACTGCGTAAGGTAAATTTCATGAGTGTTTTAGCCGTAGAGAGAGATGACGTTTGACAAAGAAAAACTTGAAGATGTTCATATATGGATCGATACACACTAGCACAATACATTGTAATAGTGCAAAAAAAAAGAAAAATAGTGACATCTGTAGAAAGACCTTTATTGTTATACTCTAGTTGGAACCCACGTAGCTACAACGTATTTAACTCACTTAATCCGAAGCGACCATGTACACTATAGGGAAAAGATGTTTTTTTTTTTAATCTTTAGTAAAAATAATGCTATTATGTAGGAAACAGAAGATTTTGTTTCGATGTATGGTATATTTTTCATAGCCACGACCTTTCTTAAGGAGTGAAATAAGGGTTTAACTCAAAAATCGGGGTATAATCATGTATTTTCTTTTGGTTATTTTATTGTTTAAGCGTCAAATCAAATTTCAATGGCCATTTAATCGTAACGAATGTCCCTTCACTACGCCTTCTATCTATTTACTAAGGTAAGAGAAGGGGCCGAAAATCGTCTACTCTCAAAATAAGGTTTATTCACCAAATCTGATGCGAAATTACGACGCGAGTTTTGACAAAAACTGTTTTTCCTTTCCCATGGAGGGGAATGGGAAGTTTCTTGTTCCAGCTGGAGAATAGGGAAATATTTTTACATTTTCCAGAAATATCCCTACATACCCATTAATTTGACTCCGATTTTCCAGTAAAACCCCCTGTTTTAGGTGATTTCTTGGTCAGTTCAGACATCACTGTGGGAAATAAATACATATTTGTCAAATATTAATGAATGAATATTTAACTGCTCATTTAATTCGAAGTAATTAACTAACTATTTCTTTAATGATATTCAAGCTTTAAATATATCAAGATTCTATATTTTTACCTTTTACTTTACCGTTTCCTTTATTTCTATTTCAACCTTAACCTTAACTTTAACCTGAACCTTAACCTTAACCTCAACCTTAACCTTAATCTTAACCTTAACCTAAACCTTAACCTTAACCTTAACCTTAACCTTAATCTTAACCTTAACCTTAACCTTAACCTTAACCTTAACCTTAGCCTTAACCTTAACCTTAACCTTAACCTTAACCTTAACCTTAACCTTAACCTTAACCTTAACCTTAACCTTAACCTTAACCTTAACCTTAACATTAACCTTAAGCTTTAACTTAACGAATTGTATAAAAAACTTTCGCCTAAATTTTTGAGAACTTGTATTTAGATAACGAAATATTTTGTTAAAGTGAGGTCTTCAGACCTTAAAGACCTCCAATACTTTTTTATGAGGGTAATTTGTGTTGAAATATTCATATAATTTTAATACGCTACAAGTACAGTTAGTGGGGGGGGGAGTATGTCTTACAAAAGGTGAGGCATAACAGTGTTTTTAAAGTTGTTTGGGAAAAGGCACTGGAATTATGCGATGTGTCTAATAAGATCCCAGACATGCACTAGAAAACATGTTTTTATTCAAAATATTCTCCATTCAATTCAAAACACAATTTTAAGGTATTGCTACCAGTGTCCATTTTCAATTTTGGCCCAAATCCTTGTGAAAAATTATTCGATTAGTCTCTTTGCTGATGTCTAAGGCCTCTTCGATTATTCTCACTGACGCATTGCGGTCTTCAGCAACAAAATCAAGTACTTTTTGGATAATTTCAGGCGTCCGAAATGAAATTGGCCTTCCTGTGACTTTATCATCCTCCAGCGTCTCTCTGTAACCCAAAAACGTTTATGCTACTCAAATATAACTGCTATTCTTAAACAATCATCACCGCATACTTGTTGAATCAATAAAAATGTTTTTGATGCATTTTTACCGTGTTTTGCGTGGAATTTAATGACAGCTTCAACAAGGACACTGGAGATAATTCCTCAAAATGAGCCAGAGCAGACATTTGAATCACTATTGAATCGCTGTTACAACTGTATTGAATCGGGAAGAGAATATTTTGAATAAAAACACCGAAAAATAAATAGTAATCGTGTTTTAATTATAAAGGGTGTTTTTTAGGGGTTTGTTTTTCGAATAGAGATAAAACTGGCATTTTGTGGTCAAATCTGGCAACTCTAATGTCATTTATGTTCAGTTTGGTTTGCCATTTCATCATGAACAGGTTGACAAAAGAACAACGCTTGCAAATGGGCCGAAAATGAGATTGATCTCGATGCTGATTTTCATCGCAAAATTTTGTTCAGTGATGAGGCTCATTTTTTGTTGAATGGCTACGTCAACAAGCAAAATTGCCGCATTTGGAGTGAAGAGAATCCACATGAGATCCTTGAGACGCCATTACATCCACAAAAACTGACTGTTTGGTGTGCTCTATGGGCTGGTGGAGTCATTGGGCCATACTTCTTCCGAAATAATGCTGGAGAGTCAGTTACCGTTAATGAAGACCGGTATAGAGCCATGATAACCGACTATTTTGTTCCCGAATTGGATGGCATGAATGTGGATGAGTTGTGGTTCCAACAAGACGGCGCTACATGCCACACAGCGCATGTCACAATCGATTTATTGAAGGAAACATTCGATGAGCGCATAATTTCGCGGAATGGACCTGTCAATTGGCCACCAAGATCGTGTGATTTGACACCATTGGATTATTTTCTTTGGGGATATGTGAAGTCGCTCGTCTACGCCAACAAACCAGAAACGTTAGGGGACTTGGAGGCCAACATTCGTGGCGTTATTGCCGACATACGGCCCCATATGCTCGAAAAAGTGGTTGAAAATTGGACCTGTAGAATTGGCTTTATTCGAGCCAGCCGCGGCGGCCACATGCCCGAAATCATATTTAAACATTAATGGCATAAAATTATCCTTCCAATAAAGCCAAATTGATGGACATTAAAGCGATTTTCTTGTGTTTTATTTCAATTCGAAAAACAAACCCCTAAAAAAAACACCCTATATTATCTATAGTCTGTCTGGGATATTATTAGACACTCCGTGTATATCCAAGCTACCGACATTAATATAAGTGTTTGTTTCGGAGACAATTCTATTCAAACTTTCAAATTTCAGAATTTTGTTTTTGCAAACGAGTCTATAATCATCTGTATTGTCAAACGGTTAAGTTAAGGAAGATGGATAAATTTGAAAAAAAATGAAATTGAAAGTAAAACGAAATGTTAAAATTTCTCACAATCTAAACTGAATAGAAAAAACAAATTCAAAACCATATATGGACACTTCTTCAAAAAAGGTGCAAAAAATCTTCGAAAATAATGGATGGAAACTGAGGTGGCAAAAAAAAAAAAACAAAAAAAAATAAAACAAAGTTTTTTAGATTTGTAAGGGAATTTTTTTAAAATAATTAATTACATTATTGCCACAGACATCAAAAACTCCTAAAGCATGTAAACTTGTGGTGTAAAAACTTTAACCGCCCCCATATAACCTTTGAGTATAAATAAACCGGAACTCATACGTGATTGACTACTAATTCTTCTACAAAAAAAAAGATCGACCTTATGTCCTTTTTGAGAAATTTACAATGGCTCTCCTGTTCCAATATAATATTGTGTCTTTAATATTGTGTCTATCTGCGTATATTTCACGAAAACTTCATTTTCATTTTATTGAATTAAATGAGGAAAAAGTTTAATTTATGAAAACGATTTGAGTGCATTAAAAAAGAAAAAAATTTTAAAATACTTCAGTGGAGCAATTATCAAAATTGTACTACCAAGTTTGGGTGAAAGCCAAAATATATGCAAGCAGCAAATAGAAGGATGTAGTCCAATTGACCGCCTTTTGCGCTAGTAAACAGGGGGGCCCTCGCATGAAATTTCATTTAATAAATCATATAAAAGCACGCTCGCACGCTCGCCGGCTGAGCTACCACATCACTCCAGGACGACTCGTCCTCGTTCATGCCAACTACCCACCAAAGAGTCCACCTACCACATGTGGTCCAAACAAACTCGCTGCTATAATTGCCTCTCGTTGCAGCTGTAGTAGTGCTTTTGCCGGGGTAATTGTTGTTGTTTTGTTGTTGTTGTTTTGTTGTTGCTGTTATTATTGTTGTTATTATTGCTACAAGGCCTTTGGAATTCCTCGTACATAGGTATAAAATAGACAGCCTTTAGGCATAAAATCTGTGCGAGTCATTTATATCGCACCAACAACAACAACGACAAGAAGAGAAAAATATTTGCAAGGCAACAAAATTCAATTTACTGCGATAGCAGGATACAAGAGGAACTTAAAAAAGAATATATATACGTACCTATACTTAAACTCAAACGAAATTGCTTTTTTATTTTTATTTTTTTTGGTAGCCTTGAAGTTACGTTTTTGATAGCTTTGCTTTGTTGCTTAGAGCACAAAAGGAAGTTAAACACCAAACACAGGTATGGCATGGATATAAATTCGGTTGAATTTACTGTAGAGATTATGTTTGAAAGAGCTTAAAGCTTTGAAAATATTTCAGATGTAATCCTAACGACCCATTTGAACTATACAGGACACTTAAACTTTGTTAAATGAACTGAGAACTTCGCTTTCATGAAGTGTAGAAAATTTGTCATTGGCGTTAATTGGCAACGATCTCCATGCTTATAGAATTTCTTCAGACATCTTATATGAAGGATACGAAAAAAATGTTTGAAAACAGGAGCAACGACAGAGGTAGGTGTTATGAAATTTTGCTGGGTTATTAAAGAGACGGGCGTGGCGCAGTGGCTAGAGTGCGGGACCCATACGCCAGAGAACCCTGGCTCAATTCCATATGACACAGAAAGCTTTTTCAATTGAATTAATTTTTCTGTTCGGCCGTCACCTCTCTGCAGACAATGGTGAACCTCAGAGAGTAAATTATGTCATGTAAAGCTTCTTGAGAATATGCACATAAGCCGTTCGGAGTCGGCATAAAACTAGTAAGTCCAGTTCTCGATCAATTGTGTTCAAACATTTAATAACACGCATACCTTCTTGATCATAAGAAGTTCGGTCAAAGCCTTTTCAAGGGCTGAAATGGCCAGTTTATTTTATATTTTATATTTATTATTAAAGAGACGGTACCTTATTGGATTGGGTCTAATTTTTAATACATATTGGCTTAAAAGGTTTTTAATGTTGTACCTTAAAAATCTTTTGGTTTTAACGGAATTTAATTTTCTAGAATTATATGGGACAAAAAGTGTTAAATTTTTCGGAATTATTGGTTTTTTCTTGTGTCAAACAATACAAGTTTAATGCTAATATTAGAAATTTTTTTTTATATTAGTTTATAAAATTATTTAAAAGGGTCTTGGAATAAAAATTTGGTGAGTTATTTTATCCGCCTAGGGGGAACCTGCAAAGGCGCCATCGTGCAGGCGGGAGTGTACGATACTTACGCACTAAATATGAACCTCCGCATTGAAACTTCGCCCCTTTGTAATCCCCGTGATACCAACGCTGAACATGATTTCGCGGGACATGGAAACAGCCCCGAACTAAGCTGAAAACTGAATGGCTGACCGTCGTTTAAGAGGCAACTAGATGTGATATTCTCTTTTCATTCTCCTGTGTTTCTCTACTTATTCTCTGCCATTTCGCTTCGCTTTTCATCATTTAGGGCAACCAAGTTTTGTTGTGTCACAGTTCGAAGAGACTGTTCAAAGCCTCAAGGCGGACATTTTCGAACTTGGGGCACTTAAATATAGCATGCTTAGCATATGCTATTGTATTTGAAATGCAGTGTGAACAGTATGGATCTACCGCCTGCTTAAATTCGAACAAGTATGCTCTGAAGCACCCGTGGCTGCTTAAAATCTGTGCTAGATAGAAGCTCATTGACCCGTGACTTTTCTTACCCCGAACGGATATGTTCGGGATGAGCTGGTGTGTCCACCGACCCTTCGGAAATCTTTTCCAGTGGTCTAACCAATGCAGCATGCTTCTTTCTCTAGCAACTATCTTGCAAAGGAACGCGTTGTTGTTAGCGGTCAGAAACGTCTCATCCACGAGAAGGTCGATGAGTATCGAGCATTATGGGACTAGTGCTGCATCTTCGGAAACTGTTCAGAACGCATAACATATCCTGAGTGCACCTAGTCCATATACAGATTCAACATCGCGCAGGTAAAACTTCATCTTCAGTGCTGTGACCCATACCGTTGAACCATACATTACGATGGACCATACTACATTAAAGAGTAGTGATCTGCGTGCTTGTTTGGGGTCTCATCATATTCGGCATTATCCTCGATAGCGCCATACATGCATTGGATGATTTTTTGTGGGCATACTGGAGATGCTCTTTCAATGTTAATCGGGAGTCAATCATCACGCTAAGGTATTTAATAAATGCCCTTGATTGTACTACCATCCCGTTGACACTGATCCTTGCAACTTCTATCTTTATTCCGCTATTTATGAGTTCCGTATTTGTTTTATGTTCGGCTTGGAAAAACCCCATTGACATAAGTCAGTTATGGAAAGTGGCAATCGCAATACTACTGAGCGCTTCGACTTCTTCAAGGTGTTTTGTAGTTGCCACAACCACGAAGCCGATGATCTTGACTCCTGTGGGAACTGTGAGTCTGAGAACGTGATCATACATAACGTTTCATGGTAGGGTCCTAGGACCGACGGACCGACACCTAGAGGACATCACTGGAGATGTTATACATCTTGATGACCTCGTCTGTTGCGTAGCGTAGTACACTTCCACCGAAGTACTTCGCTATTATCCTGGAGAGACAGCATGGAATACCAAATTTTGTGAGCGCTTTCATTATTTTCTCCCAGTTTGCGGAGATAACGAAGATGCGCGCGCACATCCAGCGTTGCCACAAGACAATACTGCTTTGCACCCTTCTTCCATATTTTATTTTCAATTGCTTCCTTTGCTTTGCTTGTTACAAGTTTTATGGCGTCGGACGTTGAACGTAACTTTCGGAACCCAAATTGTTCATTCAGAGTCCTCTTCTGGTTTGGATTGCTTCTTTATGGCGGTTGCACAGCACTCGCTCGAAGATATTACCTATCGTGTAGAGCAGACATATAGGTCGGAAGGCAGAGGGATGCTCCAGAGAGTCTTTTGGTATAAGCACAAGTTTTTGCGTCTTCCCTTGTGCGGAGAATATGTCCTCTGTAAGACAAGAATTATACAGCTGTTCGAATGCTTGTGCTTGTGACGTGATGGCAATTTTTAGTGCGCGCTTAGGGATAATATGTGAACCTGGGGCCTTGTCGATTGTTATGACCTCGTATGTGATAACCATCGAATCGATGCTTCGTCATTATCAATGACGGGGAGTATCCGTTGCTTCGTAAAGAGTGCACTTACTATGCGGCTAAGTATGCAATGAAGCACTCGCGCTTCCTCGATGGATCAAATTTTTTAGTAGCTTCCTGCGCTCTCTTTACACCTCGCGGAGTTCAGAAAACCTGGCAGTCCCTCTGGTGCGGTAGTACCTTCTTCTGGCTTGGTGGAAATCGCTGCGTGTTTCGGCGATTTCGGCGGACCACCAGTGTACAGGCTCAACGTGGTGTTTGCTTGGCCTTCGCAACATCATCGCCGCGTCACAAGCTCTTTTCAGCTGCGCTGTTGTTTGCCTTGCTATATCCTGTGCTGCGCCAGTGAGGTGAATGTCACCCAACATTGCTGTAAGTATACCTTCATCTAGCGCTTCGATCTTGTATGAAGGGTGTCATATGATGATGGGTGTAGTATGACAATTGATGTAATATAATATCGGGTGAAGTATGAAGATAGTTATAATGGGCTTGTTATGAGGGTAAACGTTAGATGGGTGTAGTATGAAAAGTTTGGTACCACAGTTTGGACGGTGGTTGTTGGGTATGGTACAATATTATGGGCATAGTACGATGTGTGTTGAATGATGGGTATTGTATGATGGTTATGGGAATGATGAGTGTAGAATAATGATAATTCTGGCGTGGTGAATATGTTGTACTGTGTATAACATGCTGGGTAGTATATTATGGGTGTAGTAGGATGAATGGTATGAAGATTTAGTATGAGGATATGCTATGATAGGAGGGGTATGATTGATATCGTATGATAGGCACAATATGTTGGGTGTTGTAGGATGGATTTGTTATGATAGAATGGGTATGATGGATATGATGTGCTGGGTGGTGTGAGATGGGTATAGTACAATATGATGGGTATAGGTTTTGGCTCAGATTGTATATGTATATTCTTTTTTTTTATTATTTTGTTTTATAAGGGGAACCTTCCAAAAGCGCAACTCTGCAGGGAGGAGTGTACGATTCTTACTTATTAAACCTGAACCTCCGCCTTAAAACATCCTCGCTACATAAGCCCCCTAGAACCACCGTTCAGTATCGCTTCTCGGGTCATGGGAACAGCACTTAGTTGAAATCTTTTGGACTAATGTTTTTCTCTAGAAAAGTTAAACTGGCAGTTATTAGTTTTTGTTATTTTTTTAGCTTTGAACCAAGGATTCAGGTGGAATACCTATTCAGTCAAGTCTGCCTTAGATCGAAATGGGGTGATAGATTAGTGGGAAGGAAGAATCAATTAAGTGAAACATGTGTAGGATGTTCTAAGCGTGGGGGAAAGCATGCTTCCTACTTGACTACCGAGGCCGCCAGTGTAAATTTCTGTCCAAGCTCGTATATACCTTATGTTCAAAATTGAACCGGATTGTGCATATAAAACAACAACAGTTGTTTCAAAATAATCACCAACCTTCAAAATAATCACCAACGAAGGCGATACACATATATCAACGTCTATTTCTTTCTTGAAAGCATTTTTGATGGGCCAATTTCGGAATGACCTTTAGCTTACTCTGCGAATTGTGTTTGATAACTTGAATCGTCTCAAAATATTTTCCACGAAGCAACAATTTGAGTTAAGGAAATAGGAAAAAGTCAAACGGCGAAAATGGTGCTTATTGAGCGATATTGTCATTGTTTTTGGTCAAATAATAGCGTACAATGCGTGATGTGTGAGCTGGTGCATTATTGTGGTGTAAAAACCATGCATTGTCCTCCCATAACTATGGTCTTAAACTGGTCTGGCTTTAAAACACTCAAATAATATTTAGCGTTGACCGATTGATCATACGGAAAGAATTTCGAGTGCACGACACCTTGAGAATCGAAGAAAATAGTCAACATCACCTTCAGTTTTAAGCGATTTGTCGTGGTTTTTTGGGTTTCGGCTCATCTGGATAACGCCACTTTGCAGATTGTTGAGCTGTTTCGACGTCATACTATTACACCAAAGTTTCGTCACCAGTAATGATTGCGCTGAATGTCCGTATTGTCCATTAAAAGCATCTTCTGAGCGACAGTTTTCCGAAACTATTTTTGAAGGAAATTCAGCAATTTTGACACAAGTGGCGCTGCAACCCATTGCATGCCTAAGACATCCTGTAAAATGGTGTGCGCCGATCCAGTCAATATTTCAAGCTCGGCAGCTATATCCCACAGGGTTACAACACGATTTTCGAGCACAATTTCCTTTACTTTTTTGACATTTTCATCGTTAATGGATTTTGCTGGACAAGAAGGCGAAGGCAAGTTGTCAACCGATGTACGACCCACTTTAAACAATTTGTACCACTTAAATGCCTGCGTGCGTGATAGAGAAAACTCCCCATAGGTTTTCTGACACATTATCAATTAGGAAGAGAAAGAGACTTGGATAGAGATCGCTTGAATGAGGATTTAGAAATGGAAGGTGAGTAGTGGTCGGATATACTATTGAATTCTCTACAGCAACGGCTGATGGGTTCATTACTTGCATGTGCAGTATGATGCTGATATTCAGTTAACAGCCGAGTATGTCTTGTATGTCTTATAGGGTCATTGAGGGTAATCTTGTTAGAGATGTATTCACAATTAGTTACAACGTTCAGAACATCGAAAGTAAAGCATGAATCCAATACCGTTCTTCTTATTGATAGCGGCATAAAATTTAAAAGGCTGAGTCTGTGTTCATACGGTGGAAGGCTACAATATTCGCGGAGGTTATAAGTCTCTCTCAGAGCGAAAAGGGCAAATTGCTTTTGTATGGATTCGATTCTATTACTATGGGATTCAAAAGCTGGATTCCAAATAATGCAGCCATATTCGAGTATTGGGCGCACTAGTACAGTACAGTACAGTACTAGCACACAGTACAGGGATGTAGTGACCCATACATTCTTGAATTCACGTGCTCGTCTTTTAATAAATCCGAGCTGTTTGCTGGCTCTGGATACAATTTTATCATAGTGTAGATTAAAACGCAGTTTGTTGTCCAAGACCACTCCAAGATCAACTATATAATCGACCCTGTTAAGTTCGATACTGTTGAGGCGATAGTTGTAATTCGTAACTTGGTTTCTACGGGAAAAACTTATCACGTTACACTTATTTACATTGAGATAAAGTTTGCTTTGGGTACACAAGGTCTCAAGAGTTAAGAGACTTAACTGTAAGAAGTTGACATCTTCCTGCGATTTAATTACTACGTGGTACATTTTTAGGTCATCCGCATACATGAGATGTGGAATATTCTTCAACGCTATGGACAAGTCGGATATGAAGATATTGAAGAGAAGAGGACCAAGGTGGCTACCTTGCAGTATTGCAGAGGAGACTTTGATTTTCTTTGACAAGATTCCTTGGAATTTAACATATTGGGATCTACCATGGAGATAAGTTGATAGCTAACTAAGTAGAGATCCAGAGAAACCGAATTTTTCTAAATTATTTATTAAGATGCCATGATCAACACGATCGAAGGCTTTACTGAAATCAGTATAAATAGCATCTTTTTGGTCTCTTTTCTCCATTTTGCTTAAAACGTCTGAAACCATGATCATGAGGTTAGTGGTGGTGGATCGACCTTTTCGAAACCCGTGCTGCTGCTCGTTTAGTCGAGGGTTGGCAAGGCGTGTTAGCTTTTCGCATATAGTTTTTTCGAATAGCTTTGGGATGGCTGACCAAATTGCTATGCCTCTATAATTTTCAACTGAACTTTTTCCACCGTTTTTGTATGTTGGTTTTCCAATAAGAGGGAAACACTCCAATAGAGAGTGATTTGTTAAATCTATACTATTATATAAAAGGGTTCTCTCGGATTTTTATCGTTCAATCACGGGGTAACCGCTGAACCGATTTTAACAATTCTTTCACTATTCAATTGCTATAATAAGTGACCCTGCTACTGGGTACTACGTTTTTGGTAAAAATTTTTATTTAATTATTTAAGAATTCATGCTACCATGCTGCAGCACAAAATAACAGCAAACAATAGCTTACGCTCTTTGTTGAGAGAGGGAGGTGAGATTCTACAACTCACCGCGCTGGTCTCTTGAGTGGATAGTTGCACTCAGTTAATTCCTGCTGCAGTGTTGCCATACGACCAATATATTGTAGATATGTGAAAATATGTTTTTATATCATATTTATACTCCCAAGCAACGTTGGGAACAGGTATGCTAGTATTATATATAAGGGTAAAAGTAGTTGGTCTAAGCATCGCACCAATAACGTGGGGGGAATTAGGTCTGGTCCAGGTTCTTTGGTTGCATCTAAGCCCTTTATTCCGCTTGATATGTCTTCTTCCGTCAAGCCGAAATTTTCAATTATGTGTTGTGAATTCGGAGTGGAGGAAAAACATCAAACTGAGTAGTTGGTGGACAAAATACCTCCTTAAAATGATCCGCAAAGAGGTTACATATTTCCTGAGGGTTGGAAGAGGTAACATTACCTTTATACATGGATGAAGGGTAACCGGCTGACTTTCGCTTCAAATTGACAAAGTCAAAAAATGTTTTGGGGTCTTGGACAATTTTTTCTCCAATTAAGTTTGTGTAAAACTTGTAAGCTACTTCTGATTTGAAAAAAAATTCTTTCGATAGCTCATCATATTTGAGCCTCATTTCTTCGCTTACATGCGCAGTGCTTTTGAGGTATTTGTAAATTATGTTTCTCTGGTTTCTCAAGTATCTGAGATCTGCATTTAGCCAAGGTTCTGAAAGTTTGTTTTTTTCCTTATTTTAAGCACATACCTTTCGATAGCTGCAGAAATGTAATGATAAAAACTCGAAAAAGCGCTATCTAAGTCCAAGTTCGATAGAACATAACTCCAGTTAATACCATCTAGAAAAGATATTCGTAATCGGCTTTAAGAAAGTCGTACACAATGGAGTTATTGAAAGACTTGGTGAAAGAGATATTAATGTAAGAGAAAGTAATTAATGTGAGAGTATTTATAAAGCAATTAGAACGAAACTACATGACAGATCGGTCGAAAAATTAACGCCCAAGCCTATAACAGTGTTACCAGCTTTAAAAAAATCATTAGCTGTACGACAACTGTTGTTTCATTTTAACAGTCCGGTTCAATTTTGAACATAAGGTATTTTCCAAAATTGTCCTTTGATTTTTTTTTTTATGTGAGGTGGCATATTATGTTCCAACCACCATTTTAAAATTAAGAAACAACTCAGAGTGTGACCATATGATAAATGCTTCTTTCTATATTTTTTTTTCTCTTAACCCCTTTTTTACATTTACTTGCATCAAAAACTAGCTATTGTAAAGCGTTGAACTCACACACATATAATTACGTTGTAACAACACCTACATAGTGCTCCATAAATTATGCAACGCATTGGAAATGTGGCAAAACTCTCTTCAAATTCTCTTCGAAAAAATTTTTTCAAGGTGATTTTTTATTCATGTTGACATTGAGCAATTTTTTTTCGTTCGAGTTGTTCCGCTTGTTTTTTTTTCTGTTCGAGCGGAAACAACAAAAAATTCAATTGTTAACCATACACCACCCACTGAGTGTAGCGGCGGAGGGTTGCAAAAGTTCACAAGTAAGACAGACACAAAAACAAAAACCAAAAAAAAAAAAAAAAAAACGAACGCAGTGTTAAAGGTGAAGGAAACATTGAAGGCAAATAAAATTTAGAAGCTGGAAGCAGTACGTCTGAAAAAAAAAACTCACGCCTGCAGCATTTGGAAAAACATCGACAAACATTAACGATCGGCTTAAGTTTGCAGCAACGTAAAATGTTGCACGTGCTGCTAGAGTACGTGTGAGTACATGACAGTGTTGCATTTTACAAGCATTTAGCAAATGTATTCAGCACCTTTTCAAACAAAATTTTCACTTTATTTATGTACTTAAGCTATTAGTTCACAAAAGTTTTTTGAGCTTTTGCATAAAAAATACCAGCTATAAAATGTGCTATAAAATATTTAAACTTTATGTTTTTTGTGCGCCTTAAACTTAACCCTTTCAAAGTTTAACTGCTCTTACAAGAGTAGTCACTTCAACTTTTCAAGCTGATAGCTATAACTTTACGTATTTCCCAGATGAAGACAAATTTTAGACAACACGACCTTCGCGTTTTTCCTTCCATTAGAAAGCGTTTCAAGCTTCATGAAAAATTTATGAGATTTTTTGTTGTTTTTTTTTTGAGTTTTTTGGGAAAGTTGAGCCATGCAAAAACTTGGCACAAACAATAACAACAACACGAGACAGCGACGAGAAAAACTCGTTTGAGTTTGATACCAGGAATGAGCGAAAACTCAAACAAGCCGAGGTTGTTGAAAAGTAGCAGCAAGTAGCTGGCCTTTTATAACTCTTCCAAGAAGCGATAAAAATCGCAGAACTTTAAAATAACTTTGATCGAAGTTTTTCTTGTTGAAAAATAAAAGGAAAACAAAAAACGAAATTAACAGGTTGAAGGCTGAGTTGAACCCGACACTGATCCATTCGATTGTGTTTCACGTTTCGTCATAATAAGTTCTTTTAATTTGTTTGCAAAACATGCTCTGACAGATCTATAAACATCGCAGTAAACTAAGGAGCAGCAACAGAAGAACCAAGACAACAAATTTAATATTCTTGAGCGGAAATGAAGGAAGCGGAAGTGACGTATCGAAATATGAAAAAAAAATTTTGTACATACACTTGAGACCAAACTATCGATTGGTAGTAGCAGAAGCAGCAGCCAGTTAGCCAGCCAACTTTTCACCGCTCACAACACTTAAAATCCTACAACACAGCAACAACAACAGCAATAGTAACAGCAGCCACAACAACAATAGCAACAGCGCACAGTGTTTCGTTTCATACAAGTTAGATGGAGAAAATTCCTTTTTAGATTTTTTTGATAGTTCTCGATGTTTAAGGTATAGTAAAGAACAAAAAAGTATTTAAGAAACTTTAGACAAGTGGGCGTGGCAGCTCCCATACAAAGTAAAACCATTTTACGCTATACCTTAGAAACAAAATAAGTTACAATATCGAAATCAATAGTAAACGTGAGTTATGTAATTTTTAAGCAATCCTCAAAATTAAGGCGCAATCGGCCAAGTGGGCGTGGTAGCTCCCATACAACTTATACACATTTAGCGCTATATCTTAGAAGTGAGATTACCTGCAATATCGAAATGAATAGTATACGTCAGTTATGTAACTTCTAAATAATCCTCGAAATTAAGGTGCAATCGGACAAGTGGGCATGGTAGCTCCCATACAACTTAAACACATTTTGTGCTATATCTAAGAAACGAAATAAGCTATAATCGAATCGAATTCAAAAGTAGACGTCAAATATATGCTTACTTAACAGAGTTGGTAGTTTTTCTTACTTACCCTTACCCTTTTCTTACCCTAAACATGAAAAAACGAACGTTTTTATTTGTTTTTTTTTTTAAACGTTATAAAATACAATTATTTCTTTAAATTACATATTGTTCTTGGAATCTCAAGAATCAGGTAAGTTTAAATATCCGATAAATAACCCTTTAGCTATGTATTTGCAAACAACAGATCAGTCTGCTATAGTACCTTCGATTTTATATCTTACTTACTTACTTACTTAGAATATAACTTACAAGCAAATTATTTTAATTTTACAGTTAAAAACAAGCAATTTTTGCGAATTTCAATTATATGACCCCAGACCCATAGAAGGTTAAGAAAAGTATAAAACTGAAAACAGACATCACTTCTGCTATAAAAAAATAGTTTAAGATTTACTTGAAAAAAAATAGATGGGTCATGTATGACCCATTGTTCTCACAGGGTTAAGGATAAAAAAAATCTAATATTAATATTTTGTATACGGCCTCTAATTATTTATATTGAAAACAATTTTTTCGAGCTCTAGGCCAAGCATGTTGTCAACAAGACAACATGAAGAACAAAGAAGGCAACAACCAACAACAACAACAACGGCTCTGTATAGAGCAAATCACACAGCTTGACTATACAGACTGTTTCATTGGCCGCTACACCAACTCATCAGTAGCCTTTGTATGACTTTACACTGTGATCCACTCAAGCTACTTAGGTTCTACATATACTGCCAATATGCCGAGAAAGTTACCCGGAATTTGTTTTTGGCAGAGAACGCTGGAATTTTTGTAACTGAGTTCTTATCTACTTTTTGATGCATACTGTACTAAGGTTAACAACCTAGATCGTAACATACTTTTAGGCATAGCCTTAATTCATGTGCATCTTCGAAATTCGATCACAGCGGTTTACTGCTATCAGAGCATATTGAAGTTGTTGTTATTTTTGCTGTTTAGCTCCTCCATTTTTCCACACTTTCATTTTAGGGTTCAGTTAGTTTAACTGATGGTACACCTAAGATGGCGTGGAGACCATTTTTTTGTAATGAAAGACTTTGTTGTTTTTTATGTGATAAACACACAACCAATCATTTATCTTAACATTTTTTATGGGCGTGCTCTCCCAGAATATTTAATATTAATATTTTGTATACGGCCTCTAATTATTAATATTGAAAACAAGTTTTTCGAGCTCTAGGCCAAGCATGTTGTCAACAAGACAACATGAAGAACAAAGAAGGCAACAACCAACAAATGGTCTCCACGCCATCTTAGGTGTACCATCAGTTAAACTAACTGAACCCTAAAATGAAAGTGTGGAAAAATGGAGGAGCTAAACAGCAAAAATAACAACAACTTCAATATGCTCTGATAGCAGTAAACCGCTGTGATCGAATTTCGAAGATGCACATGAATTAAGGCTATGCCTAAAAGTATGTTACGATCTAGGTTGTTAACCTTAGTACAGTATGCATCAAAAAGTAGATAAGAACTCAGTTACAAAAATTCCAGCGTTCTCTGCCAAAAACAAATTCCGGGTAACTTTCTCGGCATATTGGCAGTATATGTAGAACCTAAGTAGCTTGAGTGGATCACAGTGTAAAGTCATACAAAGGCTACTGATGAGTTGGTGTAGCGGCCAATGAAACAGTCTGTATAGTCAAGCTGTGTGATTTGCTCTATACAGAGCCGTTGTTGTTGTTGTTGGTTGTTGCCTTCTTTGTTCTTCATGTTGTCTTGTTGACAACATGCTTGGCCTAGAGCTCGAAAAAAATCGTTTTCGATAAAAAAAATCAGTAAGCAAACATCAATTAATAATATTGTTGCAACATAACGGTTTTAATGTTCACCTACAAAAAAATCCGGGGTGGGTCAATATGACCCAATATTCGTACAGGGTTAAGGATATCAAAAATCGAAAAACATACACGATTAGAAACTGTTTACTCAATAAAATAATTTTGGCCGCCTAAACCAATGAAATACCCCTATGTGGGACGGCCATAGAGGTTACAATTTGGTTCTACACAAAAAAATTCAAAATAAATATGATGTACCGTCATGAACAACCTAATCACTTTTGATTTTACAAACAGACATAATAAGCTTATGTTAGTAAAAATTTGAAGACCTACACAAAGTACAGACACTTTTAGATTTTCCATTTTATAAAAAGAAATCTAGATAAAAGATCTATATTTTTTAAATTTAGATATAAACATGTATAAATAATGGATAAATTATTTTTAGGTGTACTAAGATACTAACAAACATAATGTATTGTTTTCAAAAAGTGGTCTACGGTTTCTGTGGAACTCTTCGTTGAGAAGTTATGCCTTTTTAAAGAAACTGGGGAAATCGTTATGTATGGAAGCGAAAAGGCTACTTTTCCCATACAAATTTTTGTAACTTTAGTTCCAAAAAGACTATCGGTTGAAATTTACACGTAAAAAAGATATGCTTTTCAAAAGCTTAAGTCCAAAATTTCAAATCATTCCGTGCCCTACAACCCGAGTTACAGATGTATCTCCGTCTAAATAGGCCAAACAAAACACTGTGCAGCGTGTGTCGCGAAGTCTTACTTACTACGAGAAGCGTGTAACATGAGTAGCTCAGCACAGCTCGTTCTCGAAGAGCCCATAAACAGCAGTAGACATAAACAGACAATGACGGCTGTGACCCGATTGATGGGTGGTGTTGGTGGTGCTGGCGACATGCGACTAACGCTGAGTGTTAGTGAGAGACTAAGTCCCACAAGTTCGATTGACTGGAAAAAATTTACAAAACAAAATAGAAAAAAAAAAAAAAATTAAAAACGAATCCAAGTTTATATAGATAGGTAAAGCACATTTTTATGGTTCATATTTTTAAAACATGTTTTTCGTCTTTCCGCGTCATTCGCTTATTTTAATTTTTCACAGTCCACAAAACCACCCACAAAAACCACAAAATCCATGGCAACAGCAACAATATCATCAACAGCAGCAGCAGTAACAAAAACAACAACAATAATAACAAAAGCAACAAAAACAAAATTGAACTATGTTTGTTGCCGACTGAGCCTTTAAACCAGCTGCAACGCGATACTATTTTATTTTTACTTTATGTATGTAAACGTATAAATTTTAACACCCTTGATGCGAGGGTTAAATTTCAGCTGGAAAACAAAGTATGTTCGGCAGGACTTGTTGAACTGCTTAAGTTTATCTTTAATAAAATATAAATTTATTGAATTCTCTCAAAATTCAGCGGAAAGTGCTTATTTTTGACAGAAGTGACTTATTTTGCTCCAGGGTCTCTTTTCTTTTGCCGCAAGGAATTTTGTTAAATTTAAATAAAATTATTCTATTAAGAGGAAATATTTGTATCAAGATTTTGAACGAGTCTTTCCAAATGTTATGATTTTCCCCATTTGATGATGTGATTTTCCAGATCCTTCGAAGCTTATAAACTTCTATGCAACGCAACTTTCTTTTTTATGAATTGAAATCACTTTTAGCTAATAAGTCATAATAATACGCGAAGTATTAAAAAATTTTAAACGAACCGTTTTTGCAAAATAAGTTTAGAAGGACTTTTCAAATAAGCTTTCAAATAAGCTTTCAAATTTCAATAACAATGACTTAATAAATAAATGTTATATTTTTAAAAAATTTAAAATTGACTAAAAATATCAAATATACTACAAATACAACACACAAGAGAAGACACCACATTGTGAATACCCTCAATAAAAATTGTTGAAATTAAAATTGTCGTGACTACGTTTTTTAATCCGTGTGTTTATTCTTGTCCCTATCCTTTTATTTGTTCCCAAACTTATCCTCATTCTCATCATTATTCTTATATTTTTCCTAATTTCTTACATGCCCAATCTTATCTTAAATAATATTTCAAGTGTGTCCTAATCTTTGTCCTAATCCTTGTCCCAAGCCATGTCTTAGTGCTTTTCCAGTGGTGTTATTTTAAATTAAAATAAAAACGTAGTATTTTTTGCGAAAATAGCCAATAATTTTATTTCAATCTAAAGTACAAACTGAGGTTAGTAATGAAAGATAATATCTGCCAAATGTCCCCGCGGTTGTCCTATATGAAATGGCATTCCTTTGATGAAATTTTTCATCACATTTTCGATTGATTGTGGCTGTATCTGTATAATCACGAGTAACAGCTCGAATATTGTCTTTGAGTGGTTGAATATTTGCCGGAACATTGACGTAGACTCTATCTTTAACGTAGTCCCAAAGAAAAACGTCTTATAGTGTTAAGTCGCACGATCTCGGAGGCCAATCAAAGTCTCCATTTCGAGAAATCACACGTCCAGGAGATTGTTCACGCAATAAAGCTATTTTTTCAACAGTTGTATAGCATGTTGCGCCGTCCTGCTGAAAATAAACGTCGTGCACGTACATAGCATCAATTTGAGGTAAAAAAAGACATTCATCATCGTTCGGTAACGCAATACATTCACTGAAACTGTCGCACCAGCAATATTTTCAAAAAAGCATTCCCTAATGATACCGCCACTCCAAAAACCACACCAAACTGTCACTCGTTGTGAAAGGAAAGGTTGTTCGTCAATTTCTCTTGGGTCTTCGGAGCCTCAGATGTGACAGTTTTGCTTATTCACGTACCCAGACAGATGAAAATGAGCCTGATCACTTAGAATAACTTTCTTTGAATGAACGGCGTTTTTCTTGGTTTTAAGGCTTCAATTATTGTATAAATTTCACCTTATAGCATGTACTTACATGACTCTTAACGATGGCCAAAAACAGTGCGAACTTAACGAATCCGTTTTTTTAGTGAATTTTCTCTATTTCTGTGTATTGTGCGAGTGTGTATTGATCCATACTTGGAAATCTTCTAGGTTTTTCTGTGTGAAACGTTATCGAATGACAGTTGTATGTTGCCACCTGACAAAATGGTGGGAAATTTAAAATGACACCTCTTGTTGAAATTCCCCATAACTGCAAATTTCTCAAAATCCTGATGTGATCGTTAAAAGTTCAGATCGGTAAATAAGAGATAGTAACATTATAAATAATATGTATTTTAAACGTCAAAAACGCCAAAAAATATATACTCAGGTATATATACTCATAAATTTCAAAATCCTGATGTGATCACAGAGTTAGATTATTTGCAGAGAAGTTCTTCTAAACCCCAATTGCAAAAGGGAAATCATTTTAAGCCTCTGTAATCTTTCAGTCAAAATAGCGTTTTTGTTGAAAAAATTGTGTAATTCAGCCAATATTAATAAAAATTCGTTCTAAAGATAGAACTCGCTTAAAGTGTAGTGAAGAAAAACTACCTTTTTGTGCAGAGTTTGAACCCTGCTACCCAGTCATAGTTCAAAATCCTACATTTGCATTTTACAAAAAAAAAAAAAACAAAAAACAAAATTGCTGCAAAAATGCACCCCACTCTCAATGCCACTGTAAAAACAAGAACAACAACAACAATAACAACAACAGCACAATTAAAGCCTACCCTTATCCCATTGCAATTAATTTTCCATTTCATTTGTTGCACTTTACAGCGCGCATGCGCAACAAAAAACTGCAAAAAGAGAACTCATGCAACACTAACTCGAAGTTCTCCATCGTGTTGTCAGGCACACGCTTCTGTGGAATGCTAGAATAAGGTGTTCATTCCAAGGGGGTGTACAAGAGCCGCACAACGAAAACAGAAAAACATTGACGCAGAAAGCTCTACTCTTCTCTATTTTTGTTTTCTCGTGTTGCGTGTGAGTTGCTCATTGAAAACGTCAGAAAATATTAAATAACTGTCCAGATATGGAAGCTGCTGCCATTTTTGGGTGGTTATTATTTTGTTGTTTTTTTGTTTTTGTTGTGTGCTGAACTGACCAGAGTGTGAGCAGCATGTTGAGAGCACATTTCGAAATGCAAAAAGAGTGCGCCCTAGACAGCTGAGCGAAAGAGCGTTAGAGTCGAGTCGAGTCGAGTCGAGTCGAATTGCCGGAAGTTGTTAATTTCGAAGTTTTTGCAGAATGAACAATTCGTTGAGTTCGTTGCTGGGGCTCACTTAATTTTTCCAATTTGAAATTTTTCACAAATGTCAGTCAGTCAGTTCAACGAGAGACGTCCGAAGGTAGACAACGTGTAACGGTGAATAGCGGTAAATGAATTAAGTTATTCAAAATGGTGCTGTGGAGTGGGGTGTGAGAAAAAGTGTCAAAAATAGTTGGGGTGGAAAATTTCTGTCTGAGTGTTCTAAAGTAAAAAAAGAAAAATCTAAAGATTTCCTCAACCGTGCAGACAGATTCAAATTCAAAGCAAACGCTATCAAGTGTTCGATACTAACTTTACGCATTTACAGCGAAAAAGTAACTTACAGAGTAAAAATAAAAAATAAAAAAAAGTTTAAATTGGCAACACTGTCTAGCAGACAGTGGCGTTTAATTAATAGTAAAAGTTTTCCCGTGAATGCTGCACGTTGTCAAGAGAAAAGTTATAAATTTCCGTCTTGCTTTCCTGTAGAAAGGAAAAATAAAGTTAAGAACAACCGCCGTGTTTGACGAAAATAGCTTAAAAGAAACAGCTTGAAAAAAAGTGTAGTAAAGCAAGGAGGCAAAAGTAGCAAGATTAAAAAAAAAATAAAAATTGAACAGCTCTGCTTAGCGTTGTGCATTTATTTTTACTTTAAAGCCAATTTGAAGTCTTCTCTGCCAGTTCCTGTCAAATTTTTGCGAGTGTAATAGTGAAACACCATTACCATCAACACCAATATCGTCATCAACAGCGTCATCATTATCATCGTCATCATCATCATCACCGCCATTGCCATTATCTAAGAGAACAAAAATAACACTAAAGCGTGCGAATATAAATGTGACGCTAAAGGTGAAGGCGACCAAGATTATTCTTTAGCAGTTGGCAACAATGTTTTGAATTCCTGGTAAGTTGTTATATTTAAGGTACTCATGAGTTCTACGTGAGTGATTTTTGCGTGGGATAAGCCGCGAATAGGCAGGTGTGGTGTATTAATGTCTCCTCCGCTAAAAGGGTCTTAAATCATTTACAGTCATTATTTAAGCCGTTGTTTATTATCCTTTGAACTGTGTATCGCTTCATAAAATTAGATAGCTTCGGTGGACACATGGGCTGCTAGGCGGAATAACAAATAGATTTTGTTGTGACTTTGAATGAATTCATATAATAAGTGGCGAAATTTCAAGGACCACGCCCTCTGTTTGAAAATTAAACTGAGCGGGTCCATAAAAAAAAAGGAATATTTACTTTGAAAGAAATTTTGAATTTGATTCAAAGATGTTATTTCCAATCCACTGGTCAACAAATCCGGACCATATTGAATGGTTTGAATCAATTTTTTGGGTATCAAAAACAGCATAGCAATAGTTGAGGTCTAGCAGGACAAAACTGAGTAAATGTTTCTTATACTTGGTACTCTCATATGTTTTGATACACCACTGAACGTGTTCACTGTGAGTGATCTACTGAACGCACTCGCTTCGTTTTGACGCCTTTTTGTCATTTAGCATTTATGCTTTTTTTCGCGAAAAAAGTTTTCGGCGGCAGTTGCTTATAATCATGGAATGGGGCTCGCTCGAAAATCGTGTTGTTATAGTTGTTCTTAAAATAATGTGGCATGGAAAGATGCGATATCTGTCGGTCTTTGCGACCACTCGGAGTCACTCGTAATTTTGTGTATCGTACTGTGAAGTTGTTTGAGGATACTGGTGGAATAATCGACCGTCCTACATCCGGCCGTTCGCGTGTTGTAAGACCACCACGAGCAATCAAGGCGGTGAAGTCTCGAATCAAGCGAAAACCGCTTCGAAAGCAGAAAATCTTGTCGCGGGAGATGAATATCAATCGGTCTCTCGCATTCTTAAGTATGACTTGGGGCTCAAAAGACACACCGGGCACATTCTCACGGTAGCATTAAAGGAACAACGTAAGCGAAAATCGAAAGTGTTACTTCTCAAGCACTCGGATAATGCCCACAGACGAATTCTGTTTACTGACGAAAAAATTTTCACCGTAGAAGAATCGTTCAATAAAGAGAATGATAGAGGGTATGTTCTGTCATTACGACATGCAGCAGAGCTTATTTCGAAAGTTTAGAGAGGCAAACACTCAGCTTTTGTGATGCTTTGGTGAGCAGTCGCCTATGATGGGGTCACTAAGCTCAAATTTTGGGAAAAAGTAGTCAAAACTTCTTCGAAAGTGTATGAATCCGATATTTTAGAATTGGTTCTGATGCCTCTCAACACCACATTATTCCAAAACAAGCCGTGGAAAACCTTTCAACAAGTTTCTGCTCCAACCTATAAGGCAAAACCAAAGTTTGGTATACCAAAGAACTGAGAAAGCTGAGAAACTTAAAATCGAAATATTATAAAAGGTATCAAAAAACTCATAACATTTGTGATTTTGCTTCTTATACCTCAACTAAATATAACTACCGGCAATTATGCAGGCAATCCTATAATATATATTTAACAAAAGTTAAATTAAACATAAAATCTGATGCAAAATCTTTTTGGAACTTTGTAAATGCTAAACGTAAGATAAATTCATATCCATCTTTTATGAAATATAAAACATTTGAATCAGATGTTGATTCTACTATCTGTAATCTTTTTGCAGATTTCTTTAAGACCACTTATTCATCTGCTTCTTACGATAATTTTAGTTACCCTTATAATGTGCAGCCTGGTGACATTTGCTCCTCAATAATTAATGTTGATACAGTTTTAACCTACTTAAAAAACCTCAAAACATCTTATAAAAGCGGTCCTGATAACATACCTTCATGTGTTTTGAAATATTGCAGTGAAGAACTTGTAATTCCCATTACTTTGCTTTTTACAGCGTCTTTGCAATCTTGCTATTTTCCACTGGCTTGGAAATCATCTTTTATTATTCCGCTGCATAAATCCGGCAAAAGATCTTTAATAGATAACTATCGCGGAATTGCAAAGCTTAGCGCCCTACCTAAACTTTTTGAGGCTATTGTAACCTCACAATTATCACATAGCGTAAAATCTTTAATGTCCCCATTCCAACATGGATTCTTATCTAGAAAATCTACTGTTACTAACCTTCTAGAATTCACATCAAAGACTATTGAGAATTTTGGAAAAGGTCTACAAACAGATGTTATCTATACTGACTTCAGTAAAGCTTTTGATGTTGTAAATCATAAGCTCTTAATTTTAAAACTAACCCTTCTCGGTTTTCCAACACCATTAGTGCTTTGGATTGAATCTTATTTATTAAATAGAACACAAAGTGTTATCTTTAACCTTGTAAAGTCAGAGGACTTCCCTGTTACTTCCGGTGTACCTCAAGGAAGCCACCTTGGGCCTCTGTTGTTTCTACTTTTTATTAATAATTTACCATCTGTTGTAATTCATAGTAATATTTTACTATACGCTGATGATGTTAAACTTTTTCTGTCATATAAAAATGAGCAAGACTCTTTTTTCTTACAAACCGATCTTGACCATCTTTGTGACTGGTGTGAAATCAATTGCATGAAGCTTAACTTGAAAAAGTGCAAACACATGACTTTTTGTCGTAGACAACCTTCTCGAAGTTATTACAAAATAAGTGACTATACTCTTGAGTTCTTAGAAGTTTTCGACGATCTTGGAGTAACTATGGACCCAAAACTTCGCTTTCACATTCATATTAATAAAGCTATAAGCAGAGCAAACAGTACTTTAGGGTTTATTAAACGATGGTCAAAAGAGTTTAATGATCCTTTCATTACTAAAACATTATTCACTTCGCTTGTAAGGCCCATACTTGAGTATGCGTCAATTGTCTGGTGTCCTAGATATGGGTGTTATATTGACGATATAGATGCAGTTCAGAAACAATTTCTTTTGTTTTGTTTACGCAATATATATTGTCATACTAACATTCACTTACCACCCTATGAATATAGATTAAAGCTTGTTAACCTACCTTCTCTAAGAAATCGTAGAATCATGCTTAATGTTTGCTGGATTTATCAACTTATACATGGATTTGTTGACAGTCCATACTTACTGAGTAAAATTTACTTTAATCTTCCTCTTCGACCAAGAAGATCTTTTGAGCTACTTTTTATGAACTTTTGTAGAACTAATTACTTGCAAAATGAACCACTAAGAAGCGCTTGCGGAGACTTCAATTCCGTTTCAGATGTTATATCTTTTAATGAAACCCTATACTCAATTAAACTTTAAATAATAGATTATCTGCAGCACCGCCACTGATTCTCAACATACTCTTCCAAGGATACGGCACTTTTACTGTTGGATGCACCGCCACTGATTCTCAACATACTCTTCCAAGGATATGGCATTTTTACTGTTGGTTTGTCTATGTGCCTGCGTTTGTTACCTTTGTCTTAGCTTACTAGGAACTCGGTGTGATAAATAAAAGATGAATCAAGACTTCATCGGCTTTAGAATCACAGAATGAATAATATTGTATATATACTATCAGTATGGCGTACCGGGCCTTGTCTGCCTTGATACCTACCACTTTTCTAGATCTCACACTCTGATACTTTGTGCCATATTTATAGAGGTGTTATATGTATATTAATATGAGTGGCCAATGAGACCTAGTTTGTCTTAGTGCCTGCGTTCGCAACCATTTTCTTTTCCACAAGGAAATTGGTGTGGTAAATACGACTCAATTCGTCGGATTACCAACTTGCTAAGCCAAGACTTTATTGGCTTCAAGGACAGAACGATATATTTATTTTATACATATTTTCATTCTCGATACCACCGCCTTGGACCCTCTTGAAGATTTATTATTAATGTATTTTTTGCTTTATAATACCTTTACTCATGTTATCTATAAGTCTGTATACTTTGAAAGTTCATGTTTTAATTTACATTACATTACAACTGAACTTATTTTACTTTGGTTTTGTATCTTCATTTAAAACGAACTTGAACTCTATATATTAGTATTATTATTAGTATTATTAGTATTAGTTTAATTGGATTATGAATTGTAATTTTAAAATGCTATAAAGCCTAAAAGGCTTAGCAAACAAATAAATAAAAAAATAAAAAAAAAAAACTGATTCAAGAGTGGCTCAAAAACAATGTACTGGACTTAATTTCCACGGATCAGTGGCCAGTGGGTTGCCCAGACAACCCAAATTGTGGTTCGTGTTAGAGGGAATGGCTTGCTCTACTCGACACCCAAATATCGAGTCTCTAAAGCGCGTTCTTGTCTGAGCAGTGTAGATATTTTGTATGCACGTCGTGCGTGCTACGATCGATAACTGTCCTCGTGCATTCTCTCGTGCTCAAAAGCAAATTTCGAATAAGTTGTTCTACAGTTTGTAGCTATTAATGACTCAATAAATAAGAAAAATAATTTTCAAAAAATCTTTTGTTGTTTTCATTTTATGAGCAAAAAACCGTGTAACAATACTTACGAGAGTACTAAGTATATTACAAAAATTGAAAACTTATTCAAAATAGTGTTATAATATTAAAGTTTGTTTACAACATAAACAATAATTCAATTTTATTGAAAAATGGTAATTTATTAATTCAACCTTCTAGTACACTTTTGGAGTGATTTATAAAAAGAGAGTTGGCTGTGTCGTTGACACATTCGTTGGTTTTGACGAGACAGCGTATCAAATTTACTCAAATTTGTCCTCATTATTATCCTTATTCTTATATGTGTCCTATTAATTGTTCTTATCCTTGTCCAAATTGTTGTTTTAATCCAATTCCAATTTAACCCATTCTTTGTTCGAATCATTTTCCTTATTCTTGTCCCACATATTTTCCCAATATTTGTCTTAAATCTTGTCCTTAGCGCCCCAAGCCCTATTCTATTATATATCCCATTCTTTGTCGTCATTCTTTTTTCAATCTTGACCTAAATAAAGCTTCAAGAGTGCCTAAATCTTTGTCGTAATCCTTTTCCTAGTCCTTTTTCAATTCTTTTCTGACTTCTTGTCTGAATTCTTGTCCTTATCCTTGTCCTATTTCATGCTCTAATCCATGTCCAAATCTTTGTCTCATTCCTTATGTTATTCTTGGTCCTAATCTTCTTCTAAATCCTCATCTTCATCCGGTTTCTAAACTTTGTCGTTATCCATATACAAATTTTTGTCCTAATACTTGTCCTAATTATAATTTTATTTTATTGTTATTTTTTATTTTTTTTTTGGTTTTGTTATCATTTATCATTTAACGATGGTGTACTTAGATTACTTCAAGCGGTTCTCTGAAAAACCTAATGACACCATTAATTTTTGTTTTAGTTTTATCCTGTGTTCGAAAACTTGAGCTTAACTGTAATTCCATAAAATTTACCGAGACTCTTATAGGCACGGAGTTTATTTATTGTTGTTGCATCTTTTCTGCATTCATCGGCTTCCAAAGTGTCGGTGTCGTGGCCCCTAAATTTTTTTTTTATTTTCGTTTTGATGTCAAAGAGCCATTTTTCTATGCATGGAAGTAATGCCGACAATCCACAAACGGTTCAGGCACTTAAACTCAATGTTGTTGTCGCAAAATTGGGTTTTCGAGGTGGCCTTAATAAAAGTGCTGAGCCGAGACAGCCACTTCAAAAATATTGAACGGTGTTTATTTTTAAACATTTTTAAATCTAGAACTGTATCGCGGGGTGAAAAAACACCCCAGACTGACTGGATTAAATCTCGAGCCAGACAGAAACGTCTTAAGTTTACGGCCAGGGACCGCAACCATAATTCTGTTTCAACATCTGAGAGTAGAGGGAGCACGCTCGCGGCATCCGTACCACGTGGTAGCTCAAGCAGTGAACATTAGAAGTGCCTCTGGGGTGTTTTTTCAACCCGCGATACAGTTTGTGCATATTTCTCGTCATCTTAAAGTTTATTTATTTTCGTGTTGTTTAAACTTTTTGTACAATGAGTGTATATTGGCCCCACTTCACATATATTTACATATATACGCTCCCTTCCACTTGATTAGCCGCACTTGTTTTAATAACAAAAAAAATGCTCTGCTCTCAATATTGGTGAAAAAATAACAACAACAACTACTTTGAATATATGCTCATTTAGTGTACTTACCAAAAACAACCAAAAATGTGCACTCTTTTTAAAAAAACGGTACCTGCTAACAAGTATTTAAACAGATATCAAAAATATTACAATTCTAACTCGTTCATTAGATTAGACGTAGTACGAAATTTAAGTTTTCAGTGATACAAGTTAACTTTGAATGATAAAATTTTTATAATCAAGTGTTTTTGAGGCGTAGTGCGTCTTACAATTCCTTATATCCAGAGGAGGAAAGAGTTGACAAATCTACCACGCCAAACAGTATTTTGCATTGAAGAGGTATTGGATGAAGGGACAATACGACGGAACATAGGTGGAACAAGAAGACAGGGAAGATGTGTTCATTGTTCCCGAATCATCGACAGAAAATATGGAATCAAATGCTTCAAGTGTCAGGCCTTCGTGAGTCCAACCATAGAGCTGTTATCTGTCAGGAGTGTAGTGAGCAATAATGAGAGATAAAAATCAAGTTGAAAAATGTTTAACGATAAATTTAATATTGTTCTCAATAATTTTATTTTATAATTTCAAATAAGGATGTTTTTTCCCAATTTGAACGAAATTCTTATTCATTGTAACGATCTGTGCGGCAAAAATCGTTTTTTCAAATTTTTGCTATTTGCGCACTTTGATTTCTCAAAATAAATAGCATTCTTGGAAAATTGGCCAAAACCACTATAATACCCTTTAAATATAGTATCTCCCCTTTAGACCATAGTATCTCCCCTTTGAAATTACTCGATTTAGTCAAAAACTAACTGAGATATAGTGATTTTAACGAAAAATAAAGTTTTTGCTAGTTTTTCACGTTTTTTGCCCTTCTTGGTCAATATTCTCGGACCCTCCAAACTTTTGGCCAAAACAATTTACTTCACGTAATTCTAGTTCAAAAGACAAAAAAATGAGCCCCCATGGAACCATCAAAGTCACACTGTGAAAATAGGTTTGTTTTTTCACCTCGCGATACAGGAATAGGTAAAAAAAATAGCGATACAGTTCTAGGGTTTAAAATAAACCAGACTATGGCCCACCTTTCGTGTGTGAGCCTTTTTATGTGACTTTGTATGGATGCATTTCTGTACATATGGCTCAATGCCATGCATTTTCGCTTGGAATATGGTTTGAGTATAGCCCATTGAAAGTTCCTATTGAAATATTGAACCCAAAATCCAGCTCCTGCTTATCCATTTTCGTGTTGAGGCCTATTAATGGATTAATCTATGGTGGACGTTATCAGGCTTAAAATCCTTTTTCTAGTAAAATATTCCCGGATTGTTTTAGTAGGATTGATAAAACCGTATTCTTGACAAATATTGTTGGCTATGGAAAGGGCACTCCTTATTCTATAAAAAACGGTGCGTGTCAGCACCGACGCGACCCTGCAGTTTACTCCGATGGTATTAAAATATACATATATATAATAGGCGATGTGTTATATGTTACTCTTATAATACTGAAGTATATACTTTTATTCATATTTATTTGTATTGATTTGATAAAATATATTACATCAATATTATTACTTATATAATATTATTTTTTTCGTGAATAGTAACGTCATTATTGAATATTTTGACAATAGGTTTGTGGAAACTAAAATACGATACATGAACGTCGGAAGTTACATGAGTTACGAATTGTGAAAACATCGAATTAATGGTTGTAGAAATTAGATCTATATTAAGTTATTTTTTAAAAATGTTGCACTAAGCGCTTTCCGTCATCTTTTTCCAAGTGAATATTGAACTCACCAGCAAGTATGGGCGGAAGTTCATGATAACGTTTCTTCAACAGTTTTTAACTCCCTTCTATACATGCTAATAACATCTCGTGGAGAAAATTTATTATATCTTCAACATTCTGATTGATTGTTTAGAAAGGAGCATGCTTCGTATTGATTAACGATCAGGCTGGCCAAAAAGACTTAGTACTCTCGATGAGTCCCTTATAACACGGAAAATCCAGAAACAGCCTCAAACTTCTGCCATAGAGGTTAACAGGAACCTTTTGGATTTTAGTAATAACGGAAGAACTGGAAGAAATGGAAAAAACTCGTAAAATAAGCTTAGAATTGGTTAAAAAATATAAAAATCACGATGAGTAATATCAGCGATGAAATAAAATTTTACCTTTTTGGACCGGATTGTGGAAATAAAGTGTGGAGCAAGAAGAATACTGAATTGGACCCAAAAAATGCACGCCCTTCTGTTAAGTATTGGGGTGGTAACGTCATGTTATGGGAGTGTTTGAGTTCAAATGGAGTTGGCAACATCCAGTTCATAACTGAAAGAATAAACCATCAGCAGTACATACAGATTTTGAAGGACAATTTGGAAGAAAGTGCTGAAAACCTTGTGCTTTCGGGTCGTAACATATTTCAACAAGATAACGACCCGAGGCATACAGCTAAGAATACTCGACTTTGGATCCTGTATAATACTTTAAATATTTTAGGAACACGTTTTCAGTCGCCGGATCTCAACACGATCGAACATTTACGGATTTGGAGCGATCTATTCGAAAGCATCCTATAACATCAAAGGAACAATTAAAGCGAGTTATAACATAAGAATGAGCGAAAATTTTATAAGTAAAAATTCAAAAGCTTGCTCTGTCCATGTCAAATCGTATAAATGAGATTAGACTAAAGAGATATGGCAGGCAATATTAAATTTTAATTTTCATTATTTTACTATTACTTAAAGTTGAATTCTGAAAACTTTTGTGAGCTGCTTTTTTATCTATGATAGTAAAAAACATAGAATTCCACCATATAGCACATTCACTTTTTGTCAACACTCGATTTAACTCACCCTCTTTTTTCGTACCACAGGCTTTATGGGTCATTCTTTATTTTCTTTAATATTTTCAACAAGTCGAACAAATTATTTTTGTTTTAAATATTTTATTTTTTTTCAATTATTTATTCGAATATTTTTGAATTGCAATTAAATTGGGAGTGTGGGACAGATCAAAGACTTTTAATTTAGGAATTATAGCACTTTTATTTAAATTATTTCCATGGAGGTGATTTTATACTCCACGGAGGTGATTGTATGTTCATGGAGGTGACTTTAAGTTCCATGGAGGAGCAGAATTATACAAATAAAAATGTTAAAGAATTAATAATAAAAAACAAAAATAATAAAAAAAAATGTATACTATAGTTAACAATAGCACAAAAAGAAAACATAACAAAAAATAAGAAAAAAATACAAAAATAACGTAAAAAAATTCGTTGAGTGAAGTAATTAAGTATATCTTAGCAAGTCTTATTTGACTGTAACTCTTTTAAATGATGTACGGAATTCGTGGGTTCCCCGTCTGTGTATCACAGGATCATTGAGGGCCATAAGTATATCTCTAATTTTAACTTTGAACTCAAATTTTTCGCGAGGCCAGATAAATAGAAGAACTGTGGTGGTTCCCGAGAACCATAAAGTTCACTTTTCCTCAAAAGTTGACTTGAATTTCCTGATTTAAATTTTTGATTATTTGTCCACATAGTGAATATTGGAATTCTGTGGCAATTCCACCAACACAAATTTTCCAACTTCAAGATCTGCCGAAGTATCGTTCGCATCTTCACTCTCCGAATAATAGTCCTGATATTTAATTCCACGTGCAGTGGGTGCAGGTAAAACCTGCGTCACATGTCACGCAGCTGAGTCTGCGAAAATTCAAAATATTGGGTGCAGCAATGTTCCAAGAAACTTGATGCACTTTCATTGATCCTTTAAACGGTACAATATGACGACCAATTAATTTTTGGTGAATTTTCAAAATATCTTGAAGTAGTACAGGAAACAATTTTATTCCAGAACAGTTGTTTTCAACGGCGCTAAAGAAATCTTCAAAACCGGTAATGTCTCTACCTTCAGCTTCTAAGCGATATACAGTCCTTTTTAATACATCACCAACACCATCAGGAGCTCCTTTCGGTATAGTTCCAGGAATGCTTCTCAATATCACAAAATTTGACGATAAACTCCACCATTAGAAAAATCATTTTTTTATTTCTGTATTGGGTTGAAGGCCCATCACTAATGAAGTGAATTTTAGCAAGTTTTGGTTGAAATGTTTTGATTCGAAATAATATTTTTTCCAAGTGAGCACAAATGGAACTTGCATCATGCCGCAATGATTCGGATATAGAGCAAAAGGGTATTGGTTGTACCTGATCAACTCCCGGAATCTTACGGTATAATACACCTGTATAATTTTTCCTGCATTCTTGCGCGCATGGTATGTCTTATTTTCTTTCTTTTTCGTTTCTTCATATAATTGTGGGTTGTCCTTTATTTTCTTTCGTCTGATCCTTCCTTTATCTCTCTTATTCCTTAATATTTCCTCCTTAGACTTTGCTGTTTCTTGTTTCTTCAGTTTTCCCATGCATCAGTCCTTCGTGGATATGTTTTGGAAAATGTTGTGATTGTATTAACTTAGAAAAAGGAAAAAAAAAATATATGCTAGAAGGACAAGCAAAATCGCCTTCATGTATTTAAAAATCACCTCCGTGGTTGCAAGCTCACCTCCATGGTGCCTTTCACATTCATGTTATCATGGAGGTGAACAGCATGGAGGTGAATTTGTTTACAAATTATCTTATAAAAACCATCCAATGATAGCTGCGAAAACGACATTCTGGATTTAAAGTAATGATCCAAAATATATTTAATTACTGAAATAATTATAGTGCAATATTGCTTATAAACAATTTGTGACGTACCTCGAAGGTGAGCAAACCAAATGGTACTCACCAGTAATTCTCCACAAAAATGCAAAAAAACACTAGAAAATTGCTCTTGAACTGATCACTTTCACATGTAATGTATAACTATTTTCATTTCAATTTAAAATTTTGTTTCATACCACTGGCCCCGGGTACAGTTATAGAGAATTAGAACTTATTCTAAATGACGCATTACTCTAAACTGGAAACAAGAACACTGATTTGACAAACAAAATTCTGTTGAAAATAAGATATTTTTTTTTGTCTTTCCACATAAACAGTATATATAATAAACAGCATAAACAGTACCGTTATATTTGCTTTGGAAATGTGTTTATCGTATTCTTATTAGAACAATCTTTGTTGCTGGATAATTTTTGTAGCTTACGAACCTCGAAGCGGGAACAGCCACGGAGGTGAATTTTTATATGCAATTACCAATTTTTCGATGATAGAACAGTTTTAAATTTAATTAATTTTTTAAGCATTTATTAAGCTATATTAACATGTTCAAAATAAGATGGTTGCATTAACTAATTTTTAATTTTTACTCAAAAATATACCTCGGAACTTAGATATTAAAGAAAAAAAAAAAGAATGATCCTTATATGAAAATCGATTCTAACTGAGCAAACTCCAATAAACTCCAAAAAGTACTATTCGTTTAATGTTTGTAGATATACGCAATATTTTCAATAAGCTGTGCAATATGCCCTAAATTATTAAATATTTTTAAAGGACATGTCTCTTCGAGTATAAATGAGATGTAAATTACAATTTACAGGGATAGTACGAAGGATAGTACTCTTGTGTATACAACACAAGAAATCCATACAGAAATGCGTATACAACACAATACAATAACATCGTTGAAAAATTGTTCAACAAAATTTTTTTAAATATTAATACTTCGACATCAATCTTAATCCTGACGTGAAAACAGCTTTAATTTCCGGAATATGCCGTAGTGTTGTGTTCTTACAAATTCTGAACAAAGGTAATCAACAATGAAACACATCACTTTAAATTTGGGCATTAGTGGGTGGCCACCCATGAAAAAGCGCCGTTACGCTGAACAATAAGGGAGAAAAACAACAAAAAACAGACAAATTGAAATGATTAAAATACGTTTAGACAGCATTAATGTGTGCGTCAAGATAAGGAACAAAAAAACAAAAAATAAACAAAGAAAAACTGGGTTGGAGGGTTTTTGAAGAGCTTGTTACAGGTTTGGCAGGAATATTTATATGGGCGAAATTAAGGCGCGAATTTAAGCTTCGGGTCAGGGTTTGTAGAAGACACTTTATGTTGTGAGTTTTCTTAAATTTTGAAAATAATTTTCAAATTAATATGTGAAAGATTTTTTTGAACAAAAGTTCCACAAAGCTATTTGCCAAAAAGTACTTTTTGGGTAGAGTACTTTTGGGGTGGGCCCTTGAAAATTGCAGGCCTTAACTAGTGACCTTCCCCAAAGCGCACTTAATACAGACTGGCTGGCTGTATTCATTTATGTGTGTGTTTGTATGTTTGCGTGCACAAATGTTTAATTCATGTGATTACGAAGAAAAGTTGTAAACGTTGAAAAAATAAAAAAACTGCAAAAAGAACAACAACGTTGAGCAACATACAAACTGCAACAAAAACAACGTCTAGCAATTGCTTTACATGCAGCCGTGAGGCACATAAAAACAACCCTCTTTAAAAAACAGAAGCAGCAACAAGAACAACGATATCAACAACTACAACAGCAAAAATAAAAACAACAACAGCAACAATAACAGCAACAATAAGTTGGATCTACCTGCACATGTAGTCGAAAACGCTGTCGCGTTAGGATAAAAAAAATTTCGCATTGGATATCCTTGAGCAACAAACTACGTGGCAGCAGTAGCTATGAGAGTAGCAAAGCTAGCAACAAAAACAACAACAACAATAACATGAGAGTAAACATATTAAAAAAACCCTTAAACATGTTGGTGCTCCTCGCTCTGCGGGATAACGTTGTTGTTGTTGTTGTTGTTGTTGTTGTTGTTGTTGTTGTTGTCGTCGTTGCTGCTGCTGTTGTTGACTGAACAGGAAGAACATTTTTGCAATTGTATTGGATTTGAATTTGCAGGAAATTGTTGAGTTGAAAATGGATTTTGTAGCTGCTGCTGAGATGACTTTGTTTACTACGTTTGGGTACTATTTCTACTACCTTTTAAGCAGGATATTTATTTTTGTGTCCTGTTCTGTTCCAGTCTTGTTATTGGTTATTGCATTGTAGTAAATCGAGTTTGAATTCGAAAATAGACACACACGCATACATAAACACTCACATACATAAACACTCGCACACGCACACCTGCAGACTCACTCATGCATTTCCCAGTTTTAGTTCCATACTCAAGTTTGGACTATCTAACAAAGGTAATTGTGGAAAATATCTGCAGTGACTCCTTAATAAGTTGGAGAGAATTCCTTTTTTGATTTTAAATTCCTCTTGCCTTGGCGTGAAATTCGTAAAATTGCTGCTTGGACTAGTTTTGGATGTCATGCAACCTTTGGTTTTTATTTTTAAAATTCTTTGACAACCTCCTTTCCTGCTGAACTGAGTTTATTTACGTTTCCAATTTCATCTTCGTAAAAAGGACCATCAGTCATTCTGAAAAAGTCAGTAGTTATTAAATGATGTCAATTTTATGACATCGTGTAAATGCTTTTTACATGCATTGTTACATATAATGACCAAGTCTGCCAATAAATTCACACAGTCATTCTTTAATGACATGACAATGATCTGCAAATGACAGAAAATACACTTAAAACATCGTAAAATGAATATTAATTATTTTGTTTAAATATTACTTTAATTACTTTGTTTAATATTCCCAATGAACCACAAGCGAAGTAAGGCGAAAATTAAGAGTCTTAGGAGTCTTTTTCAGTTTTTATTTTGAAGTGACGAAGTTACCTTAACAACGCTGGTTTTCAGAAATAGTTGAAAAAGGCATTTTTCCAAAATACATCGGCATTGTAAGGAATTGTAACTCACTGAGTAAAAGTGTTAAGAGAAAAGTTAGGGTACGACAGTGAAAAGTAAAGTTACCACTTTTTTGACGAATTCTTTGATTAAATGACAAAATTGAAAAAATTAATGACATCAGCGGAACGTGGAGAGAGAAATTTACAAGGCCCTGATTTTTAGCCCTCACAACAAAACTATTATGACGTTACGAGGCCGTAAAGAGCCTATATCGCAATATCGCAAGTGTATCAGTCATGCAACGGTGTTGCATGAAATTATTACTCGGCGAGTAATGCGCTCCAGTTAATGTTATCACAAAAAAAAAAAAACAAAAATGCTGACGTCTTCAATGCTATTAGCTTATTCAACACAAATGCAAAATGCAAAATCAAAATCAAAATCAAAATCAAAATCAAAATCAAAATCAAAATCAAAATCAAAATCAAAATCAAAATCAAAATCAAAATCAAAATCAAAATCAAAATCAAAATCAAAATCAAAATCAAAATCAAAATCAAAATCAAAATCAAAATCAAAATCAAAATCAAAATCAATATCAAAATCAAAATCAAAATGAAAATCAAAATCAAAATCAAAATCAAAATCAAAATCAAAATCAAAATCAAAATCAAAATCAAAATCAAAATCAAAATCAAAATCAAAATCAAAATCAAAATCAAAATCAAAATCAAAATCAAAATCAAAATCAAAATCAAAATCAAAATCAAAATCAAAATCAAAATCAAAATCAAAATCAAAATCAAAATCAAAATCAAAATCAAAATCAAAATCAAAATCAAAATCAAAATCAAAATCAAAATCAAAATCAAAATCAAAATCAAAATCAAAATCAAAATCAAAATCAAAATCAAAATCAAAATCAAAATCAAAATCAAAATCAAAATCAAAATCAAAATCAAAATCAAAATCAAAATCAAAATCAAAATCAAAATCAAAATCAAAATCAAAATCAAAATCAAAATCAAAATCAAAATCAAAATCAAAATCAAAATCAAAATCAAAATCAAAATCAAAATCAAAATCAAAATCAAAATCAAAATCAAAATCAAATTCAAAATCAAAATCAAAATCAAAATCAAAATCAAAATCAAAATCAAAATCATAATCAAAATCAAAATCAAAATCAAAATCAAAATCAAAATCAAAATCAAAATCAAAATCAAAATCAAAATCAAAATCAAAATCAAAATCAAAATCCAAATCCAAATCAAAATCAAAATCAAAATCAAAATCAAAATCAAAATCAAAATCAAAATCAAAATCGCAAAGGCATGCGAGGGTGCCTTTAGACATAAGAGAAGAATTCCCGGAGACCCCAACGGATAGTCTACCTCCACATTTCACAGAAGACGAGCTCAAGACAGCCGCGAGAACGCTGGAAAACAACAAAGCACCCGGCCTTGACGGCGTCCCTTCAGTGGTCTTGAAAATCCTTGCAATCTCGCGACCCCACATACTGCTGAGAATGTTTAACGCTTGCCTGACTGAGGGCATCTTCCCAGAAGTATGGAAGAGACAAAGTCTTGTTCTCATCAGTAAGGGTAAAGGCAATCCTCTAGAACAGTGGTGTTCATACACATAGTTACTACTACAATTATCGACTTTTGTGCTTGTGTTTTTAGCTCTTTCGCTCTCTGCACTGACAAAAATTTTATGCAGGTTTTTAGCAAGAATTGTGTTATAATTATCATTGTCATCATCATTATCATTATCAGTATCAATATTATTATCACAATCATTATCAATGGCACTATCATTATCATTATAAGCATTAAAATTCTGCAAATAATGCATTTTCATATGCCTCAAACATTTCGTGCAGTGCAAAACACGCGACCAAGAGGCGCGAACCTATTCACTTGAAGTTTCAGCGCCAATTGATTGAGAGAACTTCGTACATTCGATCAGTGATGTTAACATAATTTGTTGAAATTACTGTGTTAGGCACGAAAAATTACTGTTTTTGATGCAAAATTACTGTGAATTGGAACAAAAATTACTGTAGAATTACTGTACACCTATCCCTCGTTTTACAGGGTAGATAGGTTCCTAAGAAATCCGTGTAAAGTGAAAATTACATTTTTGAAAAAATCAGAGAAAGATGATTATCAGTAAGAATCAAATATTTCTTCTATTTCTGAATGGTAAAAACTCACTTTCGTCACAACCTAAAAACCGTATAAGATCGAAAATGTGCTAAGCGAGAACCTTGTAAAACGTGGGATAGGCGTAAAACTAAAACCCTAAAAAATCAATTAAAATTAAAATTTTTATATAATTATGTGTATATAACTGAAAAAATCCGAAGACATTTTTCAATTTCATGAATTGCACCTAGTGAATTTATCTTAACTTTATAATTTTATACTTATTAGTTCTTAGAACGTAAATATAACAAAAACAATAATACTAAAATGTATTTCTGAGTCTTCAGTTGTTATAAATATAATATTCAACCGTAACAAATATGTTTGAATAATTAATACATTTAAAAAAATAAAGAATTTTAGATCTTATTTATCTAAATATATCTACATAAATCTACAAATAGCCATGTGTACACTATAATTTGCAAAGTTAGCAACACGTCTTTTTATTTTGCACTAAATTCCAGGGATGATGAAATTATGAGAAGAACAGAGATGTTACAAATGTGATTTTAACAAATTTTTCCTCAAAAAAATTTATATTTTTTGTCGGCCATTGAAATAACTTGATATTTCGAAAAATTACTGTGGTACTGTATGCGCAGTCAAATTACTGTAGAAAACAGTAATTACTGTGCCGTTAACATCAGTGCATTCGATCGTGTACGTGTTTCGATTCTCGAATAAAGATTTCGAGTCTCACCACGCGTGGTACTGCGTGAACATCACTGCTCTAGAACATATAGCAAAGGAAAATGCTTTTGTTAATATATGGAAAACATTTTATGGCGAATTTACTAAATTGAATTTCTTTAAATTTCCCTATTATTCATTCATCATCCCATCTCTTCTCTTCCCTACTCTTCTGCCTCAGAGCACACACACGCTGCTCATTATTATGGCCTTTATTTTCTATTTTACACACTTATTTTTATTGTTGTTTTTTATTGAAATTGTTTTTAGTGTTGTTGTTAATTCAATTTCGTTTTATTTACATTGTCTGGGCGAAAATCGTGCCGTTGACTACGATTTTGTTTTCCGTAACAACTACTACGTTTTTGTTTTGTTGCTCTTGTGTTTTTTTTTTCTTTTCGTTACAAAATGTTTGTTTAAATCTGCTCAGAGCGCTGTGACAATTTAATTAATTATAGGAGGCGAAACCGATGTGGGTGAGTTCTCGGTGGCAAGGTTGTTTGGGGAGAAGTTTGATGGTCTGTTGTTGTTGTTGATGTTTCTCTTAATCAATTTGAGCAACAAATAACAAAACTAATAAAAACTAAACGTTGTTTAATGCTTTTTGTGTCTCACGTACTTTGAAATCTGTTCTCGAACGGACAGCTTAACATCTCAATGAGGCAGACAGACAAATAATGCACGATTCAAGCTCAGAATGGCGATAGTGAAAATGGTTTTTGTTTTCTAAATTGTCTTATCTGTCAAAAATTGTGGGTATTTTAATGTATTTAATAATGAAATAAGAAATTTTTTAATTGAGCGCTTTAGAAATGTTTATTTTTGATGGAGTCGTGCTACTGCTGTTTATTATTCTGACATAATTGTCACTTAAACATGCAACATCGGTGTTATTTAATTATAAAATTAATTAATAAATATAAAAATTTCTCTTCTCTGCAAAGTGTTTCTATTTTCATGACGTCAATTTGAAGAGGGGATAGGCATGGTATATGTCAATAGATTTCATCACTAAAGTTGAATTTAAGAATAATTTGATGCTCCCACTTTGTGTAGGTGGTATAGGTTTTCAAAAAGTTGGAAAAACCATTTTTCCAAAATGCATCGGCGTTGCGTGTAATTATTATTCAATGAGTATAGGTGTTATGATGAAAGTAATAACACAACAATAAAGGCTAATTCGTTGACTTTATCACAAAAAAAAAAAAACAAAAATAAAAATCGAAACTAAACAAGACATCGTAACGCGAATGGAGCTGCCTAAGCAACGAAACTTCAAATTTATTACATGGGATTATGACGCGCTTTGTATAGGTGTAACGGTAAAAAATATTATACGTCAATAAAGACTAGTTCTTAGCCCTAAAGCCAAAAAATATACAAAAACTTAAGACGCCAGGAGGTCGCGAAGAGAGCCGCTGCAAGATCGAAAATGCATCAATCATGCAACGGCGTTGCATAGAATTATAACGTGGTGAGTATATGCGGTAAAGCAAATGTTATGAAACAGAAATGAAGGTTTTGTATCTGGCCTAACGGAAAAAATATAAGCATAAATTATGAAGGCATTAGGTCACGGAGGTAACAGCGTATGCAACAAAAATACAATATTGTTACATGGAATTAACGCAACCTAGTTTTTACATTAATTTGTGCTAACGAAGATACGTTACGGGAAAGGAGTAGCATAACCAGTATATTATAAAGACCTGAATGCTTATTTTGCCTAGTCAAGAACAATTTAGTGACAAAATTATGTTAAAAGAATATTTGCTGATAGTTCGGTGATGTTGATGTGGTTATTCAGTGTGGAACCTTTTTCAGGGATGACTATTGTGAACTGGGACTTCGGGGAGTATCATGTTGCGTAGCTTAACGAAGCGAGCATGGCCTATATTGGACGGAGTGGAGTTGAGCTTCTTTACAACTGGGTGGAAATGTCCATAAATTGTCATAGATTTGAGATGGGTCTCGATTTACACCGATAAATGTGGATGGTGATAATACTAGCCATCCATAATTGGTACAGTTGCGTTACAATATTGGTGTATATTGGTGTATATGTATATAAATACTTACTTACTTACTTATCTGGCGCTTACAACTGTATGTCGGTTTTTGCCTCGTATAAGAAATTGCGCCAGCCATTTCTGTTCTACGCTTGCTGGCGCCAGTTGGAAACTCCAAGCATGGTCAGGTTATCCATCACCTGATCCTTCCAACGAAGATGTGGGTGTCCTCTTCTGCGTTTACCACCACCGGGCACCGAATCTTATATTTTTTTCGCTAGAGCGTCGTTTTCCATTCGCTCAACATGACCTAGCCAGCGGAGCCGCTCGATTTTAATGCGCTTAACTATGTCAATGTCAGCGTACAGTTCATACAGCTCGTGGTTCTTTTCTTTTCATCAGAACTGCTTTCATCAGAAAGTCTTTTCATCAGAACTGCTCAACGTCCAGATTTGTACTGCATATAATGGACGGGCATGGTTAGTGACTTATAGAGCGTGAATTTTGTTCGCCGAGAGAGGGCTCTGCTTCTTAATTGTCTACTCAGCCCAAAGTACCACCTGTTGGCAAGAGTTATTCTTCGCTTTATCTCAATACTGACATCGTTGAAAGAGTTAATGCTGGATCCCAGGTAAACGAAGTCCTTAACAACCTCGAAGGAGATGTTGTCAACAGTGACGTGGTTTCCAAGACGCTGGGACTGTTTATTTGTTGACACTAGGTATTTCGTCTTATCTGCTTTCACTGCAAGACCCATTCGACTCGACTCTTTCGCTAATCTGGAGAATGCTTCGCGCGTATTATGGCCAATAATATAGATAGCATCAGCATACGCCAGCAGCATAATACGTTTGTAGAATATAGTGCCACTGCGTCTCAAATCAGCAGCTCGGATGATCGTCTCCATCATTAGGTTGAAAAAGTCTCACGATAAGGAATCACCTTGTCTGAAACCTCGTTTAGTGTCGAATGGAGGAGTGAGATCCTTCCCGATCTTAACTGTGCTGCTGGTGTTGTTCAGTGTCATTCTGCAAAGACGGATGAGCTTTGCAGGAATACCAAATTCAGACATGGTGAAGTATAGACGATTCCTTATTGGCCTGTCGAAGGCGGCTTTATAATCGACAAAAAGATGGTGTGTGTCGATTTGTTTTTCTAGGGTCTTCTCTTCATAAATATGTATATTTATTATACACAAAGTATGTTGTGTGTCCGGTATTGAAATTACTATAATGGGGCGTTGGTCACGTCTGGAGTCATGGCAGTGACGCCCAGGAAGTGATTCGAAGAAAGTTTGAATTACATTGAACAACTAACATCCTGAAAACAGTTTGAAGGGATTTATATGAGGCGATAATAATCTGGAAACTCATTTTCTGGGTGGCAATTCCATGAATTTCGACTCCTTGCCAAGGGGCACGTAGTATTAAGCCCACACGGCAGGTGACTACGTTAAACCACAATAACGGTCCCTGGACGCCAATATGAAGTGGATTTTGAATTGCTCAGCTATCTCATTGACTATCTGAAGAAATTTAGGTAATTTCATCCGTAGTGCACAACTGTAGTGCACATGGCCTGGTCATGCGCTTGATATACGCTGCAATGATCAGGGAGTTGGAAGGAAGTCTTAATGTCCAAGTATGGAGAAAAGGTGCCACCTTCAAGTTCCCATCGAGCTTCGAGCCGTCAGTAAATATACCTATAGCTCCACGCATTTCATGAGGTCTGTTATTCCATGCCTGGCATTAAGGGATACGCACATCGAAGTTATTGGCAGATTTTGCCTCCGATATACAGTAGTCGGTATGGGAAGGGATAGGCCAGTATGACAGTGTGTCCACTGTTAATTCTGGATTAAGATCAGATTCTGTCAATTTTAAAGCTATGATGGGTGCCACAATTCATTGACTTGAATAAGTGAAGGATGACACTAAGAGCATCCGTTGGAGTAAAAGAGCTTCGGTAATGCATAGTTCTGCAATTCGTTGCAATTTGATGATGTTGTTTGAGACTGAGGACTTACAAGAAATTACATTTTAGGCAATTTCTCCGCAAGAAGCATTGATCGGACGATCATCAAGTAAATCCAGATGAACATATTGGGAGAAGAACAGCATTTCTTTCCAATTGATTTATCGTATTCGAAGAGTTGCCTTTTTTGCCTTCCTGATGTATATGTACCTCCGTATTATCATTCCAAAGCAATTTGTTGTCTAGATGTTCTCCTAGTTGCGAATTCTTTGCAATGTTGGTAAAATTGTGCATGACCTAGTTGAATTAAGGCTGATTTGGAGGTTTCAAGATAGGACTCTTATATTTCCTGGTAAAGAGGACCAGTTCTGTTCTAGCCGGTAAAAACTGTTCTAATTAAGTTACGCTTAATTCGCGGGGTATAGTCCAGCTCAAAATGAATTGAAGTGCGTTCTCGATAAGGTTGCAAAGTATTTCCGTGGAAGTTTTGCTTTTATAATGATCATAAAGTCTTCTACGTGTTTTATCATCTAATGACTATCCTCCTCTATGCGTCGTAATAACTGGCTGATGATCAAGACACATGTAAGTGAAGAAATGCCTCCTTGCTGTGAAATATTACCCCTGTTAATAATTTTAGAGGAGTCTTGAACCGAGGAATCTCCAGACTTAAGCTGTTTTCTCTGTTGGAAGCTGATGGTCAAGACACATGTAAGTGAAGAAATGCCACTTTGCTGCGAGGTATTGACCCTGTTAATAATTTTAGAAGAGTCTTGAACCGACGAATCTCTTGACTGAGGCTGTTTTCTCTGTTGGAAGGACTACTTGACTCCAAGGCCATGATGATAGCCTCCAGCAGGAGACTAGTTAAGGCATCCATTATGCTACGAACCAGACGTATACTTCTTGATTGCGAGTGACCCTTCGATAGTTGAGATCAGGGAGCGGAGAGAGATCCGTATCTGTGGATTTGATCTTCCTGTAAGCGTGTTGGGCACTTTAAGGTATCGAAGGATCTTTAGTATGCATCGTTTGTATGCAAAACTGTCTTCTGCGGCTTTATCTGCTTCGATTATGAAAACTACCGTTAGATCGTTCAACTTGAAGGTATGAAGTTAAATTGCAGGCAGCCGTACAAAATGCTCTGCAGCCAGGGCGTGATGTGTAAGAGTTAGGCGGGCACAATACCAGAGGAGCCTGGTGAATTATATGGCTGAAAGGTGATCACTGCTTAGGTAGTCTTTCTTCTACCGACTAAAGGTACGAACTACTTGTGGTGGGTCATCAAGGGAATATTAAAAGGCTATGGGTGGTCTTGGAGGAGGTTACTGTTGAGTGTTATAGGTGTCCATAAGAAAGTTTAGAAATAAAAGGCTTGAATCTGTTCGAGAGTCATACATTTTCCTATATGTAGCTGGCCCTTGTGAAGAATTAAGTATCTTTCGTTATTAATTGTATTTATTTCTTCCATTTTGAACCCATTTTCACAATTTTCCTTCTGCAGTTTTCCGTATAAGACGTTATTGCAAAAATTATCCTTTTAACGGGACTAACTTAATTTTATATGTTAATCACGGATGCGGGGAATCTAAGTGTAAAGTACTTCTTCCATCCATGTGTTAGAATCTGGCAGAAAGAAAGACAATATCTTAAAATTATGACTTCCATCACTTGAAAAATATTCGATGCAATCAGATTTTCTTCTAAGCAAAAAATAAAAATGCTCCATTACAATTTCATTTTACGTTACTTATCTAAATAAAGAGATTTATCTTTATGTAGAGATTTATAAAATACTTTTCGAGGATACCACTAAAGACTGCTACCATAAATATTTATTATTTTGCTATCCCTATCATCCTTTAAGAACTCCATAAAAATTAGTTCTTAGAGCATAACAGTAAAATGTTTACGCCTTCCTACCGACCAAATATTGTACAGTATTTATTTTTATTATTACACTGTCGGGCATAAATTCTATTTAAGTTAAAGTGAACACAACAACAAATCCGCCATTTTGCTCAACCGCCAAACCGCAACATGCTGTCGCTGGCATTCGTGCTAATCTTGGCCATCAGCGGTGTTGTTTGTTCGGTTTTGTTGTTGTTTTTGTCAGAGCGTTCAGTGTTGCATTTAATTTAAGAGGTTTTTTGTTATGCTTTTTACTATTTTAAGTTGTGGTCTTAGTTTATGGCACGCCCCTTTTACACTGTCATCTGTCAGCGTGGCGGCGCTTCTAGCCCATTACCGCCAAGACAAAACAAATTATCGATAAATAGTTAATGGGCGAAATTTACAAGGAGACCAAGATGTGCACAAGAAAAAAAAAAAAAAATATGGTGGAAGTTGGAGCAGTAGCTGAGAAGCATAAATTGCAATTTAACATCGTTCCTTCGCTTGCTACGCTGGAATCCTGATTGAATGCTGCAAACTTTATCCTTCTTCAGCGTGAGGCTGCCTCGAACTGGTTCTTGTTGGTGCTTTTTTCTCTGCAAATAGTTGTAGCGTGTGGGGAAAATTTGCGGAAAATTTTCAACAAATGAAAAGAAAACTATTTTAAGTTTCACGCAGTGTTGTTGTTGTTGTTCTTTACTCTAATATGGTGCACATAATGTACATTTTTGCTTAAACGGTCTTCATCTATCTCCGCTTGTTGCCCCAAACGTATACCTAGAGAAATATTTTTCTTTATTTATTTATTTGCTGCAACAATTTGCAGCATTTAAAGTTTGAAGTGTTGACTTGGTACTGAAACTAGAGTAAATGGCAAGTTTGGAGCTCAATCAATAGGGACATATATGTAATTAATACTTATCTTAACTTTAAAAGGTGTAAAATGAAAGAAAGAAATTAAAGAATAGTGTGTAACTTCTGTGGCCTGTAATAATAATCTGTCTACAAAAGTGTTTAGCGACAGTTTTGCCGTGTATAGGGGGGATATCGGGAGTGTTGGTTTAAGTTAAAAAAAGATGTATGTACTTGGCTGTGTCTTGGATACATGTCCTTATCATTGTTCAAGTTCTTGTTTTAGTTTATGTCCAAATTTCAAACCTAATTCTGGTTTGAGTCCTTTTTCTTATCCTCTTCCCACTACTTGTCCCAATTCCTGTCTTAATGCTTGTCAAATCCTTCTCTTATTCCTTTTCCCAAACCTTGTCTGAATCCTTATCTTAATCCATTTCCAATTCCATGTTCTTATCTGTCCTACTCTTTATATAATTATTTATCTTAATCTTTTTCTAAATTCTTGTCCTAATTTTTTTTTTTTTTTGTAATCCTGATCTAAATTCTTCCTGTAATTATCCTAATTTTCTTATTATTACTTTTATTTTTACTATTTTTCTTTTTATTACTTTTATTTTTATTACATTTTCGGCAATGATCGAAATCGTTAAGTGCGTGTATAGTTTCATGTTTATTCTGCGAAATGCGAGTTCCGAGGTTCGAATTCAAGCTGACAAAAAAATTTTTCACCTGAAATTAATTTTTCTGATCCGATCGTCTACAGACAATGCCAAACTTCAGAGAGAAATTAATGTCTTGTAAGGCTTCTTGTGCGCCAGAGTCGGCATAAAACTAGTATGTCCTAGTCATTTCAAGGGCTAAAATGGCCAAGTCGTTTTTTCGCATCTGTTGAATTACATGCGCAGCTAAAAATATTGAGAAATAAGAAGCTTACTGTATCGTAGACACACCCCTAGGTTTTGATGTGACGGCGTGTGATAAACCTTGTCCTTATTCTTGTCCCTATACTTTCCCAAACTTACCTTCATCCTTATCCTTATTCTTAAATTTGCCCTAATAATTGTTCTACCTCTTGTTCAAACTCTTGTTTTACTCCATATCCAAATTGCTGAACTTATCCTTGTTCGAATCCCTTATCTAATCCTTGTTGTACTTCCTTTCCCCATCTTTGTCATAAATCTTGTCCTTAATGTGTTCAAATTCTTGTTCTATTCCTTGTCCCGTTTCTTGTTCATATCTTTTAGGTGTGTCTTAATGTTTGTCCTAATATTTTTCATGGCGGCCGTGTAGTGCGTGATCTATACCCCAGAGAACCCTGGTTCAATTTCCATCCGACACAGAAACATTTTTCAATTGAATTAATTTTTCTATTCAGCCGTCACCTCTCTGCAGACATTGGAAAACCTCAGTGAGTATTTACTCCCATGCAAAGCTTCTTGAGAACATGCACATTTAGCTGTTCGGAGTCGGCATAAAACTAGTAGGTCCAGTTCTCGATCAATTGTGTACAAACATTTAATAACACGCACAACACAATTTGATCATAAGAAGCTCGGTTAATGTCCTTTCAAGGGCTGAAATTGCCAGTTTATTACTATAATTATAATATTTGTTACAGTGCTTTTCCCAATCTTTATATCTAAATTCTTGTCCTTATCTTTTTCGAATAACATGCTCTAGTCTTTGTTCAAATCCTTGACCTCAACCTTTTTTAAAATTTTGGCTCTAGTCCTTATCCAAATCCTAATTTTACTTATTTACTTATCTTGCGCTTACAACCGTAGGTCGGTTTTGGCCTCGTATAAGAAATTGCGCCAGCCATTTCTGTTTTTCGCTTGCTGGTGCCAGTTGGAAACACCAAGCGTGGTCAGATTATCCAACACCTGATCCTTCCAACGAAGATGTGGGCGTCCTCTTCTGCCTTGACCACCACCGGGCACCAGGCTTAACTATGTGGATGTCAGCGTACAGCTCATACAGCTCGTGGTTCCATCGAATTCGGTATTCGCCATTGACGCAGATTGGACCGAAGATTTTACGAAGGCTCTTTCTCTCGAAAGCTCCCAAAGTCTTTTCATCAGAACTGCCCAACGTCCAGGTTTTTGCTGCATATAATAGGACGGACATGATAAGTGACTTATAGAGCCCAAAGTAACACCTGTTGGCAAGAGTTATCCTTCGTTTTATCTCAGTACTGACATCGTTGAAAGAGTTAATGCTGGATCCCAAGTAGACGAAGTCCTTAACAGCCTCGAAAGAGATGTTGTCAACAGTGACGTGGTTTCCAAGACACTGGGACTGTTTATTTGTTGACACTCGGTATTTCGTCTTATCTGCATCCACTGCAAGACCCATTCGACTCAACTCTTTCGCTAATCTAGATAATGCTGACTTCGCTCGTATTATGGCCAATAATATCGATATCATCAGCATACGCCACCAGCATAATACTTTTGTACAATATAGTGCCACTGCGTCTCAAATCAGCAGCTGATTAGCGGATGATCTTTTCCATCATCAGGTTGAAAGAGTCGCACGATAAGGAATCACCTTGTCTGAAACCTCGTTTGGTATCAAATGAAGGAGTGAGATCCTTCCCGATCTTAACTGTGCTGCTGGTGTTACTTAGTGTCATTCTGCAAAGACGGATGATCTTTGCAAAAATACCAAATTCAGACATGGTGGGGTATAGATGATTCCTTATTGGACTGTCGAAGGCGACTTTATAATCGACAAAAAGATGGTGTGTGTCGATTTGTTTTTCTAGGGTCTTCTCCAAGATTTGTCATAGCGTAAATATTTGGTCTATGGTGGATTTGCCAGGTCTGAAGCCACACTGATAAGTTCCAATCAGTTGGTTTACGATGGGCTTCAGTCTTTCACATAGTACGCTCGACATGACCTTATATGCGATATTCAGAAGGCTTATCCCACGGTAGTTGGCGCAAATTGTGGGATCGCCTTTCTTGTGGATTGGGCAGAGCACACTGAGGTTCCAATCGTTTGGAATGCATTCTTCCGACCATATTCTGCATAGAAGCTTATGAATGCATTCAAATAGAACTTCGCCTCCATTCCTGAAGAGCTCAGAAGGTAAGCCATCGGCTCCTGCGGCTTTGTTGTTCTTAAGCCGAGCTATAGCTTTCAAGACTTCACTATGGTCGGGCAGCGGAACTTCAACGCTGTCGTCCACAATTGGGGTTTCCGTGATATCATCTCTATTGGCGGGATTGTTGTCGTCGTCACCATTCAGAAGCCTAGAGAAGTGTTCCCTCCACATCATCAGTGTACTCTGGATATCTGTCGCTAGATTCCCATTTTCATCCTTGCAGGAAGAGGCCCCGGTCTTGAACCATCGGCCAGGCGTCTTATTTTTTCGAAAAATTTTCGGACCTCATTCCCGTTCGAACTCACGCATTTCCGCTGCCCTTTTCTTTCGCCTGAAAATGCGTCTCTCTTCCCTCCTCTTCTCTTTGTATCGCTCTTTAGTAGCACGCGATACAACCGACTGCAGTATGGCTTTGTAGCTGGCGTCGTTTTCTGCAGTAGCATTGCGATACTCCTGGTGGTGCCACTGGTTTCGGCGAGGGCGGTGATAGCCAATCACCTCTTCGGCAGCCGTACGCATAGAGTGGGAAATGTGATTCCACTACGCGCATATATCGTCGATCGGAGGAGTACTTTCTTGAAGCAGGAGTGAGAGTCCAGTAGCGAAGTCTTCGGCTGTTCGTTTTGATTGCAGCTTTTCGACTTGTAGCTTTCTCTGTGCTGGAAAATATAATAAAAAAAAGATCATCCGAGCGCCATATTAAGTATAACTTAACTAACAAACCAAAAACAGGGTGCCTAATCGGGTTCATAGTAAACACCGATACTTATTTTTGAGCCATTTTTAAGGAATTACCCACAATGTATCATATCATAAAAGGAAATCCCAAATACTTTTTCTTTCAAATAATACGCAAAATCGTCAAAAAATTACCTTAAGGTAACAGAAGTGTTAAAAAATATATTTACAAAATTCTTTTTGATTTTTGAACGATGATTCTTTCAAAAATTTTGGTTGTCTCCTTATTTCATCCATTGATAAGATTTGCTTCTGCCACGCATCTTCAACACAGCCGGAGGGGGGGTCTGGAAAATTTTATCATTTCATAAAAAATTATAAAAAAAAAATAAATAACTGGCCATTTCAGCCCCTGAAAGGACTTTGACCTAGCTTCTTATGATCAATTGTGTTGTGCGTGTTTAACGCCTACATGTTTGACGCCGACTCCGAATGGCGATGAACAGAATGTTCTTGTTCTCAAGAAGTTTTACATGGCATTTTGATTACTGTCTGAGGTTTGCCATTGTTTGCAGAGAGGTAGAGGCCGTACAGAAAAATTATTTTAATTCAAATAATTTTCTGTTGATGCTGGGGTTCGAACCCGGTTCTCCAAGTTCGTTGACATAGAGGCCACGCACTTTAACCAACTACGCGACGGACGCCACATAAAAAATTATACTTTCATTAAATTGGGAAGGCCTTTAAAATCCATTGGAAGGCCTGCTAGTAGCGCTTCGGAACCTAAAGGATTTTATGATACACACACTTCTGTTTGGTTTTTTTTACGAACCCCTTACGAACCCCTGTTGCTTGAGAAGCCAACATAATTTACAATCTTTCTGTTATCTTGTTACATACAGGATTACATTATTTATTGTAGCATAGTGCTTAGAACTCTGATACAATCTCAAGGATAAGAGCAAAAATAGTTGAAGTCTGTCCAGTGTTGACCTTTTTCACCCAAACTAGTTTGATTTGTGACATTAGAGCAAAGTTTTTTGAACCTAAATGGAAAGTTTTTCATTTAAATTTAGAAAAGCACACAATGAATGTAAATAAATGAAAGTTCAGCAGTGCGTTGAAAATACCAACAACAAAAAAAGTAACAACATGAACTTTGCCACATGTTGGCAGTACAATCAACAAGCTTACATTGACCGACACACGCACTAATACACACATACACACTACTTGCATGCAACAAACTAAATATCAAACACATACATCAAAAAAGCATCAAAAAAAGCAATTAACACGCAAACCCCAAAAATTGCTTGGCTCCAGTTAATGAAAAACACGTTGAACACCACCACCATCAGCACCATCACCAGTACCACCACCCACCACCAACACCACCAACACCATCACCACCACCAACCACTAGGGTGCTCCGTTTAACTACACACTAAAACACCTGAAATCACCCTCGAAACTATAACGGTTATGCGTTCGCATGTGAAGAAATCATGATAAAATGTAAGTTTTCAATGCTTCAACTGCAATTCGATTAAAAATCTAATTAAGCAAGTTTAGTTTTCTACATTTTCTAGATTTCCAAAGGGCGTTCGTTCCCTTGCACCCACTCACATATCAAAATGCACCATGATGACGAGTACGAATATAAAGAGTAAACAAAATAAATAGTTGGAATACAAAAAATAATTTGAAAACAAAAAAAAAAAACAAAACAGATGAAACAAAACGAGTAAATATAGCATAAAAGTAAAAATAAATGACTCAATAAATGTTGTGGAGCTGACGGTGAAACTACAGAGGATTTATTGCTCTATTATGTGGGTGGGGTAAGTGGGTGTTGCTGATTGGTAATGGTTCCCCCAATGTTATCTGCAGCCGCTCTGTCTGTATTGGCTAATGGCTTGGTTCGAAGCGAAAGGAGGGTTGCGGCTGAACATGTCTCCAGAGTAGAATAAATAAAACAATTAATAAATTACTAGATACAATAATTTGGAGAGGTAATTTCAACAACAACCACGATACAATAAAAACAACCAATTTTTTCTTCGATTCACTTGTAAATAATATTAATTTGCGTGTTTCTGTTCAATATTGATAACGTGTTTGCGGAAAAACACGTCCAAAAGTCGTTAAACGTGTCTGGCATGTTAAAGAAAAACATCAAAGCTCCTTTGCACCAAACTTTTCGGCAATAACACCAGTACCAGTACCAAAATCTTCACTGGAGCCAGGTGTGTATGTATATCGTTCATTTTATCACCTTTTAAATAGGACCAATTATGTTGAAAAGTTTCACGGCGTAGCCAAAGAAATTTTATCGATTTCATTTTTGCTTCAATTTTCCTCCAAACTGAATTTCGGGAGTGGAAGAAATTTCTTAAATATGAGACGTATCCTATTGAAGTGTTCACCATTACTACTGTGGTCAATATCTACAGGTCATATCTATAAAGATTAATAATCCTGGTAAAAGTAAGGCAATTCGAAAGTGAAAAAATAACAACTGTCTTTAATTGAAAACTAAATCTTCACTTTGCCCAGGGCTTCTGAACATTTTTTGTGCCATGCTCAACTTAAAGTAAAAATCAATAACCATAAGACTACATAACCAACAGCTGGACTTACTTCATAAACGAGTAGGGCTGAAAAATAACGATTATTTTTTCATTTGTAGGTCAAAAGCTGACAAAAAATATATTTTTAATTTGAATATGACCTTTCATTATTTATATTGAAAACAAATTTGCGCTTTAGGCCAAGTATGTTGACAGTAAGACAACATGAAGACAATGAAGACAACAACCAACAACAACAAAGGCTCTGTATAGAGCAAATCACACAGCTTGACTATACAGACTCTTTCGTTGGCCGCTACACCAACTCATCAGTCTTGCATGACTTTTCACTGTGATCCGCTCAAGCTACTAAGGTCCTATTTATACTGCCAATATACGGACAAAGTTACCCGGAAGCTTATTTTGACAAAGAGAACGCTTTTAAATTAGTGACTAACCCCATCATGCTGCAACGACATAAAAGAAACGATAAGCACTACATTTTCCCATACAAAAACCGATTGCTTCTCATGACTTGCTCATCGCTAGTGTGCATTTTCGTGAAACAGAATGAAGGGGTAAGTTCTTATCTACTTATAATGCCTAAAAGTATGACAAGATCAAGGTTACCCTTGACACAGGGTGCATCATAAGTAGATAAGAACTTAGTTACTAATCTAAAAGCTTTTTCTCTGTCAAAATAAACTTGTTTGTTATCGTTATTTTTTCGATCAGAAATAAAAATGATTCTTTTTTTTTTTTTGGCTAAACCAACGCTCAGGGGATGCCCCCTATAAATGCGTAAGCATTGAGTTGATTCGGGAGAAAGGTGATAGTTTAGATGGAGGGTGGAAAGATTGAGAAGTGTCGGTGAAGATTTGTCTTGAACCTACACTCGCAGGGAGTTTATTTCACAATCTTACTGTGCGACCGAAGAATGAATTATCTTTGTAATGCGATGTTCTATTGGACATCAAGGCAATGGTATAGGGATGGGCTTGGTGTGCTGACCGAGTGGACCTGGAAAAACTCGAGCTGGTGGCGTCAAGTTTTGAACCTCCCTTGAACACTTCCCATGGTAATCTATACTATTATATAAAAGGCTTATCACGTATCTTCGTGTACGCTAAACTAAAGAACTACTGAACCGATTTTAATAATTCTTTTACTAATTCAAAGCTCATTTTTAACTTAAGCTATTGCATACTGTATTTTTTAAAACCTAAAATTTGAGATTAAATACCATCTAAAAATCTTCATAGAAAATTATTCATAAACGCTGCATTAAGCAGTACATACAAAGCTTTCTCTTTCTTTTCCATTGACTGTTTAAAAGCTCTTTTTGATTATGCCTTGCTTATAAGCATGATCGAAAAAATTAGCTTATGAAGCAACAACAATGTTAATTGTAATATAGACAGAATCCATTTCTTTTTAATGAAATTCCCTACAGTAAAATGCTAAAAATAATTAAATATGTAAACATAAACATATTTAAATAAATATAGTTCAGTGTCTATGACGTAGTACTCTCGCAAAATAAGCGATACTTCGTCTTTATACGAAAACACGAACGAGGAAATGAGACAAATGCTTTTGCTGTTTTCGACTCAGAATCAGTGCTGCCAAACAGTAGCAGGGGTGCTGCCATCTCTTATCAAGTAATAAAGGTCACACACCATCGAAATTTGATAATCGAATAAAATCGCCGTTCCAATGGTGAAAATTTATGGGCGTTGGACGAGTGGTGTGACACTTTTTCAGCGGCCTTTTTCAACATATCAATTTAACTCGGTAAAAACATGCTGTTTAGTTGTGTGCTTTGACTGCCAAAATTGAGTGACCATTTGAAAAGTGGGCGTGGCACTGCCGATACAATTAAAATTTAGGTATCGAATAGCTTTGGAAGTAGAAGTCACATAACATTGAAACTCAAAATGGAGAATGTATTTCTACAAGAGAACTGGGACGGGCATAGGAAATGGGGTTATGGCTTCGACCACACAAGTCAAATTTTTGATATTGAATAGCTTTGGAACTAAACGTCGCATGACAATAAACTCAGTATGGAGTTACTAATTGCCAATGTCTTTCTAATGGAAAACTGGTACGTGCATTGGAAAAGGGGATGTGGCCCGGTTTTATATATAGAATAACTAAAACAAATAAATAAATAACTGGCCATTTAAGCCCTTGAAAGGACTTTGACCTAGCCTCTTATGATCAATTGTGTTGTGCGTGTTATTAAGTTTGTACACAATTGACCGAGAACCGGAATTACAGGTTTAACGTCGTCTCCGAACGGCGATGAACGGAACGTACTTGTTCTTAAAAAGCTTTACATGACATTTTGATTACTCTCTGTGGTTTGCCATACGGCAGAGAGGTGGTGGCCGTACAGAAAAATTATTTTAATTCAAATAATTTTTTGTCGCTGCTGGGGTTCGAACCCGGTTCTCCAGCTTCGTTGACATAGAGGCCACGCACTTTAAACAACCACGGACGCCACATACAGAATAGCTATGAAAGTTAAAATCACAGGCCATTGAAACTCATAATGGAATTGCCACCTAGTAGTGATGTTCTGCTATTGGGAAACTGTAACGGGCAGGGGAACATGAGTGTCATTGGTGTCAGACTAAGGGACTAATAAAAGTTTTGAATTTACTTATTATTTCCAATATACTTGCCGGGTCCAGCAACGCGCGTCGGGTATCGCTAGTACCTATATAAAAGGCTAAGGCACCCAACATTGCGTCAATGCCCGAGAGAGTTGAGAGAAGATGAAATATTTTCATCCCCTACCAAATATATCGCACGTCGTTGAGTTCGGTGGAGAAGCTCCAAATGTACTTCATTTTTGGTCTAATGTATGAAGTGTAGATCATTCAGAGATCAGATGGGGTGAAATATCTTTTGCACCCTTTTAAGAAACCTAGGCACTTGGCCGCTTCTTTCGACATATCGAAAATATGATCATTCCAGCGAAGATCAGATCTTATCGATATGCCCAGAAAGTCAAGAGCATCTGACTCCACAAGATCCACATTGTTCATTTTAACGAGAGCTTAGGAGCAATTCATTTGTTTGTGGGTTATCCGACAACACTGTGCCATGCTTGCATTAAACTCAGCTCTATTAACATGACCCCACTCAGAGATTCTTCCCAAGTCGTTAAGAAGTGTCTCATTCATATTTTGCCTCTTTCTCTCAATCTCCAAAGAGCTCGGGCGTTTTTTGAACTAATATGAATGACAAATGCTGCTGTCATCCGCAAAAGAATGAATTGTGTTATGAGTCAACAACAGAAGGTCGTTGATAAAAACCAGAAACAAAGTTGGAGATAGGACTGAACCCTGCTGTACTCCTGCATTGATGGTGTGCTCTATGGACGAAACGCCGTCAACAACGACACGGATAGATCTGCCATTAAGATCTGCCGACACCATATGCGATTAGTTTAGACACAAGAGCTTTATGCCACACTCGGTAAAAGCCTTAGAAATATCCAGAGCAACAACTCTACTCTCACCGAATAAATTAACGTATTGGTTCCATTTCTCTGTGAGGAAATCCATAAGATCACCAGTAGAGCGAGCCCTTCGGAAATTATATTGGCGATCACTGAGAAGTTCGTTGCACTCCAGATAGTTCATTAGGTGGAAGTTTATTACACTTTCCATGACCTTGGAATGGTCATCTTTTAAAAGAGTTGGGTTGATAAAGACGTCTGGTTCTTTACTCTCTTAACAAGTGACCAAAAGTTTTTGCTTCCTTTGGATCAGAGAAGAACCTTTTCTTTGATGCGTGTTTCGTGAAGAAACTTTTCACGCTTTAAGACTGCATTACAGTGATTCCTAACGTGACTGCAATCCTGCAAGTTTCCAGGAGTGGTATTTTGGCTTAATGCTTCTCATCTTATTGGGAATAAAAGACCGTATACCCAATAAAATAATTTCCTGTATCATTAAAGCCGCTGTGTTCACCTTTCTATCAGCGAAACATAAAATCCAATTGAATTTGTGGTAAAAATTATTTAACGCAACCCAATTTGCTTTTTCATAAAACCAAGCAATTCTCTTCGGGGCTTTAGGCGTAGAGGTGCGTAGGCTAGAATATGGAAAAGCAGCGGAGAAAGTACAATGGTCCGAATTACCAAGAGATGCATTGAAACTCACGTCATATTTTTCATGACGTGAAGTCAGAAAAAGGTCTAGGAATTTTTTCGCTCGGCAGGCCAACTCATGGAATATAAGTTGGGTCTTTCACAATCAATTGGTTCGTGGAATCTAAGTTGGCTCTTTCCCAAGTTGAATCAATTGGTTCGATTCGACAAAGATCTCAACATATTGGCCTTTAGGTGTAAATTGTCCTGAATGACTTAACCAAGCCGGATTGTGGACCAAGCCGTTCAAATTAGTGATGGCGGATAGGGCTACCACCTAGTTTTTTGGAATTTAACAAATTCGGTGCTGGGGCCAACACTAGGTAAAAATGAGTCGCTGAATTCGAATCCGTTGTCAGAATATAAAAATTATAAAATTTTTAATAACAGGGTCGCCACCTAATAATATGTTTTTTTACGAAAACTTAGTAAAAATTTGCAACCTATTTTCGACTCGTTAATATCGTTCGCTTATGAACATAATTCTTAAAACCAATATCGTCATTTTGAAATTCTGAGAACGGATTCGGATTCAGCGACCCATTTTTACCTGGTGTTCGCCCCAGCACTAGGTGGCAACTCTAACAAATTTTTTAAATTTTGAAATTCTGACATATGATTTGAAAACAGCGATCTCCTAAAACTGTAAGATTATGTTTTAAACTCGTAAAAAATGTTTTAATAGGTGGCAACCCTGTGGATTAAAATTTAATAATATTTAAACTCTGACAATGGAATCGTATTAGGCAACCAATATTTACCTTGTGTTCGCCCCAGCACCGAATTCGTTAAAATACAAAAATTAAGTGGCAACCCTATCCACCATCTTCAATTTAAAAAGAAAGCTATTGGCTATGGAATCATAAATTTTTGTCCAAGGAGTCCACAGAATCCTAAAAAGTCCTAATACTATTTTGCGTTTCTCACACAAGCTCATTGAATTATTTGGATACTTGAATTAATTGAATACTTGCTTTCAATTTCAAGCTTTACATGCTTTTTGCCGAACACATCAAGTTTTTCCTTTACTTGGGACTTCGTGTCGTTCGCTTGTAAGCTAGGGTACTTGCAAGTCGCAAGCTGTAGTGGGCTTATTTACATTCAAGTTACTTGATTGAAAATTATCAAGCTCAAGCAAGCTTGAACTCATATTTTAAGCAAGTACTTGAAATAGATTTCAAGTAGGCTTAAGCAGTTCTCTGATGGGAATATCACATGCGAACACGTCTATGTGTATTATGCCGCAATGATGCTATGAAGGTCTTAATTAGGGAACCAGAGTTTTAAATTTGATTTATAGAAGCAGGAGTCGGAATCGGAGCCGAAGTCGGAGCCAGGTTAGGAATCAGAGTTTAAGGAAGATGTGTTGGATTCCCCGAAATAGATTGAAAAATAACCGAAAATAAGAAAACGCAAAAAGGTAAACGTTTACGTTGAAGTACAGTGCTGCCAGAGAGTTTATAAGTAGTCAAAATTATTTTGCGGTGAACTGCGGTCGTGTGTGAGATACGTCAAATCGTATCGAATCGATCGAATTACTGGGTTTCGATCTTTGTTATAACTTCGATACAAAAATATCGGAGCCGAAGTCGGAGTTGTAAAATTAATCGGAATTCCAACTTTTCGGAACCGAATTTGAAGCTCCGTTACATCACTAGGCTTAATATCAGGTAGCAATGGCTTCGATATGGCCAGCGCCTTGAAGTTTAAATCAGTATCATTTTGGAGTTTTTCCCTCAATTGTTTTGCTTTTAATTAAATTTTATCCCTAGCTTCTTATTATATGTCCACTGAACTTATAAATAAAGTTAAATTTTTACAAATTGAGTTGAGTTGATAACTAAACGACCTTAAAGAGCACCATAAAAAAGACTCTTCTGAACAAAATTTTTGTTGAATTCTTCACAACAATTATTCACTTAAGCATAGAGTAGGTTTCCATAACAAAAAACAACTACAAAAAAGAAAATATGCTGAGCAATATAACAAACTCAATTAATTTTCCCGAAAATTGCTGGTAACATGGAAACCGGCATAACCAGCAAGCGCAAAAATAGCAGTTAAACACGTTAACTTAACCCCTAACCACAGACACAATGATCGCAATTTATACACTCTGTAACGTATGCTTCTACTCAGTCAGTGTGTTTGTATGTGTGTGTGTCCTTTGTCACCACTAGCACTCAACCTTCATGTCGCACCACCAACACTTGCAAGTATCATGTATGTGATATGCTTGAATCCTTTGCAATTGTTTCCTTCGTAGATACTTTTATCCTTCGTAGCAGCAGCAGCAGCAGCTTGCTTGAAAAAAAGAACATAAATAAGCAACAAGGACGCGAGTAAAGTGAAGCAACAGGACGGAACCAAGTTTAGGTTGTTGTCGTTCTAGTTGTTGCTACTGTTGTTGTTGTAGTTGGGGAATGTTGCATGCATTACATGCATGACAGGCCGGTGCGCGGCGGCCGTACGCTGCGGATTTTCAACTCACGCCTGCATTTTTGACACGTGCGGCTCTCATCAGGCATGACAACTATGCAAGGCGTTTCTCTTTGAACCCTGCCTTTGCCTCCTGCCGCCTTGGGTAGAACAAGAGAAAAAAAAACAATTTAAATTTCCGGGTTTTCATTTCACTGTTGTGTGTAAATAAAACCAAGTTGAAGGCAGGGCGAGCAAATACGAAGAATGAGTCATAAAGGTATCAGGCACAAAAACAAAAACAAAAAAAAAAAACGAAAATCAGAATCCTGGCGTAAACCTAAGAAATTGCAAATTCATCTGACATATTTTAAATAAATATAAAAAGGCATTTGTTGGGTATACCAGCAAGTTAAGCGACTTAAGACGGTATAGAAAGTAAAGCACTCTAAATTTTCTGAGCTGAATTCTTATTGAAACGTTTGCTGATGTGATAGGATCAAAGAATGATTCTTATGACGAAAACATAAGCAGTAATCAAAACACTCCAGAGACTCAGCTGGTATTTGAATTCAGCCTCTAAGAACTATAGTCTTGGGATTCTAAATGCTCTAAAATACTTACAGCTTTGAGGGTAATTTAAAATGTATGCCTTAAAAATTGCACAGTCTATCAGCTTTAAGGTACTAATACATTTTATAAGGCGAAAAAATATACTTTTGCAATATTTTGCTTTGAATGAAAATCCGTCAGCAAAGATGTAAGGTGTATGATAACCGGGTATGGGCACCACTACACTTAAATCTTCTGCGTTGTTTCTGCGTTAATATTTTGTCTTTGCTTTGTTGTTGCGTTTTATCTTGCTACATAAGCCTTTGCTCTCAATTGCTATCAGCTGGCTCCGAAGATTGCTCCGTGCCCATAGCTGAGGAAAACATAAAAAAAATCATAAAAAACTACTCGAATATATCAATTTCTTAATAAATTTCAATTTGATACTCCCAATAAATCTCTTTACAATTCTACTGAACTAACCATCAAGCAAAATATCAAATATTTTTGGACATATATAAACAAAAAAAGAAAATCAAATGGTCTTCATAAGTTTATGTGTTATCATAGGTGCTCCTCTGATCACACTCCATCTATCTGTAATTTTTTTGCTAACTACTTTAAAGCTGTATACTCTCCTGTTACAAATTCTAATTATGTGGATTCTAGTATCCCGTTTGATTCTGTCATAGATCTAGGCGACTTGTCTTTTTCCTTGTCTGACATCGAATCCGCTTTATAAAACCTTAGAAATAGTTCATCTGCGGGAACTGACAGTTTGGCGGAAATTGTTTTGAAAAATTGCGATTCTTCATTAGCCTATCCTCTTTTCTTGATTTTCAATAAATCAATTACTGAGGGATATTTTACTTATAGTTGGAAAATATTACACATTATTCCGATCTATAAATCTGGTGCACCATCTGGTGCAGACCAATTTCCAAAATATCGTGCATTCCAAAAGTCTTGGATAAAATCGTGTACAATAAATTATCATCTCTTGCCAAAAGCATAATGTCACCTGTCCAACATGGATTCTTATCAGGCAAATCTACTACCACCAACTTAACCCTTTTTTTGCAATTACGTGATTCGTAATTTCGAAGCCAGCCTCCAAACCGATGTTATTTTTACCGATTTTGCTAAGACAGTCGACAAAGTTGACCATAACCAACTTTTACTCAAATTTGTCTCTTTAGGTATCCACTCGAATTTCCCAAATTGGTTAAGATCTTATCTGTCTGACCGCATTCAGATCGTAAAGGCCAATGACTGCCTGTCTAGCCATTTCGCCGCTACTTCTGTGGTACGCAAGGAAGTCACCTTGGACCTCTCTTATTCCTGCTTTTCATTAATGGCCTTCCATCTGCAGTTAAACATTCTCAATGTCTCCTATTCGCTGACGACATCAAGCTTTTCAGTTCAATCAATTCATTTGACGATGCCAATCTTCTACAAAATGATATTGATTCCATCTTTACATGGTGCGAGATGAATAAACTGCCGCTTAATATCTCTAAATGCCAATGTCTTTCATTCTCTAGAGCAAACATGCCCACGTAGTGGCCCGTATGGCACGCGTGGCCCTTCATACAAATTTTTTTCTATCTTAATTTTGTCTTTGCGATGAGCCAAAATCAAAGAACGCCTGCAAAAAACAGTAACACAAACCGCACTCGTTCAGTGTTCAGCACATTTTCCAGCGAACTTTACAAAAACAAATGCATGCAATTTCTTGGGCCCCACTGCTCTAGAGCATCATTGCCTTTAACCTTAGACCCGTTTACATGTTTTACAACTTATCCCGTTTATCTGGGTCATATTGACCCGTAGTGTATTTCGTATGGAAATTTTACATTTTTCAATGAGTTAAAATTAAAAAGTTTTGTCATTTCATGAAACATTAATTTTAATATTTGTTTTTTTTTTTAAATATATGTTTGAACAAAACATTTGAAATTTACATATGAATGTTGAGAAAAAAAACAAAACAAAATTAAAAAAAAAAACAAAGATTGATAGTGTCGCTTCGATTGAGGTGTATTTGATGTGCTAGGCATTGATGGATCTGCTCCATCATTATCATTGTAATCTTGCAATATATCAGATTCTTTGTATTTGTGATTAACATGAATGAACATAATGCAAAGGTCAAAAAGGTTTTAAGCAATGGTCACACACAGCAGACGTTTTATTGCCCTTTGTTTTGCTGTTACCCTTATATGCTTCACATCTACGTCGTGGTTTCTTGTCCTAGTAAAGACAGTGAATGAAACAAGAATGAACAAAAAAATCATTAAAGCTTTTTGACTTCATACCAATCAAACTCAAAGCAATTCTTAGGCCGTGTGCTATTTGGAAACTATTCACTCAGATGACGAAATTTCGACAGTCTGAATGAGAATATTTGGCACTTGTGAGGTGAATATGACTGTCAAAAATTCATGTAGCCCCAGGGTGGGGGGGCTAGTACAAATTTTGACAACCGGCAAAAGAATTTTTGACACAAGCAAAAATAGAAAAAAACACTTGTGAGCTTGTGACTCGAAAAGGTTTATTATTTTTCCCAAAATTGCTCTCGTTCAGACATGGGGATGAATTTTTTGGTTGTGCCATATATGGCACACTATGCATTTAAGGGTTAAATTATTGGCCTAATACACTACCAAAAACACTATCTAAAACGTCAAAATATCTAGTTGTCAAAATATCATCGACTATTTGGCACAGTAAAAATGACAATTATATTTCAACGTAATTGTATTCAAGTCAGTAACTTCTTCTCTACCACGAGTGAAAAGTTTCCGAATAACACACGGCCTTATGGATTGTTTCATTAGAGTGTTGCATCGCTTTTCCAATTGATTTTTAGCATGATACATATAACGCAAATACTAAAAGTCGTGCACAACAGATCCACATAGAAAGCTGATTTCGTACGTGTATGTGTACATAAGTATGAAAAGTACATACGCCAACATTCTGTCGTTGCTATCTCTCACTTCCAATGAACTCACAGTTACAAAAAATCTAGAAAGGATTGCACAACAGCAAAAAGTTGTAAAAAAAGTATTTCAAAAACTGATCCTTCTTACAAATCGTATGGTAGAAAATGTCGGGTCATTTTGACCCAGATAAACGTATAGTGCACATGCCAGTTTTTTGTCTCTGCTATGCACATATGTCACATATGTAAAATTTTTTCAACGTGGTTGCAGAGATAAAAGTCCAATAAATAAAATGGTTTACATTTTTTTTTTATTTTTGGTTTTTAATGTGTTTTTTGCAAATGAAAAGTGCCTCGGGTCAATATGACCCGATAAACGGGTTCAAGGTTAATCAATAATTATTTAATGACTCTCGCGACTCTCGCGCGACTAAAGCGAATTTCTTGTAAGTAAGACCTTGGTATTTTGTTAGACTCTCGGATGAATTTTAAGGAACATACCAACCTCGTCATTAATAAGTCTAACTCCATGCTAGCCTTCTTAATTCAAAACGCTAAATAATTTAAAGATACCTACACCCTTAAACTTCTGTTCGTCTCTCTTGTTCGACTTCATTTGGATTACTGCTCTGCTGTCTGTAACCCATGCTCGTCGACTAAAATTCATAGAATTGAAAGGGTTAAAAGAAAAAATTAACGAGATTTATGGTTTTTCAATTAAATTAAAACCTTCCTGTTCCTCTTCCTTACAGTACAAGATGTGCCCTAATCGATATCATTTCCTTGAATTCCAGGCGCCGAATGCATTCTATTATTTTCTTTCGCGACCTGGTCCACCATCATATTCAAGACCCTACCCTTCTTGCTATGTTGGACTTTTTTTCACCATCTCAATATCTTCGTAGTCAATTCAGCTTTCGAGTTCCCTTCCATAGATGTTCTTATGCCCGGAATGAACCAATTACTTGTTGCATTACGGAAACAAATCTAGTCTTGCCATTCATTGACATTTTTAACTCGATCACTAGAACTAGTTTCAAAATTAACCTCCAACTTCTTCCATTATTTAATACTTGTTAATTATTCAATCAATCTTGTTACCTATCACTATTATCACTATTAATCAATTGAAGTTTCTAACTATCGAGGCATTGCAAAATTAAGCGCAATCCCTAAGTTATTTGAAAAAAATCACAACTGATCAAATAACCCACCCTGTATCTTCATCTATTTCTATTTCTAGACATGGTTTGCCTAAGAGACGGTCTACTTCAACAAACCTCTTAGAGTTTACAACGAGTGTTATAAAAGGTTTTACTTTGGGACAACTGACTGATGTTATTTATACGGACTTCAGCAAAGCTTTTGACAGTGTCAATCATAATCTCCTTTTGAAAAAGCTTCATCTTATTGGGTTTCCTGACATATTGTTAAATTAAATCAAATCATATTTATCGCAACGTACACAAAGGGCTTTATATAAAAATTCTCTTTCAAAACATATTTTGGTCATATCAGGTGTTCCACAGGATAGTGGAACACCTAATATCCTGTTCATACTTTTGTCGATCTCGGTGTAATTATGCATTCAAAACTAAGCTTCAATCTCCACATTAATATGGTGGTCAATAAGGCTAGAGGTGTCCTTGGTTTCATTAAAAGATGGGCTAAAGAATTCAATGATCCCTTTACTACTTACTATACATACTTACTATACTTACTATACTTATTATACTTACTATACTTTACTAACATCTCTCGTTAGGCCAATTCTCGAATATGCATGTGTAATATGGAATCCGCAATATAATGTCCACATCGACGCAATAGAATCTGTTCAAAAACAGTTTTTACTTTTCGCTCTACGTCATCAACATTGGAACGCCAATGTTTTTCTTCCTTCGTATGAGACCCAACTTGGACTTATTTTACTGCCTTCCCTAAGAAGCAGGAGAATATAATATCACCTTCATATTTAAATTACCTTGTGGTGAGATCGAATTCCAATATCTCGTCTCTTTTATAAACTTCAACATTCCGAGGAGAGGATCTAGACATTTTCTCAAGAGCAGTTAAGTCAGTGCAGTTCAAATTTTGCTCTTCACGACCCTTTTCGCTGTATGTGTTGTGATTTCAATAGTAACTACACTAAGGGAAAAAAATATTAAATTTATCCAAAAACTTTTTTAATTTATTGCATTTGCATAAATCGACTACGTAAATATTTAAAATTTATTTAAATATTTTCTTAATTAAATAAAATATTTAAATATTTAAACAGAATTAATAAAAAATATATAAAAATTGTGCACGAATTTTTTTTAAAATATCTTTCAATTATTTAATATTTGAAAATAAAACTATCGCATTTAAAGAAAATTTATATAAAAATACTGAATTTAAAAAACAACATATTTAAATTTAATAAGAATTAAAATTTATAAGAAGCAAAATATGCATGTAAATGACAACCAGAAAATATCAAGTTGTCGCTCAAACCTACATCATTTCATACAGCGACCACCCATCGCATGCACAAATCATCTTGGCCAAATATCCACCCTATATTACCCTTGCAACATTAACTAAATGAGAACTATAAGAAACCTGCAGGAACAGAGTGCGATGCTGTTGCTGCTTGTCGGAATATGTGTGTGTACGTGTGCTATGCTGTTGCTGCTTGCTTGAATGGAATATGTGTGTACGTGTGTAGTATAAATAAAATTTAAATACGGGAAAAAACGAGTTGTAAGGAAAATATTTGATTTATCCACGTAAATATAGTATAAATAAAATTTATACTCAGGCGTGGATAATGTTAATATGCGTTATTTCCCTTAGTGTATAAGTTGATAAATTTTTGTGATTCGGTGGATGTATTAAATAACTTTACACTTCAAAACTTAATTTAATTTTATTTTTATGTTCAAAAATACACGCGGCTAATTATATCGTAATATCGGTAATAATGTTGGCTTTTAAAATTCAGGTTTGTCGGTTTTTCTTTTAAATATTATGTTTTGTGAAGTAAGCATTCGATTAGCATGCCATGTTGTTGTTGGCATAATTTTTCTTAATTTTATAATGAGTTGGGTTCTGTGTGCTCAGGTTACTCCCTGTGTTTAAAACTAGACCAAATATTTTTAGTCACTTGGCTTGTGGGCCAGAGTAGTTCTCTTTTCCACACAAGTTTTTGCCTGCGTTGGCCCAAATGCTTGTCCAAATAATAACATTAGCACGGTGCTCCCACCGGAAACTTGCAATCGCCAACAGGGGGTATGTTTTAGTACGTAGACTCATTCTGTAAGTCCCCGCTGATCCGGGCGGGATCTAGAATATGAATCGTGCATGCATATAGCACAGGCTATATGTATCTTTAGAAGATTTCTTACCTCCAGTGCGAAACCAAAAGTCTTCTTCCAGGTTCTAGAATCAAGTATTTTGTTCTCTTTTCAAGCAATAATTTATTTTACTGAATTTTAGAAATAAATGCTCATTATAAATTTATTTTTCTAAATTTTAGTTTTTTGTGCTTGATTTGAGCAAATGAAACTTAATTTTGAATTTTCTCAACATTTTGAAATATTAATTTTGAATTAAGATCAACATTTATATGTTTATATATAGCTGTTACTTTTTTGTTATTGAAAATTATTTAATAAAATTTCAGATACATACGTATTCCTGACATATTATAATCATAATTATATAAAAAAAAAAAATCAATTTTCTGTTTTTTTTTTCTAAAGTGTACTAGTACCTTAACCTCACCAAGTCGTACAAAGGCGTCATTATCGATTACATGACTTCGGCTTGAAAGCTTGGCAAAGCTATTGGGTGTGTTTTGTTGGGTTTTGGTTTTGGTTTTTTTTTTGTTTTTTTTTTTTTTTGTTTGAAAAAGCATCAAATTATTTCCATCTAATATAATTTTGTTGATGGAAATTTTATCGACATGAAGGGTGCTTTTGTTTTGTTTTTGCTTTTTGAGTTTGTGCGGTATTTTTGTTGGTTGTGGCATACATATCCATACCTACACATGAAGAAAAAAGAAACAACAAAGTTATAAAAATAAAAATTGAATTTGCGGTACATTTTTTCTGCTTGTTTCATGTTTATTTGCCAATAATAATAAAATCATGGTTCTTATAAAGGATATTGAGTAAATATCCACTCACCATATATTTGAACTAGACTTTTTGAGAGTTCAGTGTGCGGTATATTAAATTTTGCAGTTATTGAGTTTTGAATTTTTTTTTCTACGTTATTTTGACATCAAATTTTACTGTTTTCTGCATGAAAACATCCCTGTTGATAAAGGAAACATCATACCGAAAGCAGTACTTAATTTAAGAGACTTGAGGGCCTCTCCTCTACCTTCTCATTATAATGTCCGGAAGAGTAGGTTTTTGTGTCACAAAATTTTAAGATCCTGAAAGTCCCGAAAAGAAAAACATATTAAGCCAATTTCGTCAGATATGTTATAAAGTCGAAATTTTATTTTTTTTTTTTTTTTTTTAAGTACATAAAATAAAATTAACTCTCTTCATATAGTCGTCACAAAAATAATGTGTGTAGATGTGTTTCTTTTTATGTATTTCGAATATATTTTATGTGGATATTTCGTTCATACCAACCCTAGCCACAGACAACCAAGAGGACAAACGCATCCTTAAATATTTTAAATCCAATAAGGTTAACAAACTTCTTTCTTTTGGTCATATTTGAAAAGGGTCAAGCATAGAAGCTTAACCATGAACATTGTCAAAGTTCATCTTATTACACAAAATCGATTAAGTTTATCTATGGTTTGAAAACAACTATCCAACGAAATCATCAGTGTTTCCTTTAAGGTCGATTGTGAGCATGTTTTGGAAACCAACAATAGGTGTGAACCATCAACGATATATGTAGGTGGCAATAGTTCGCTTTAATAATTTTGAAGAAACTTCAAAAGAACTGTCGACAACAAAATCGATAATATCGTGGCTACTAAATTAGAAATGTTTTTTCATCCAAGAGATTTAAAATTAAAATACTATCCATTATTTTTCTGATATTTTCTACAAAAGTTATAATTTAAACTTGAAACAACCTGATAGTCTCTGAGAGTTATGTTAATCGGGGCAAA